>CM070549.1:78428858-79073858 GCA_036346405.1 Phyllostachys edulis | reverse complement strand
ATCTCTTCCGACTCCTATACGCCTCGTGTGCGACCCGGGTGCTCCTTGTTTCCCAGGGCTGTGGATAGTATATCCTTCTCCCTTACTGCTTGGAAGGAGCCTTGGGAAGATTGGACAATCAATGTTTGCTACAAGAGGCCATCATGTTATTTTAGACCCTACGAAGTTATAGACTTATTAACAACTAGGTAGTTCGATATATCTTACCAGGCATTGGGACACTGCCTCGTCTTTCGGGTTTTTGAAAGTGATGGAGCCCGATGACGTGATTGTGGCCCTCGCTCTTAACCATGCATTGGCGCGCTCGTTTGTGATCTCGTCAAATGGCGGGGAGACATGCAACTGGATTGCCACATTGTCCTCACTCATCCATACCAGGTGTTTGCCCGCATACCCAGCGGTGCCGAGTCTGTGGGGGTGAATGTGTTTTTGCCTGGATAGCCTTGTGCGCCACATTTTGCTGTTGAAATTCGTCCGTCGTCTTCATCCGCACAAAGGCGTCCCACGTATCCGATGACACGAAACTATACTTTGTGCGAGGTGTCCGATCCTTGTTCACGTACTCCGTGACAAGCTTGCTCTTGAAGGCCTTCCAAGCATGCCCCATCGAGAGGAACGCCGCTCGTTGCACGAGATCGGAGAATTCTGCTGGGATATCGAACGATTTTGTAATTTCAGTCCACAACTGGTCTTTCTCTACGTCCGTCAGATCCTTCCATTTCTCTATGGTGATGGGGACTCGTTGCCTTCCAAGTATATCGTAGGTGGTCCGTATCGTCGCCGCCGCTTCTCTGCAGCGAGAGGGACCCAGAGGTACTAACGTCCGTGATGGTCATTCGGCCCATATGCATTTTCAATATTCCTCTGTCATGTCGCTTAGGTACAAATATCCTTGGAGATCCAGACGCATTCGGCGGCGTCAATGACGGCGGCGAAGAAGGTGCGGATCCCATCTCGCAAGATTAACAGTTCAGTACTACATCAATAAATAATATTACTACAAGATCAACAAATTAGTACTACATCATTCAGGATAAAATGCTCAAAATATAGAACTTCACAACAAAATAAATAATCAATTGAGAGTCCACAGTCAATATTTCAATTGAACCAACTACACAATATTTCAATTGACAGGAATATAAACAATGGCAGAACAATAATCACAAAGGAATGTGGTTACCAATGTAATAGAGCAAAATGACCAAACATCATCAACATAATGAAAAAGAGGGATCTGATGAGCATGAATAACATGACACAATATTAGAGAATCCAAAGCGATGAGCTCGTACCTTCCACAACATTACTAAGCAATATGTCCCAGTGCTAGACTCAATCAAATTAGCACAATTTGAAACTTCTACTAGCACAATCCAAAGCGGTGAGCTAGTACCTTGACGGGAGGCGTGGACGAAGAGGGAGTTGAGGTCGGGGGTCGCAGAGGGAGGACGCCGGCGCGGGGAGAGAGGAGGCTCGCGGATGATGGCAGCGTAGGTTAGATCGACGGTGCGGAGAGAGGAGGCTAGGGGATGACGGCGGCGTAGGGGAGGTCGACGGCACGGAGAGAGGAGGCTAGGGGATGACGGTGTAAGGGTGCTGGGGAGGCGGACCAGAGAGTGAGCTCTGAGTACTGAGGAGTAGGGACGCAAACCCTAGCGGGGCCCTACTTAGAAAAGACTATCATAGACGATTCTATTAAATAACCGTCACAGACGGTTATATTCCAGGACTGTTTGAGATAATCGAACAAATCACAGACGGTTCTATTGGAGGACCGTCTGTGATAATCGAGAATATCAGAGACGGTTCTATTTTACTAACCATGTGTGACAATTATCACAGACAGTTTTATTATGGAACCGTCTGTGATGTTGGGTGAAATTTTTGGATGCGTGCGCGGGAGGGCGCGCGGCCCGGGAGGTGAAATATTTTGGCGCGTCATTATCATAGACGGTTTATTCCACTAAACCGCCTGTGATAG
Organism: Phyllostachys edulis; assembly: GCA_036346405.1. Lineage (NCBI taxonomy): Eukaryota > Viridiplantae > Streptophyta > Magnoliopsida > Poales > Poaceae > Phyllostachys > Phyllostachys edulis. The sequence goes on along the minus strand of CM070549.1, from coordinate 79,071,874 downwards.
TTCCTTCTGTTATTTAAAAACTATTCTGTTTTTCGACTAGCATCAGGAAATGCTAGCCATGCTCTCTAAAAACAAGAAAACAGCTAATACAATCACAGATGGATTGATTTCTTAATTAGTGAATCAAATACAATGTAATAATTCCTTAATTACATGCCGAGTTTGTTAATTACAATGGAACAATTTTCCAAATAGGTGTCACCATGTGGGATCATTCTACTTGCTATTTCATTTTAAAATATAGCCCTTCACGATGATCGACGCGCATATAGCTAGCTTCCTCACTTGGTTCTTCCTCAAGCCTGATGCCATCTCCGAAAGGAGGCAACTCGTCAAATTGATTGTACTCTTTCTCATCCACGACATTCTCAACTCCGACAATCCTTCTTTTTCCATAAATAACTATGTGGCGGTTCTTATTTGCCGGGTCCTTTACATAAAAAGCTTGAACAACTTGCTTAGCGAGTACGAATAGTTCGTCCTTCTATCCGACACAATCGAGGTCCACGGTAGTGACGCCGTACTTGTCGACCTCAACACCCTATGGAAGTTTGACCCAATGGCACCAAAACAGGGGGATCTTGAAAAGTACGTAGTCGAGCTCCCAAATCTCCTCTACAACCCATAGTAGGAGCTCAACCCAACGGTATTGAACTGCTCGTGAAACACATCTATGTGGACACTGCTGTTCTGGACTGTGCTCTTCCTATCCTGAGTTCTCATATAAAATATGTACCCATTTATGTCGTATCCTTACCATGTCACAACTGTAAATTTTGGTCCTTTTGCCAACCATGGCAGCGTGTCATCATCACTTGATGACGGCCTCCCAGTGAATCGCACCTTTAACCATGCGTTGAACCGGCGATTGTGCTCTCTTGTGATCCAAACCTCCGACCGGCCTAGGTTCTATTAGTGTAACATGTCTTTGTGCTCGTTGATATACGGAGACACTTCGGTCATGTGTTGCAAGACCATGAAATGGGCTTGAGCGTACATGTCTAAATCGGGAGTGATTGCTTTCCTTCCGATGGTCCCGATACCCTCCAGCCTCCCCTCACGACGAGATAGAGGCACACCTATCGGTTCCACCTGAGCCATGTAGTTGACGTAGAACTCAATGACCTCTTCGGTCGCATAACCTTCGATGATGCTGCCCTCCAGCCGAGATCGATTTTGTACATAGAACTTGAGAATTCCCATATACCAGTCGAATGGGTACATATGACGAGAACACGGTGGTCGATATCTTTATCTCTTTCCCAAGGTGAACAAAGGAGATGGACCATGATATCAAAAATGATGGAGGGAAATACATCTCAAGATGATATAGAGTCGCCACCACCTCGACTGCAAATAAGATCTAGTCCTTCGGGATCGATGACTTTCTGAGCAATTGAGTTAAAGAAATAACACAGCCTCATGATTGCCACTCGGACCTTATTCGGCAAAATATTTCTAATTGCAACAGGAAGCATTTGTGTCATCAGCACATAACAATTCTGAGACTTCATACAATTAATTTCAAATCTTCCATAGAAACAAGTTTCTTCATGCTGGCGGAGTAACCGGATGAAACTTTCACACCATGTAAGCTCTGACACAGTTCCTTTCTCTCGGCTTTGGACAGAGTGTAGCAAGTCGGGGGAAGGTACGTTCGTCCTTTATCGGTCTCTTTCGGTGCTAACTCGGTCCTTATGTTCATATCAACCAAGTCACGCCGTGTGTTGACACCATCCTTTGTTTTGTCACGAATGTTCAGTAAGAGACCAATCAAGTTATCACATACATTCTTCTCCACGTGCATGACGTCGATGCAGCAGTGAACTTCTAAGTGCTCCCAATAAGGTAAGTTCCAAAAAATTGATCACTTCTTCCAATTGTTTTTCTGACGGGTCCTCAATTTACGTCTCTTTCCAAGCACAACATCGATATCCTTGACCATATCATAGACCTCTTTCCCTCTAAAAGCCCTTGGAGCTGAACCGTCCTCCTTATTTCCGTCGAATTGTTTCTTCATCTTGCAGTATGATCTTCTCCTCACCGTGACTGGTCCAACATGTATACTCCTTTTTGAAACCCCTTCAACTTAAGTGCCCTTCGATCTGCGCTGGGTTGGTAAACATCTTTAGATTATCGCAATCGATGCATGGACAATACATAAATTTTATCCCCTTTTTCAACATATCCTGCTCGGCAGCTCTTTTAAAAGTAGACACGCCATCAATGTACTCTTCACTCACACGGTTCTCAACGTACATCCAGCTTCGGTCCATCTATGCACGTAACAAGTTGAGGCTCACTACGATGTAAATAATATTATTTTACACAATACAGGGCAAGTGAATGTATATATACATGCTGCTCATTGTTCTATTGTAAATCTTAACTGCCAATAACCTCCTCGGATGATAAACCTAGCTATCATCCATGCATCTCTCTAGATTATAATGCATATAATTAGAAGCAAATACTAACCTTAGATCACTAAGAATAAATAGATCTACCAACACACTTGCAAATCTATGGTATTTAATTCTTTCACCAAACGCCTGAGCAAAGCCACCTCCTTCAAAGCGACCACATATCGAGGACAGATCACCGAGCTCGGAGGACAATATATTTAATTGCGAATATCAAAAACTATTCTTGTTAATAACCGTCTGTGATACGTAACAAAGACGGTTTTAAATAAAAACCGTTTGTGATAATCATAGGCTCCCACGCCTCATGTGAAGAACCTTCACAGACGGTTTGTAAATCGAACCGTCTGTGATGAGTATCACAGACGGTTCTTAAAAGAACCGCTCGTGGAATTTCATTTATCACGCATTTGCTTAAGAATAACCATCTGTGATATTGGCCATTAAATATCTGGTCGTTCCCTTATATCTAGATCTGTCAGAAGTGAGAAATGTCACTGATATGTGTGACTACTTTGAAGGAGGTGGCCGGCTCTAGGGTGCGTTTGGGGAAAGAAATACGGTAGATTTTTCAGTGTACTTGTATTTCTATTTGTTCTTACTGATCTAAGGTTAGTATTCTTTGTCTCGATCTTTCTTTGCTTGAAGAAGATGGCGAGTCGCTAAAAAGCAAATGAAGCCCACCACAAAGCATGATCTTTTTTCGATAGTCGTCCTCGCAGTATGAGGTGATGAGATAGTAGCCACGCCCTACTTCATTGAAGCTGACACACTCATCTTTCTTCCATACATCTTAAACTTGCAGGGGCTGGTCATACCGTGGTTGTATTCATTAGCATTCTCTGGCTGAACGGTACAACCACGGTATGACCGACCCCTGCGAGTTCAAGAAGTATGGATGCAAGGAGAGTGTGTGTTCAATGAGGTTGGCTGTGCCTCTATCATTCTCCTCATGTTGCATGGACGACCACAAAAAAATCATTCTTTATCGTGGACTTTGTTGCTTTTTTAGGCGTACTCACCATCTTCTTCAAAGCAATCGTCCATTATTAGAGACGGTTCTTGTTAATAACCATCTGTGAAACACATCGCAGATGGTTCATTTTAATAACCGTATGTGATATTCAACATCACAGACGGTTCTAATTAAAAACTGTCTGGGATAATAAGCATCACAGACGGTTTTAATTAACAACCGTCTGTGGTATTACAAGACCTCATTGACAGTGTCTGAATTATCACAGATAGTTATTAATAATAACCGTCTGTGATATTCTCTATTAAATATCTGCTAGTCCCCTCAAATCTAGATCTATCTGAAGTGAGAGATGTCTTTGAAGGAGGCGGCCGGCTCTGGGGCTCGTTTGGTGAAAGAAATACCCTAGATTTTCAAGTGTGCTTGTATTTCTATTTGTTCTTGGTGATCTAAGGTTAGTATTCCTTTGTCTCTGATTCGGCTGCTTTGAAGAAGATGGCGAGTGCGGCTAAGAAAACAATGAAGCCCAGGACGAAGCATGATCTTTTTTTCGGTTGTCATCCTCGCAGTTTGAGGGGATGAGACCGTAGCCATGCCCGACTTCATTGAAGCTGACACACTCTGCTAGCAGCCATTCTTTTTGAACTTGCAGGGGCTTGTCATACCGCAATTGTATTCATTAGCATTCTCTGGCTGGTTGGTATGACCTGCCCTTGCCAGTTCAAGAAGAATGGCTACTAGGAGAGTGTGTTCGATGAGGTTGTCCGTGGCTGCTGTCATCCTCCTCATGCTGCGTGGACGACACCCAAAAAAATCATTCTTTGTCGTGGACTTTGCTGCTTTCTTAGGCGAACTCGCAGTCTTCTTCAAAGTAGTCGTGAGTTATCACAGACGATTCTTATTAAAAACCGTCTATGAAGTACATCTGTGATAAATAAACATCACAGACGTTTCTTGTTACTAACCGTCTGTGATATATAAATATCATAAACGGTTTGTTCCAATAAACCACCTGTGATAAATATCACAGATGGTTTATTCCACTAAACCGCCTGTGATAGTTCTATAGCCAGCATAAGTAGGGTCAATCTTGAGCTTTCTCATCTTCCTCTAGTAGTTGAGCTCAGCTCTTTCTCCTTTTAGTCTCACCTCACCTCATCTCCTCCTCTTGAGTGAGGGCCATATGTCTGAGGCGTTGAGCTCACTAAATCGAAGGGCCCTAGCGCTAGCCATTGCTAGGCGGGTGGATTGCCCTAACTGCCATGTGCAAGTAAATGTGTTCTACGCCAACACCGAGGGAAATACTGGTCGGGTGTTTTACAAATATCCTTATTTCTCAGTAAGTAAACTTGAGTTTGATTTCTTGTAGTTTGGATGTTTCTCTAGTAGCTATGAAATGTGTGTGTGTTGTTTTGGCGTTTGTACGGTTCTGTCGGCTGTAGGATGTCAATATTTCCCGTGGGCAGACATCATGGACAGAGTAAGAGAGCACATCAATACAGGGCAAAGGATGGATTATGAGCTGGAGAAGAGAATGGAAGTTGTGCTGGAGTAGGGGCTAAACATGCTGGAGTTGAAGATGGAGCGCATTCTAGACCATATCAAGTGGCTGGAGAAGATTTTGTGTGTGTGTATCATTATTGTAATTTATGGCATATTTGTGAAGTAGCTGGTTTCCTATAATAGTAAAAAAATATCATGCATTTGTTCCAACCACAAACCATCGGTGAAACATTTCACGCATTTGGTTATACTTAAAAACCGTCAGGCAAAGATTATTATCGCAGACGGTTATTTTTAATAACCGTCTGTGATATGTAGATTTCACAGACGGTTGTTTCAACTAAACCGCCTGTGATAGTAAACAGTGCAGTAACTTAACTTCAAACTGGATTTCTTATATCATTTTTTGTATTTACATATGGCCAAACAGCGTGGCTAGTCACTTACTTACAAAAGATTTTAAAAAAAGTCGAAATAATAAAATTTTAAGTTTTTCTAGTGGCCCAAGTAGCCTGTTATCTCCGTTATCAAAGCTTCATAGATGACGTCATCGGCATCGGAGGGTTCAGGATTAGCGCAGGTAGCCTGAAACACTTCCAACCATTGACGTGATCGTTCCATACTCGCCCAAAGAAGCTCCTCCTAAGGAGGCAAGTAGAAAAGTGCCCATAGGCCCTCTTTTCTTGCTTTAGGGGTCTCGGCTTGGTCAACTCGGTCGCTCGCCGCCTCGATGTAGCATTCCAAGCGACAATAATCCTCCTGCAGACGTGCAACCTCTTGCTCGAGGACTACACCGATGGCGAGGTTAGCTCACCGAAAGCTGCTGCATCACCCTAAGACACAAAGCAGAGGAGGTCGCCTAGACAACAAGAACGCCATCATCACGTGTCCCAAAGATATTATCCGCTGGAGGAGGGAGGGCACTGTGATTACAGTGTCCTTCCACAGCTTTCACCAGTATACGGCCGGCGAGGCGATTGTACAGGATGGCCAGATAGGCCATCAATGCCGGTGTCAGGGGAGAAGAGTGAGGAGCCATTTTGTTCGTGCTTGAGAATGCGTAGAACGATGTGTAGTGAGGAATATGATGGCGGATGATCTCATTTGTGCTTGAGAGTATAGCGATATGTGAGAAGTACGGTGGCAGATGATCATTGTTATAAAACATGCAAGGAGTAATGATGAGTCTTGGTGGCCCGATCTTCCGATAGGTTCGATTGATTTCGTCGTGAGGACGTTGACGCTTTGAGGCTTCTGACCCGCAGATCGTCACCTCGCAATTCGCTACACCCGCATCGATCGCCGTTATCAACCACACTTGCACGCGATCGACCTTACCACGAGGGTTATGATTCCTGCAAGCAATCGAAGCAACTCACAAGAACAATGTAGATGCAATCTGAATTATATTACGAATATAGATGAAGTTCACAAGTGGGGTTTCTCAAACCGAACAAGCGGCGAAACTGCAAAGTGGCAGAATAATCTAAGAAAAACCCAACCCTAAACTATGGCAGCTGCTGCACATATATAGGGGGAAACGTGAGGAGGTCGATCTAGGGTTGTGCTACCGTGGGGAAAGGCGTACACATCCTGGGCTTTGACCTCGACACGCTTACAAGGCCTTATTAGGCCCAAAATGGTGACACAACACCTTACTTCAACGATTCTGACTAATTCCCATCGTGGTCGTAGAGCGGGTACACCTGGTTATAGAGCTTGTAGACCTGGTCGTAGAGCACAGAGAACTGGTCGTAGACCTTGGAAATCTGGTCGTAGACCTTTTGCAGCCCAAAATCTCTTCTTGGCGCAATCAGAGGGACTTTCTTTGCTTGGGCGCAATCAGCGCAGATGACCAGGACTTGACGGATCCTTCCCATTATTCCTAAGTATAAAAGATCACAATTATCAGGTAGTATACCATTCTGCATAGATAAATTATTAGCAACTAGAAACGAGCTCACCTCACAATTTAAGTGACGTGCACGAGCTCTTTTCATAAGGCCTTGTAGTTTAGCAACCGGATCTGAAAGGTTTTGCGTAGTGCGTGTATCTGAAGGAGTGATGTCCTCATCAAGTAACGTCGGTGCGGGAGATGAAGAGACGCATCGCGCGGGAGGCGAAACGGCATTCAACATATCACAAACACTTCCAACACAAATAGTCTAAGTACAAAAATAATCAAAGACGGTTCGTATTCAGAACCGTCTGTGATAGTCTTAATATCACATACGGTTTGTATGAAAAGTCATCTGTGATAGTCTTAATATCACAGACGGTTTGTATGAAAAGCCGTCTGTGATAGTCTTAATATCATAGACAGTTTGTATTAAAAGCCATTTGCGATAGTTCACAGATGGTTTTAAATATTCACCATCTGTGATATCAACAACTATCATAGATGGTTCTTGTTACTATCTGTCTATGATATTTCACAGACGGTTTTAAATATGCACCATTTGTGATATTAATAAATATCACAGACAGGTTTTAGTCCGAACCATCTGTGCCATCACATCTTCACAGACGGTTTTTACCGCAGCCAATAGCACAGACGTGAGCTAAACCAAAACCTTCTGTGATTGTATTTAATACAGACGGTTCCGAGGAACCGTTTGTGATGAGGCATCCAGTATTAGCCTTTTTGTAGTAGTGGCTATTTCAAAATTTATTCCATGTAAGATTAATTATTTTACTACAGGTAAGATATGCTATTGGCAATATGTTCTATTAAGCAGATTTAATCAACTATTTAGTTGGAGATAAGGCTTTAATCGAACAACTTAGACCCACTACTACAAAAAGGCTAATACTGGACGCCTCATCACAGACGGTTGACCAAAACCGCCTATATTACATGCAATCATAGACGGCTTTGGTTTAGAGACCGCTCGTATATCGCTACACTAAAAATCGCTCAGGAAGAGGTAATACTACGATGGTTCATAGTTAAAACTGCAGGATTATCACATTTGCTTATTGTTAACAACCGCCTCGAGATATTCTACATATCACAAACGGTTTTCAACAAAGAACCGTCTGTGAAACATCACAAACGATTCTTAACAATAACCGTCTACGATAATATCGCTACAGCTCCGAGTTGAAGCCCGATGAGTTTCTTCATCGCCGATGCGCGCGTCTCTTCGTCGCATCCGCTTCGGCTCCCCAATGCGTCTCTTCGTCTCATGCTCCGAATTTATTCCTCCTTTTATAAAAAGGATCATCCGCCATCGAAGATGATCATCCCCACATATAGATGATCTAGTACTTATATAAAAAAACAGAAATGGATGCCTCTTCTATTTCCTTTTGTCGCCGCATTGATGGCCTACTCCGATCAAGACTATACGAAAGCACCTCTCTCATCAGACGTTGAACTGCGGTCTGCGGAAGAACACTATTTCAACAAAGGTCTTCACTCCTTTGTCCGAGAATTTGCGAGCAGTGACGACCACCTTCCGCCGCCTTGACATCCTCCTCCATCAAGGCCTTCCCGTGATCTTCACTTTCGGCGACTTTTTATCGCCATCGACGTGGTCCTCCAAAACGATGTTGCATGTCTCCAAGAGGCTTGCCGTCACTCGGACAGCTTAATCGAGGCGGCAGGCCCGATCGAGTTGACGAGGCCGAGACCCCTCAAGCAAGGGAAGAGATCCTATGGGCTCAATTCTTCTTGGTTCAACAGTCCGAGAGTCTTTGGGAGACACTCAAACGAGCGTGTCAGCGGGTGGACGCATTTCAGGCTTCGTTCGATCATGAACCGTCCGCCCCCGACGCCATCGCCTACGAAGTATTGAAGACGGAGATAACACCTACCTCCGCCGCTAAAAAAACTTTATTATATGTTGAAAATTCCAAATGTAAAAAAAAAGAAATCTAGTTTGGAGGTGAAGTTACAATATTAATTATATATTGAATTATTACTCTCTCTCTCTCTCTCTCTCTCTCTCTCTCTCTCTATATATATATATATATATATATATATATATATATATATATATATATATATATATATATATATATATATATATATATATATAAGAGACTATTAGTGGAACAAATTAATTATATATATATATATATAAAGCAAATTTTCAGAAAGATTTAAATGACAAAATTGAGATATAAACATGTAATTTCTTCATGTCATGTAAGTGTATATACAAGATAAATATACTTGAGAAAAACCATTTCACAGACGGTCACGGACGGTGCCATAATAGAACCGTTTATGATAAGTCTCTCTATTAGTAGGAGCCCTACCATTAGGGTTTGCCCACCCTAACTCGCTACTCCTCAACAAGACTTACTCTCATCCGTAGTCTGCCGCTAGGGTTTATGCCGCCTCTAACTCGGCTATTCCCAGCACACTTACTCTCGTCCGCTCCCTCCCCACCTCGACGCCCGCCCGACCTGCCGCCGTGCTGCCGCCGGCTAGACACCACAGACCGCACAAGACACTCAGACATTAGTAGTGTCTTGTGCGCCAGGTCTTGCCACAACTATGGTGACGCCACCACCTGCCACTGGGCTTGGCCTCAGTCGTCAAGGCCGCCATGGCTTGGTTCTCCTACTCGGCCTCGTGTTCTGCCCCGCCCCCGGCTTTGCTTTCCCATCCTTCCTCTATTCTCCTCTAGATCTGTTAGCTTAATGTCTTTTGTTGAGTTTGATTTTTATGCTTGAGCCTTAAGTTGTGTCTCGATGTTTATGTGATTTATGCAAGGTGAAGGAGATGGATGAGGGTTGTGCCGGTGGTGGGTCGCCGCCGGTTGCGCTTATATCGAGGTATCACCCTACCTTACTCCCTCTCTGCCTCTACCCCCTTGCTCTATGATGAAAATGGCTAGTGCTCATGATGGATGCCGAGGGCTACTACTAGTGTGGTGGGTTTGGATACCCTTGGTCTTGTTTGTCTTGTCGTTGAACTATTCATTGATGTTAATAGTCTTATGTCAAATTGAATTGATAATTAGTTCATATTAATAGTCCCTTGCTCGTGATGTAATGATGTTAATAGTCTTATGTCAAATTGAATTGATAATTAGTTCATATTAATAGTCCCTACCATTCCATTCATAATCTCTTTCTATAAAGTCTCAAGCGGGTGTCGCTTGCCATTAAAACGTATATATATATATATATATATATATATATATATATATATATATATATATATATATATATATATATATATATATATATATATATATATATATATTTATATATATATATATATATATATATATATATATATATATATATATATATATATATTTTCATATATTAGTTCAGACCCAAGTTTATATTGGGGCAAAGCTATCAGACATTACTATGAGCATGTATCATGAAGTGGAATAGTGCTCAACAAGAACACCAAGCAACAAGTTGAGAATTCTTTTGAAATGTGAGAATGGTTGCTTGGTGTTCTTGTTGGGTTTAAAGACGATTACATGCTCAAGAATGGTTAGTTGCTGATACATGATGCCACTTCCCAGTTGGAATACCTGCGTGTCCATGTCACTTTCTGAACATAGCGACGTCCAATTACCTATCGACAACATCCAGGTGGATGTCTTGACGATCTCCTTGCATCCATACTTTTTAAACTTGCAGGGGCTCAATGAGGTTGCCCATAGCTACTATCTCATCCTTCTCATGTCATGTGGACTATCCCCCCAAAGTGGCCGAGACTATAAACAATATATATATATATATATATATATATATATATATATATATATATATATATATATATATATATATATATATATATATATATATATATATGATGCCTGTTTTAATGGCACAAGCGTACCACCGCTAGGGGCTTTATAGAGAAAGTCATCACAGTATGCCACCACAAACCGCTCAGGATATATACTTATCACGCATTTGCAGCAAAACCACAAACCGCTCAGTGATAGGTTTCGTCATGCACGGTTTCAGCTTAATAACCGTCGTTAAAGTATGCATCACGACGGTTTGAAAACCGTCTGTGATGACCTCATGTCATCACTGACCCATAAACTCAAACGGCTCACGAAACCATCTGTGATGATGTTTTTGAACCGTCTGTGAATACCTTTTCTGTAGTAGTGACCATGACTTGATTTATGGCATCTGAGAAATAGCAATCTGATACATAAGTTTTTAGCCTAAAAAAAGATAAGAGGTGCTCGACATGAGCAGGACCAAACTCGACTGGAGCTCAATCTATACTACAAATACAACTCGTGTAGGAAAGTGACATCTTTATAAAGCTAAGGGGTAACCAATAGATTCCTAAGGTCCCCATAGAGCATAGCATGTGCTTATTATTGCTGTCATCGAGGACAAGCAAATATCCACTTAGTGATGTCTAACATATCCTACATAATTCATGCAATTTTCTATATGTTTGCAGCTGGTAAATAATTTTAAATGCATGAACTGAGTGTAAAATAGTAAACATTAATTTTTTCTATCAAGTAGATAGTTTTATAAATTTCCTGGTATTTTTTGGATTTTTCTAATAAATTTAAGGTCTTGAAGCAATTTTTAGAATTACTAAACCCATTATTTAATTTTCCAAAACACATAATACCAGAAAAAAATAAACCATAAAAATATCATGCTTCCAAGGTGTACTAGGTTTAAGGTTTCATAATTTATGGAAGCTCATATATCTTAGAAATTCAGTTTATAGGATTAAATGAAATTTGCAGAATTTCTAAAAAAATAAATAATTAACCTAAACCATAGGGTCTAAGTTGCAAAAGAACCTTGGAACGTAGTGATATGGCGCAAAAAAGGATTCTCGAAGGTTATTCTGCAAGAATATATAAAAAATCCAAAATTCTACATAAATTCCCAAAACTCTAGGGGTTTTCCGGAAAATTTTCCTTATAATTTCTAGAATTAATGAGGGCCTTTCGGCAAATTTTTGGGTTTTCAATTCTTATTTTCTTTCTTTTCCCAAAAAAATGGATCAACTCCAAAAGGCCACCGGGCTACCCAGGCGCGGAATGAAAAAGGAGCGGGTGCTAGGATTGGAACCCTATCACCCATCTGTTGGCGGCGACGACGGGTGGCGTAGCAGGTGCAACGTGGCGGCGGGCGCGACGCTTGCGGCGGTGAGCAGCAGCGTGGCGGCGTGACAGGGCAGCAGATCGAGCGGTGCTGGTGCTCACGGCGGCGCATGGGGCACGCGGTGGCCGGTGTGGCGATTGCCAATTTTTCTCATTGCATGAACAGTAATCTCCATAATCGGTGATCAGTGATCGCAAATTACAATGAACAGTAAAAATCATAGGATCGGAAAAGAGGGACCCCGAACGACATACCGATTGGCCGGAAGATCGAGTCATACTGATAACATGTTAAGAAATTGATACCGTAGTCGGAAGACAATCGAGCCAATCACACAATGAAAACCAAAGAGAGCGACACAATATGTAGAGGAGATCAAATATCTTCGTTCAGCTGTTTATTTTTAGTATATGGGGCTGTCCTTTTATTTATAGCTCATAGGATGAAATCCCTCCTGAGATAGTTTAGTTTTTTTTTCCCCGCCGTAATTAGGTTTCGTAACGTCTACGCGCGTACGCCGGCTGAATGGCTGATCTGTGTCGCTTGCTCGTTTCGGTCCAAACACGCGCTGCCTGCCCCGTCGTAGGAGCAGAGCAGGAGCAGCGTCTTTTATCCTCGGCCGCCTTTTCACCTTTTTTTCCTTTTTGCCGATGCCCTTCATTTGCCCCGCGGTATTTAGCGCAACACAGCCGACACTTTTCTTCTCTGCTCTTTCTTTTCATTTCCCTTCTCTCTACAGCCTACAGGATCAGAGCACTGAGACAGTGGCATGCGCAGCAGCTGCTGCTGGTCGTTGCCTCGTCGCATTGCGTGCTTGTTTTGGTTAATTAATTAATCACGGTTTAAGCATACACACACACACACGACGCATAAATTGCATGCGTGCATGCCGCCGTGGCCGGCCGGCCGTGTCGTGTCACATGGCGTGGCGTCGCCGGCCGGCTCTATCATACGCATGCGCGGAACGTAAGTACCAATTAATGCCGTATAAATGACTGGTGTTTTAGTTTAGGACGTACGAACGGACGACCCAATCGGGCGTCATTGATTGGGGTCGATGTTAGATTAGATTCTGTAATTAGTGGTCGATTAGATAAGATTAAGCTCAGGTTATGCGTGCAGGCTGGGCTGGCTGGCCACGCGAGAGCTAGCCAGGCGTAATTAACACTTGCTCATATATGTCCCATCGATCGATCGATCTGCATGTGCCCAAGTTGTAGTTAACATGCACGGTCGGCAGCACTGGACGGACGGACGGAATAGCAGATATTCCCCCGTACATGTTAATTGCCGTGTCAGGCAGAAAGATAATCCGGGTCAAAGGGACTAGCTAATACATAATTATATGCATGCATTGCAAGATCCAGTGGAGAGAGGTCAGAGAATAGCTAAAGATTCGATTCGACCGGAGGAGGAGGAAGCTTCGAATCACCGGCTGGGCTGGCTTGTATATTGCAACATGCAGGAGTTTTAGGCGTTTTTCAATTGCTCCTACTAGTTTCGGTGTATTGTATAGACCGGCGACTGCTGCCGCAGGCAGGCAGGCAGGTGGGGTGGGGTGGGGTGGCGGATTCCTCCCCTATGCCTTCCTGGCCAGGCACAGGCGCGCGCGGAGATGAGATGCGCTGAGATCGTGCGTGCCACGCTCACAGCTCCGGTGCGCCGGCCGCGCGGGTGATTAATGTGGGGCGGCTGCGTGGCATGCGATCTAGCTTCACCTGCATGCTGCTGTTTGCTCAGTTCATGAATGTTTATGTTAGCCGTACAGTACTATATATGTGTACAGTTTGGACCTGCTTGGTGGTATTATAAATGGTGACTGGCTACAGGCCACCGAGTGGCCGGCCGGTTCATGAATGTACAAAATGGATCGAGGGAGGGACGGTTGGTTCAACTGTGCGCCTGTCGAGTCGACTGCATACATTTGCACTGACATGGGTGGGCTAGATGGAGGTGAGTTCTGCCAAATTGTGTAAGCATTTCGAGCTTTTCCCCTTACTTGTAAGACGTTCTTGTAGTTAGCTGGAGTGTTTCATTACCTTTCAAACTTTGCTATCTTCAAATACAAACACTATACAATGTTTTTCAACATGAAGAGGCCGCGACCTTTCATGATCATCCTAATGTACATGCATGCACGATTGATCTGGCCCGACACTGTCCAAGAATAATCCCTGCCGATGAGTGCTCACCCTAACTAAGCCTAGCTACGACGCTGTGGCAGAGCCATGGACCGGCCGGCTCTTTGTCTGCTGCCCTGCCATGTACAAATCATTTTGCCCATCAATACCGGCTCGTCAACTGTCTCACTGTTACCATACACCGAGATCAGTAGCCGCTACACGTACGAACTACGAACAGCTCGGGCCCACGCTGCATAAAGGAAAAGAGAGCAGGGCCCTGCATGCTGTTGTGTTTGCAGGTCATCATCATTTCCTGTGTCGGCACAACCAATCATTTTACCATTGAACCGTCCGCGATGAATTACGATACGGCCGGATAGTAGGTCGTACTCATTAGGCACATGCGTTTACTATTACCTCTCTTATTATGCCCTCCAATTCTTGGCAAAGCTATAGTACGGTATAAGTGCAGACTCCCTCTGGGTCAATTTGCTTCATTTGTCTACGAGAGTTTTCTCCTTGTGTTCGCTACTAGTGCAATTTGAGCCTATGCCATCCACCTGTTTCTGCCTTCGATTTGTACTAATTGTCGGTTTTTGCTCTTGATAAGAAAAAACACAGGTTTACTGAACTCTTTCTAAGTTGCCCTTTTTAAAACTCCAAGTCGTTTTTCTTGGCTTTGGATTAGCTCTCAGATGTGTGTGTGATAGACTGACCGTATGATCCAATGATTCAAAATTTTGACTTGAACTTACAAAAGCATAAGTTATCTTAAAATGGCACTCACATCTTGAAATTAATCCAAAGCCTAAGAAAACCTGACCCAGAGTTAACAAAAACTGGGCAACATACAAATAGCACAACCGGTTATTTAATTGGCTCTCTCTCCTTCAGCATTGATACATTCCAAAACTACGTATGGAGGCTACTCAGAGAAAAGCCATAATTATGCTTATTGAGGTATCTAGTGTTCGTCTTGGTCTTCCTACCACTCATCCAAAAGACTTCTCTTTATCTCCATATCTTACTATAGGCTTCGCACTTTTATCCTTACCGGCGAAATGCACATGTTTTACTATAGATAATAAATATCTTGTTACCTAGTACGTTGAGTGCACGTCATCTGCTCCACGCTCTTGGCTCTGCGCCTCCATAGTTGGCCAAGCTTTGACCCAGTTGGAGTTGGTGTCACTCCACCGCCGTGCTCAACCTACACCACGCCCAGGCGAGCTTCGTCGTTGTGACTCCGTCGCAATTTGTATTAAAGTTAATTTATTTGTTGGGAGATGCTTTTTTTGTTAGAGATTTTTAGAGAGGTGGGAGGGGTGAATGAACCACCGCAGCCGCCACCAACTAGAAAATTAATAATAGCATAGAAATAGAAGTATTATATATGTTTTTCTATTCTCATATTTTTTTCATTCTTACATTCCAAACCAACACCAGTAGATTAGAGAGTTTGCCTTGAGTGTGAACCAAACAAATTTAACTTGTGACATCTGGAAAATCACAATAGGCTCGCTCCAGTCCTTTTCCGTTTTATATTCATCCCACGAAAGATCTTGGTTCGCTGCATGTGGACCAAGGAGGGCTACAAAAGCAGTTGAAGTTACAGGTGGTGGTTACCACACCCAAAATTGCACATGGAGGAATTGCAATTTAGACGAGGCATGACAGGGATGGCCTAATTTAATCTGTCCTCTCTCTGTCATATCAACGATGCGACGCTCAGCTCGGCAGCTCTGCCATGTTACACAACAATGACCCTCGATCGAGCCCTGTTTCGCCCGTGACTTTGTGATTCCGTAGCGTTTTTCCTCTGCCTGACTGACCTCGCCATGCATGTTTGTCCACCCGGACGGATTCAGTGTACAACTACTAGTCGAGTTTTCCAGGGTGCATGCAATGATGAGGCTCGGTACTATGTGGTGCTGCTGCACCTGTCAATCATGCGCCGCGGGAATTTTTGCTAGACACAACAGTCACCGAAAACGATGGATCATTGTTTTTGAGACTCAAACGATGGATCATCTTAGCCAGGCCATATTTGCATGGGACGATGGATACAGGCCAAGCAGAGCACAAGTATCCCTGCGTAATATGGCACTGTACGCGCAAAAGGCCAAGCACACCGCTCACACTAAAAACAAACTGAAAATAGTGTTTATATGGCCTCTCAATAGTAGCTATGAACGCTCGAGATTGACCCACATAATAGTAGTGTGAGTGATCTAAAAACCGTCTGTTGTATATCATAACATGAAACTATCTGTGATATGCTACGTATCACAGTTGATTTTTAAAGAAAACCGTCTGTGATACCATGCCTTCATATACGGTTTCAACAAAAAACCGTCTGTGTTAGAACATTACCCTAACAACTTTTTTTTTGGCTAGCCTCAGAAATTGCTAGCCATGCCCTCTGAAAACAAGCATGCAGAAAACAAATATATCACAGATAATCAATTGTTGACAACTCAAAGTGATCATTACTCAAAATAAATTACAAAAGAATTTGTTCAAGTATTCTCGTTATAGTCACAATTGGATTACAATTGAATCAATTATTTGCACATGGTTGAAAGGTGTCAACGGGGTGAAACTTTGGGTTGGCAACGGAGTGAAAGTCTCCATTGGGGTTAATAATATCTGTCTTGATGAAGGCGTAGAGCTTCCCTCGAACGTACACGATCTCTCTCGCAACGAGTGCATCTAATTCTATCATCAAGTTCTGTCGCTGGCAAGAGTAAAGTGGTAAGCATATATATTTAAATTTATAATTCGGAAATAATTATTTCGAGATTGACAAACCTCGGGATCCTTCGTCTTAGCACTAATAATTTGCTGCATATGATGGCAAACGTAGAATGCATATAGCTCATTATTTTTTTTGCTGGCGGCACTGCAAAAATAGAATTACATATATAGGTATAGTTAGTTCGAGACACATTATTAGGAAGTATGATATAGCATTATTGTGTTGTAGCACGTATCGAAGATTGTGTCCTGTGTGTCAGTGTGTTGTTCGACCCCCCCTTGTATAGTCCTCCCCCATCAACATAGGCGGTGAACGACCTATATGATTCCAAAAAGTTATCCTCGGCCATTTCAAACGAAGGAAAACTACAATAGTTATGTATGGAGGAAATGAGTATACCTGTCGAGTATTTCTGTCAGAATGCTGAAGTCGTGCTGTTTGCTGATTAGGGAATCAAGGTATATTACCTTGTTCCTCTTTAGAATAATGACTAAAAGGATCCAGTGGTACTTACTCATGTATGTCGCTATAATCATTAAATCTAAGTTCGTGCTGCGTATAAAGTACAAATGAAATTTATATAGCAAGTAGTGAAGCACTTACCCCTGGTTGTAGGGCACCAGTATGTAGTCCTTGTTGTTCTGACGAAGCAATTCCACTGTTATGTATTTCTCGATGAAGGATGTGTTTGTTTCGACGGTTTGCATAGAGACCACGTGTAGGTCAAGGAAACCCACCGGTTCGCACCATTCCTCGGTATTTTTCATCATGTATCTGTACATAAGCAATGAGTTGTGATATTTATCGGTATTACGTGAATGTAGAACTTGATTGTACACACTTATAGTGTCCAACATCGTAGAAGCGAGGCGTCGAGGGCAATGAGGTTGAATAGGTCGTATAAGTCGCTGAAGCCCACGATGAAGTGGCCCGGCCCAATGAAGAAATGCTCATCCTTATATCTGACGGTGATTCCAGTATCGCACCCATTCTTTTCGGTCTTTCGTGATGTACCGTAGATGCAAAGCGACAACCTAATCCAATACGGGTTAATACGTGGTCGAGCACAACAGCCCGATGGAGTATTTCGAGGGATTAGGAGGCGCCTTAATGTTCATCGATTTCGATTTGGTCTTAACGACTTGCCCGCTATACGTCTTCCTGCGAGACGACTCGGGAACCGATACGGTAACACGCTTTTCTTGTTCCTTCAGCGTCTTCTCCACGGGAACCAATGAGGTGGCCTTTTGAGGCGAAGGATGAGGTGGAGTCATCGAGGGTCCCGTTGGAGAGTGTAAGACCAGGAGGTTTTTGGTCATGATATTTGATGATAAACACATTGACAATAAGGAAGACTTAGTCTTGGTGTTTTAAGATGCATACATTGTCTCTGGAACTTGTTTGTGCTCTTCAACCGACTTGCATTTGAGTTCTCGTTAGTTTCGCTGAAAATCGCTTCTTGTCGATTATCGGTAGTATCGGCTTTGTACATGCGGAACTACCTGGCGCGTATGATCATGGTGTGCAGCGTAGTACCGCAGGTCTTGTTTTCGAACGTGTTTTAGCTCGAACCATTAGATCCTGATTTGGAGCGTCCACGTGGCAAAAAGGGCTTTGTTCTGAAGTTTTTGAGCTTTTTCGTGTTGCGGTAATACCAGCGTTGTTTTCACGGAACTATCGCTTTGTGGTAGTACCGCGAGTAGTTTACGGTAGTACCGCAAGTCATTTTCTCTGGTGTGTTTTGCTCGATTCGTTAGATCTTGATCTAACGGCTGATATTGAGATAAACGTTCGGACCGTCCGGACGTCTCAAGGAATATGAGCCCTTGATCTGAAATCTGACGGCTGTTATTGTTGTAACGGTCGGACCGTCCGAGACGAAAGCTTTGTGAGTCATTGTTTTGAAATCCAACGGTTGATATTCACGGAACGCTCGGACTTTGAATAGTAAATGCTTTGAGGTTCAGAAACGCTTTTGCCATACATTCATATCAGAGATGAACGCGTAGTACCGCGTTGGCGGTAGTACCGTGGGTTTGCCGACGGTAGTACCGCGCTTGTTATTCAAGAGAGAGACGGGTTCGACGGTGCATCTTTGTTAAGTCAAAATCGAGAGTACCAGTAGTGTGAAACGGCACGATCAAGAGACGGTAGTACCGCAGTTTGAACAGCGGTAGTACCACACAAAGGTATGATCGCAAGGTTGCGGTATGGAAATTCTAGAGAGCATGTTTTTGGAAGATCTTGAGATTTTCCGATGAGCGGTAGTTCCGCAGTGTCTTGAGCGGTACGACCGCAGGTCGGTAATCTGGGGACGACGATAATGACGGTAGTACCGATTGTACTCTAGAAAGTTGCTGCTTTGGGGTTTTGACTTAGGGTTTGTTAAATTCGTGAGTCTTGCAGGTTGCATGATAGTGTTTATGGGTGTGTGTGTGTGTGTGTGTGAGCTAATGGATGGTCAAGTTGGAGAACTTGTGCCAAGATTTGGTTTCTTTGGTCTTTGCATGTGCAGGTTGAGCGTGAAGGCAACTATTGTCGTGACGAGGAGGACTCGGACTAGGATTGGAGAGATCTGAGGTCTTGGTGGTCGTGGATGTTGTGAGATGTTTGAGCTTGCGCTGGAGCACGTGGAGATCAAGGGGTGCACGCTGGAATCTACGGGATGGAGTCCTGGAGGCTTGCGGCGTGGTTGTTTTGGAAAGGGTGACAGATTTGGAAGGAATTCCAAATCTGGACGTTTTTTAGATAGAGTCCGTGTCGGTGTCATGTTGGACATGGATAGGACTCTAGGATATAAATAGAGAAGGGTTAGGAGCTAACCCGTGAGCTATGTGAATCTGTTGAGATAGTTTTGGCCGTAGCTTTTGCTGTTCGGTTGTGTTGCTGTTTTGCTACAGTGTTTTGGTGAAACTTTGATAGGTCTTCCGAGGAAGATTGTGAGGGGTGCTTGAAGGGCACCTTGTAGCCACGAATCAAAGTTAGTGAGCAATACTATTTAGATTGATTCAATATTGTCTCTGGAGTTTCGTTTTGTTCTGCTGTGTTTTGATAGTGTCTTGATAAGTTCTTCTGGAGGTCTTTTGAAGACATCCAGAGAGGTTTTTTGAGGTGATCTCAAAGAAGCTTTCAGAAAGGTTTAGCAATAAGGTTTCTACTGAAATTATTGAAGGACAAATCCGCTGCAAATCATTCACCCACCCCCCTCTGATTGTGCCATACGATCCTACAATTGGTATCAGAGCAAGGTTGTAATGGCATCAGATCGAGATCGATTCTTAGGTAAGCCACCATATTTCGATGGATCTGACTACATCTATTGGAAGACAAGGATGGAGGTTTTTCTGCAAGCTCAAGGTAATGTCATCTGGCAAAAAGTTGAAAATCCCTATGAAGTGCCTGCTGTAATTACTAACGACAACACTGCTGATGTTGAAGCTAATGCTAAGGCTAGAAATATTTTGTTGCAAGGTTTAAGTAGGAATGAGTTTGTTAAAATTGCTAATATAAAATCTGCTGATAAAATTTGGACAACACTTGCTGATTATCATGAAGGATCAAAATCTGTTAAAGGTGTTCGTCAAAATCAATTCAAAAAGGAGTATTCCAAATCGAGATGAAACCGTGAATCAGAGATACTCTTTTGATCGCTTCAATAAAATCATTAGTGATTTGCAACTGCTGATGTGATTTATTCCGATTCTGATAATGCTAGATAGATTTTGAATACTTTGGATATGTCTGTTTGGGAGGTCCTAGTCACTACAATCAATCATGCTGTTAAAATAGGAACACTCACTTTGAATGATCTTTACTCCAAGATGAAAACACATGAGATTGATATTTTGGCCAGGATAAATAAGTCAAATTCTTTGGGTTTAGTGATTAATCAAACTGACTGTTCATCAAGTTCTTCTAGTTTCTATTTGTCTGCTTTGAGTGCTATTTCAGATGAACAATTGGAGGAGATCCCAGAAGAACAGCTTGTACTCCTCTCAAATAGGGTGACTAAAGCAATCAATGATGTCAGATCAAGTAGGAGAGGAGGTCCAATTAGATGCTTTGAATGTGGTGAACCAAACCACATTGAGGTGAATTGTCCCAAGCTGAGAGGGAAGGAAGCTAAAGATGACAAAGCACCAGCCCGACGTTCAAAATCCAAGATTGATTCAAACAAGAAGCAAAATTATCGTAAGGCGGTCAACAAAATAATTTCAGCACTTGATGAGATTGATTTGAGTGAGGATAATTCTGAAAGCAACAATGAGGAAGATAAAAAGAAGGCAAAAGAGGTGGACTTCACAGTGATGTGTTTTATGGCAAGTAGTGAAGAAATTAATAATGATGATGATCTCTACAGTGACCCTGGTGAGGTAAAACCCTCCTATACTGATTTATCTCGTGCTGTGCTTAAATTGACAAATGAGCTTAAGAAATATCAAAAGAAAGTAAAGAAACATGACCTTGTTATTAAGGACTTAAATTCTGAAATTGATAGACTTAAAGCTTCTTTTCCTGATGAGGAGTCTTGTGAATCTTGTCAAGTCCTATTTTCTGAATTGGAGACAGCTAGGGCAATTCATACTAAATTTGAAAATTTAAAACTGGAACATGACTCTTGTGATGATAAGCTAAAACTTGCATATAATGAAATTGAGAAGCTCAAGTCTAGTTCTATTTGTTTAGAGTCAAGTATGTTAAATGCTCATTCTAAAACTTGCTCTAACTGTGAACTGCTAGAAGCTAGACTTAAGTCATCTCAAGAATCCATACAACAAATGCTTTATCATGAGACTCTTTCTTGCTCTAATTGTCCAAAACTCACAGTAGAAATAGAAGCGTTAACTAAACAACTCACTGATTTTGTTGAAAAAGAAAGATTGGCTCAGTCTAGTGCTTCTAAGAAAAATGTGAATGAATCCGTCCAGTGCACAACTTGCTCTACTCTAGCTAAAGAAATTGAATATCTTAAGGACACTTTGGAAAGATTCTCTTTTGGCAAGAAAAATCTGAACATGATTCTAGACAAATCAAGAGTGAGTACTAAAAGCCAAGGTCTAGGATTTAATTCTGTTGAGCATGTCAAGAATCATCCTCCCAAAATTCTTAAGCTTCTTGAACCTGGAAAGTGTGAAGTTGAATCTGAACCAAAACAAGTTTTGTTTAAATCTGCTGGTTTTGCAAAGGATCCATCTATTACAGTGAGTATTCAAAAAGGAAAAATTACAACTTCTCATCAAGAAAAGTATTTATGTACTCACTGTGGTAGAGAAGGTCATCTAGTTCAGTTTTGCTTTCGAAAAGCTGGAAAAGAGAAAAAGGAAAGGTTGAATGCTTTAAATCAGAAATGTGCATCTACTGTTGATGTTCCTAGAACTAATGCAAAAGTTAGGTTTTTAGAAAACTTCTATGATGATATTAAATCTGGTTCTCATGCTGGTTTGGGCTTTCATTCAAGTAAATCTAATTCAGCTTTGCATGCAAATCAAGTGGAAGCTAGACAGACCTCTTTTCGACATTCTAATTGGTTTCACACACATGGTTCTAATTCTAGATTTGTTGCTGTCACTCCACATCGTATATCTCAGTATTGGGTTCCCAAAACTTTTCTCACTAACCCCAGGGCTGTGAAAACGGTGTCTTTTGCAATGTGAGTTTTTGTTTTTGGTTGGAGAACATGAATTTTTATTTGATTCCAGTCTTTTGGGTTCTTGCTTGATTGGAACATTTGATGGTTCTCCACCTTCTTTTGTTGGCTGTCAAGGAAATGCTTTTTGTTGTAAGTTCTTGTGGAAAGGGTGATATTGCTTTTCACCTTGTTGAGTTTAAAGTTGCTGGTTGTTGCTCCTTTTCAAAACTGCTTGTTCTCGCTCAGTTTGCTCTTTGGAAAAGTAAGCTTGTTCTAAGGGGGAGCTTATGTTTAAGAATTTCAGAAGCTTTGATTATTATTCTTGTCAAACAATTTCATCAAGTACAAGCCATTGAAATTAATTGAGTAAGAGAGATTTCTTTATCATATTTACTCATGTGCTGGGTAGCATTGATCATTGACTGTTTCATTAAATCTGCTACATTAAAACTAATTCATGACATGGCTGAATTCTTTGACTAGATTGATTATTACTATCACTTTTGAGATGTCCATGGAAGAGGATAAGTTTGTTTGTGAGTCTTTTTAAATCTTGGATTAGTAGCTAGCATGTCTCTCAATGCAATCTTGTTATGCTCACTCAATTTGGCATGTCATATATAAAAAGTATAAAGGGTTGAGAAAATGAAAAGATGTGTGCTTCAAGCATGCCATGCATAGCTGTGTATTAAAAAAGAACAAAAAATATGCACACAAAAGTGCTCTTATGAAAAGAAGTATGCTTCAAGCATGCCATACACATACTGTATATTCAAAAGGAAAAATGCACACAAAAGTGCTCATATGAAAAGAAGTATGCTTCATGCATGCCACCTTTGAAAAGAAGTATGCTGCAAGCATGCCACATGCAAATAAGAATTGACAGTGAAGCAATAGGATGCTATATTGAGACTGCTAGCTCATCTAGATTTAACTTGTATCTCATTGTTAGACTCTAACTTTTCTTGGTGATGCCCTTTTGTGATGTTTATAATCTGCTTAGTCATTGTTTGAGATGCCTGTCATGGATTTAAAATTGCTTAAATCATTTTACAAGTGGTATCATGAACCTAAAATTGTTTTACAATTGGTATACAGACTGTCTTGTTTGTGCTACATGATACATGACTTTATATGATCTAGATAGCTCTAC
This sequence comes from Phyllostachys edulis, assembly GCA_036346405.1. Taxonomy (NCBI): domain Eukaryota; kingdom Viridiplantae; phylum Streptophyta; class Magnoliopsida; order Poales; family Poaceae; genus Phyllostachys; species Phyllostachys edulis. The sequence goes on along the minus strand of CM070549.1, from coordinate 79,048,238 downwards.
TCAATAAAGATGGCTTGGTTAATCTTGTAAAACTGTAAGGAGTGGCTTGAATAGTTTCTAAAGTTTCTTGATTTTTACTCTCTGTGCTCTTTGTTTAGAATTATTCCTCTTTGCTGTTCTTGATGATTACATTGCCAAATGGGAGAAAACTAGAGTTCTTTGCCAAAGGGGGAGAACTCTTTGAAAATTGGAGAATTTTGCAAATCTGCTTCTCCTGTGTTGAGGGGGAGAATTTTCTTTTTGCTTGTCAACTTTGAAAGTTTCTGTCTTAAAATTTTCATCTCCTGATTTTGTTGTATTATCAATGTATTCATCAAGGGGGAGATTGTAAGACCAGGAGGTTTTTGGTCATGATATTTGATGATAAACACATTGACAATAAGGAAGACTTAGTCTTGGTGTTTTAAGATGCATACATTGTCTCTGGAACTTGTTTGTGCTCTTCAACTGACTTGCATTTGAGTTCATTAGTTTCATTGAAAATCGGTTCTTGTCAGGATTATCGGTAGTACCGGCTTTGTACATGCAGAACTACCTAAGTGCGGTATGACCATGGGTGTGCAGTAGTACCGCAGAGTCTTGTTTTTCGACGTGTTTTAGCTCGAACCATTAGATCCCGATCCGAGCGCCCACGTGGCAAAAAGAGTTTTGTTCAAGTTTTGAGCTTTTTCATGTTGCGGTAATATCGGCGTTGTTTTCACGGAACTACCGCTTTGCGGTAGTACATGAGTAGTTTACTGGTAGTACCGCAAGTCATTTTCTCCGTGTGTTTTGCTCGATTCGTTAGATCTTGATCTAACGGTGATATTGAGATGAGCGTTGGACCGTCCGAACGCCTCAAGGAATATGAGGCCTTGATCCAAATCGACTACCGTTATTGTTGCAACGCTCGACCATCCGAGACTTAAAGCTTTGTGAGTCGTTGTTTTGAAATCCAACGGTTGATATTCACGGGAACGTTCGGACTTTGAATAGTAAATGCTTTGAGGTTCGTAAAACGTTTTGCCATACATTCATACCGCTGGATGAATGCGGTAGTACCGCGTTGGCCGGTAGTACTGTGGGTTTGCCGACGGTAGTACCGTGCTTGTTATTCAAGAGAGTGACTGGTTCTGACAGGTACTGTTAAGTCAAAATCGGTAGTACCGCAGCTGTGAAACGGTACGACCGCAGGATGGTAATACCGCAGTTTGAACGGCGGTAGTACCGCACAAAGGTATGACCGCAAGGTTGCGGTATGGAAATTCCAGAGAGCATGTTTTTGGAAGATCTTGAGATTTCCCGATGAGCGGTAGTTCCAAGAAGTCTTGAGCGATACGACCGCGTGTCTGGTAATCGACGACAATGGCGGTAGTACCGATTGTACTCTAGAAAGTTGCTGCTTTGGGGTTTTGACTTAGGGTTTGTTAAATTTGTGAGTCTTGCAGGTTGCATGATAGTGTTTATGGGTGTGTGTGAGCTAATGGATGGTCAAGTTGGAGAATTTGTGCCAAGATTTGGTTTCTTTGGTTTTTGCATGTGCAGGTTGAGCGTGAAGGCAACTATTGTCGTGACGAGGAGGACTCGGACTAGGATTGGGGAGATCTGAGGTCTTGGTGGTCGTGGATGTTGCGAGATGCTTGAGCTTGCGCTGGAGTACATGGAGATCAAGGGGTGCGCGCTGGAAGCTACGGGATGGAGTCCTGGAGGCTTGCGGCGTGGTTATTTTGGAAAGGGTGACAGATTTGGAAGGAATTCCAAATCTGGACGTTTTTTAGATAGAGTCTGTGTCGGTGTCGTGTTGGACTTGGATAGGACTCTAGGATATAAATAGAGGAGGGTTAGGTGCTAACCCGTGAGCTGTGTGAATCTGTTGAGATAGTTTTGGCCGTAGCTTTTGCTGTTCGGTTGTGTTCTTTTTTTTACTCTGCTTTTGGTGAAACTTTGATAGGTCTTCCGAGGAAGATTGTGAGGGTGCTTGAAGGGCACCTTGTAGCCACGAATCAAAGTCAGTGAGCAATACTATTTAGATTGATTTAATATTGTCTCCGGAGTTTCGTTTTGTTCTGCTGTGTTTTGATAGTGTCTTGATAAGTTCTTCTGGAGGTCTTTTGAAGACATCCAGAGAGGTTTTTTGAGGTGATATCAAAGAAGCTTTCAGAAAGGTTTAGCAATAAGGTTTCGGCTGAAATTATTGAAGGACAAATCCGCTGCAAATCATTCACCCCCCCCTCTGATTGAATATATCCACCAAGACAATAGAAGGTAATCTGTTATGAAAAACAGAACAGAGCAATGATATCAAGATAATCACAATACCATTTCAACAATAAGTCTTATCCACAGATTGAGAATAACTATGTAAGTATCTCACAAATATCAACTAGCTCATGCAAGGATAATCTGAACTATGCAGAACTGACAACCAAAAGGAATAAAGCTATAGATTAAATCTAACAACAGAAAGCAATAGTTTTAACTCAAGATTGTTTTCAATTATCAAATTGATTTCAGATTTGACATTCATCACAGAGTTGATCAACTGAGCCCACATAACCACTTTGCTATCTCTCAGTGCACAATCAAATACAAAACTTGAAGCCAATCCAGCACATAAGTATATAGCCAAAGTAATGCACAAACGTAATATAGGAATACTCACAGAGAGGATGCCGCACAAGAACTCACAGTGCAAGGAGGAGGCCAGTGCAGGGGAGGGGGCCGACGCAAGGACGACGATGGCACGGGGGAGGAGGCTGATGCAGGGGAGGGGGCCGCGGGGAGGAGGCCGGTGCAGGGGAGGAGGCCGACACGGGGAGGAGGACGGCACGGGGAGGTGGCCGGTGTAGAGGAAGGATGCCGACACGGGGAGGAGGACGACGTGGGGAGGAGGCCGGTGCAGAGGGAGGACGCTGACACGAGGAGGAGGCCATGCGTCGAGGCGGCGGCAACGTCATCGATGTCAGGGGCAGCGGCGTCGAGGTCGGAGGCGGCGGTGTCGGGGCTTATGGGGTAGTGAACGGGCGAGCCCTAAAGGAGGCGAAGGAGCGAGAGCTGAGCAGGATAAGGGCACTGAGAGATGAATGGGCAGCACTGGGGAGATAAATGGGTGGCACTGGAGAGATGAATGGGCGAGCCCTAGGGTTATGAAGGCAGATCACAGACGGTTCTATTATGGAACTGTCTGTGATAGGTAATCACAGACGGTGCCACAATAGAACCGTCTGTGATACGTTCCACTACTCATTTTATAGAGCCTGGGTTGTTCGGACTGTCCGATCGGAGTCTCGATCGGAGGACCTCCGAACGTCTCCTCCGATCGGGACCATCCGATTCCGATCGAACGGTCCGAACAAACCCGAGATCTATAAAATAGCAAAAAAAAAATCATAAAATCCTGAAATAATTCAAGGAAGTTCCAGGGATGTGCTAATACTCAAATAAAATTATAATACCAAAATTATAAGCATTTTCTAGTGTAAAAAAAATTGGACCTCTATTCAAACTTGTAGGACCGGAAAGCCGACTAGAAGGGGGGTTGAATAGGAGCACAAACAATTTTTGCAAACCCCAAAGACCAGCAATAAAAACCAGAAACTCTGCTGAATATATACCGAAATCGGTACTACTGCCGTTATGGGCGTGGTACTACCGCTGTCCATGATGCGGTATGACCGATTTTCCTGGAGCACTTGCCGACAGTAGAAAATCAAATCTAAAATCGACACAACTTTTGATTCATCCAACCAAAACCTACCAAACTCGAAACATAACCTCTAGAGGAGATCAGGAACCTATTTCAATCATCTATTCAATAGATCCACATCAAAGTTTTGACCTTTTTCAGATTTGAAGAAGATCGGTTCAAAACCAATTCAAATACCCAAATCTAATCCTAGGCTTGCTCGTGGGCTATGGATGATCAAGATGACCTTAGATGGTCTCCCATAAGTCATAGCAAGCAAGATCAACAGAAAGATGCAAGAGAAAAGCAGTGGATCAACAAAAGCACCAAATCATCAAACAGAAGTGCAAGAACAGGAGAGACTCAACTTGGAGAACACTTCGATTGATTGAAGATTGGATATTGATGTTTACAGCCACTCCAACTTGGAGGACAAAACTCAATACATGAGTCACACTAAATCAATCTCTAGAACCCTAGCTCTCCAAACCCTAAGACCAAACTAGGGTTTCTCCCGTGCATTCTCTATTCCTTGCTGAACACAGCATCAAGCCTTATATAATGGAGGCTAGCATCTAGGAATATTCCATTAGGGCACCCATTAAACCCTAACACACAATGGGTTAACATACGCACGCATCTCAAAACGCCATCTTCATCTTCGATTGACCTAAACCGCTTCTCCAATCGCCGACCCGCGCCGCGGCTTAACCAAGAGATCACAAAGGTGGTATTTGGTGAAATTACCAAAATACCCCTTCTCGATCCTTCTCCAAGAACCGAGTCCAAACTTGGTGAAGCAATCGCCTACTCCGCCACGTGTAGGTTGATCAACGGCTCTCATCATGTCAGCAAGTCTCTCCCGTCCGGCTCCCGCCGAAACCACCAAGGCACTTGCACCGACCCCTGTGCCACTTGATCCAACCAGCTGCATCAAACCGCTCGTTCGATCATTCTTGTCAATTCTGCGCCGCGCTTGAGTCACTTGACCTCATTTGGCATCCATGATCGTTCTGGACCTCAACTCACCAAGCTTAGTCCCGATCCTCTTCGCCGTTGACTGTCGTTGACCTGTAAGTCACCTGCACAGCAATAGACAGAGAAATCGTCTCCGGGAATAAATTCTTCACAACTTGACCCACATTAGCTCAAAACATGCAATATGCAACACATATGCAAAGACAAACATGGATATGACCTATCCTATAATCAATTCTCTGAAAGAATCAACAATCAGTGCAAATGCGGTACTACCGCCAAGTCATTCCCGGTACTACCGCATCACGGTAGTACCGCTCTCAGCATTGCGGTCGTACCGCTACTCGAAGGAACCCAAAACTTCCCAAAAACATCGCTTCTGGAATTTCCATACCGCAAGGTAAACAACGGTGATACCGCGATCCGATACTACCGCGAAACCCACTGCGGTATTACTGTTTCACAAAATCGCTCAAAACCTTCAGAACAAAGCGCCTTGCCACGTGGATGCTCCAGATTAACTTGGCCATTTGGGTCGCGAGTCTAAACCGTCAGATCTGAGCACTGTGCGGCGGTCCGATCGTTCACAAGGATTTAGACCGTCCGATTTCAATCGGACGTCTCAAGGAATCCTACGGTCAAAAGAACTTGCGGTAGTTCCGCTCCACCATTGCGGTCATACCACACTGCGGTAATACCGCCCACAACACGCTGGTACTATTGATTATCCTGACACTTTGCTGAAAATTTCTGAAAAACAGGAAATCCAACGAACCTTCAACCAAATTGCCAATTATAGCATCACCTAAGATCATGAGCATATCCTCATGATGTCCACAATCTCCCCCTTGATGAACACATTGGCAATTGCCCAAAAATGAATGTTTTGAGGTTTGAAAGTAAAAGAAATCAGTTTTTCGCACAAAGGCACAACTTGGTCCTAAAAGCAAGTGACTGCAAAGAAATGACCAAGTTGGCTTCAGAATAGCTTCAGCAAGTGAGATAAGACAGAAGAAGTCAAGAAAGCTTCAAATTCCAGAAACGAGACAAAAAAACTCACTTAAGGTCCAAATGAAAGAGCAAGTTTTCAAAAAGACCTAAAACAAGGAAAACTCCCAAATATTTCTAGAAACAAAACAACATTTTTATCAATATTTCTCCCCCTTTGACAATGGAGTCATCAAATTGCATAGAGGAGGATAGAGCAAAAGTGACATGGAATGGCTGCAGTTTTTCAATTTTTCAGTTCTTTTTATTTCTTTTAGCAAAAGGAGCTATGAAGATTATCCATGAGGACTGTACAAGTATTACACCAAGCCATATTATGTGAAGAAGCTATGTTTTATCATGGCAAGATATGTATAACAAAGCTAAGGCCAAAATAGCAATAATCTGAGATTTAACGAATTTGCAACATGACAAGTTGCTCAAGATCATAGTTTAACTAAAGGTATCCAAAAATGAGTTAAGCCATGTCTATAAGCAAAATAGAGCCCAAAAACTAGAAAATGAGTCAATTTTGAGCATTATGAGTTCAAATATGAATCAATTTGTTCAAGCATTTGGAATTTAGTACTTTGAGCATTTTGCTGAAAATGATTGGTTTTATCTTAGTAAAGCAAGTCCTGGACTAGGAGCTATCCACAACTGCATCCTAAGTTTCAACCAATTAACAATTTGTTTTCTTAGCATTGTGCTAGATCTCAAGCTTGGCCGCGACCATCTCAAGCAAGAAGCTTAAAAGAGTGGTCTAGGTCATCCAAAACTCCCCCTGAGTTCATGCCTAGTGCAATGGCAAGCCGTCTCATGAGAAAGAATTGGTGAGATCAGTTTTTTCGTACAGAAAAACTCATTTTTCATTTGCTTGACTTAAGAACTATCATAGCTCAATTTTAAAACTCAAAGTAAGTTCAAGACTCAATTTAGCCTATAAGACATGGCATGAATCATGAGAGGATCACTATGGCAAAACTAGTCACAAGACCCAACAAGTCATGTTTTGATTCAATTTTCTCACAGATAATAAAGCTAGCATGACAAAAGCTAAGCTATACATGAAAAGCCATAAAAGAAATCTAGCGAACTTGCACAAGACATGGCAAGGTATAAAGTATAATAACAAGTCATACAAGGATAATAATCAAAGCTCCACAAGTTTATATTACAATGCAAGTTACTGAATTTTAAAATGCATTATGGTACAATGAATGCAAAAGAGCAAACTCCCCCTCAAAACAGGCCAAGAGGACTAATAACCCCCAACTCTCCCCGCAAAGAAGTAAATCGAGAAGAATCAAGAGCTTTAGTGAAAATATCCGTAACCTGCTGCTCAGACTCAACAAAGTGAAGTACAACATCACCTTTCTCAACATGGTCTCTAAGGAAATGGTATCGAATGTCAATGTGCTTGGTCCTAGAGTGTTGCACAGGGTTTTTGGCAATATTTATGGCAATAGTGTTGTCACAGAAGAGAGGAACACTATCCAAAGATAACCCATAGTCCCGCACAGTAGATAAGATCTAGAGAACCTAAGGGCAACTACTGGCTGCAGCTACATACTTAGCCTCACTAATGGACTGTGCAACAGAGGACTATTTCCTAAATGACCAAGAGATAAGAGATGTGCCTAAGAAATGACAAGTGCTAGAAGTACTCTTCCTATCCACTCTACACCCCGCAAAATCAGCATAAGAAAAAGCCCGAATAGAGAGAGCAGAATTAGAAGAATACCAAAGTCCAAAGTCAAGAGTGTCCTAGAGGTACCTAAAAATGCGACGCATTGCTTGACGATGAGAGGCACGAGGGGAAGCTTGAAATCGAGCGCATAGACACACAGCAAACTGTATGTCCGGCCTCGACGCCGTGAGGTAGAGAAGAGAGCCAATCATGCCGCGGTACTTCTTCTGATCCACGGGCTCTCCATCCTCATCAGGATCCAGCATAGTGGATGTGGCAATGGGAGTAGACATTGGCCTACTGCTTCCCATATCAAAGTACCGAAGAAGGTCCTTTGTGTACTTACTTTGATGAATGAAGGTACCTTCTTTCAGTTGCTTGACTTGAAGACCAAGAAAGAATGTCAATTCGCCCATCATGCTCATCTCGAACTCCCTGCTCATAGAATCTGAAAATCTGGACACCAAAGCATGAGAAGAACCACCGAATATGATATCATCCACATAAATCTGAACTAATAAAAAGTCACTACCATGCCTGAGAGTGAACAAGGTTTTATCTACCATTCTCATTTTGAATTCATTATTAAGTAGGAAACTCTTAAGCCTATCATACCAAACTCTAGGGGCTTGTTTCAATCCATACAAGGCTTTGCAGAGCTTAAACACATGGTTTGGGGATTTGGAATTTTCAAAACCAGGGGGTTGCTTGACAAAGACCTCTTCTTCTATAAAACCATTAAGGAAAGCACTCTTGACATCCATTTGAAAAAGCTTAAAGCCCTTAGATGCATGAATGCTAGCAAAATGCTAATGGCTTCTAATCTAACTACAAAGAAGAAGGTCTCCTCAAAGTCTAAGCCTTCTACCGAATAACCTTGAGCTACAAGCCTAGCCTTATTAAGTAACTACCAACCCATCCTCACTTTGCTTATTTTTGAAAACCCATTTTGTTCCAATTACATTATGATTAGGTGGAGGTTCAACTAAGGTCCAGACTTTGTTTCTTTCAAAATTTTCAAGCTCTTCAGGCATGGCATTGACCCAAGAGGAGTCAGATAAAGCATGGGTGACATCTCGGGGTTCAAAAGACGCGACAAAAGCAGAATGTGCATGAAAATCTAGAGAAATAAACCTGGAGCGAGTGACTAGCTCATGAAGATCCCCAATCATCTGCTCAAATGGATGCTGTCGCTGAATGTGAAGAGGAGGTCCTGGTGCAGAAGTGGCCTCTACCTCATGAGCTGTGGAGGTAGGAGCAGAGCCACTCACATCGTCGGTAAAGGTAGGAGGAGGCTGCTTAGCTAAAACTGGAGAAGTAGAAGCAGGCTCTCCAACCATCTCAGAAGTGACTAGAGGATGGATTGGCTCCTCATCCTCAAAGTCATCATCGACGAAGATACTCTCAGAAACCTGTGTACCTACATCATTGGGTCTAGTACCAGGACTAGTCTCATCAAAAGTGACTTCACAAGTCTCAACAATTTTGTTAGTATCTAAATTAAATACACGATAGTCACGAGAATAAGCAAGATATCCAAGGAATATGCCATCAGAACATCTTGATTCAAATTTATCCAGGTTGTCATGTTTAAGAATGAAGCATTTGCAACAAAAAATCTTGAAATGAGAGACTTTAGGCCTATAACCAAATCTAAGCTCAAAAGAAGTTTTGCCAATCACAGATTTCAAGAAAACCCTATTAGATACATAACAAGCAGTAGAGATTGCCTCAGCCCAAAACCTCCTAGGTGTGCTATGCTCATCTAGTATGGTCCTGGCCATCTCTACAAGGGTCCTGTTCTTCCTCTCTACAACATCATTATGCTGGGGAACTCTACGTGAAGAGAACTGGTGCTCAAGACCTCTATTAGTGCAGAAGGTAGCAAAGGAAGATTTCTTGAATTCTGTGCCATTGTCACTCTTAATGGCTCTCAAAGCTCCAGGAAGGTCAACTGCTAGTCTAAGGACCAATTCTCTAAAATAGCCAAAAGCCTCGTCCTTAGAAACCAGAAAATAAACCCATGAATACCTGAAGAAATCATCCACAATCAGAAGCACATACCATTTTCCACCTGCACACTGGACTCTAGAAGGGCCAACAGTGTCTAAGTGCAAGAGCTAACCTGGTCCATCAGTCATCACTAAAGTAAGAGGTGGATGAGAAGCAAAAACCATCTTACCATGTCTACAGGGAGTGCACACTAAGTCGCTAACAGCCTTTAGCTTAGGCAAACCTCTAATCAAGTCCTTGCAACTGACTCTGGTCAAATGGTCAAAACCTATGTGTCCAAGTCTACGATGCCACAAAACTAGATCATGAAAGTCAGAAGCCATAAAACATCTAGGACTGGAAGCAGAAGAGACACTGAAATCAGCACAAAAGATCCTCTCGAACCTAGTGATCCCAAAAACACGCTCACCCGAGGAGTCTAGAACTCAACACTCACCACTTTTAAACCTTACCTCCAGACCCTCATCAAGAAGCTGAGAAACAGATAGCAGATTATACCTCAGCTTACTTACCAAAGTGACGTCCTTAAGCATGAACTTGTCGTTGACGTGCACTATGCCCTTGGCTGTCACGGTCCCGGTAGAAGCATCCCCAAATGTGATCAACTCATTGCCGGATGCACGTGTGAGGGAGGAGTACCATCTAGAATCTCCAGTCATGTGTCGAGAACACCCGGAGTCAATAAGCCATATGTCCTCCTTCCTCGCACGATGGACCTACAGAGCACGAACAGGAAACATCTGTGCCTCAGTACTAGGGTTAGTAATAAAAGACTTGGGAATCCAGTACTGAGTCACACGATGCTTGGGAACAACAGTAGAAACAGCAATAAAGCGGTTAGGAGTAAAATCATAAGAATGCACACGAGAAACACCTAGACCTCTCCGAATCGACCTACCAAAAGGTCGGTACTCCCTCTGTCTAGATGCTACCCATGATCTCTCCTCACGATAACCTAACCCAAAATGCTGCCTAGAGTCACCAAAAGAGTCAAAGAAGTCCTCTACAAATCTAGGCCTATGTCTAACAGGAAAGACAAGCTGCCTAGCTCTAGAGACTATAGCAGGTGAAGGAACTCTTCTAATGGACCTCAAGGCACTCATCCTCTCCTTCCTCTCAAATTTGGCTCTACGGAAGCAGAACTCAACGCTGTGGCCATCCTTCTTGCAGACGGTGCAATGGTACTTGACCTTTTGAGTTGTCTGACCTGATGAGGTAGAAGCACCTGTCTTGCTCGAAGGGGTTTGGACAAAACCTGCAGATCTAAAAACTACTTTAGATGGCTCAGGAGGTTCTACCTCAAACATACCACTTTCAACAACTCTCGCAATCTTAGGTGGATAGTTCTTGGAATACTCTAGGAAATTAAATCCTAGGCCAATTTTCTTCACACTCACCTTAGATTGGTCGAGAATCATGTTGTGGTTCTTCTTCCCACTAGAAAATCTATCAAGGGTCTTTTTGAGATAATCATTTTCTTTGGCTAGGTCCTTACAGGTGACACACCTATTTGACTTGATTGTCCTAGCAAGTTTTTCTTTAACAAGAGCTACCTCAACCCTTAAAGCCTCACAAGATACACAAGAAGCATTCTTAATCCTACTTACTTGCTCTTTGAATTTGACTCTAAACGCCTCTTGTATCTTATCTAAATTTATCCTAACTTCAGTACAAAAAGCACAAGAAATAGAATCAACAACTTTCTTGGATGTAGTCACGGACATGGATTGTTCAATTTTAGATTTCTTCTCTAGAATTTTATTTAGAGCTTCATTCTCCAATGTGAGTTTAAGGCAATTTTCACATGATGCAGATTTAGAATGAAGAACCATTTTAATCATTTCTTTCATTTTAATCTTATTATCCTCACAATGAGAGCAAGTGTGACTAACATCAAATTTCAACAATTCTTTTGTAGCACTATCCAATTTTAATTCAAGCAAAGCACAATTTGAGTAAGGTAAAGGAATATCATCTACAACAGTCACATCTAGAGCAATAGCATTCATGCAAACATGACTAGACTTAAGAGATTCTAGTTCATCAAGAGCATCTTTTAATTGATTTGCAACAGAGGAATGAGCATATTTTAGATTGGTTAACTCATTATGCAAGCTAGAGAAAGAATCACAAACATCAACAGAATTAATGGATTTGAGCCTAACAACTTCTAGGTTCAAGTTATCAATCATAGTGCCCTGTTTCTTAATCATTTTAGCTTGCTTCTTCAGTTTTTGTTCTGCAACGACCAAAGCACGTTTCATATCATTGAGTGAGGGGCATACCTCATCGGGATCACTGAAAAGATCGTCGTCATTGGAGGAGTCGACGTCATTGCTGTCCCTAGCCATGAAGCACATGCCGGTGAAGTCTTAGGCCTTCTTCTTGCTATGGGAATCATCCTCGTCGTCCTCCGTCCCTGAGTCCACATCACTCATATCAACACTCTCAAGAGCGGTAAGGACCCAGCTGACGAACTTGCGATAGTTGGGCTTCTTGGCTTTCTTATCCTTAGCTTGAGGACGCCTCCGGGAGTCCTTCTCCATCTTGCCCTTCAGCTTGGGATACTTGGAGCGAATCTGGTTTGACTCACCACACTCAAAGCAAGTGACAGGGCCACCTCTCCTTCTGTTCCTCACCTTGTTGTATACTCTGGAGAGAGGGCTAGGTCATCCTCAGGTAGTTTCTCTAGCTGCTCATCACTCCAAGAATACAAAGCGGACAATGAAAAACCAGATGAGCCAAAGTCCAAAGAATCAGAAGAGCTACCCATAGATGGGTCAACCACTGAAGCCATTGACTCTGTCTTGGGGAGACGCGAGATGAAGTCAATCTCATGCGTCTTCAACCTCGAGTAGAGCTTATCAATGGTAAGCTCACTCATGACAGTGTTATCATTGATAGAAGTGATCTTTATTCCCTAGACCTTCACATCAAGACCACCCAAAAGCTGACGTGCGTTCTCAGATTCAGTGAACACAAGATCTACTGCACGTAGGTCATGAAGAATCTTAGAGAACCTCTCCCACAGCTCATCTAAAGATTCACCGGGCCTTTGCTCGATCTTTGAGTATTCTTTCTTGAGCTGGTTCTGTCTCACTTCCTTGATCGCAGTAGAACCCTTGTGGTAGTAAGAGAGGGTCTTTCAGATCTCATGAGCAGACCTCAAATGAGCAACACGCTCAAACTCAGATGGACTAAACCCTTGAATCAGAAAGTTTCGAGCCTTGCTATTAGCCTCAACATCTGGAGTGATAACATCGTCATTGGCTAGCACAACATAGGGATTTTTGACCTTAAGCCATATTGCGTGCCCTTGAGCCTCGATGTAAGCATGCATGCGAGCCTTCTAGTAAGCAAAATCAACTCCATCAAAAACAGGTAGTTTGGTTGAATACTTGTCAGTCAACGTGGCTCCAAAGACCGGTTAAGATCTATGAGAAGAGCTAACCGGGCTCTGATACCACTTGTAGGACCAGAAAGACGACTAGAAGGGGGGGTTGAATAGGAGTACAAACAATTTTTGCAAACCCCAAAGACCAGCAATAAAAACCAGAAACTCTGCTGAATATATACCGAAATCGGTACGATCGCTGTTATGGGCGCGTTACTACCGCATTGCGGTACTACTGCTATCCATGATGCGGTATGACCGATTTTCCTGGAGCACTTGCCGACAGCAGAAAATCAAATCTAAAATCGACACAACTTTTGATTCATCCAACCAAAACCTACCAAACTTGAAACATAACCTCTAGAGGAGATCAGGAACCTATTTTAATCATCTATTCAACAGATCCACATCAAAGTTTTGACCTTTTCTAGATTTGATGAAGATCGGTTCAAAACCAGTTCAAATACTCAAATCTGATCCTAGGCTTGCTCGTGGGCTATGGATGATCAAGATGACCTTAGATGGTCTCCCATAGGTCACAGCAAGCAAGATCAACAGAAAGATTCAAGAGAAAAGTAGTGGATCAACAAAAGCACCAAATCATCAAACAGAAGTGCAAGAATAGGAGAGACTCAACTTAGAGAACACTTCGATTGATTGAAGATAGGAGATTGATGTTTACAGCCACTCCAATTTGGAGGACAAAACTCAATACATGAGCCACACTCAATCAATCTCTAGAACCCTAGCTCTCCAAACCCTAAGACCAAACTAGGGTTTCTCCCGTGCATTCTCTATTCCTTGCTGAACACAGCATTAAGCCTTATATAGTGGAGGATAGCATCTAGGAATATTCCATTAGGGCACCCATTAAACCCTAACACACAATGGGTTAACACACGCACGCATCTCAAAGCACCGTCTTCATCTTCGATTGACCTAAACCGCTTCTCCAAGCGTCGACCCGCGCTGCAGTTTAGCCAAGAGATCACAAAGGTGGTATTTGGTGAAATTACCAAAATACCCCTTCTCGATCCTTCTCCAAGAACCGAGTCCAAACTTGGTGAAGCAATCGCCTACTCCGCCACGTGTAGGTTGATCAACGGCTCTTATCATGTTGGCAAGTCTCTCCCATCCGGCTCCCGCCGAAATCACCAAGGCACTTGCACCGACCCCCGTGCCACTTGATCCATCCAGCTGCATCGAACCGCCTGTTCGATCATTCTTGTCAATGCTGCGCTACGCTTGAGTCACTTGACCTCACCCGGCATCCATGATTGTTCTGGACCTCAGCTCACCAAGCTTAGTCCCGATCCTCCACGCCGTTGACCGTCGTTGACCTGCAAGCCACTTGCACAGCAATAGACAGAGAAATCGTCTCCGGGAACAAGTTCTTCACAACTTGACCCACGTTAGCTCAAAATATGCAATATGCAACACATATGCAAAGACAAACATGGATATGACCTATCACATAATCAATTCTCTGGAAGAATCAACAATCAGTGCAAATGCGGTACTACCGCCAAGTCATTCCCGGTACTACCGCATCACGGTAGTACCACTCTCAGCATTGCGGTCGTACCGCTACTCGAAGGAACCCAAAACTTCCCAAAAACATCGCTTCTGGAATTTCCATACCACAAGGTAAACAACGGTGGTACCGCAATCCGGTACTACCGCCAAACCCACTGTGGTATTACTGTTTCACAAAATCGCTCAAAACCTTCAGAACAAAGCGCCTTGCCATGTGGACGCTCCGGATTAACTTGGCCATTCGGACCGCGAGTCTAAACCGTCAGATCTGAGCACTATGCGGCGGTTCGATGGTTCACAAGGATTTAGACCGTCTGATTTCAATCGGACGTCTCAAGGAATCCTACGGTCAAAAGAACTTGCGGTAGTTCCGCTCCACCCTTGCGGTCATACCGCACTGTGGTAATACCACCCACAACACGCCGGTACTACCGATTATCCTGACACTTTGCTGAAACTTTCTGAAAAACAGAAAATCCAACAAACCTTCAACCAAATCGCCAATTGTAGCATCACCTAAGATCATGAGCATATCCTCATGATGTCCACAAAACTCTATTCAACAACCTAAGCTAGGTTTGAATTTAGTTAAACAAATAACACTTGAAAAGTGAGGTTTCAAATTTTATTTGAGTATTAGCACATCCCAGGAACCTCCTTGAATTATTTCAGGATTTTATGAATTTTTTTGCTATTTTATAGATCCCGTGTCTGTTTGGACCTGTCGGACGGTCCGAACAGCCCGGGCTCTATAAAATAAGCACTGGAACGTATCACAGACGGTTGATAATTCCACTACTAGGGAAAATCTCATCACAGACAGTTCGGAACCGTCATCACAGACGATTTTTGAACCGTCTGAATTTGTTCGTCTGTGATGATATGATGGCATCACAGACGGTTTTTGAACTGTTTGTGAAAAAGCTATCACAGACGGTTCTAAATAAGAACCGTATGTGAAAACGTCATCACAGACGGTTCTGAACAAGAACCGTCTGTGATGAGTTTTCACAGACGGTTCTTATTTAGAACCGTCCGTGATAGCCTTTTCTGTTGCAAAAAAAAACCGAAAACGGCTGCTAAAACTTCGGAGGCTGTTTTGAGGTCCTAAACGACCTTTTTTTTGGGGGTTTTCACTTTGTCTGAAGTCTCCTAAGCCAAAGAACGTCGCAATCCGAGTTGGTATGCAAAAGTTATGGCAGTTTTACCGGACAGTGCGCGATCTACCATTTATATTTTTGCCTAAACCAAATAACTCAGCATGAACTACACATGCACAGAGAGCCTCCAACAATAAACCACAGCATCACCCATATCATAGTAGCATCAACTCAATCCATTCACAGAGCACTAACACTAGCTCTCAGTAATTCACATCACAGAGCAAAGGGGAGAGTAGAGAGAGTGAGGTCGTGGGAGGCCGGGACGACGAAGTGGAGGAGGCCGGGGGCGACGAGGTCATGGTAGGCCAGTGACGACAAGGTCGGGGCGAGGTGGAGGAGGTCGGGGCGCAGTTCGGAGGAGGGCGAAGTGATGATGAGGTCAAGTTAGAGGAGGTCATGCAGGCGACAAGCTCAGGGGGAGGCCGGGGCGCAAGGTGTGAGGAGGAGAAACGACAGAGGAGGAGATGGAGGTATGAGGTGTGAGGAGGAGAGACGGCAGAGGCGCAAGGTTAATATAAAGCGAGTTTGGCAATTACCATTATGTCCAAATTTTCGTTTCCCGCCCAACAATCAGAGACGGTTCTTGTTAAGAACCGTCTGTGATACGTAACTATCACAGACGGTTTGTAACTAGTTAATTCACAAACGGTTGTTATGAAGAACCATCTGTGATAACAGTGATTATCATAGACGGTTCTTTAATAGAACCGTCTGTGAATGATCACAGATTGTTCTTATTATGAACCGTCTATGATAAGAACTGTCTATGATAGGCTGTGCCCGGTCCCGACAGACCCCACACAGACGGTTCCTTTTGAACCGTCTGTGATGAGGTGTCTGCTATTGCATGTTTTGTAGTAGTGTTCACAGACGGTTCTTTAATAGAACCGTCTGTGATAATTCACAGACGGTCTTGGTTGAGAACCGTCAGTGATACCATCATTATCACAGACGGTTCGTTAATAGAACCGTATGTGAATTATCCTGACGGTTCTATTAAAAACCGTATGTGATAGGTATGCATATCACGAGCGGTTCTTAATAAGAACCGCTCAGTGATAAAGCTAACCGCAAATATCTGGTGCCGACAGACCCAACACAGACGGTTTCTTTTGAACCATCTGTGATGAGGTATCTACTATTGCCTGTTTTGAAGTAGTGGTTTAGCTTGTTTGGTAAAGGCAGCCAACTCACTAATTCACTAAGCTTGAATTGTAATTGTTGCCGCTAATTTTGGCAGGCAAAATAGTTGGTCACATCAGCATAGAAATTAGGGAAAAGTCAAGAAGACTAAGTAACATAGAAGAATCCAAAAGCGCTGAAATTGGATATGAAGTAACCGACAAGGAAATAAAGCCGATTTTAGAAAGATTGAAGAAAGAATGTTTGATTCATGTAGAAAGATCCATTTATAAAAGGAAAGTCAATGCAGAAGGAGAGACGGAGAGGAGGAGATCAATATGCAGATGGAAATGAGTTTTCTGGAAGACGGAGTTGGGCTGATACAAAGATCTTTGATTGAGTCGGTCGTGTTTAGGAGTTATAGCATAGGCTGTATAAACCAGATACCGGTTGACGGGAAAAATACACTCAATCAACCAAACAGTTTTGACTTTATGTTTTCCTTGACTTTTACCATGTATCTTAGGAGTAGTTTATAGCTAGTAGAACCCTTCCTCTATAATTATATCTATGTTCATCAACTGAATCGATTTCGAGTTACTAGCGTCGGTTTCGTCTTGTTGTCGCGTCTGGAACAATTTTCCGATGGCATCATCCATCATCGATCCTTTGCCGGTTTGCTAAAAAATCAACTACTACGTCGCTTATGTCGCTAAGAGATACCCTCATAAGGATGCGGTGCTTGCCACCTTTGGAACACTTTTCCGGCGGCAATAGTAATTTGCACCCCTTTGCCATCTGCAAATGGAAATCCAGTTTACAATAAAGAGCAGGATGCCACTTCGATTTTGGCTGGCATCGTCAATCCCGCACTACTGAACGCCCTCAATACGCCTTCCTAACGGGCTCGCTCACGGCATAGTGGAGCATGGCTAGAACGGAGCATTAATAGCTTGTTATGAGAGTGATCACAACACTAGAGACAAACCACAGGCAGTCCAGACGTGACCACCGTACAAGCAAGGTGCCACTGCCGAGCCGTGCCCGCGTGCCCTGCGCACGCAGAGGCGGCCAGCCGGATTAGCTCTCCTCCGCGCCTTGGCCGGCCGCGCACGCGATCCAAAAAAGCGATCGAGCCGCACGACCGTCGATCCGGAGTTCCGGACTAGAGCAAACCAACCATTTTGTCCAGCTCTCCTGCTTCTATCCTGGCCTCCTAGATTTACTCTCTTAAAACATCTCTAATAGTTAGAGATAATCTTGTCTTCAACATATACTACATCATCTTTAGAGACAACATTTTCAATAGATAGTCTCTAGCACACTCTTTAATATTTATATTTTATAATTTTATTTAAAACAGGCCTACATGTCAACTATAGTAGATTAATGTATTATGTCTTGTTTCACGTACACGACAGTCTCTTCAGAAAGAGACGACATGTACTCTCTCTCCTCCACATAGGATTTTGTTGACGTAGCATAGCTAAGAGACGACAATAAATACACTATTAGAGATGCCCTTAATTGATTACCACATTTCTTAAGTAGATAGTACGATCCAGTAAGAGCATCTACAACAGTCCACGTCAGCTGTTACTAAAGGGTTGCTATATTAGGATTTAGGTGATGCGGAGGAGAGAAGGTGAGGTTGTTTCTAGATGAAGAAACTAGCAAATTGTTAATACCAAGACACAAGAAACAACCAAATACTCTATAGGAGATTTACTTGTTACCTAAAAACGCGTTTTGTGAGTCCCACTGTCTTAAAGCAAAATATCCACCAGATCATTTGTGCAGCCCGACTTCATTATTGATATAATAAATGAGCTAAAACATATAGACCACAAAGTTGTACTTCATTATTGATCATCAAGAATCATGTACACTCGTAGCAATTAAAGTTTTAGACACAAGCTCAAGAAATAACTCATTAGAAGACTTGTTTTTTTTATTAGATTGAGTACTCTCTCTCCTCTTAGTAACAAGCTAAGAAACAAACTATTGTAGATGCTCTAAGTATAGTAGTTCCAGCATGAAAGTCCATGCCACAGGCAGCGCTGGAAGGTGCAGAGAATACAGACCCAAAATTTGGTATAGTCACAACTTGGTCAAAGTAAAAATTTAACAAAAAGTTATTTGTTTGGACTAGTGCGGCTAAGTTAAATTTTGGTGTTACTAAAATTTTGGTGAGCAATTTCTTCGCTCTCGGATTGCTCGTGTGACATTGAATTTTGTTGACGTTATCAAATTTTTATTGATATTATCAACTATTGGAATAAACCAAATGATAATCAATTTACGATGCTACCAGATTTGTTTTAGTTTAGTTGGTAACCAACCAAACAGACCATACAACTCCTGCATAGCAGGAAGCTTCCCCCTTTGTCCCTAACTTTGGGACAGAAAGGTTGGTCTCCAGATCACGTGAACCAAAAGCAAGTTAAAAAGAAAATTTCACTACCTTTTGGTTAGTACGACTAGTCCAACACAAGCCCCGAATTGCAGCATCATGGCAGTCATTAGTCGTCGCTTACGAGCTCTGTAAAGCTAAAAGCTACCTTCCTCACGTGGCGCGCAGCTACTTTTTTTTACTGAACTTTATCTATCCTGTCGACTGGTCGATCGAGTCGGTAATACGGAGGACCACACATGTGTCACTACAAGTAGCGGTTCTTAGAATTTTTTTAATAATATTATTTTAAAATATAATTACAAAACTAAATAGTTGAAAAAAATTAAAAAAAGTAGGTCCATGTTCGTGTTAGCATTCCAATTGGTGATAGAGGTACTATTTCATACATATCGTCATTTCAACTAGCGATTGAAAGTGAACAGTATTCTTATCGCCAGTTGAAATGGTGACAGGAAACCGCGGATTCCTGTCGTAGCTATTTAAACCCCAAGAATCGGTGGAAACACCATTTTAATTCTTGAAAAAAGAGAAGAGGAGGAGATGAAGCGAAGCCCTGCCAATTTGTAGTGGAGGAGAGAGAGACAGAGCATCAGATTTGGTCGGCCATTTTGTAGGTAAATATTTTTGCAACTTCGTAAATTATTTTGAAACCTTGTCAGTTAGCGAATACAAATAGCGATATAGAATTCAATAGATTAGATAATTTTAGATATTTTATGTAGTACACCATTTGAGCTGTGTATAGTTTAGCTCATCGTGCAGATATTATTTATGTTGCAGTACTCGAACGATTTAGAATAAATCTGCAAAAATAGAAAGATATCTCGGAGAATAGCAAAGTACCTAATAAAAATATGTAAACATTGCAGAGTATCTAAGTAGGGTAGGTAGAGCTTAATCAAAATAATCCCAGCTTAATTTTGGTTTCCATTTGTGCGCTGTAATTATTCTGTTAATGCCGAAAATTCTTTTTAAACTAGGAAAATAGCCTCACACCTCTTAAATTGTAAAAAAAATTGGAGTTGCTACATAGGTTACATAAAGCTGAATTAAAATATTCTGATCTTTATTTTTTGTTTCCATTTGCACACGGCAAATATTTAAAAAATAACTGGAGACACTTTTTAAACAAGAAAAGTAGCAAGATACCTATTAAAAATCTGTAAAAATTACAGAGTAGCTTAGTACAGTTTGTAGAGCCTAATTGAAATAATCCCAACATAATTTTTCTTTCCGTTTGTGCACGGTAATTATTTTGTTAGTGCCAAAAATACTTTTTAGACTAGAAAAATAGCATGAAACATCTTAAAATTGTTTTAAAAAAAATCCGGAGTTGATACATAGGTTATGTAGAGCTAAATTAAAATATTATGAACTTTATTTTTTGTTTTTATTTGCACAGGGTAAATATTTCAAAAGTGCTGGAGACACTTTTTAACACAAGGAAAGTAGCAAGATACATATTAAAAATATGTAAAAAATTGCAAAGTAGCTTAGTAGGGTTTGTAAAGCATAATTGAAATAATCCCAACATAATTTTGAATGCCGTTTGTGCGCAGTTGTTATTCTGTTAGTGCCGAAAAAACTTTTTAAACTAGGAAAATAGCAACATTCCTATAAAATATGGGATAAGGCCCATGAGGGCGTGGAGGGTGGACCCACGTTGGGTTCTGAGGTACGTGTAGTTGCGACATTCGTGTACTCGTTTGCAGTCTGACTACATTGGATGGACTAACGTTTGTTCTTAATCTTTTCCGACGTAGTTTGAAGGAGACAGGCCTCCTTTCACTAGCGAGGATGGTTGAGGCAATGTGGGAGGACGACCAGGACCGCGCAGGCGATGGTCGTAGGTCCAGGTGCTTTCCATACGACCGGTACCTCCTGACGATGCTGGTTGACCGGCGGAGGCGGGAGACACACATGTTTCACCTTCCGTGCGGGGAGTTGGCGCCGACGCTTCAAGACGTGACCTTCCTGACCGG
The DNA here is from genome assembly GCA_036346405.1 of Phyllostachys edulis. Taxonomy (NCBI): domain Eukaryota; kingdom Viridiplantae; phylum Streptophyta; class Magnoliopsida; order Poales; family Poaceae; genus Phyllostachys; species Phyllostachys edulis. The sequence continues at coordinate 79,027,293 of CM070549.1, read as the reverse complement.
GTTGCCTTGCGCTGGCTTTCCACTGGCGGCGTACGACATCCCGGTGTCGGGACCCTGGGTAATGCAACCCCAGGACCCTCTGTGTATTCTGAACTAGTCCCATGATCAGTAGCTAGCTCACACAGTTGCAACATTGGTGTAATCATAACCACACAACCAAACAAAAGATGAAGCGCACAAATTAATAATATTAAGCAAAAGGACCTTATGGTCAAGTCTTACAACGGTTGCCACAGTGGCTAAGCAACAAAAGAGAGTGGCAAATGAAACACAACATTCTGGCGGAGGTCACCCAATATGCCCACCGGCAATCGAGTGAAGGACGCGACCTAATTCGCAAAGTCTTCAAAGAAGTCTTCTTCGAGAACTCGAGTTCACAGTTCACCCTCCTCTGCCGATTTAAGCAGAGGGCGCAAGGCCATGAGTACTTTGAATGTACTCGGCAAGTCATAGTGAATTGAATGCAAGTAATATTTATGCAAGGATTAACAAGGATAGCTTTATGGCTCATTTGCGAAAGCATTATTTGACAAGAAATACAATAAGTAGATTGTAAAGCATAATTTAAAAGACTAATACATAAGTAAGCGCTTTTCTTTGAAACAACTAGTGAACACCTGTTCACTTTCCAACCACCAACCAACTACAAGATTCACCAAACCATTCCAACATTTTCGACAAAAGTTCTACCCTTGCGTGAAATCACCGGCATGTCCATATCAGGGACACGGCTATTGAATAGTTTTACACTCTGCAGAGGTTGTACAGCTTGACCCACAAGACACGAATTCTCTAGTTTGTCCGGCATATATCTATGCCACCGCTCACTACCTTAGGTAAGCAGTCTAGAGTACGTGACAAGGCTTTTACAAAGTTCTGCTTTTGACTCGGTTACGCTTAGCTAAGGTTTAGCCTCCATCGGCCCCCTCTTGCGCCGCTCCCAACCAAAACAGAACCGAACCAAGACATTGCTAATTAGTCAGCCAGGTCTATCCCAATCTAGACATGTGGTTGTACGGTTGAGGCCCAGATCAATGGTTCAAGGTTAAGTCCTTAGTTGGTTGCTCAGACGAGACGGTTCCACATTCCAAGTGTGCGTTACGGCACCCACCCTTTCCACCACCCACTCGTCCAAGCATAAATCATTTTCGTTCAACCTGGCCAAATGACCACCCTAGTCATGGCACAACATCTTTTAACAAAAGTGGCTCCGCCACGCCCATAAGTTCCAATAGTCAAATTCATCATGTTGGGTTCAACCCAGCCAGAGGACCACCCTAGTCCGGGCACCACAAATTTTAGTAAAGTGACAACAAATGTCGTGGTCTCACACAGGACCACACTTCGCATTATTAGCAACACAGGTCGTTACTACACAAGCCACAAACCATGTGCGCTAGGGCAAATCAACCTTTATTGAATCATGAGACCAACGTCTACTAAAGCATGACTAAGCAATAAAGCGTGCCCATGTTGGTATTACAATAATGTCCAACTAATAATTAACCATCCTAAGGTGTCCAAGGAATTATGTCATTCAAGGATACATGTCGATTACAAATTATCATGGAGGTATAATGGCAATTAGGTAATTAACTAATCCCAAAACCATTTATTATAAAATTAGCCATGCATGTTTATATAAAACAATATACTTTTATAAACATGGGATCAACATGATCAATGGTCTATGACTTGCCTTCGTTGAAGAGTAGCGGTGCTTTGATTAAATGGGATTCTGCGAAATCTTCCAAACGCAGGATCCTATACGCATAAACAAAGCTAAATAAATAAAACAACTCCAAATAAAATCCAAATAAATACCAAATAAATACTAATAGAAAGACAAGGATTTTAGATGAATTTAGAAATTGGAATCACTCGAATCGGAGTTCGAATGAGAAAGTTACTGACCTCCTAAGAAGGAAAACACATAAAATCAAGAAAAAGGAATTTCTGATTTACGAATTATTTTCCTAAAGGAAAATCGAGTTATCGCTAAGTCGACGTCGCAGAGGAAATTCGGCGAAATAAATAAAAGAAAAGAAAACCGACAAGTGGGGCCCACTTGTCATAGAGAGGTGCATGGTGGACTAGGTCCACCCGCCTCTGAAATGGCGTGCACGCGCGTTGACGAGGCGCACGTGGGAAAAAAAAGGGAGGTGGAGCCTAGGTGGCGCCGACGGGACGCCACTGCCGCCACGTAGGACCCGGCCGTGGCGCCACGGCCCAATGGTCGCCGGCGTTTAGCCGGGTTCCATGGCGAGGGTACCCACGAGGAGAGGGTTCTTGATCTTTGGCGCGGGATTCGAGGACGCGGGCGTGAAGAGGACGTGGCGGCGAAGCGATTTGGCGCGGCGAAGCGGCGGTTGAAGGCGGCGGAGGAGCTCCGGAACTTCCGGCGAGGAGGGTGCGCGACGGGAAGCCGTGAGCTTGCGATGCCAACGGAGGTGACAACGGCGGCGGGGTGCTCGACGCGGCGGGGTGCTCAACAAAGCTTGGGCCGCGATCTTGGAGCTCCAACCTGGAGAGAGAGCGGGAGAGCAGAGGGAGGAGGGGGAAAAGGAAGAGGGGGCGAGGCGGTCTGGTGCTCCCTCTTATAGAGCTCGGGAGGTGGAAGGGGACGACGGCGTGGAGGACCATGCGGCCATTAATGGCGCTCGTCCGTGGAGGATGGGGAGGGCATGGCGCGTGCAGGCGTGGCGAAGCGTGGTAGCGGATCTGGGGGGACGCGAGGGCGTCTTGAAGATGGAGAGGAGACGGGAGGTGGCGCATGGCAGGCATGGCGAGGGCGGCGCGAGATTCATGGGCGGCATGGGCACTCCCACTTGGCACGGTCCCGAGGTAGGGATGACCGGGGGGGCGGTGACAAAGTGGGCCGCCTGTCGAGGGCGAGGGTGAGGGCGGGCTGGCGTCTTGTATAATGAACAGTATGAGCATGTGAGAAAAAAGGGATGTGGGTCAAGAGATTCGCCCAAAGAGGCTTAGGGATTTTTCTAAGGTTTTTCTTTTTAGGAAATACCGTAAAAGCAAAAGGAATTTTAGAAAATAGTTTAAGACACCCAAAATTCTAGGAAAATTCTCAAAATTCCTTGAATTATTTGAGACTTAATAAAAATATTTTCAGCCTCACTATTGCTTTTAATTTTTGGCAATTAATTACTTTTAACATAAGGCCAAATGAAAAACCAAATTAAAATCCAACTAAACTCACTAAACCAACTTTAATTAGTTCAAGTTTTATTAATTCAAATTAAACCACTTTTGAAATTCTAAAATACAATTTAAGCTTTGGCAAAATAATAAACCCAAATGGTTCCTTTTAAGGTTTTCAAAATTTTCAAAAGGCCAGAAAAATAGGGATGTTACAAACCTATACCCTTAAAGGGAATCTCAACCGAGATTCAGTCTGACTAGAGAATAGGTGCGGGAACTCGGCCTTCAGATCTTCTTCGCGTTCCCAGGTGGCTTCTTCTTCGGTGTGATTGCTCCACTGAACTTTGCAGAAACGGAGGATCTTGTTCCTTGTCACACGCCGAGACACTTCCAAGATTTTGATGGGTCGCTCCTTGTATGTTAGATCTTCTTGCAAGTCAACTGCCTCTAACGGCATCTGTTCTTCCGGCACACGCAGTCACTTCTTCAACTGAGACACATGAAAAACATCATGCACATCTGACAACTGAGGCGGGAGCTCTAACTTGTAAGCAACTTCTCCTCTTCTGACTAGAACTGGAAAAGGTCCAATATACCTTGGTGCGAGCTTTCCACTAACTCTGAAGCGACGCATTCCTTTGAGAGGTGAGACCTTCAGGTACACATGATCTCCAGGTACAAAGGCTAATTCCCCACGACGGTTATCGGATAACTTTTACATGCAGTCAGGCCGTTCTCGACTTTTCTCTGATCGACTTAACTTGATCTTCAGCCTCCTTTAGGATGTCGGGTCCAAGCACTTGCCCTTCGCCGGACTCAATCCAATACAAGGGTGTTCGACACTTTCTTCCGTAAAGGGCCTCAAACGGGACATCTGAGACTTGATTGATGATCGTTGTTGTATGAAAACTCCGCGATAAGGTAACATTTGGTCCCACCGGTGCAGTTCTCTAGAGCGCAGTTCTCTCAACATATCTTCTAAGATTTGATTTACCCTTTCTGCTTGACCATCCGTCTCGAGGATGGTAGGTCGATCTTGAAATTCAGATTAGTGCCCATGACGCCAGTGCGACTTTTGCCAAAATCTTGAGGTGAATCGGTTCCTCGATCGGACACGATCTTCTTTGGCACTCCATGTTGACATACTATCTTGGCCATATACAATTCTCGCAAGTCTGCTCTCTGAGTAGGTGGTCTTGATCGGATGAAGTGAGCCACTTTTGTTAGGCGATCGACAATTACCCAGATAGAATCATATCCAGCTTTAGTTCTTGGCAGACCGGTGATAAAATCCATTCCGATTTCTTCCCATTTCCATTCAGGGATGCTCAAAGGTTGCAAAAGTCCAAAGAGGTCTCGATGCTCAGCTTTAACTCGCTGGCAAACATCACATTGTGCAATATACTCAGCAACTTCACGCTTCATGCTAGGCCACCAATAGAATTCCTTGAGGTCTTGATACATTTTAGTGCTTCCGGGGTGAATGGAGTACAAGGTTTCATGAGCTTCCTTGAGTATTAACTGTTTCAGTTCCTTCTGATCCGGTACACAAATACGCTTGTCAAACCATAGGGCACCTTGCTCATCTTCTGAAAATCTTAAGGATTTACCCTGCTTCATGTTTTTCTTGATTTCCTTGATATCCGTATCTTCTTCTTGGGCTTTCTTGATCTGATCTTGAAGAGTTGGTTGCACTTCCAGGGTAGCTAAGTAACCTTCTTCCACTAACTCAAGCTTGAGCTTTTGAAATTCTTCGTGCAATGCTGGCTGACCTTCCTTGATCATCAGAGTATTGCAGTAGGTCTTTCTACTTAAAGCATCTGCTACAACATTTGCTTTGCCTGGGTGATAATGAATTCCCACGTTGTAATCCTTGATCAATTCCAACCATCTTCTTTGTCTCATGTTCAGATCTGCTTGGGTAAAAATGTACTTCAAACTCTTATGATCCGTGTAAACTTCACAGCGATTACCGATGAGGTAATGACGCCATATCTTTAAAGCATGCACTACGGCAGCTAATTCTAAGTCATGAGTGGGGTAATTGACTTCATGAGGCTTCAATTGGCGTGAAGCATAGGCTACCACTTTCCTTTCTTGCATCAAAACACAACCGAGGCCTTGGCGAGATGCATCACAGAAAATCTCAAAATCCTTCCGAACATCCGGTAGAATCAGCACTGGGGCGGTGGTCAAACGCTTCTTTAATTCTTGAAAACTTTGCTCGCATTCTGGCGTCCAAGCAAATTTCTTTTCCTTCTTCAGCAATTGGGTGAGGGGTCTTGCTATTCTTGAGAATCCTTCTATGAACCGACGGTAGTAACCTGCCATTCCAAGAAAACTTCTGACCTGAGGTACTGACTTGGGTGACTCCCAGTTGAGCACATCCTTGACTTTGCTAGGGTTGACAGCAACTCCTTCTGCAGACATGACGTGCCCCAGAAAGGTAACCTCCTTCATCCAAAACTCACACTTGTCGAATTTAGCATAGAGTTGATGATCTCTAAGCTTATTCAGAACCAAGCGAAGGTGCTCTTCATGCTCTTCTTCACTCTTAGAGTAGATTAGGATATCGTCAATAAAGACAATGACGAACTTATCCAGATACTCCATGAATACTTTATTCATCAAGTTCATAAAGTATGCCGGTGCATTGGTTAATCCAAAAGACATGACCGTATACTCATACTGATCCATATCGGGTTGAGAAAGTCTTTTCATATCTTCTTCACGAATCTTCAACCGATGGTAACGACCTCAAATCTATCTTGGAGAACACTCGGCTCCTTTTAATCGGGTCAAACAAATCATCAATCCAGGCAGAGGGTACTTGTTCTTGATGGTGACTTCATTGAGAGAGCGGTAATCCACACACATCCGCCGGTGCCATCCTTCTTAGGGACAAAGATCACTTTGGGGCTCCCCAAGGCGAAGAACTTGGTCTGACAAATCCTTTATCTTGCATTTCTTCAATCTGCTTCTTCACCGACTAAGTCATCAACCCAAAGCGGTAGGGTCTCTTGAAATGGGTGCGCCTCACGAACTAGGTTAATGACAAACTCTAGGTCTCTGTCCGGCATTCCGTAACTCATCTGGAAAAACATCTGGAAATTCTCTGACTACCGGCACCTCCTCCAAAGATACAGTACTGACACTGCAGACTAAGGCTCCATCATACTTTTCCGTAGAGGCTTCAAACTTCACTTTGGTTCCATCTGGGCTGACCAACGTGATGCTTCTATCACCACAATCCAAAACTGCTTGGTGATCAGTAAGCCAATCCATACCCAAAATCACATCTAGGATTTGGCATTGATAATTATAAGGTTGGCTAGAATTCTACCCTTCTATGGTTACTTTAACCTTAGGGCGCCTTGGTTCAGTACTCAACTCCGAACCAGGTGTACGAATCAACATAGCATTTTTAAGAGTCATAACCTTTAACTGATGCTTTGCAACAAAACTCCGAGAAACAAACGAATGGGTAGCTCCAGAATCAAACAAAACTGTAGCAGGTGCTGAATTTACTAGGAACTTACCCAAAGACGACGTCCGGGCTATCTGGGCTTCTCTACCGTGACATGGTTCACACGGCCTCTTCCGAAAGTCTGAGGGGTCTTGGCTGGTGCTGCTGGAGTCTGAGGTGCTCCACGTCCTGCTCCTGGCGTGGGGGTCCTGTTCGGGGTAGCTCCAAGGTTGAATCTGACTGGTGATGGACCTTGCTTCGAGGGCAATTGCCGCATAATGTCCGAAAGGTTGACGCTTAAACAGTGATTCTGCGGCGGATTGTTGCTTCTTGGTCTGCTTGGTTGTTGGTGTTGTTGTTGAAGTTGCGGAATCCTGGTGCAGCTGGGCGAGGTGCTGGTGCAGGGGTTCTGAAGGTGACAGGAGGGACAGAATGAGCTGGGTATTGTGCATTCGTTCTGGCCCTCTGCGAATGACCTTGATGAGTACCATGTCGCATTGACTTCCTTTTGTGCGATTCCGCCATTCATGACGTGACTCTTCAATGAGCATGGTCTTGTTGACTAGTCATTGAAATTGGCATAGTCGTTGCCAACGACTGAACCTTCAAGCTAGGGTTGAGTCCTCGCTGAAACGCTTCGACGAGCATCATCGGTGGCAACATCCTCTCGGGCATAACGAGAGAGTTGAGTGAACTTGTTGAGGTATTCACTCACCGAGTGTTCCTTGTTTCACTCACGAAACTCATTCTTCTTCATTTCTACCTTCCGCCGTGGGATATGGGAGAGGCGGAAAGCTTCGTAAAATTCAGTCCAAGTGATGTTCGTGGTTCTCATGGGCGGCACAAGAGTTCTCCCACCATTCTCATGCGGTGCCTTCCAGCTGGTGTGTGGCATAAAGAACTTTCTCACGGTCATCACACCGGGTAATGGCAAGCTTCTTTTCGGTAGAGCGCAGCCAATCATCTGCCTCCAAAGGCTCAGAGGAGCTGGAGAAGGTAGGTGGATGGGTCCTCATAAACTCTGCCAGCTTTGACTGATGATAAGCTGGTGGGGGCGGAGGTGGCATGGCAGCTGCTTGGTTGTTCTGGTTCAGCACTGTGAGCAGAGCGGTAGCCGTCTGATTCTGTTGAGCCATCATCTGGTTCATGTTCTGCATCATTGCATTCATCAATTGCGCCTGTGCTGCCATGAACTGTCCCAAACCCTGATCTGTTGTTGCGGCTGGGGTTGGTGGCGTAACGGGGTCCACTTGTTCTTCCTGACTTGCCGAGTTGCGGGTTTGAACCATCTGCACAGAGCTTCTCGGGTTTTAATAGATGAGAGGAAGAAAGCATAATAGGAAAGAGGGAAAAGCACAAAGACGAGCCAGACAAGGGAGAAAGACGGGACAACCTAATTGGGGAAAAGTCGGTTTAACCCAACGAACAATAGCCGGAAAGCTATAAGAGGCAACAAAACTCAAGCCACCGATTCTATCGATACTGAAATTAAAAGGGTAACTGCACTACAAATCTATCTTATTTTGGCGGCGACTCTAAGCAAAGCTCGATTCTATAGAGATTATCAAGGTGAGAGGGTCACTTTACACTCCGAAACCAAGTTCAGAAAAGATAAGAAGTCAGACTAGAGAATGGAATAAGGAGAGATTAGCATAAGATGAGGAAGACTAGAGTAAGGTGAGAGGAGAATACTATTCAAGTTAATTGTTGGTTTGATTTAGAAAATAAATTTTTTTGAAGTCTTGACTAAACGACCATGCTAATTATGGTTACGCCCTGATCGATATGGCTCGATACCACATTGTCGGGACCCCTGTAATGCAACCCCAGACCTCTCGTATTCGAACTAGTCCCATGATCAAGAGCTAGCTCACACAGCTTGCAACATTGGTGTAATCATAACCACACAACCAAACAAAAGATGAAGCGCATAAATTAATAATATTAAGCAAAAGGGACCTTATGGTCAAGTCTTACAACAGTTGCCACATTGGCTAAGCAACAAAAGAGAGTCGGCAAATGAAACACAACATCTCAAGGAGGTCACCCAATATGCCCACCGGCAATCGAGTGAAGGACGCGACCTAATTCGCAAAGTCTTCAAAGAAGTCTTCTTCGTAGAACTCTGAGTTCACAGGTTCACCCTCCTCTGCTGATTTAAACAGAGGGCGCAAGGCCATGAGTACTTTGAATGTACTCAGCAAGTCATAGTGAATTGAATGCAAGTAATATTTATGCAAGGATTAACAAGGATAGCTTTATGGCTCATTTGCGGAAAGCATTATTTGACAAGAAATACAATAAGTAGATTGTAAAGCATAATTTAAAAGACTAATACATAAGTAAGCGCTTTCTTTGAAACAACTAGTGAACACCTGCTCACTTTCCAACCACCAACCAACTACAAGATTCGACCAAACCATTCCAACATTTTCGACAAAAGTTCTACCTTTGCGTGAAATCACTGTGCATGTCCATATCCGGGACACGGCTATTCAATAGTTTTACACTCTGCAGAGGTTGTACAATTTGACCCACAAGACACGAATTCTCTAGTTTGTCCCAAGATATATCTATGCCACCGCCACTACCTTAGGTAAGCGATCTAGAGCACGTGACAAGGCTTTTACAAAGTTCTGTTTTGACTCGGTTACATTAGCTAAGGTTTCGCCTCCATCCGCCCCCTCTTGCGCCGCTCCCAACCAAAACAGAATCGAACCAAGACATTGCTAATTAGTCACCAGTCTATCCCAATCTAGACATGTGGTTGTACGGTTGAGGCCCAGATCAATGGTTCAAGGTTAAGTCCTTAGTTGGTTGCTCAGACGAGACGGTTCCACATTCCAAGTGTGCGCATTAAGACCCACCCTTTCCACCACCCACTCGCCCAAGCATAAATCATTTTCGCTCAACTTTGGCCAAATGACCACCCTAGTCATGGCACAACATCTTTTAAAAAGTGGCTCCGCCACGCCCATAAGTTCCAATAGTCAAATTCATCATGTTGGGTTCAACCCACCAGAGGACCACCCTAGTCCTGCACCACAAATTTTAGTAAAGTGACAACAAATGTCGTGGTCTCACACAGACCACACTTCGCATTATTAGCAACACAGTCGTTACTACACAAGCCACAAACCATGTGCGCTTAGGGCAAATCAACCTTTATTGAATCATGAGACCAACGCCTACTAAAGCATGACTAAGCAATAAAGCGTGCCCATGTTGGTATTACAATAATGTCCAACTAATAATTAACCATCCTAAGGTGTCCAAGGAATTATGTCATTCAAGGATACATGTCGATTACAAATTATCATGGAGGTATAATGGCAATTAGGTAATTAACTAATCCCAAAACCATTTATTATAAAATTAGCCATGCATGTTTATATAAAACAATATACTTTTATAAACATGGGATCAACATGATCAATGGTCTATGACTTGCCTTCGTTGAAGAGTAGCGGTGCTTCGGTCGTCGGTTCTGCGAAATCTTCCGAAACGCCGGATCCTATACGCGCAAACAAAGCTAAATAAATAAAACAACTCCAAATAAAATCCAAATAAATACCAAATAAATACTAATAGAAAGACAAGGATTTTAGATGAATTTAGAAATTGGAATCACTCGAATCGGAGTTCGAATGAGAAAGTTACGGCCTCCGGAAGAAGGAAAACACATAAAATCAAGAAAAAGGGAATTTCCTGATTTCTGGAATTATTTTCCTAAAGGAAAATCGAGTTATCGCATAGTCGACGCCGCAGAGGAAATTCGGCCAAATAAAAAAAAAAAAAGCCGACAAGTGGGGCCCACTTGTCATAGAGAGTGCATGGTGGACTAGGTCCACCCGGCTCGAAATGGCGTGCCAGGCGGTTGACGAGGCGCACACGGGGAAAAAAAGGGAGGTGGAGCCTAGGTGGCGCCGACGTGGGCGCCACTCGCCGCCACGAGGACCCGGCCGGGCGCCACGGCCAATGGTCGCCGGCGTTAGCCGGGTTCGATGGCGGCGAGGGTACCTACGGGAGAGGGGTTGCGATCGATGGTGGGCGCGATTCGAGGACGCGGCGTGAAGAGGACGCCGGCGGAAGCGACGAAGCGGCGGCGGCGGTTGAAGGCGGCGGAGAGCTCCGGAACTTCCGGCGAGGAGGGTGCGCACGGGAAGCCCGTGAGCTTGCGATGCTAACGGAGGTGACAACGGCGGCGGGGTGCTCGGCGGCGGCGGTGCTCAACAAAGCTGGGCCGCGATCTTGGAGCTCCAAATCTGGTGAGAGAGCGGAGAGCAGAGGGAGGAGGGGAAAAGGAAGAGGGGGCGAGGCGGTCTGGTGCTCCCTCTTATAGAGCTCGGGAGGGTGGAAGGGGCGACGGCGTGGAGGACCATGCGGCCATTAATGGCGCTGTCCGTGATGATGGGGAGGGGCATGGCGCGGTGCGTGCGTGGCGCGGCGTGAAGCGGATCTGGCGAAGCGAGGACGTCTGGCAAGAAAGAAGGAGAGGACGGGAGGTGCGCCATGGCAGGCATGGCGAGGGCGGCGCGAGATTCATGGGCGGCATGGGCACTCCCACTTGGCACGGTCCGGAGGTAGGGATGACCAGGGGTGGGCGGTGACAAAGGGCCGCCTGTCGTGAGGGATGGGTGGTGGTGGGCGTCTTGTATGCTGGCCACAAGGGTAGCCACATGAAAAAGGGGATGTGGGCCGAAGAGATTCGGCCCAAAGAGGCTTAGGGGATTTTTCTAAGGTTTTTCTTTTTAGGAAATACCAGAAAAGCAAAAGGAATTTTAGAAAATAGTTTAAGACACCCAAAAATTCTAGGAAAATTCTCAAAAATTCCTTGAATTATTTGAGACTTAATAAAAATATTTTCAGCCTCACTATTGCTTTTAATTTTTGGCAATTAATTACTTTTAACATAAGGCCAAATGAAAAACCAAATTAAAATCCAACTAAACTCACTAAACCAACTTTAATTAGTTCAAGTTTTTATTAATTCAAATTAAACCACTTTTGAAATTCTAAAATACAATTTAAGCTTTGGCAAAATAATAAACCCAAATGGTTCCTTTTTAAGGTTTTTCAAAATTTTCAAAAAGGCCGAAAAATAGGGATGTTACACCCGGCCACATGGCGCACAAGGTTCCTGGTGAGGTTCCAGGGGGTGCTGCCGCTAGACAGCGGCTATAGGGAGTTCAGTAGCACCCACATGCCGATGCTGAAGTGGATCTGCCAGTTCTACATAAGTCTTCGTAACTCTTGTCCTCTCACATCAATTGATTTGTGCACCTTACTGATGTGTATCTGTCTTCTTGTAGCTCGAGCGTATGGCAGAGGACACACCCGACAACATGGTGAGGAGGCACTTCGAGGTGTACTTGATGTTGTTGTTTAGGTGGGTGATATTCGTAGGGTCCCATGGTGACAGCGTCGATAAGCACTACATCCGGTACGTATACTAGCTGGAAGACTATGAGGTGGAGGACATCCATCCCTACACCTAGAGCCAAGTAGTGCTGTGCGCGACGTATCGTGGACTGTGCGATGTGTGCCACCGAGTTCAAGATTGCTATGTCCTCTCTGGATGCCCGTTGCTTCTTCAATTGTGGTCCTTCGTTGCCAAATCGACGACCACAACCGAATCGGGCGTCTCACGTTAGCTGTTATGTACGTCGAGGACGACGACGTGGATCAGCCAACCATGGGTACAGTGTGGTGTCGCCAATGGGTAAGCTTTTTGAACATTTATTATTTTCTGTAATGCAATCCAATTACTTGTGCTAAGTTTTTGTTGTTACATTGGACAGGACACCTTCACTCCGATCACTACGCACGCGTCCTACTCGGACTACGTTGCGATGTTCGATTAGTTGACGGACGATCACGTCATCTGGACATCGTACACTACTAACAGGGTGTACGCATGCACACCCCGAGACCACGCATACTGGTACACACAAAGGTGCTTGGTTCATGACGTCTTCGTGGAGGAGTACCACGTGCACCGGGTGATGCGTCAGTTCGGTCTACAATAGGAGGCCCCAGCCCCCTGGGGGCAGTGGGTGGCGCTACACGGCCATGGATAAGTTCACGTTTTACTTATGTCGTACCATTTGCCTTACGTACCTACAAAACAATCGTTTGGCCTTCCACAGGTACACTAGGAATGTAGTCCCTGCTACGACCTCCTGGATGGATAGGATGTTCCCTTGGGTTCAGGGGTGGCTCTGTGCCTTGGACGACATCATCCAGTAGGATGCTCCCTACGATCCTGTGACGTACTACGAGTACATAGAGTGGTACTCCACTTGGATGAGGGTTCACTGCGTCAGGGTCGTGGATGACCCACCACGACACGAGGCTGCGACGTTCGACATGTACCCCACCCAGCCGAACTCCGCATTCCATCGCATGGTACATATTGAAAGGTCCATACATATGATTTGCTTCGTAAGTTTTCGGTTCCTAACTTGCTAATTACGTGTAGAGGTCGATCTACATTGGGAGATGAACGAGTTGGCGACCTCTGTGCGTCATATGACGCTCGGGGAGCGCTTTAGCATGACGTCACAGGAGATCAGAGGGATCATGGACCAGTTCGTCAAGAAGACAAGGCAAGACATCGAGCTGGCATCCTGTCGTAGGTTGAGGTTGGTGGAGGACTCACCTGTGTGTGGATGGGTGGTGAGCCACGGTGCGTCACAGCCCACGGCTCCTCACCCGGACGTGGTAGGTGAGTCCTCGTGTCACTATGCTGGGAGTACCCCGACACAGTTCGTAGGTCAGCATGACACACTCACGTCTGGTTGTTTATTTCAAACTCCAGTAGTTACTAACATCAATTTTCTCTAGCAGCTCCTAAATACCACTCGTCCACACAGCAAGAGTACGTAGAGCAGTCTGCTACCTTCACGCACTTGGGTATGTCTATCTTATTTGCACTCATGCACAACATATTATCTCGGTATGTCTGCCATCTTTACATGCTTAACTAACTGTTTCACAGCTCACGTATCCCTTTGGGAGGAGGAGCTGGTGTTGCATGAGGAGTCACGACCGGGGGACTACGATTTCGACTTGGGTGGCGGTGGGCCTTCACGTGGAGAGAGCAGCTAGGTCTCTGTGAGGGCTTCACAGATGCACGGTGCGCCTGGAGCGACGTAGCCGATGGAAGATCCTCTCGCGACACCCCATCGGGCTACTCGTGCCGATAGGGTGCCTCGGTCGCCTGAGTCTTTGACCTACTGGTACCAGCACCGTAGGTGCCCCAGACGAGGCCAGGAGCCACACGTGGGGTGCACCCCAAGATGCCCCGCAAGTAGATACTAGTTCTAAATATCAGTCATGCCATGTAAATATAAATTTATGTAAAACTTACATTATGGTAGTGTTGTGTTCCGATACTGATTGTTCTTGTGTGCACGGGTAACCACGTGAGGGAGTCAGCATCGCGACGCCCCTTCATTTTGGACCTTAAGGACCGCACCAGGTCACGCCACACACTACCACTTTAGTAGACTGAGATGACACCACACTATGCCACACCACCTTTTCAGACCAGAAAGATCACACTTGGCCACTCCCCCTTTTCAAGCCGAAAAGAACGCACCCCGTCACGTCACACATTGTCCTTTTGCAGATCAAGATGACAAAACACTGCGACACTACCTTATCACACCAACAAGGCTACACTATGCCACACCACCTTTTTAGACCGAAAAGACCACACTCGGCCCGCTTTTCAGGCCGAAAGAGACTGCACCCTGTCACACCACACGCTGTAACTTTTGTAGATTGAGATGACAATACACTGCGATGCTACCTTCTCTAACCGACAAGGCCACTCTATACCACACCACCTTTTTAGACCGCAAAGACCACACTCGGCCACACCCCCTTTTTAGGCCGAAAGAGACCGCACCCCATCACGCCATGCGCTGTAACTTTTACAGACTGAGATGACAACAGACTGTGATGTTACCTCTTTCAAACTTACATATCTTTTTTCTAAATATTTCAATCGTTAAATATTACGTAATCAATCGGACCCTGGGCTTTGAATATCTAAAGACCTCATGTGTGTACCCACTAGTCCCATGATCAGTGACTAGTACACACAACCACAACATTGATAATCACATCCATACATTCATCCATACAGAATAAAACAAAGTATGGTACATCACTTAAGCGGTTATATTATTTACAACACAGGGGCCGACCGGCCAAATAAAAGCTTAAGTATTAGAAGTAGCAAATATAACAATGGAAGCAAAGTATGTAATAAGTCCAAAATTCCAGCGGCATGCCCATCCGAACTCTCAAGCAAGCGACTAGAGACAAGTCCTATTAAGATCCATCACTGAACCCACCGGTTCCGGGTACAAAGAAGGCGTCGTCCGGCGTAGGCTAGGCTCATCCTCTAAGTCCGAATAACAAATTAAGCAAGATTGAGTACATTGCGTACTCAGCAAGACTTGTATTGTATCACAAAGTTTATATACATGCATGGCTAATTAAGGGATGAGGCTCTATGCTACAAGTTATTTTACATTAAGAAAATTTTATGTACAATATCAATATGTAGTATTTTGCAACAGAAATTTTAAAGAGCAGTTAAATAAATAAAGGACAACAAGTAAGTAATTGAATAAATAACAACTCGCAACCCTCCTCGACTGCGACCAACATCTCATTTTCAGCCATAGACATGGTACTCAACTCAAATATAAACCAACAAACCATTTCCCACATTTTTCAATGAAACTGTTTTTATGAAAACCAAGACTATACCCAGCAATACTACACTTAGCTCGCTCATCACCGTGACCACAGCTATTTAAATAGATTTACACTCTGCAAAGGGGTACAACTTTACCCACAGTACACGAATTCTCTAGTTTGTTCGACATCAGTCGATACCACCGCTCACTACCTTTGGTAAGCAGTATAGAGCATGTGTCGAAGCCTTTACATCATCTAGTCCTATCCTTGCACTAGCCCAGCGAATGAACACCCTCATTTCACCCGGGTACACCCTCGTCTCAGTGAGCCATTCACCATTGTGTCAGCAAGCTTTGTGCCCGACACTATGGTGAAGGGAGCCCCTTCGAACATGCCTATACCGGACATGCCCGCACTTATACAACCTTCTAACGTGCAAGGATAGTTTTCAATGACTTAATTAGCTAATGCCATCCCATACCAGCACATGTGGTTGTACGCGTATGCTTAGGTCAGATATACCAACGTTCGATCCTTAATCGACCCGCGCTAGAATCTCCCCCTATCTACTTATGCGATACACCTCTCACACTTCTCAGAATATAATATAACTCGCCTGTATCACAAAATAAGTTTTTTATTTTTATTTTTATACAAAATAATAGAGGTAAACCCCTCTAGACTTTCTTTTCATAAACTCCAAAACTCATATTTATCATGTCATCCTTTTTACAAATTTTATGAAAGACTAGCTTGACTAAGCAATTATGCGATATTCGCACTCGAAACTCCCGAGTTGACATTATCTGTTGGCTAAACCATAACCTAGTGGCTACCATAACCATCATTCGAGTTGACTCGAAACTCCCGAGGTAGCTCTGGCACGTTGGTGAGGGAGGGAGGGAGTGAGGTGGAAGCCAAGCGCTGACAGACAGGGCCCACACATCAGCGAGGGAGAGCGTGTGTGCTAGCGTGGGCTGGACCTGGGTGAGGGAGTTTTGGGCTGGCTCAGTTTTGGCCCAAAGATTCGGCGAGAATTCAAAATTAGTTTATGAATTTCCAAAATTGGGCTGAGTGTTTGTTGAATTTTTGTACTGATCAAACGGAGTCTAAAATTTACAAAAAAATTTGTGAGGGCTCCTGACCCAGTATGGTTGCTTATGTAAAATTTTTAGGATTTTATATGCTCTGTGATTTCCCCGAAAATTCTTACATGTTTCTGTTTTTATGTAAATGCATTGTTACTTTTGGTGAGAATTCACAAAATATGCTCAAGTAATTTTCCCCTCTTGTAAATATGCCCAAATTTATTTTCCTACATATTTCCACCCTATTTTTCCCAAAAATGGGATTTTTGGGATGTTACAAACCTACCCCCTCTAGAAGGAATCAATTCAGTGAACTCGGTAAAGAAGTAGGGAAATTCGGCTCTAAGACGGTCTTCTCGTGTAGGGATACGGGTAGGCTACGATAGCAATAAATCAAAACTTTCTACCATGTATACCAGGAAGTCAAGCAAGTAGATGATCATAGATCGTTACCACCAGACGCGCAGAGCAGCGAAAGAAGAGTTGGAACAGCCTGGTCCAACGTAGAGCGCATCGATGTAGTAATCGTAGTCGATCATCCAGCATCGAGCACGTCGGTGCGGTGGTCATGGTCGATTGTCTCCTCCAGCTACCTCTACAGTTCCTTATGAAGATCGCGGATCGTCCTCAAGCCCAACAGTAACAGCAATAGTGCCTCTATGGTATCCACACGTCCAGGGAAGGAACAACCATACGCCGATGTGCTAGCACCAAGTCGCACGGCAGAGCTCTCAGGAAGATGGCAGCTAGGGTTTCAGTTGAACAACTTAACTCACGACTTTCGTGTGTCTTGTCTGTTACGTTCACCCCCGTCCCAATAGCCTCATACATCTTCTTATATAGTGCTCGTGATGGATCCTATCCGAACACGTTTGAAGAATCGTATCCGTACTGGTTTATTCCAACCTATTAAGTGTGTGACCCGTTAGGTTCATGCGTAATCGGTTGTAACTTGGAAACCCTTTCCGACCACGAGTTATTAGCAGTTCCTAGCAGGACATAACGATTCCCGTATACACACAAGTTATATTGGATGAACCTTAATGCAATATGATCTACGACCAGGTCCTCATCACTTACAACCATGTCCTATCTCTATACGACCAGTTCGTATTTGGTCATGACCATTCAGAACTCCCACGACTGTGTTTTGACCACTCTGTGATTACATTCGACCAGCCTCGACCAGCTCAGATTCCATACGACCGACCCATAACGATCAAACTAAGCGACCTACTCGAGTATTCTCCTTTGCCTCACGATGTCTGGTTGAACTCTAGGTGAGATGTTGTGTCATCTATGGACTGTTCAATACTTTCTTGATCGAGTGTCGGATAACTTCACGTGGTCGAACACTACGACCATTAGTGGCATGGCCATGCACTTTCTTTATCCAACCACAATGAGGGGCCCAAAGACATCTCTTCTGTTATGTTAGGAGGGGCAAATCCCATATTCGACCAGTCATATTCCTCTGCATGTTTCATAGCATACCCGGAAGCTACCTTTACAACTACTCAGTTATGAGTAGCGATTGGCAACCCCTAAGAGTGCTATTATACATGTAGGAAACCATGCTGATCTCAGGTCTAAGGATTATACATCATCATTGCTTGAGACCAACTAACGACACATAGAATCATAACAATCTCAATAGTGTCTCAAGGTGGGTCAATCCAACCCCATGTTCTCTAACATGTGTTCACATTATTGATTCGATATTCTATACCCATGACCGTGAAACATGGTCATCAATCAATATAATGTGTCGGGTCGATAGAGTCACCGTGTTCCACCATTGACATCCCACCAGAGATTCATTTAGAACGACATCATATAAGTTAAGAGTTTCATCAACAAGTCACATACTTGTTAATCTTCATAACCAATAATTCATTCAAGGAACAGGATAACATATTATCCAATATTATGAACATAATGAAATATAATCATCTCCATGATTGCCTCTAGGGCATATTTCCAACATCTTTTCCCACGTAGCTTCGTCTTTGGTGTGGTTTCTCCATGGCACTCTTAACGTCTTGATAGCGCGGCTACGTGTATGTCGCATGGCTTCGTCTAAAATTTGGATCGGGTGCTCCCGATATGAGAGATTCGGTTAGAGATCGATGCTCTCCAGCTGAGTGAGTTCATTTGGAGTTTGGAGGCATTTATTGAGTTGTGATATGTGGAAGACATTATGCACATCTGAAAGTTGAGGTGGCAATTCTAACTAGTATGCCACTTCGTCTTTCCTTTCGATGATTCGATACAGTTTGATGTACCAAGGTGCCAATTTCCCGTGAACTTGGAAACGGTGGATGCCTTGTAGTGGTGAGACCTTGATATAAACATAATCATTTACCTCGAAGCTTAGCTCACGACGGTGACGATCAACATAGCTCTTTTGACGTGATTGAGCTTCCTTAAAGCGCCCTTTGGTCATGTCAACCTGCTCTTTCACTTTCTGAATGATGGCCGGGCCAAAGAACTATCTCTCATTGAACTCGGACCAGAATAGGGGTGTTCTACAGTTTCTCCAATACAGTGCTTCGAATGGAGACATTTGGAGGCTTAATTGGAAGTTGTTCTTGTAGGATAATTCGGCAAACGCCAAGCACCTTTCCCAATTCATGCTATAGGATAGTACACAGGCTTGGAACATATCCTCCAGAGTTTGATTCATCCTTTCTATCTAGCCTCCCGTTTGTGGGTGGAACACCGTGCTAAAGAATAGCTCGATTCCCAATAACTCATGCAAGCTATCCCAAAATCATGAGGTGAACTGAGGACCTCGATCAGATGTTATCATCTTTGGTACACCATGCAGGCAGATAATGTGGTTCAGGTAGAGCTCCATGAGTTTTGCGCCTTTATAGGCGGTGTTTACAGGAATGAAGTGAGCCACTTTTGTCAAGCGGTCGACGATAGCCCATATCGAGTCATGCCTATTTTAGGTTCTCGGTAGTCCGGTAATGAAATACATACCGACATCATCCTATTTCCATTCGGGAACCTTCAGGGGCTGAAGTAACTCTATTGGTCATTGGTGTTCCGCTTTTACCCATTGACACATGTCACACATGGCAACATGTGCGGTGATGTCCCACTTCATACCGGGCCACTAGAATAGCGTCCGGAGGTCCCGATACATCTTTGTACTTCCGGGATGGATGGAAAGTGGTGAATCATGAGCTTCTCTAAGGATTAGCTCTTTGATATTGTGGTTATCCGGGACGTTGAGATGCTGTCTATGAATAACCAATCCACTCAAGTTCTTGGCGAATTCTGATTTCCTGCTGTTCTGCAAGTCATGCTTGATTTCAGTGATTGCTAGATCCTTCAGTTGAGCAGCTTGGATTTGTGATTCGAGGGTAGGTTGCATCACTAGGGCGGCAACATAAACTTCCTTGACCACTTTTAAATTTAGCTTTCGAAACTCTTCATGCAACGCTGGTTGATTTGTTTCAATCGACACGTTTGTGCAGTGAAGCTTCCGGCTAAGAGCATCGACTACAACGTTGGCTTTACCAGGGTGGTAGTGAATGCCAAGGTCATAATCCTTGATCACCTCAAGCTATATTCATTGTCTTAGGTTCAGATCTGGTTGTGTGAAGAAATACTTCAGGCTTTTGTGATCGGTGTAGATTTCGCACTAATTGCTGATGACGTAATACCCCCAAATCTTAAGAGCATGAACCACGGTTGCTAATTCCAAATCATGAGTAGGATAATTAGTCTCATGTGGCCACAATTTACGTGCAGCATAGGCCACCACTTTGCCCTCTTGCATTAGCATACAACCGAGGCCGTGGCGGGATGCATCATAATACACAACAAGCTTTTGTATATGTCGGGCAAAGTAAGTACTAGGGCCGTTGTGAGCCTTTTCTTTAATTCTTAAAATCTCTCATCACATGACACTGACCATTCGAATTTCTTCTCCTTCTTCAGAAGTTGTGTCATTGGTCTAGCGATCTTTGAGAACTTCTCGATCAACTGGTGATAATATCCGGCTAGACTGAGAAAGCTTCAGATTTCCAGAATGGTGCAGGGCTATTCCCAAGCTATGACATCTTGTACTTTGCTTGGGTCCATGGCCACACCTCCTTCAGATAGGACATGGCCTAAGAAACCAACTTCTTTTAGCCAAAATTCACATTTATTGAATTTTGTGTACAATTCTTGTTCACGTAGCTTGTCGATCACCATACGCAAGTGTAACTCATGTTCTTCTAAATTCTTGGAACATATAAGGATGTCATCGATGAAAACCACCTTGAATTGATCCAATTACTCCTTGAAAATCTTGTTCGTAAGGTTCATGAAACTTGCAGGAGCATTGGTGAGCCTGAAAGACATTATGGTGTATTCGTACAAGCCGTAATGGGTAGTAAAAGTAGACTTTGGAATGTTTTTTGGCCTGATCTTGAGTTGGAAATAACCGATCCCCATATCAATCTTGGAGAAGACACAAGCATCATTCATTTGATCAAATAAATCATCAATCCTCGTGAGAGGATATTTGTTCTCGATGGTGACTTCATTCAAAAAACGGTAATCGACGCACATCCGTAGATTGTCATCTTTCTTTTATATGAAAAGCATGGGGATTCCCTATGGTGATGAGCTAGGACGAATGAATCCTTTGTCCAATTTCTCTTTGAGTTGTTTCTTTAATTAAACCAACTCATCTAATGCCCTTCGATAAGGTTGCTTAGATATATGTGTTGTCCTGGGTATTAATTCGGTGACAAACTCTATGTCACGGTCCGGTGGCATCACCGGTAATTCATCTGAAAACATGTCGGGGTATTCACATACTACGGGCACCTGACTAAGCTCTGGAATTGAGATGGAGTTGAGCGTGGGCTACTGTGATGAAGCGGCATGTGAGGAGGGGAATGATCCGTTCTCCATCAGGGTTGATGAGAGAAATGACTCGTTCTGCACAATCAATTACTCCCTTGTGTTTGGCTAGCCAGTCCATCCCCAAAATTATATCTAACCTAGGTGTATCTATCATAATAAAGTTGGCTTTGAATCCTACCCCATTAATTTCAATTTGTACATCAAAACATCCGAGTTTTGCACCCATGACAGACCCAGGTAAGTGAACTAGTATGATGCTTTCTAGGGATGTAGTTCTTAATTCTTGTTGCATGGCAAACTTCTTAGAAATGAATGAATAAGAAGATCCGGAATCAAATATCACCAATGTAGGTACTGAGTGGACGAGAATCGTACCCATCACTACATCGGTTGTTGCGTTGGCCTCCTCGGCGGTCGTATGGTTTAGACGGCTACGTCCAAAACCTTACGTCGGTTTGGGGGCTTGCTGCCCTGCTTGACCTTGTGCAAGGTCCTGGGGTCGCTGCTGGACGCCTTGGGGTTGAGGTTGAGATGCTGCAAACTTCTTCTTCGGGCATGCATTCGCAAAGTGCCTGCGTTCTCTACAGTCGTAGCATGTGACGACTACTTGGTTTTGCGTACCGGACGACTATCCTCCACGGTTATATTGCTGAATTGTGGCTTTCTGCGGGCAAGGACCTTGGGCTTGGAACCTCGGAGGCGATGGTGCCGAAGGATGTGTGTTGGATGGTTACCAAACATGCGGTCTTGGCATACTGCTGCTTGCTGATTTTTGCGCTAACCTACACTTGCGGCTCTCCACCATCGTCCAGGTGCTATCTTCAACTCGGATGGCCTTGTTAACCAAGGTTTGGAAGTTGGCGATGTCGTGGGCAGCGAGTGACCACTTCATCTCATCGTTGAGGCACTCCTAGAAAAGAGTAACCTTCCTTCCTTCGTTTGGTAACTCGGAGGCAGCATAGCGTGCAAGATAGTTTAAGCGTCTCTGTCAGGTTCCCCAGCCGAAGTTCATAGAACTCCCGCTTCTTGATGTCTATATGGCTCAAGGAATGTGGGCATTACGAAACGCTTACTTGAAAGCGACCCATGTGAGAGTCTGGCCCTCTTCCAGAAAGGCCTAACGGTTCTCCCACCAAGCAACTACTGCTCCTTGTAGTTGATAAGATGCATATAGCACATTCTCCTCATCATTGCATTGCGCAATGATCAACTTACTCTCAACAGTGCGAAGCCAATCGTCGGCGTCGAGAGGGTCTATTGCTAATGAGAAGGTCGGCAGCCGAGTTTGCATGAACTCGCCCATCCGAGAATGCGATTGGTTCGCAGTAGCTCCGCCTCCTCCAACGATAGTGCTGAGTTTAGTGGTGTTCTGCACCAGTTGTTGGAGCAAAAGAGTGTTCGTCTGCCGCCCTTGTTCGATCATGGCAAGCATTTATGCCAAGATGGGTGGTGGCAGCAGAACCTCTGGTTCTTCAGTAGCAGTAGGCTGAGATTGCTCCGCTTGTGGCGATGATTGTAGAAGGATGCAGTGGGTTGGGTTGCGAGGGATTCGAAACCTTGCCTCCTTGTTGCCGTGATACAGAGGCGGCTCCTGTTGCCATGAGCTGGTTAACAGAGCAGGTTACCAACATCCTATCCATACATCGTGAAATTTTAACAAGCATGCGCAGGATGAGGGGGAACGAGCATAAGTTAAGTGGGTCGACAAGTAACATCCTCCCATAATACAATAACCTGTCTAATTTGAAAATACGCATGTTTTTAAACCATAAAGGCAGCACACATGAATTTTTAACATAATAGACAAATGTTACATGGTTCGCATGCCCGTTGCTTAAGCATTACAAAAAGCAACTAAACCACCTTAAGTAGCAAATTACAATCATGATACAACCATATGTTACATAAATTTCAGCCTACAAAATACCAAAAAGTGCTCACACTAAAGTCCTACAAGTGAGCTTTCGACTGCCAACCTTCGTCTAGTCGCCGCGATCGCGCCACGCAGCAACTGAAGACTCTGGGGCTGCGAAGGGGGAAGGGTCAAAGTACTCGACCTTCTCGCACCCATCGTGCAGAAGACGGTGTCGCTGCACTGCTCATGGCAGCTCCTTCGTGACCGAGTAGGTGGCCATCACGCAACGGTGGTGACTGATAGTCGACATGTGGGGACATCGGGCACCTGATCAGATGTGTATGTTGGGCTCTGGTAGCTCCTCAGCGGGTGCTAGTACGATATCCTGTCCGTACAGTAGCTCTCTCGAGAAGAGCCCATAGGCCACCATCGGCGCGACGCTGTCCTCGAGGATGGAGATCCTCTGTCGGACCTCCAATAGCTTGCGGGTCACGCGACAGAGATATCCGTCGAGCGATCTCATGAGACCAGCGAGGTGCAGGTGGGGAGTGAGGAACGGCATTCCCTTCACTTGATAAGTGTTCTCCCCCCTATCCACAGTCCATGTGGGGAAGTTAAAAAACTGGTCCTCCAACTCCAGTAGCACGTGTCGCAGGCGCACGATGGTGACATAGGCCGCATTGTAGAGCAACATCAGGACACTTGAGCCCCTCCTGTAGTAACAGAAGGTGGTGTCTCCAAAGTTACGTCCCTAGATGAGCACCTAGGTGAGGTACTCAGTGGACTTCGCACTGGAGGGCGTGCTGAGGACCCTATACTAAGGCATGTATGGTCAATCAACATGCTATAGCATCACCCACAAGGTGTGCTGCAACGTACCCTCCTCAAAGGTGCTAGTGCGGTACTATGGCTCCCAGTAGGTCGGCATCTACATTTTTTAAGAAAAAGGAAAGTTAGTGATCACATAATAAGAGACATTTAATCATCATCTATGACTTAATTTTAGGTCATACTACCCTTTGGTCTTTATGTATAATTAGACATTCATAATGTCAATCAATTTAACACCAAATGAAGGTAGGAGGGGTTTAAAGGATAGTACATCACATCATTTTCAAAATATAGCAAGGTTCTGAAATTTTTGGAAAAATCGATGACATCCTTATTAGTTTGATAGTGGATTTCTAAAGGAACTTCATGTAGGGTGTTTTAGGGACTTCTCAAAAATATTTTGGCTCTATTTTAATGCTTTAAATATGGTTAAAAATATTTATTTTTAGAGGGCATTTCTTAAATACTAGGATCATTTGACAAAAGATGAGAGGAGATATCGAAAGAATGACTTCGATCAGAGGAGAATGCTAGGAGATGTAAGAGTAGAAAAAACTCCTAATTTTTTATAACTATTTTAATGATTAAATAGGTTTATTTTTAAATACCATTTCCTAATCTAACGGCCATTCTAACTAAGGCTTGTTCTATAGTCAGTATGGCTCTAATACCAACGCTTTAGACCCTGGGCTTTGAATACCCGAAGCCCTTGTGCACGTATCGTACTAGTCACATGATCAGTAGCTAATACACACATCCACAACATTGATAATCACATCCATACATTCATACATATAGAATAAAACAAAGTATGGTACACAACTTAAGCGGTTACATTATTTATAACACAAGGGCCGACCGGTCAAATAAAAGCTTAAGTATCAGAAGTAGCAAATATAACTACGGAAGCAAAGTTTGTAATAAGTCCAAAATTCCAGTGGCATGCCCATCTGAACCCTCAGGCAACCAACTAGCGACAAGTCCTAGAAAGACCCATCATCGAACCCACCAGTTCTGGGTACAAAAAAGGCGTCGTCTGGCGTAGGCTCATCCTCTAAGTCTGAACAACAAATTAAGCAAGATTTGAGTACATTGCGTACTCGGCAAGACTTGTAGTGTATCGCAGAGTTTATATACATGCATGGCTAATCAAGAGATGAGGCTCTATGCTATAAGTTATTTTGCATTAAGCAAATTTTATTTACAATATCAATACGTAGTATTTTGCAACGGAAATTTTAAAGAGCAGTTAAATAGATAAAGGACAACAAGTAAGTAATTGAATAAATAACAACTCCCAACCCTCCTCGGCTGTGAGCAATATCTCATTTTTAGCCATAGACATGGCACTCAACTCAAGTATAAACCAACATACCATTTCCCATATTTTCCAACGAAACTGTTTTTATGAAAACCAAGACTATACCCGGCAATACTACACTTAGCATGCTCATCACCGCGAGCACAGATATTTAAATAGATTTACACTCTGTAGAGAGGTATAACTTTACCCACAACATACAAATTCTCTAGTTTGTTCGGTATCCGTCGATACCACCGCTCACTACCTTTGGTAAGTAGTCTAGAGCGTGCATCGATGCCTTTACATCATCTAGTCCTATCCTTACACTAGCCCAACGAATAAACACTCTCACTTCCCCCGGGTACACCCCCGTCTCAGTGAGGCATTCACCGTTGTGCCAGCAAGCTTTGTGCCCGACATCGTGGTGAAGGGAGCTCCTTCGAACATACCTACACCGATCATGCCTGCACTACTACGGCCTTCTAACGTGCAAGGCTAGTTTTCAATGACTTAATTAGCTAATGTCATCCCATACCAGAACATGTTGTTGTATGCTTACACTTAGGTCGAATATACCGGCGTTCGGTCCTTAACCGACCCGGGCGAGAATCTCCCCCTATCTACTTGTGAGATACACCTCTCACACTTCTCAGAATATAATATAACTCGCCTGCATCACAAACTTAGTTTTTTATTTTTATTTTTATGCAAATAATAGTGGTAAACCCCTCTGGACTTTATTTTAAAAAACTCCCAAACTCATATTTATCATGTCATCCTTTTTACAAATTTTATGAAAGACTATAGCCCTACTAAGCAATTGTGCGAAATTCGCACTCGAAACTCCCGAGTTGACATCATCTGCTGTCTAAACCATAACCTAATGGCTACAACGGTAAGGACATCAATATTTCAAGGTGGTTCATGCATGGAATAGGATTACAACTATCATTACCCCAAACATAGCAATTTTATGTCAAACATACACGGATGCATAATAGATTTTGCAAGAAGAAGTACAATAATTAAACTAGTTGTATCAACATGGTCAAAGGAGGTGCTTGCGTTGCTCTGGTTTCTCTCGATAGGAGAGCGAAGGATCATCTTGAAAATTGTTCGAATAATCGACGTCTAAAAAAAGCAGGTCGATTCGGAGGATTCCCTGCATGTGGATCACATCAACTGAGGGAGAAGCATCAGTAAGGTATAAGACACGAAGTGACGTGGTCAGATGAGGTTCGAGCTCACTAGAATGTCAGGAACACGGAGGACCAGAATGGGGTGTGTGCTGGAGGTAAAGAAGACGATGGCTTGTCCACACTACAGGGTTTCCAATGCTGCATTAAGCAAGGAAGGAGCATTAGTGAGGCAAGAGGTGCATGGTGACACAAGTGGTAAGGGCAAGGAAGCTCGCTAGAGAAGATGGCGTTGCGGGGGCTTGCTCACCGGCGTCGAGGACGACGCTCTTGTTCCCAACGAACCAAGGAGCGAGGAGCTTTGGTTCTTGGTGGGAGGCAAGAATGGGGAGCTAAGGACTCGGTGACGTGGTCGGAGGCTTAAGTACGAGCGAGTAGAGCACAGGATGATCGACGAGAAAAAGAGGTCGTGGCGAGAACTCGCACTCTCGCCTTCGGCGTCTCCACCAGAGTAGGGGTTGGGTGCCATTAAAAAGATGGTTAGCATGGGTAGAGCCAGGCGGAGGTGACGGAGGTAGGTGAGGCATGAAACAGTTGATGGCGAGGCGAAACCACGAGCAAGTGGGCAGAGCGGACGAGGGGGCGTTGGCATGCTGGCGAGCGAGGGAGGGAGCAAGGTGGAAGGCAAGCGCTAACAGGCGGGGCCCACACGTCAGTGAGGGAGAGAGAGCGTACTAGCACGAGCTAGAGCTAGGTGAGGGAGTTTAGGGCCGGCTCAATTTCGGCCCAAAGATTCGACGGGTATTCAAAATCAGTTTCTAAATTTCCAAATTTGGGCTGAGTGTTTGCTAAATTTTTGTACCGATCAAATGGAGTCCAAAATTTACCAAAAAAAATTGTGAGGACTCCTGACCCAGTATATCTGCTTATGTAAATTTCTTAGGATTTTATATGCTCTGTGATTTCCACAAAAATTCTTACAAGTTTTTGTTTTTTACGTAAATGCATTGTTACTTTTGATGAGAATTCACAAAATATGCTCAAGTAATTTTTCCCTCATGTAAATATGCCTAAATTTATTTTCCTACATATTTCCACCCTATTTTCCCAAAATGGCCCAAAATGCATCCACCCGCTAACACGCTCATTCGAGTATCTCCCGAAGACCCTCAAACTGTTGAATCAAGAAGAATTGAGCCCATAGGCTCTCTTCCCTCGCTTGAGGGGTCTCGGCATGGTCGACTCGGTCGCCCGCCACCTCGATTAAGTAGTCCAAGTGACAGCAAGCCTCTTGGAGATGTGCGTTGTCGTTGTAGAGGACCACATCGATGATGCGGTTAACTCACCGGAAGTGGGAGATCACCCGGAAGATGCGGCGGAGGAGGATGTCAAGATGGCGGAAGGTGGCCATCACCTGCTCTAGCAAATCCTTGGACAGAGGAGTGAAGACAACATTGAAACAGTGTCCTTCCGCAGCACCCGCCAACGTACGGCCAGAGAGGTGCTCGTACACTATGGCCAGATAGGCCATCAATGTCGGTGACAAGGAAACATAAGAGGAGCCATTTCTACTTTAGAAGTATATATATATATATATATATATATATATATATATATATATATATATATATATATATATATATATATATATATATATATATATATATATATATGTTTGCACTCTGGAGTATGTACTCCCACTTCCAATATAGCACTTAAACGCACATATTATACTTCTTTATCATTTTCAGTATACTTAAATACCAATTATAAGATACTCCAATGCGATTTGATTGAAAAAATTTTATTGGAGCCCTTTGTTTTTTGCTATATACCCTTTTTCATATATAAAAGAAGTATATACACAAATTTTGCTATAAAAAGTGGAATTTTATGAAATTTTTCATGGAACTCACTTTGGGGTATCTTATAATCATTATTGGAGTATGCACAAATAGATAAAGAGGTATCATCATACGATTTAAGTGGTATATGAGAGGTGGGAGTACGTACTCCCAGGAGTACCATACCATTTTCCTATATATATATAGTAGAGTTATATGTGGGGATGATCATCTTCGATAGCAGATGATCCTTTTTATAAAACAAGTAATAAATTCGACGCGTGAGAGGAAGAGACGCATCGGGGAGCATTGAGGTTAAATAGGCCAAAACAAGTAAAAAAATCGTCTGTGAAGTCTACAATTACCACAGACGGTTTGTGTTTAGAACCGTCTATGATACTTCACAGACGGTTTTCAATATGAACCGTCTGTGATATTACATCTTCACAAACGGTTTTTAGCGCAGTCAGCAATACAAACGGTCTCTAAACCAAAACCGTCTGTGATTGCATGTAATGCAGACGGTTTTGGCCAACCGTCTGTGATGAGGCGTTCAGTATTAGCCTTTTTGTAGTAGTGTTCGACGACTTATTCGACCTATTTAACCTCAATGCCCTCGACACCTCGCTTCTACGATGCTGAACACTGTAAGTGTGTACAATCAAGTTCTACATTCACGTAATACTGATAAATGTCACAACTCATTGCTTATGTATAGATACACGATAAAAAATTCCCGACGATGACTAGAACCAGTGGGTTTCCTCGACCCACACTTGGTTTCTGAGCAATGCATCACCAAAGATGCATCCTACGTCGTGAAATACATAATGACGAGATTGCTTGCTTAGGGCGACAAGGACTACATACTGGTGCCCTACAACTAGAAGTAAGTGCTTCACTACATGCTATACAAATTTCATTTGTACTTTATACGCAGCACGAACTTAGGTTTAATGACTATAGCGACATACATGAATAGGTTCCACTAGATCCTTTTAGTCATTGTACCAAAGAGGAACAAGGTAATATACCTTGATTCCCTACTCAACAAAAACTATGACTTCACCCTTTTGCAAGGAATACTCGACAGGTATACTCATTTCCTCCATACATAACTCTATTGTAGTCTTCCTTCATTTGAAATGGCCGAGGATAAATTTTTGGAATCACGTAGGTCGTTTATCGCCTATGTTGTCGAGGGAGGGACACACAAGGAATCGAGCGCCAAACTGCAACATAGGACGCGATTTCCAATACGCACTACAACACAATAATTATATATCATACTTCATAATAATGCGTCTCGAACTGACTATACTTATATATGTAATTCTATTTTTGTAGTGCCACCAGCAAAAACAAGATCACCTATGTGCATTCTACGTTTGCCGTCATATGCAGCAAATCATGAGTCCTAAGACGAATGATCCAGAGGTTTTTCAATCTCGCAATAATTATTTCTTAATTATAAATTTAAATATATATGCTTACTACTTTACTCCTGCTAGCGACAGGGCCTGATACTCGATTTAGATGCATTGGTTATGACCGAAATCTCGGGGGTTTGAGGGATGCTCTGCAACTTTATCAAGACAGAGATCATTAACTCTAATGGAGAGTTTCACTCCGTCAACACCGCTGAACGACCTTCAAACAATTGATTCAATTGTAATTCACTTTGAGTAGTTGTAATTCAATTGTAACTCTAGCGACAATACTTGAATATGTTCTTTTGTAATTGATTTTGAGTTGTCAACAATTGATTCATTTGTGATTTATCTGTTTTCTGCTTGCTTGTTTTTTAGAGGGCATGGCTAGCAATTCCTGAGGCTAACCGAAAATCAGAAAAAATTTAGTTAGGTATAACGAACTATCATAGACGGTTTTATCGTATAAACCATATGTGAAGGCCTACTATCATAGATGGTTTCCACCAACAACCATCTGTGATATATCTCCAATCATAGACGGTTTGTCAATAGAACAGACTGTGATATCCTACATATCACAGACGGTTGTTGGTGGAAACCGTCTGTGATAGTAGGCCTTCACAGACGGTTTCAACAAAAACCGCTCAGGTTGTGACTTATCACGCATTTACTCAAAACCGATCGTGATAACCGCCTGTTATCATAGACACAAAAATTTAGACGGTTCAAAAACCGTCTGTGATGACGGTTTGGAGCCGTCTGTGATGACCCTCTTTTTAGTAGTGTTGGCTGGTGTAGCTCCAAGGTTGAAGCGAACGGGCATCATGGTTCCCTT
This sequence comes from Phyllostachys edulis, assembly GCA_036346405.1. Lineage (NCBI taxonomy): Eukaryota > Viridiplantae > Streptophyta > Magnoliopsida > Poales > Poaceae > Phyllostachys > Phyllostachys edulis. The sequence goes on along the minus strand of CM070549.1, from coordinate 78,996,756 downwards.
CAGAGGGCAACTGTTGGAGAAATGCCCTGGCTCTCGACAGGTATAGCATAATCTAGCTCCATTCTGCTGGTTGCCTCTTGGGTTGGGGTTGACTGTCGTAGGGTTACGAAAATTCTGAGCAACTAGACGAGGTGCTGAAGTAGGTGCAGGCATCCTGAATGAGTTCTGCAACAAAAAAATGAGTGAACTATTGAGGAGCGGTTCTCGGCTTCTGCTGAGACTAATGCTCCCTTGCTGAGCCATTCTATACTTTCGGTTGTCCTCAAAATCTTTGAGCTTATCCTAAAGGATCAAAGATTTATTGACTAGCTCTTGAAATCTGGAAATGTATGGGTGATCAGACTGACTTGCAGTCCGGTATTCAGTCCTTTCAGAAAACGACTCTGACGAGCCTTGTCAGTGGCGACATCTTCCACGGCATAGCGGGCAAGTTGAGAGAATTTGTTGAGGTAGTCGGTCACTAACATGCCTCCTTGCTTGAGGGCACGGAATTCATCCTTCTTCAGATCAATAATTCCTTCTAGCACATGGTACTAGCGAAAAGCTGTTGAAAACTTTTCCCAGGTAATATTCTATGATGTCTCATGTGCAGCACAGAAGTTTTTTTACCATTCAATGGTAATGCCCTCCATCTGATAGGTCGCATAGAGAAGCTTTGTATGGTCGCTGCATTGAGTGACCAGTAGCTTCCTTTCAATGACACGAAGCCAATCATCGGCTTCTACTAGTGAGACATTCCCAAAGAAGGTTGGTGAGTAAATCCTCATGAACTGTGCCAGCTTGGATGGTCCACGATGACCATGAGTGGATGGTGCTCCATTGTTGTTGTTATTCATATTTTGTATCTGATTCATCATCGTGTACATCATTTGCGTCTGAGCAGCTATGAACGCTCCAAAGTTCTGTAGATCAATTAGGGTGCTTGCGGTGGAATTGCTCCTGTGGGTGTCTATTCATTCCCCTCGGACCCATTGGTTCCTAAACCATTGGCAGCTACGTTGCGAGTCTAAACCATCTGGTGAAAGCTCCATGGGTTAGATAAGGTAGCAAGCACAAGATAAGTTAAGAACTAATCGGATGGGTAGATTAAACCCAACAAACACGGCTCCAAGAAATCAACCGAAATACTTATTTATTAATTAGGGTCTTAGCATGGCTGCAAAAATACCTAAGGGTTTTTGCAGCTCATACATGCACACAAATAAAACAAGAGCGAACCTAACACACAAACTATCATACCTAACACACAAACTATCATCTAAAGGACGACACTCTTAACCTTAAATTGACGCGGCTCTCACACACTGAGCCTCAACTGACTTAACCTAAACCTCAGCAAACTTAGTCGCTAAGGTAACCTCCACAGCCACGACGGCGTTCCCACCTGCTGTAGACTTGGAAATGCGTAGGCATCCTCGCAAATTGGTCTTGATGCCCCAGGACTAGTGCAGTAGGAGCAGGAGACTCGGGTGCAGGCACGACTCACTCCTCCAGCTCTATTGGCTCCTCCATGCTCTTTAGGGTCTTCCTCTGGCTCCTCGGCCTCTTCTGGATCTTCCTCTAGATGTCCATGCTCTTTAGGGTCTTCCTCTGGCTCCTCGGGCTCTTCTGGCTCCTGTTGCTCGTACAGAGCTTCTTCCAGTGTTGCGGTACTCTCCTCTGCCATCTGTAGAGTCTCATAAATGCACTCTAACTCCGTAGCGGTCAGCTCCAAGGGTTCTTCCTGAGCGGCGGCGAATTGGGCCACATGGCAGCATTATGCTCTCCATTTATAGACAGGTAGCGAACATGAAGGTCCACTGCGGAGGCATAGGGATGGTAGCGGAAGACTGTGTCTTGTAGCTCGCGAGCGTAGATGTTGCAGATCCTCAGGATGTAAAGGCGAGAGGACTGCTAAATTCTTTCCGCAAAGACAATCCTCTGAACATAGATGTTCAGAGGACGTCTAGCTCTTATGTCCCTCCGGGCGTAGATGGTTAAACAGCAAAGCACTCCATGACTTCGGCCATTCACCACTCAGCTGGTGCTTCGGTACATCGGTCGATCGAATCCTCAAAGTACCTATAAAAGCTTCCATAGCTCTGCAGCAATTCCTCCCTTATGCTCACCATAAGTCTGGAAATGAGCCATCTGCCAAGATAGACAAGAGGTAAGAACAAACTTAAAAATAGTGGGGAGGAGAAAAATTTCAGCAATAGTTGAGTCAAGAGAGACATCAGAGAAGTTAAGTAATTCAATTAATCTTGCAAGTTAATTTTGCTTTAGAAAATAGTTTGGACACTCTAAAGACGTCCGATCTAACTAAGGTCAAGACCTACAGTCAATATGGCTCTGATACCACCTCTGTCGGGACCCAAAAATACAATTCTGGACCCTCTATGTATAACACACTAGTGTAGGATCACGCTAGTGCACATAGTATCAACATAGATGAATATCGATCCACACAAGATGAAATAATAGAATAAACGAGTAATTTGAATAGCAAAGAGCTGTTGTGATGTTATGGTCGAGTTTACACTTATTAAGCCTCGTAGGGCTGGCAATAATTAAATAAGCAGCAGCGGAAACCCATCGATTTGCCACAAACAACTGACTGGGATCAAGACCTAACGATCAACAACCTCGTAGAACTCCTCCTCGAAGGCAGGCGATGATTCCTCCACTTCAGCTGAATGATTGCGACAAGCATAAGTACACAACCGTACTCAACAAGTTGTACCACAGAAATGAAATTGTAGATGATAGCTTATTACAAATAAATTGGCTTCTGTGGTTATTTTGCAAGAAAGCAACATTTGCGATTGAATACGAATAATAGAATAAAAGCATAATTCAAAACAAATAAACAAGATCTAGCTCCCCGTGTCATTACCCCAGGGGTAATCACACTTAGGCATATGGATTACTATTCGTTTGCTTAGTAGAACACTGCTCCAACGAATAGCAAGCCTTTACCAAAGTTAACGCAGCAGAACAATAAAATAGAAACTGCTCTTTATTACAATAGTAGCCACACAAGACTAGGGTTCTAAATACAATTATTGATTCACAAAAGGGAAAAAAACTTCCCGCTATTTCCTGCTAGGTTCCCTCGACAGTCTACTCGTCCCACGCATCGGAAGGGGCGATCACCTCGCCCTACTCCTTGTACCCAATGCCCTCGTCACCTGCGGCCTTCTCGGTGCCTGCAAAATTCCTCATCCCACTCGGGATAACTCCCGGTCGGATTAGGAGCTAAGCAAGGGGAGAGATAGCAAGAGTGAGTACTATAGTGTACTCAGCAAGCATTAATAGCAAAAATGCAACCGATGACTCTATCTCTTGTCCTTATCAAATTCCTACCACTTCTCTTGTTCTGAAAATAGTTTTCAAATTTTAGGTTGCAATTTTAATTCTGAAAAGACTACTTGATTACTCAGAAAGAAGAAAGACCCTTAGCGATTCCCGTAGACTCCAATCCAGGAGACTGGCATGAATTCATGATTTGTATAGCACTGCGCAGGCTTGTGCCACTTTACCCATAGCTATTCTGAGCTCTTTATGAGCTAGGTCCATCATATTTCCTTTGATACGAGTTCGAGTTCAGAATACAGAATGTTTTCTAGGTTACGTGATTAATTTCTCCACCCGTTACTTTCCGTCGGTGCTGACCTGGCCACCACCGAGTTCGGGGTAATGTTGGTTGGGCCAGTTCATCCTCTCTGCACCCAACACTCCACCTAGTGCCATAGCACCTGCTTCTTACACCACACTCACACATATTACATACCTGTAATAGCCCAAAATCCTTAAATTGGATTAGCTATGCATCTACTGTGTATTTATGAAATTTTGGTCTTTTTAAAACTTTTTGTTGCAAAACAAAGAGGTTACAACCTCATTTTCCAAAAACATAGAAATGAAATTTCTAAAACAAAGCAAAAGATTGTCAAGAATATGAAAACTTAATTCAGAGTAGGGTATAAAACCCTATGTTGAAAGTCCTTTGATTTTGAAGACTAAAATTTGAACCTAGTAATCCAATACTCCTTCTCCAATTCGAAAGCTCTAATTGAACTCAGGGTAAAACTAAAAAGGGTTTCAAATATGTGAATATGTATTTTGGAATTCAAAATATCAATAGAAAAACCTCATATGCTCCTAGAATGCTTGAGGCACTTTTAAAAGAACTATCAAAAATTCAATTTGCAAATATATTTTCTTTATGTCAGAAATACAAACTATCTTTTATTTTGAAAGTATAGTAGGACCCATAGCTAGGAATATTTTACTTGAGTTCTAAATGCTCTAGTTTGCTTATTTGGAATTTTTGGAGGTCATTTGATTTCTTCTCAATTTGCATGTTCAAATTTGAATTTAAATTTAAAATGCAAACAAATCTTATGAACAGTGCCTAGAAATAATTTTCCTAGGTTCTGGAACACTGTATCCACTCACTTTCAAAATTTCACAATTTATAGATTTTAATTACTATTTCCGAGCGACCAGTCAATCCAAGAAAATCAAAAGTCAAATACCACATTAGAAACTTAAAATAATTTTAGAGAAAATTTTAGAAATTATAAAACTCTAGAAAAATTAACTAATGGACAAATTAGTGTCTGGGACCTTCCTTAAAATTTTCATCAATTTTGGAGCTAATCTTCTACCTTCAAAAATTCACCAAAGCTCTCAGCTCTTTCACAAAAGTCAGACATGCACTGTTCCTCCAGTCAGTCCGAACGTTCCGACCGACCGAAGCTAATGTTTGGACCGATCGAGCCAAACAATCGGACCGATTGAGACCGATACGATTTGGCTCAACCTAACCCGCTCGCCCCAGCCGTTTTCTCCCTCTGCCTCTGACTCGTGGACCCTGGCGCCAGATCATCTTCTCCACGCGCTCCTCCTTCTCTGCCGAGCGAGCGCGCATGATCACCATGCTGCCTGGCCTCCTCCATCTCCCTCTGTTAGTGTCATTGCACTGCCACCCAAGACAACCAACCAGGGCCCTTCCCCTACCGATGTTGTTGCTCCGCTCTCCATCCACACCGAGAAATCGCGAGAAGATGCCATGACCGAGAAGAGAGGGAGCTCGGGTTCTCGCGAGGAACCCCGAGCTTCTTGCCTCATTTAAGCCTAGCATTGAGTGGATCACCTCCCTCTCATCAGTCCCCTACCTCCCCCTTCAATTCTCTTCCTCAAAATCAACCCGAGCTCCAAGATCGACAGCCATGGACGCACCGCCTCCAAGCATCCCGGCCACTCCGGCTAGCCCAGCCGCCCATGACCGCGTCACGAAAAGCCATACACCATGAAAAGCAAGCCCACTTCATAAAATTGGAGAAACCGCCACCATGGACTCGCGCAATCGGGTTCTTCTCCGATTCCGACCCCCACCACCGTTTCTACCGCCACGCCTACTCCGACGACTCCCCTTCCGATTCCTCCCTCCATGAGTACCTCATAGCTTCCCTTTTAACTCCCCCTTTAACTCATTTGTCCCCTCATGTAACTCATTTGTCCCCTCATGCTCTCTAGGTCACTGCCACCGACGCCCTCCTAGTGTCGCCACTGGCTCGCGTCGCCAGGCCGACTCTGGTCTTCTCGGCTCTCTCCGACCACCACTTCGTGCTGTAGGTACTCCATGGCTGCCCATGCTCCCCTTAGATTCCCCCTAATACTCTCCAGCGTGTCGCCCTCCTTTCACCCCCATGGCCGGCTGCCGCTCACCATCGCGTGGCCGCCACAATGCCTCTCCGACCACCCCGAGGCCACCTCTAGCTCCCTTGGGCCATTATCAACCGATTTTGGCCGCTTTGAGCCACCACCATCGCCTCTAACCACTGGCGATGGGTGCTGCCCCAATCCAGTCGAGCCTCCCCTATAGCTGCCCTTCTCTGTATATTTGTGAATCCCTCTCTGTGAAAACACTAACAATAAGAACCTCCTGTAAGAGGATTAGTGCTCTTAGCTAGGTGTTGTAATTAACAAATTAATCACTCAAAATTTAGTTAACAAATGGATAATTAAACTAAGTGATAAAATTTGACAATAGCACTTCATTTCAAGAATAGTTGGAGTTGTCTGTTAAACAAACAAAAAAGTGGCATTGTCAGAATAACCCATTTGCTAACCTTATATCTTTTGCTAACAAAAGTTGTGTAGAACAATTAGGTCACTTTAGTGAATTAGCAAATAGGAAGTTCAGTCCTTAGCACTTTAGTTGTGAACAATTTGTTGTTGTAGATAAATGAACAGGAAGATGCTCAGATGAAAATCTGAAATAACAGTAGATTTATAAACCTGTTGAGTGACTAGTTGATCAATCAAAAGAATTGTTAAATGATATTTGAATTAGTTAACCAACACTCTTTCTCATGATATTTTCTCAAATTGAATTATATGAACAGCGAAAAGGAATGAGATAGCAGAGAAGATGACTAGATAAAGAACTGAAACAACAGAGAAGCTAATGTCAGTGCTGAGGCTAGCACTTAAAAAGATTTTGATCCAATTAGCCCTTTTTAGCTAATAGTGATATGATGACTAATGGATCCCTCAAGAATTAGCTTAACAATTGAGTAATTGATCCAGTAAGAAGTTTAGTTAATAGACACTTGTTGAATACCTGAACATGAACAGTAAACATAATCTAATAATGATCAGATTTGTCAATGTACTTATAACCTTGCTAATACAAGTAGTTACAAATGTCCTTGGCTCAATTAACCATTGAACTTTTATCTAACTAGCAGCACCAACAGTAGAGTCTTAAGGAAGAATTATTAAACAGAGAAGGGAAAGAATTAGAAGAAGATTTGAGTTGTCAGTTGAAACCAATTGTAGAATCAAACTTCTTTTGCTAACAAGCCTGATTTTTGTCACTTGAGTCACTCCTTTGAATCAGCAAAAAGGAAGTTAAGTCAATAGCTTTTTGTTTAAAAAGTCTAAACAATTTTGTTGTTGTAGGTTGTCTGAATAGTAAGGAAAAATTGAAGCTATTTGGATTAAACAGTAAGCTGAAGGAAATCAGATTGTCAATAGCCTTACAAGGTTGTCAATACAGTAGTTACAGTTGGTCTCAAATCAATTAGTAGTTGGACATTTAGTTTTCATAGCAAATAAATCTGAAAATCGTTATGGTTGTGAACTTTGAGAAACCAACAGAGAACCATCAACTTTTTCTGGTGAAGTGTTAGACAAAGGAGAGAGTGTGTTTAGGAGAAAATCTGAATTGTCAGCAAACTCACTTGTTAGACCTTTCAAGTGCTCTGTTAGTTATTATTGAGTCTGTCTTTTGAGTCACCCTTTCTAGTTAGCATTTTGGAAGTTAGTTCATAGCACTTAAGTTTAGAGAATTTTGCTGTTAGAGAGGTTACATGGCTTTTCATCTGAAAAATAAGCTTTACTACGATCCTCTTAAACAAATAGTGAATAGGTGTAATAATTTATGGAGATTTCAGGGTTTCAAACCACATGATGATAGTAAGTACAGTAACTGAATGTATTTGACAAATAACTTAATAGTAACCTTTCTCAGCCTAATGAACACAGAAACAACATTGTAATCTTCATCGGGATTAGTGTTCAGATCATAACAACTAATCCTAAGAGTTCAAGAATTAAAATAGGAGGCAAGATAGGAAGATAGTACCCAAGTAGTAGTGTAATACCCTGATTTATTCTAAAAAAGAAATCATTCAAAAGAGAAGAATAGAATTAAGAAAGAGGAGTTTTTCGCTTTTCTTCGGCAACCTGGGCCTCGGGCCTTGGCCCAGGAGGCCCATGGGGGTCGGCCACCTATAAAAGAAGGGGAAAACCCTATGCCGGTACTGTATCTACAGTAGCCGCCGCTACAGTGCGCGGTGCTACAGTGCCGTGCCTCTTGGAGCCGTCCCTTCCCGTTGCCGGTGTTCGCAAAGGAAGGAGAAGAAGGGACTGCAGATTGGTTGGCCGAAAGGAGGGACGAGGGATCTTCTTCGTGGGGGATCGTTTAGCATCTCCCTAAGGTTCTTCAAGGGTAATGAGAGTTGTTCCTCGCTGTTTAATTAAGAATAGATGTAAAACCGATTAGATTTGATTGGATCAAAGTCTGTCTGCAGTAGATCAAATCTGTCTAGTATGTTGCGCGGGCTGTTTCGACGTCTTAGAGGCCGAATCAGAAGTGTTGATCTCCTAGAGATATCTCGATTATGTTCTTAACTTTCTGTGGCCACCGAGTTCACCTAATTCCGTCGCTCGAGTCAAAAGTTATGATAGATTTAGTATCTGCTGTCCAGATTTCTAACGAGATTAATCTGTTTTGTTATTTCGTAAAATATGAAAATGTAATTTGAAGAATCTGGATTTTCACCCAACTAGGTTATTGTAGGTAAATTGATAACCTTTCCATATTGTTAAAGAACGATCAATTCGAAGTTATAGATTAAAAGTTATGATCGTTTTAGTGCTGCTGTTTATGCTATTAGACAGTTTCTGTGATGAAAGATCATCTGTCTGTTAGCGTACTAATTTAGTCGAATTGGATCATCTTGTCAACTAGAGTATTGTAGATTTGTTAGTTAAAAATCCACAGAAACTAGATTCACCTCATTCGGAGTTCCAGATCAAGAGATATGCTGTTTACCGTGCTGCTGTCTAGTGGCGTTATTTGACTGAATGTGTTGGTTTCAGTTTAGGGTTTCTAGATAAATCTTGATTCACCGGGGAAGCGATGTAGAACGTTTTTAAGTAGTGTCGTGTTCATCGCGTTCTTATTTCAGTTATTTAATTGTTTAGGATGTGAAGCTTCGGGTTTAGGAGCACCACTATTTCCTGCTAACGCGTCGCATCGCGGGAGGCAAGTACATTGCTTATCTTAATGATTGTGATTGATGAATGCTTTTATGATTATACTGTGAGTTCTTATGATTCAAGAGAAGTTGGATTGTCTATGGTCTTTCATATGTGTTGAATCCATGATTGGAGATGATAATATTTAAGTTCATGTTCCTTCCATATGTGTGTTATCTCCATGATTAGAGAGCGTGTCTTTTCAATATACATATTTCATTCCATGCATTCATTATTCATGTTCTATCTACGGGAGTGGATTAAAAAGACCCATCAATTCCAGGATGGGCACGTAAGATCCACCATTCCAATGTGGGCCCCACTATTCCAATGTGGGCGTTTTGGGACACCCGTATGAAATGTTCTTCATACGGGACTTGGATCCCCGCATTTTTGTTAAGATGCGGGCTTAAGTGAACACCGACGGGTGTGTCACTAGCAATACCGGTATATGCATGTGTGTAGTCCCTCCATTCCATTCACTTCATTCATTCCATTCATTCAACTACTCGTTCTGTGATTTCTTCATATGGTTCAATGATGTTGACTTGTTAATGTTTGTGGTATGTTCTATTTATTCACTGTACTTGCTGAGTCTTGGACTCACACTTGTTTGTTTATTTATTTATTTTAGGTAATCATTGATGTTGGCTCATTTGGGAGGGAGTAGACACGCACTACTCATTCACAGCATCATATTCAAGTTCAAGATTATAAATTAGTTCTATCTTTCACTTATTATTGACGAACTGTAATAAATAAGTTTAGATGGAGAATGAAGTATACCTTCTCCTTGATACGGTTGATTTATTATTGCTTGTGAACCTTGTTTAACGATGAACTGTAATAAATACATTTAAATGGTGAAGGAAGGATACCTTCTCCATGGTGGGTTGTTTTATTTACGCCTTTAGATGTTATATCATTCAGATTCTTCCACAATATGGCTGTATGTTAGAGTATTTAAGTGACATCTTGGCTTCTAAATAGCCAGGGTGTTACAGTTGGTATCAGAGCGGGCTTTAGGTCCGTGGTTAGTAGAAATATATTAAAATGACACGCTGTGCACAGTAGGTGGGATGGGTAATTCGTTGCTTCCGTATTTCTATTACTATGTTTCATTCGTTGAGCAATTGTTGAATTACTTCTGTACTATCTTTCTTGTTGTTAATTTATGATCTGCTATGATCTTCTATATCCATGAAATTATTCTATGATTACTATGAGATGACCTTATATTCATAATTGATTATATTGGTTATGTGTGATGATAAAGGATGTTAAGAAGTTGAGGTCGTGGTTGTTGCCCTGGGATTCACCAGGCTACACCACCGTTCGTGGTAGGGGAATAGAGGAGTACTTACCCCCGTTACATAGTTATGCATTGAGCATGAGTTCTTTGATAAAGTTATTGTCTTCCTCGAGTTTGAATCTGGTTTCCTAGTTGTAGATTCTTGCAGTTGATGAACTTCTTTTGAATGGGGGTCATAATGAAGTGGGCAAGCTCCGATAGATCTCTAATCGTTCTCTGAAACAATTATTGTTTTCCAACTGTTGAGTTGCTTTTATTACTTGCGATCTTAAATCGCTTAGCAATATTGATAATTCCTTGGTTGTTCCTTCTTTCTCGCTGGAAAAGAATGACTCATTTATTCGTTTGATAGTTTGGGTAATGAGAGTTTAATGTTGCAAGTTTGTTAGCATGAGAAAGCTTTGACTCTATGTATTTCCTTTAGATTATTCCGAGTGTTGAAGATTAATGCATCTCTTTTCTGATGGAAATTGTTAAAAGCCTTTTGTGATGCCTTGTTATGGTTAAGTCAGAGATTGTAATCAAATAACTTGATATGGTATGGGTATCAAGTTGAGTCATTGGTGTGGTTCATCATTAATATTAATTAGTAACCTTGGAAGTGGAATTGATTAAGTTGATGTTGTCTTCTACTAGTTCTTGATGAACTGTATTTTATGAGTAGTGACTATGAGTATGTCCATAACTATTTGGAGTCAAAAGAGATATTAAGAAGTATGGAACATTGATGAATTAGTCTGGTCATTAAAATTGTTTAGGTTGCTAAACTTGTTAGGTTCTTTGGTTCCAATGGATTAATTTAAATGTGTCGAAAGGGAAACTAGAGGAAATGCTAGATTTACATATTCCCTAGTATGATTAATTATTGGAATTGTGTACAACCGGTTGAAGGGATTGAATATCGGTGGATGTAGAATTTATGGGAGGAGTTCTATATAGTTCCTCTATATAGAATGACGCGATGAATTTGGTTGTAGTGTTGTTGAGACTTTTGATCGATGGAAGATTTCGATTTCTGAAGTTTTAGTGTATCTTTGCCGAAACCCAAATATGAGGAGGAACGGTTGAATATGTGTTTGTAAATATCCATGTGATTTGGGAAGGAAAGTAGGTAGCAACTAGATTTCATAATGAAGACAGTTGATAACAACAATGGTTGGAGTATAACTGTTGTGTGTTGAAGTTTGATGTTGAGCATCACTAAAAGTTGCACTGATATGTTATAATAGGGGGCTTATGCCCACATGATTGTGAAATCATCGGATGATAATGTGTCCTTGATGAAAGGGTTTTGGTAGGACCTCTTCATTTGTGTAGCAGACCCCTTCTAAACTTAAGAGGTTGATGTAGTGAGGTAGTATGGTTTTGGTATACTCTCATTTTGATGATGAGATGAAAAGGTAGTATGAAACAATTTGGTGGAACTTTGGGGCTTTCTAATGGAATAGTTGATGATAAAGATTCGTGTTCAGAGTGTATTATTCTTAATGTTAGTAAGATTATCTGCAAGAGATTGTGACTTGGGTGTGTGGTGATGATTCTTTTATAAATAAAGTAATTTGATCGTCTTTCATAATTTTGATTTAGTAAAAGTGTTTCGAGTTCTGCGGTTGTGATCATTTGGACCTCTTGAGTATTGTGGTGATTGAGTTTGTTTCAAGCAAGGTGACCTGTTGAAAGATTTTATTGGTTCTTAAGTGCATCCTGTGATTTGGGTTTTAAGAGCTTATCTTGTTTAAGTTGGCAAAGTGATGTAGTAATCACAGAAAATGTCTTTCTTTGTTAAAAGAAGGAGTGAAGTATAAGTATTTGAGATGTAAGTCATGTTTCGCATCTTGCAGTTTATTTGAGTATGCTTAAACCTTATGCAGTTGTTCCATAAGAGTTTATCAATTTTCAAAGGGCAGTACCTTCTTCTCATTTGTGGTTTGGTATTCACTTTCAGTAGGGCTTGAGCCCTCGACTGTTGACTTTCCCTTATGTTTTCCGAGTACTTTGTCTAAGTGACTATTTCCCTTGGTCCTGTGTTCACTGCGGGTGGCACATGATTTCCTAGTTGATGAAAATTGTTTCCATTCGCTCTTTCTTTTGAGAAAGAATCAACCTATTCGTTTCACCGGAGTCTCTTGAGGTGTTTATTAATTATAGTTGTGAAACATTGGGTTGTAAGTTATTCGAGGAGCATTGGAGGATGGACTGTTTTCGTGTATAATTCTTAGAGAGAGTTTTAATTATACAGAATGTTTGCCTTTGAGGCTAAACTGATTGCATTGTTGCAACCATTAGAACCTATGGAGATTTGAGATCCAAGATCTTTTGTTCAATTCGGGTGGAACATTAGAATTTTCAAAAGGATGGGAATCTTGATCAATGTATTAGAGTGTCGCGATTGAGTACCCTGCACGGTTGTGCAGATGAATTATGATGGTGTTGTAATGAGAGTAAGATTAGCGAAGTAATCTGATCGTTAAAGCGATTAATGAGATAGCCGAGATTGTTGGATTATTGTCAGGAATGACTGGGAGTTAGTAAGTAAAACTCCAAGAGTTAGACTCTTTATAAAGATAATTGGATCAAGGCAATGTTTTTGTGTTGATGTTAAGGCGCGAGTATGTTTGGATTGCGAGAATTTTAAGGATTTAATCTGAGGATTCCCCTATCTTCTATATGAGAAGTTCATTGTAGAAGTCTTGGAATCTAAATTTGGGCTTCGCATTTCATGCTAGGACTTTGGTCGCCCAATGATTATGTGTAGAGGAAGTAGATTAAGGGTGAATTTCGAACAGTGGGATGATCATTGATAGAACCCTTTTGATGAAGTATATGAATGTGTGAGCTGAGAATTCCAAGTTGTTTATTCTTAAAAGATTGAGATGATGTGATTGTGTGTGCGATCTATTTTGAGATGCATTGGAAGTCATCTGTCAAATTAATCATGTCAGTAGAGGAATTGTTGAGAGGAAGTTTTGGTGGAGTCGATAGAGCCTTTATACAGAGGTGTGGATCATGTATTTCGACTTGAGCGTAACGTTGAGAATGCCAAGTTAAGAGAGATGAGTTAGTGTGTTATGCGATTAATTGGAATTCCAAAGTTTGAGAGAGATTTTATTCCTAAAAGAGAAACTGAGAAATTGATGCTTCCTCAAGTAGTGACACGTTTTCTTGATTCTTGTTTGAGCTATGTGTTTATGACGGATGTCTTTCGCAATTGGAGTTTGACTTTATATTGGCATGTGTGGTTCTTATCGATTCAGAAAGAATAAAAGAAATTTCTGATTTGGACATTCAAGTATTTTTCTCATTTGGATTTCGTGACGTTTATTCGCAAAGTACCACTTGGAAGGTGGAAAGGTTTTCGTGATGAAATTCCGATTTCTGGATTTGACTCTTTAGTACCGAGTTGGTAACGCATAGTTGCGATGTGAATCTTTCATTTTCAGATGGGTTTTGTCAGTAAAAGAGTTTGCTTAAAGAGAGTATGTTGTGTGTTTCTGGTTAAAGGAGGTGATCCTTGCTGCAGTGAAGAGTTCGATAGAGAGGTGGAACAAGAGTTCCGTGATATATGCGCTTGTTGTGTGATTCGGTACCATTGGGGAGGTTATCCCAAGGTACGTTGGGTTGTTTTCGCTAGTTAGCATATCGCTAGGACCGTCTTGGGTCCATACACGGAGTACGCGACGTCTGGGTTGTTCTGGTGCTGAGTGAGTAATTGAGTCATTCAAATTTTGTTAAAGACGTTGACCATCGAGTAGGATCTTACCCTCGAGTCTCTTCCGATGAGTGTACCTGGAAATGTGGGGTTGAGCGTTAGAACAGAGCGTTGTTTAGCGTCATTGTGTTGTGGTCCTCGGTCCGAGAGAGAGGCCACTTGGGAGTTGGAGACTCGCGTGAGCGAGTTTTAACAAGAGTTGATCACATTGGTATCTGTTGTTAGTTTCCAGTCGCAGTTTCCCTTCGTGTAGATCGGCGTTTAGATTTGGGGTCGAATCCTGTTAAGGGGGGCAGAATGTAATACCCCGATTTATTCTAAAGAAGAAATCATTCAAAAGAGAAGAATAGAATTAAGAAAGAGGAGTTTTCGCTTTTCTTCGGCAACCTGGGCCTCGGGCCTTGGCCCAGGAGGCCCATGGGGGGTCGGCCACCTATAAAAGAAGGGGAAAACCCTAGGCTGGCACTGTAGCTACAGTAGCCGCACTACAGTGCCCTGCCTCTTGGAGCCGCCCCTTCCCGTTGCCGGTTTTCGCAAAGGAAGGAGAAGAAGGGACTGCAGATTGGTTGGCCGAAAGGAGGGACAAGGGATCTTCTTCGTGGGGGATCGTTCAGCGTCTCCCTAAGGTTCTCCAAGGGTAACAAGAGTCGTTCCTCGCTGTTTAATTAAGAATAGATGCAAAACCAATTAGATTTGATTGGATCAAAGTCTGTTTGCAGTAGATCAAATCTGTCCAGTATGTTGCGTGGGCTGTTTCGACGTCTTAGAAGCCGAATCAGAAGTATTGATCTGCTAGAGATATCTAGATTATGTTCTTAACTTTCTGTGGCCACCGAGTTCACCTGATTCAGTCGCTCGAGTCAAAAGTTATGATAGATTTAGTATCTGCTGTCCAGATTTCTAACGAGATTAATCTGTTTTGTTATTTCGTAAAATATGAAAATGTAATTGGAAGAATCTGGGTTTTCACTCAACTAGGTTATTTTAGGTAATTTGATAACCTTTCCATATTGTTAAAGAACGATCAATTCGGAGTTATAGATTAAAAGTTATGATCGTTTTAGTGCTGCTGTTTATGCTGTTAGACAGTTTCTGTGATGAAAATTCATCTGTCTGTTAGCGTACTAATTTGGTCGAATTGGATCATCTTGTCAACTAGAGTATTGTAGATTTGTTAGTTAAAAATCCACAGAAACTAGATTCACCTCGTTCGGAGTTCCAGATCAAGAGATATGCTATTTACCGTGCTGCTGTCCAATGGCGTTATTTGACTAAATGCGTTGGTTTCAGTTTAGGGTTTCTAGATAAATCTTGATTCACCGGGGAAGCGATGTAGAACATTGTTAAGTAGTGTCGTGTTCATCACGTTCTTATTTCAGTTATTTAATTGTTTAGGATGTGAAGCTTCGGGTTTAGGAGCACCACTATTTCCTGCTAACGCGTCGCATCGCGGGAGGCAAGTACATTGCTTATCTTAATGATTGTGATTGATGAATGCTTTTATGATTATACTGTGAGTTCTTATGATTCAAGAGAAGTTGGATTGTCTATGGTCTTTCATATGTGTTGAATCCATGATTGGAGATGATAATATTTAAGTTCATGTTCCTTCCATATGTGTGTTATCTCCATGATTAGAGAGCGTGTCTTTTCAATATACATATTTCATTCCATGCATTCATTATTCATGTTCTATCCATGGGAGTGGATTAAAAAGACCCATCAATTCCAGAATGGGCACGTAAGACCCACAATTCCAATGTGGGCCCCACTATTCCAATGTGGGCGTTTTGGGACACCCGTATGAAATGTTCTTCATACGGGACTTGGATCCTCGTATTTTTGTTAAGATGCGGGCTTAAGTGAACACCGACGGGTGTGTCACTAGCAATACCGGTATATGCATGTGTGTAGTCCCTCCATTCCATTCACTTCATTCATTCCATTCATTCAACTACTCGTTTTGTGATTTCTTCATATGGTTCAATGATGTTGACTTGTTAATGTTTGTGGTATATTCCATTTATTCACTGTATTTGCTGAGTCTTGGACTCACACTTGTTTGTTTACTTATTTATTTTAGGTAATCACTGATGTTGGCTCATTTGGGAGGGAGTAGACACGCACTACTCATTCACAGCATCCTATTCAAGTTCAAGATTATAAATTAGTTCTATCTTTCACTTATTATTGATTAACCGTAATAAATAAGTTTAGATGGAGAAGGAAGGATACCTTCTCCTTGATACTGATTGATTTATTATTGCTTGTGAACCTTGTTTAACGATGAACTGTAATAGATACATTTAAATGGTGAAGGAAGGATACCTTCTCCATGTTGGGTTGTTTTATTTATGCCTTTAGATGTTATATCATTCAGATTCTTCCGCGATGTGGTTGTATGTTAGAGTATTTAAGTGACATCTTGGCTTCCAAATAGCTAGGGTGTTACAAGTAGTAAGCTAGCACCTTATCAATTGCTTAAGTAAATGGGTTAGAAAATATAATTGTCAGCCTTTAGCATCTAATCTATAAGGTTAAAAATGAATCTTGAGTCTAGATTTGAATTAGTTGTTAGTAAACAACAGTAGACCTAATCCCATAGTCTTAACTTCAAAAATTCATAACCAATTCAATTCAACTCCAAATCAAATAATTTTTGTTGCTAAATTCATCTAAAATCATAATCTACCTTCTGTATTAATTTCATAATTTTTGGATACTTTTGGAATTTTGGTGTTTATTCGATGTTTTCGCTTTGTCGGTTCTTATCGTTAGATGATGATGATTTGGGAGTGCAACGGAGATGATCATAAGAATGTCCAATGTACCAGCAAACAAAGGCAAGCAATTTTTCCATTGATTATGTTGATCCCTTTACTTTCAAAAACTATTATCTTTTTTTGCAACTGTATGTATGCATGCTTTATTTGTCAAGTTATGTTTGCGATTAGAGGTAGTTAATCCTATTGCATGAATTCCCTAAAATTGTTCATCCCCTGTCACTAGCCTAAGTTAATAATTCCGCTGGTGAATTAGAGCCTAGTGGAAGTTATATGGTCTATTTATGCTTATTCGATGTCATACTTAGCAATGCTTAGTTTTCGGTAGATTGGGCAGTTGTCAACTTTGTCGATAACCTTGATCACATAAATCATTTTTATTATGTTATATCCAGCACCCTGTGCTATTAAATTTGGAAAACTAAAAATGAAAAATAAAACGATTTGGACTCAGGCAAATGGTTGTTGGTGTGGTTATTGGGTGTGTGGCTCGTGCCCGAGTCAACAAGGACCGAACATCTTGTGTCACACTATCCAAGCATTATTGCGTGCATCCACATGAGGGGGATATGGGACCCCTCTTGACTTAGTACTTTGGGAGGTGTTAATTAATGAGTCGCTGGTGGTAGATGTAGGAGAAAAAAATATTCTGTTGTTCTATTGTTGTTGAGCATGTGCGGGGTGGGTTCCGGATTTAGGTTTCCTCACCCGAGGAGCATCGGCAGTTGCTGAGGCTGGGCCGATGTGTCCGACACAACGTGTGGGTCCTCCGTGGGAGCCCGTGATGGGCGGTTCGCGGAGGGTTAACCTCTATACGTGCGACTCTTGATTAATTCATTCCATTGGAAAACGTCTCATAGGACTTAGCTCTGCCAACATACCTTCGGAAGTGTGCTTTATCCAGTGGCAAAAGGAGTGGTCTGACCTGTGGGTAAAGATGTACACCCCTGCAGGGTATAATCTATTCAAATAGCCTCGTCCTAGGTTATGGACACGCTTGGTTAGGCTTTGCAAGAGTTAGACTCAACATTTTGGAAGTTAAACCTAAAACTTGATCGGTGGTATTGAGAATGGTCTCATGCTATGTTTGTGAGCTGCGGGGCAGCCACCTGTTATTGTTAGATGTTGTCTAATATTTACTTAATCACTATTATTTAAAGTATTAAAATGTTTGCTCACTTGCCATTTGAATCTACTACATTGTATTTAAATTGAAATATTGCTTTTTGCTGAAAATGAACCCTATAACCTTCTCCTTTGATTCAGCTTGCATGTAGGTATGTATAGGTTTGTTATTCATAAGTCTTGCGGAGTACATTCGTGTACCTACTGTTTGCTTTTATTTACTAATCTGGACAGCAGGTATTGAGATCGAATCAGGTAAGGAAACATGCGCAGGAACATCGATATGCTATGGCTTCAACCCAGTCGGTTGCCCTGCAGGTTATGGCAAGCCATTGGGACTTTATTAATGGTTAATTCATGATTTTATTTCAGTTTATTGCTAATTTGCGCTGCGTACTTGATATTTATCTTGTTATTTAGCCATTTGGCCCTTTTATACGAAACTGAACCTTGTAAGTTCAATATGTTGTAAAGTATGAAGTTTTGATATTATAAGCACTTGGGTATGGATTGTTATTGATGTTTATGATGGTGTATGTGTACCGCTCCTGGGAGGTACATAATGCACCGAGAGTGGGGAAATTTAATTTGTGATGCTAGGACCAATTGGAGGGTTAAGCATTACAAGTTAAATCTCCCGGGTTCTCACAATACCCGGTGTGGAAAGCATAATTACGTAACAAGTAGCATTTTCTGCTCGTCGAAACGGGAAAATGGTTGGCACTTAAAATATGGTCTCTGACTGAGTAAGAGTTTTGTTGATCCTTATATTATAACCATATGTAAAAGGGTCCCACGTCTTGCCCTCTCTCTTCCTTGCCACCGGCCCCCTTTACCAGCCATAATATTACTCTGCTTTCATTTCATCTCTCATTCCTCAATTCTTTTCATCTCTTTCATCTTTCTTATCTTTTTCATCATCCTCTCATTTATTTGATTTGATTTTTGAGAAATAGTTTTGATGTAATACATATAAGATAGAGCAAAATACGGTTTACATTTAATATAGCTATGTTCATGATCAAGGGAGTAGCTTGCCTTTGGAAAAGTAGAAATGGTCGGCGACGATGAACTCGGTATCACTACTCCTGTTGGTTCACCCGCTGCAATTATACGACGGTGCGAATAATAAATAAATAATTAAATACTTAGCAATAAGTATGTGCGACTAGGTGCATACTAGTCAGATGATTCTTTTTGTTAGCGGATTTTAATTTAATAACATTTTTGAAACCCTCGTGAGGTTAGCACTCCCCCACTACGTTCGTTCTAGTATACCAGTTCTAGGGTCAGAATGGCCAATACTCACGTTCTAACGCACGGAATCTAAAATACTACTCGTACTCGTGCTTTATTAGGTATATCAGATTTTATTCGTGCAATTACGCCCAAACGGTTTTTATTTAATTTCACAAACATCTATTTACTTTTCTAAATAGACTCGATTTGTTTATTTTAATTATTTTAACCAGATTAAAGGATTTTCTAACACATCAAACTATCTATTTAAGTTAGCGGTTTCAACAGGTGATTAGTTTCGATAATTAACCTCAGATTTATTTTACGGCTTTTCTCGCATTTTCTTTCTACAAGTTCGGCCTACTGATACTTAATCATCCGCGGCTTTAACAAACTGCTAGACCAAAAATTATGTGGCGCTGATGTATACTAATACGTATGTTCATCTAAATTATTACTATCAATTCTCATTGGATTTTATTTACTACTCCTTTCCCTAATTACCAAATCCTACTTTTATTATCCTAATCTTTCCTCACCAAATTTCCTTTCCTAATCCCAACCCCCACCTAATCTCTTTCTCTACTCCCTCTCTCCTCTTTTCCTCCCCTCACAACCGACACACCCAGCTCCCTCTCAGATGTAACTTCCTAGATCCCTACTTCCTCCCCAATTCCCCCATGGTGCATCCTCCCCTAGGCCGCTGCTCCTCTCGGTCCCCCGTGATGCCTCCGTCAGCGCCTCCCAGCTTACTTCCTCCCGCGCGGCTCACCTGAGCCCACACCTGGCTGCTCCACCCTGGCACCCTCAGCCCACTGTGCGTCAGCCCTCTCTTTGGCGCCTCCTCCCGCCGCTCTCGGCTGCTTCCTCCTCTGGTTTCCCCAGTTCCAACGCTGCCAGAAGGTCCTCCCTGCGCCGCTGGCTCACCCGACCTCGCCAGCCCCTGCTCCCTTTGCTACTTGGCTGCATGCATCTCGGCCTACGCTGCGCCTCTCCCCAAGGCCCGGTCCAGGCCCTAGGCCCGCTCCTCCCCTCGGGTTCCACCAGCACTGCCAGCTCCTCTCGCCCCTCTCTATTCTCCTTGGCACGGCCTGGGGCCAGCGCCGCCTTGGCTCGTGGGGCTCCCCTCTCTGGCTCACACTCGAGTCTCTGGGCTGTGACGTGTGCCGGCCGGCTCGGCCTCTGGCTGCCTCGGTTCGACCCACTACGCCGCCTGAGCTTCCCTCCTAAACTCACCCCCAACTCCCTGCTTACATTTTTTTAGTTTTATTACTGGCTTTGATTATTGCTCTGATGTATGTTTTGATGCTATTTATGCATGAACAATGGGTGCTGGATTTGGCTATGAGGCTTGCTACTGGTGTTAGTGAAGCTTAAATGGTGATGATGCTAGCTACTCTTGAGCCCTTGAGGTACAATACTCCCTATCATCTATCCTCCCTATTGCTCTGTGATGAGATGTGAACTGAGAGCTAAGTGTGGATACTATTGTGAGATGCTTCTATGAGTGAATGATGTGTATGTGTGGTGCATACTGAGGTGTAACTGTGGGTTACCTCATGTTGGGATTAGGGGTAGGGAAGGGGATGGTAGTGCCTACTCTACGCTGGTGCTCTCTTCTTCTCCCTCGCTGCGGTTGGCTTGCAGGCTATGATGAGGTAGACTTTGAGCTTGCTTCTCCTCCTGGTTGCCTTGATGTCTGGTGATGCCGATGGCCCTGGCTCCGCAGGTCTTGCTCTTCTCCCTTGCTTCCTTGCTCCTTCCTTTCTATGGTCTGGTGATGGTTTAGATGGAAGAGGCAGAGGGGTGTTTGGCTGGGGCTTGTCTTTGTGCACTGAGGCTTGCTCTGTGTTCTTTCTTTGGCTTGGGAGAGAATGGCAAACTTGTGAGATGGGAAGATGGCTTAAGGGGGAGGAATGCATTTCGGATGCCTTCTCCATTGCCTGTGTATTCCCCTTTTTACCATGCTTCTATTCCTTTTCTTACCATGCTCTTATCTCTTTGGGTCGTCTTCTTCCCTGTGCTCCATTTGACCTCTTGTGCTTCCCTTGTGATGCATGCTTGGACTAGGGGCAGTGGTGATGATAAATGGTGGTGACATATGGCTTGGTGAGTTCTTATAAGGTTGTGTGTGCTTTTGTTTTGCTGGTGCTGTGCTAAAGCCTTTGCCTGGCAGTGGCTTGGTATATGAGAATTGTGTGCTGCTTGTGAGGATAAAGGCTTATTAGGGGGATGTATTTTGGCTAGCTTTCTTGTGGCATGCCAGTGACCACTATACCCCTTGCCATAACCCTTGTGCCCTCTCATGATACTATTGAGATGAGGACCTGTTGGTCCATTGGTTACTAAATGAGGATGCATTGTGAATGGGTTTGTGTTGGCAGTGGGGAAAGATGATGTTTGGTTTGTGTTGGCCATCGGCTGGGAGGGAATGAGGATGATGATAGCTGTGGGTTTATGTTGGCTGCACAACATGGGTACTGATGGTGCTGGTTTCGATACACCCGATGATGCTTTGGCTGAGGGTTGGGTTTGATGGGATGTGCACTGTGGGATTATGTTGAAGTTGCGGCAATTGCAAATAGTGGGTGTTGGATTCTAATGATGCCGTATGATGAAAAACTAAGAAGTAATAGGTGCCTATTAACTTAGGTTGGCTTGGCTATCTTAATTACCACAGGGGCCGACTAACTCTGGTTGGTCAGGTTATCTTGGTGATCAAGGGACCGGCTGACCTAGGTTGATATGGGAATCCTACGAGACTTTAGGGAACTGACGGCAACCTCTTCTTCATTCTAACTAATAATTACCGCCTTCGGTTTTTGCTAACTACTTTCTAAGCTTTTGGTTGCACGAAATGGAAAGGTGAAGGATGGTTGGATGAGGCGGCAAGGAAGGCTTCGATGAAATGAATGCAAGAACATTTATTTGTAAATTAATTATCTTTTGTAATTAACATTGTAATTGTTTGTAAAATTAATCCTGTATCCATTGTTGGGTTGTAATATTTTAATTTTGCTTTGTAAATGGACTGTTGTAAACTCTTTGAGGTTGAAACCTTTGTATATTCTTTGGTATTTTGAATTGTTGATACCATAATTTATAAAGTCAAGTGTGTTAATTATGTGCTGATCAATAATTGATGGATTTTTATTTAACACTAATTACAGATTACTGCGGTTTAGTTTAGTCTAATTACGCGGGTTCTCACACAAGAATAATTTAATAATTGTTTTCACAAAGAACACAAAGCCCAATCAAATTCTTCACACAGCCATATGACTTGAATCACACAGCGCCCTTCCCAAATGTTTTTATGAAAATCTAACCCTCGAGTGAAATCCCCGAGCATGTTCATGACCACAGACGCGGCTATTCAAATAGATTAATTAACACTCTGCAGAGGTTGTACACTTTACCCACATGATACAATCAGTGTAGCTAGCACTAATCATAACAAAACCTTTCAGAAACTTCATCTCAACAATTGACACCCCGATGTGTTTTACTAATGGCACCAATACCCACAGAGGAAATTAGCCCATCACACACCATTGGACCTGAAGACGGCAAACTGCTCATAAATGTGAATCGCCACAGAGACAGAAACACACTTCCACCCTGGCACGGAGCTTAACCAACTACCTGAGTAGTCACTGTCGAGATTCCATAACTTACTAAGTTAGGCCCGTCCCATACCAGGCATGTGGTCGTATAGTAAGGTTCAGTTCAATGGCACACAAAGTTAAGTCCTTAAATGACCAAGACAAGACTTTCAATTTCTAGCTATGCCACGAAGATTAACATTCCCAATCACAAAGTTCCACCATATCACACAGTATCCACCACTTGCCTCAGTCTAAATCCTTTCCCACCCTGTTGATTAAGTGCAACATATGCCATCAACGAGTAATGACACACATCACATAGTTTTATCACAAAGTTCCATAATCACTTAGTCAAATTTATATTTGTAACTCAGATGACAGTGATTGACTCGTTGCATGGCTAAGCAATCTACTTGGATCTAGCCAACCCACATTGGTGCTACGATAATACCAACTAGTAATCAACTAATCTAGGGTGACAAAAGATCATGACATTACAATAGACAAGGTGGATATAAACAATTGGGACAAATAACTAATCCCAAAATATTTAAATAAATACTTCAAGTAAATGCAATAATTAAATCAAAGTAATTTTAAAAAACTGGGTTCAACATGATCAAAGGTACAACTTGCCTTAGAATAGATCTTGGTACTGGTCTTGGTATTGGTGAACTCCTTCTTCCTCAAAATTCCCCCAAGAATCAACGTCTACTCGCAAACCAAGAAAGTAAACAAAAACAGAGAGGAAAAAAACTCCAAAAATTAAATAAAAATCTCTTGAAAATAGAGCTCAAATTTTATATGAATTTAGAAATTTGAATGGGCTCAATCAGAGTTCGTATGAGGAAGAACGAGCTTCTAGAAGATCTAAACCTAAAGAAATACCAAAATTGGATTTACTAGATTTTCTCGAATTATTTTCTTACTGGAAATTCCTATTTATGACGTCATGCTTACGTCAACCCTTAAAATCAGAATTAAAATAAATCCGGGGAAAAAACTTATAGGTTGACATGTGGGCCCATGGTCTATGGACTGGGTCCACGAAATTAGTGCACGAGTCTACGAGCTCATGGGTCTACGGAACGGTGGATCTGACAAAGGGACCCACAAGTCATTGATTCGATCCATGATGGATTGGATCTATCGAAATAGATCTAGGGTTTGTGGCCTGAGGTGGCACGCGGCGCTAACGGTGGCAGACACAGATGCCACGTAGGTGACACACAGGCAGAAGGCTCAGCTGGCTGGTGACGTGGACGACCACATCGACAAAACGACAGCAAAGGCTCGGGTCCCGATGGTTCTGGCTAACGGCAGCTCCTCGCTGGCGATGGAGGTGCGTAGTAGGTAGAGGGCGATGCGGGGATCTCGAAGATGTGCTTACGGGTGCGAGAGGTCAACTGAGCTGGCCGGCGGTGAGGTCGAAGCAGCGGAGAAGACACAGGCTCATCGGGATCTACTCGCCGGTTACGTTCCAGCGGAACCAAGACATCCTAGGTGAAGCCCCCATCCTTGCGATGCCGAAGGTGGTGATGATGAAGCTCGAGCGGTGCTGACGGCGGAGCAATGGCTCGTTGGAGTTGAAGGCGACGACCTTGCTTCTTCAGGCTCTCCCGACGGCTAGCGTTCGGCGCTGGAGCTCTGGCGGCTAGGGTTGGGGTGCGAAGCTCGAGGGCTACCTCCCCTTTTATACGCGGCGGCCTGGTAGAGTCCAAGGCACAAACGCCCAAAACGGCCGGGCGGCGACGGAGTCCGTATCTCAACCGAACTCGGAGACGATCCACAGTGATTTGGTGGGGCCTGCTTGTCAGCAACTGTGACTCAGGCAAGTTCGCATGGCACATGGCACCGCTGCGGCTAACGGGTGGTGTGAGGACCCCGGTTTATGAGGCTTGTAATACTTAGTCATCCATTGACCCTAGCATCACAAACATAATAATCCATGTCTTCGAGATATGTATACTTCCCAGAATGCAGTATACACACCCCTTTACAAAATCATGCATCAATTCCATTCAAGACATAGAACCAAAGCACGAATTAGATTAAAAGACATACATAACATAGAGTTATTACAAAAGGGGCCGACCGGCCAAATACAACTAAAAAAAATAACACAGCGGAAGCAAAAGCCATAAGATGGCGATAAACAAAAGAGAGCCACAAGGTTTGCCTTTAGCCCACAAGGCAACCAACCAAGCCGCCTAGCTAGATTCCCAACCACAGCACATCTCACAAAAGTAAAGCCCTTTGGGCTCTACCTCCTCTGCAACAAAGTTATTAAGCAAAGCAAATGAGTACAATTAATGTACTCGCAAGACTAACGTGTAGTATAACAGAACTATAAATAACTACATGCAAGCTTTATTTAAGTGGATGAGGATTTGGACTCATTTTAGCATAAAGCGAGTTTTCATTTGCAATAATGTAATAGATTGAAAGCAGTTTGGCAAAGCATTTTTAATTGTTGAAGTAACAACGAGATAATAACATAATAACAAAAAACAAGAACAACCTGGAAGTGACTAACCCAAGTCACCACAACAATAGCATGAATTACCCAATTCATACCACCCAGCAAATTTTAATTAAGTGTTTAGTCTAGTTCTTGCGGGAAATCACCAAGCGTGTCCATAACCTAGGATGAGGCTATTCGAATAGTTTTAACCCTGCAGGGGTGTACCAATGTACCCACACGCCAGACCGCCTTTTCGCCATATGATTAAGCACACTTCCTTTGGTATGCTAGCACGGCTAAGTCCTACGAGACATTTCCAATGGACGATGCTAATTAAGAGCCGCCTCCCACGGGGATAAGGACACATTAGACAGCCTAGCCGGTCTGCTAATGCTCCCTCCCCACACCACACACACACATTTTATTTTTAACACACCCACCGACCAGCTCATAATTAACACCTCCCAAAGTACTTAGTCAAGAGAGGTCCCATATCCCCCTCGTGTGGTTAGCACGCAAAAGTGCTTAGATCAATGGCGCAAGTAACTCGGTCCTTGGGGACTTAGGCACCATTCCGTTCACACCCAACAAATCACACCAACATCCATTGTGCCCAAGTCAATAACAATTTTGTTTTTATTTTTGTTTATTTACAAAGTAACAAGCACAAGATGGACATAATGGAATAATAGTTTTTGTGTGATCAAGGTCATCGACATAATGTCGACAACCGCCCATTTCTACCGTTATCTAAGCATTATCAACGTGAGCTACTAAGTGATAAGAGTCCATCCATCGAACTCTAAATCACAGCAAGATAATCCTAGGCTTAGTAGTAGAGAATGAACATTTACCTACAGAATATGCATCTATAGGATTACTAACGATATTTTAACACAAAGCAGTATGCATACATATAAGTGAAACAAAGTATTAAGCTTTAAAGTAATGGGACAATAATGGGATATGATCAAACTGCTTGCCTTGCTAGTGTTGCTCAAGATGTTGCTGAGGATCACTCACGGGATCAACACACTCGTCAACACCTAAACGAAAAGGCGAAAAGAATCGATAAGATCGGAGAAAACCAAGAAGACAGCACACCAAACAAGATCCAATTGCTCTGAAATTTCTACAGAAGCAAGAGGATGATTTTTAGGGAATTTACCAATAAGAACCAATTGATTTGGATTCTCAATGCAAAAGGTATGAGCAAAACAATTCTGCTCAGCCCTAAAAATTGCAAACTGCCACTATTTACTAATTTAATTGCTTAGCAAAAATTTCTAGAAAGGTGGTGCAACTGAAATTTTTACAGTAAAACAAGCACCTCATGAGATGAATAACACAATTGAGTTCACCTCATTTGGAGCTATTATGCATTTTCTATAATTTTTCAAAGATATGAAAATGAGCACAACTAAATTGCACCCACAAAGCTTTTGAAAACAGTGACATGCCTAAATCCAATTCTAACATTTAGTGCATTAATAGAGGAAGCCAACAAAGTTGGATTCACTCAAAAATAATCTACAGAGATTTACTTATGCATTTTACAAGTTAATTTGAATTTTTAATGTAACATTTAAAGTTAATTTTGATACCTATTGCAAATCCATGTTCTGGAGCCGAACTGAGCTCATAACCATTTTTGGATTAGAGCTCAGTCCAAACTAGAGCTACCGAAATTTGAATCACCTAAAAAGGAGCTAAGATGAATTTGTTATGCATTTTTAAAGTTCATACCTTGGATTTTCTGAAAACCACAAAGACGGGGGAGGACATGAGCCGCTGATGTTAAATCAGACGGCCCAAGACCTCCCAGGTAAAATGCGCACGCGCCTATGCAGGTCCAGAGAATATGGGCCATTGATCTGGATCCAACGGTCCTTGTCCTCCTGGCAATACGCGCTAACTGAGAAAGAGGTCGTGGCCGTTGATGCTGCATCCAACGGACCACCACAATAGGGGAGGACCGGGATGGTCCAGATCTAGCAAGGGAGGTCCTCAACGGCGGCGATCAACACAGGGAGGACATAAATGGCTGAGATGACCTCGAGGAGGTCCTACGCGGAGGAGGTCTTAACGGCTCAGACCTCCAGGGGAGGTCTGGACGACTAAGATCCAAAGGAGGAGGTCCTGGACGGTCAAGATCTCACCAGTGGGGAGGTCTTGAACGGTCCAGATCCAAAGCCACAGCACTCGCGCACGCGCGGGCGCAGGGGCCAGGAGTTAGAGCGCGGGACATTGAGGAGGTCCGGGCGCGTTAAGATAGCAGTAAGTGCTCCCAATGATGGAGCATTTACTGCCCCAAATCTTTGTCTTAACGGCATGCGCGGGATGACTTGTTCCGACAAAACTTCCAGCGCAAAGATGTGGTCATCGCCGGCGATGCAGACCTCGCCGGTGACAACCAAGGACACCAACGTGTGCGCAATAGTGTTGCGCACACAATGGACCTCCTCTCAACGGCAGCGGCGGCCTTGAACGCCGGCGAGCCGGAGAGGAGCACGACGGCCAACACAGCCAAAAGACAAGCAGCTAAAATAAGCTCCGCAGCGATTCATACAGCGTGTGCCAGCTCTAAAGGACTACCAGGGTGATTACCTGGAGGTCGTGGCGGAGCTGGGGAGGTCGGAGGAGAGGAGAACCGGCGCTGGTGAAGAAGGGTGCTCCACGGCCGAAGCTCCAACTCCACTTTGGCTCACTCCTGAAAATGTCAACCTAGAGTAAGTTAGGGTTAAAACTTCCAGAAAATAAGGGGAGCACAAAAGAGCA
Organism: Phyllostachys edulis; assembly: GCA_036346405.1. Classification (NCBI taxonomy): domain Eukaryota; kingdom Viridiplantae; phylum Streptophyta; class Magnoliopsida; order Poales; family Poaceae; genus Phyllostachys; species Phyllostachys edulis. The sequence continues at coordinate 78,968,921 of CM070549.1, read as the reverse complement.
AGAGGTCGAGAGAGGGAGCCACAGGGCACTGCCTTCACCAAGAGCTCTAAGGTCATCAATGGCGTTTGGGGGAGGTCTGTGGTTTGAGCTCCACAGAACCGAGAGCAATTTGGTGAAGTGTAACATCCCAACTGTATAATTAGGGTTTGTTCAAATATAATTAAGGTGTAGAAATTAAAACTTTTTCTCACACCTTGAAAACCCCTAAACCTTCATGTAATTCTTGTCCAAGAGTTGTGTAATCCAAAAACACAAAGCTCTTGTTGACCAAAAGTCAAATTCATTTTCCAATTGTCTAAATCTTGTGCCAAACATTTGGATTATATTTTCCTTGGTCCCAAAAACTGATGTGGGACCCCTCTGAAAAATATCCCAAGATGTAAAACTTGTTTGATAAATTTTGGAGGTAAAACAAATCCTTGAACAACCTTCATGAATTTCCTGAGAAAAATGCGTTGCATAATAACCTTTGGAAATTTTATGTAAGGTTAATCTCTTTGTCAGCAAGCTCCAGTTAAAATTTCATGAATTTTGGAGTTGAATTGCTATTCCAAACAATTCTGCTAAGTTTCAGCTGTTAAAAACTAAATTTAAAGCCTACACTTGTTCCTTGGGCTAGCCATTTGTGCAAAGTCGGGTCCGCCCAACCGTGTCTGCACCCCAACAGACCTCTTCTCCACCTTGAGCAGGTCGCAGCCGTTGGATTTACATCCAACCGCCACGACCTCCTCCGCGGTCAACACCGCAAAGACATCCTCACCTCATCAGGTCGTAACCGTTGGATCAAAGATCCACGGTCATGACCTCCCCTGTGTGTTAAATCCCAAAGTCCTCCTCACCTTGTCCGGTCATAGCCCTTGGATTAAGATCCAACCGCCCCGACCTCCCTTGTTATCAAACCTCAAAACCACCTTCCACCTTGGCGAGGTCATAGGCATTGGATTTACATCCAACCGCTCACGACCTCCTCCTCTTAATCTAACTATCGACCTCCTTTGCACTCACTTGAGGTCGCATGCTTGATTTACATCCAAAGGCCACGACCTCCTCTGAAAAACATCACAGCTAGGTCCTTCCGCGCACGTGAGGTCGTTGCCCTTAGATCTAAATCTAATGGCCATGACCTCCCTTGTGTGTTGCGCAAGCTCGAGACCTACTTTGCGCCCCGTGCGAGGCTCAGGACCTCCCCTGTTTTGATCACCACCGTTGGATCAAAATCCAAAGGTCTTGACCTCCCTCGCGCTTCACGCAAAGCCTCAGACCTCCCTTTGGTTGTGTGCCCTTGGATTTTAATCCAAAGGCCATGACCTCCCCCTCATGTCTTATGTTCGGCGTGCAGTTAAGACCTCACAGAGGTCCGCGCGTTGGATAGAGATCCAACGCTTTGGACCTCTGTCCTATTTCCCCACGTCGCTTACACATTAAGAAATCGGAGGGCCACGACCTCCCATCCTTGATCGTGTGGTGGGACCTCCTCCCGATCATTTAGGCGTAACGGTTCAAAATTGTCATCCGATGGTTAGGACCTCCCCGGTCTTATCCAATGGTCATAAAGACCTCCCTGTTCTTCTCCTTCCTTGGTCATGCTGCGAGCTTCGAGCGGTGAATTAATGCATGTCCGTCCATGGGTGCGTTATAACGACTCTTGTCGACCGCATTTAATGCAGTCGACTTTTACCTCTCTAGTCACTCGGACCGCCATCATGTCAACTTTACATCTTGTCCAATGCCCTAGACCGTGCCATGGGCCAAGCTCACCATGAGCTTAGCCAAGGTGGTCCATGACCTCCTGTGCCCTAAGTATAAAGCCTCCCCCTTTGTGACGTTGGCTTCCTTTGCACACCATTGTTCCTTGGCTTACACCCTGTCTTTGTGAGCTCTAAACCACCAAAGCTTCCTTGGCCGCCATTCTTTGGAGCTTGAAGCCCCTCGGTGGGCAAGGGTCATTGGAGATTTCTTCTCCCTCTCCTTGCTTCCATTTGTGCCTTCCTTTGGGACCAAGACCTAACTTGTTTTGGTTTGGGCATTTACTGAGGTGGACAAAGGGATCTTGGAGCTGAGCTGAGCCGTGGAGCAACCTCATCTTCCTCGGCTCCGGTCTTCACCTTCCTCCACTTCCCAAATACTTTAGGACCTCGGGTAAACCTCCTGCTAGTCCTTTAGCGGCTGGCACCCGCTTGAATGATGTCGCGGAGCTTTTATTTGGGCGCACGCTTGAATGTCGCGCGGAGCTTCCCTTTTTGCGTTTTGGATTTTGGCCGTGTGGTGCCTTCGTTGTCCTCTCGGCTCGCCCGGCGTTTAAAACGCGCGCGCCGGTGAGAGTAGGCCCACAGGATGCGCCTGGCTATTGCGGTCCCGACGGTGCCCTCAGTGCGCGCCGCCGTGCCCTAAATCGCCGGCGATAAGCCGTGGGACGTCCTCAAATCTTTGTCGGACGTCCCGACCGTGCCATTGTCGTTTAGGACAGAGATTCACCGTTTTAAATGCCTCAATCATTGCAATCATGGGGTTAGCGTTAAATGCCATTAACCCTGTCTTTTGCGCGCATTTAAGACCTCCCGCGCGCGGACCTCCTCGCTGTCCCGCGCGCATTTATTCCATGTCCAAGCGCGCGGCTTGTTGGGTGCAGGGCGTCCTGACCTCCTCAGGAGATCCGGGCGTCCAAGACCTCCCCTTGCGAAATCGTGGCCGTCCAGACCTCCCTGGAGGTCTGTGACGTTAGGACCTCCCTTGGAACATCTGGACCGTCCAGGACCTCCCCTGTGAGGTCTTGACGATGTAGATCTTCCTTGGGGAGATCTTGATAGTTTAGATCTTCCTTTGGAAGATCTCAACCGTTGAGGACCTCCCTTTAGATCGATCCGTCCCGACCTCCCTCATCGTTGTGGTCCGTTGGATTCTCCATCTGCGACCACGACCTCCCTCGTCTCGCACTTGCGGCGTGTGTGCGTTACCTCTGGGAGGTCTCGAGCCGTTAGATCTATGATCGTGGCTCACGTCCTCCCATGCCTTTGTGATTTTTTAGAAATTCCAGTGAGCTCTAGTTATAAACTAAAAATGGTATGAACTTTAGAATTGCATATCTTTTTCATTCTAAACCCAAATGAGGTCATTCAAATTGTGTTAGCTCTGTCTTGAACTTGACTTTAATCCAAAAATGATTGTAAGTTGAGTTCAACTCCAGAGCACTGATTTTGCCATTAGATTTTGAAACCAACTTAAATATACACTTAAATCAATGCTTAACTTGTAAAACACATAACTAATGCTCTGTAGATTATTTTTGAGTGAGACCAACTTTGTTGGTTTCCTCCATTAATAGTCTTACTACGAACATTAGTTTTGAGCATGTTGCTGCTAGGAAAATGAGGACTTGTGCATTATAATTTTGTTCAAGTTCTTGTTTTTGAAAATTTGTAGAGAGTGCAATATAGCTCCAAATGAGATGAACTCAATTCGTTATTCATCTCATGAGGTGCTGGTTTTACAGTAAAATTTCAGCTTCACTTCTGTTCTAGAAAATGTTGCCTCATAATTAAATTAATGAATAGTGCAGTTTGGTATTTTAGGGGCTGAGCAGAATTGTTTTGCTCATAACTTTTGCATTGAGAATCCAAATCAATTGGTTCTTGTTGCAAAATTCCCTAAAAATCACCCTCTTGCTGCTGTAGAAAATTCAGAGAATTTGGAGTTCGTTTGTTGTGCTGTCTTTGTTGTTTTTCGTCGTTCTTATCGGTTCTTTCTCGCCTTCCCGTTAGGTTTCGACATTTGTGGTGATCCCGAGAGTGACCCTCCGCAACAAATTGACCAGCAACAGCAAGGCAAGCAGTTTGATCATTTCCATCAATGTCCCATTACTTAAAGCTTAATACTTTGTTTTACTTCTATGTATGCATGCTACTTTGTGTTAAATGTCGCTAGCAATCCTATAGTTGCATAATCTGTAGGAATTGTTTATCCTCTACTACCATGAGCCTAGGTTATTTGCTGTGGTTTGAGCTCGTTGGATGAGCTCTTATCACTTAGTAGTTTCGTTTTAAATTGCTTAGACATGCTTAGTTATCGGTAGAAATGGGCGATCATCGACTTAGTCGATGGTCTTGATCACTCAAAACTGATTATTACTCCTATATGTCCAGCACTTGTGCTTTGATTTAATTTGTAAAATCAAAAACTGAAAATAAAAGATTGATTTAGACTTGGGCATATTGGATGGATGGTGTGGTTTTGGATGTGGTGGTATGCCCGAGTCAACAAGGACCGAATTCTTGCGCCATTGATCCAAGCAATTTTGCGTGCTAACCACACGAGAGGCATATGGAACCCTCTTGACTAAGTACTTTGGGCGGTGTTAATTGGGGTCGCTTTCGGTTGGTGTGTTTTTAAAGATAAAATGTGTGTGTGATGTGGGAGGGGAGCATTAGCTTCCGGGTAGGTTGTGTGATGTCTCCTTCTCCCCGTGGGTTGTGCGACTCAGAATTAGCATTGTCCATTGGAAATGTCTCGTAGGACTTAGCGTGCTTAAGCACACCTAAGGTAGTGTGCTTAAAGGAAAGGCGATCGGCGTGTGGGTACATTGGTACACCCCTGTAGGGATAAAACTATTCGAATAGCCTCGTCCTAGGTTATGGACACGCTTGGTTATTTCCCGTAAGAATTAGACTACAACCTTTAATTAAAACTTGACATGGTTGGTATGAACGGGGAGTTCATGCTATTGTTGTGGTGACTATTGGGTTAGTCACTTCCAGGTTGATCTTGTTGTTGTTACTATGTTATTATCTCGTTGTTACTTCAACATTTAAAAATGCTTTGCCAAATTGCCTTCAATCTATTATGTTATTGCAAATAAATGTTGCTTTATGCTAAAATGAGTCCAAAGCCTCATCCACTTAAATAAAGCTTGCGTGTAGCTATTTATAGTTCTGTTATCTCACACGTAAGTCTTGCGGAGTACTTTATGTACTCATCTGCCCGTGGTTGTGGCAATTTTTGTGGCTTTTGTTGCAGAGGAAGAAGGAGAGCTCCAAGAGCCTCTCTTTTGCGCTACGTGTTGCGCTTTCTTGACGACTAGCTTGGCGGTCGGTCGGATGCCTAGGGTTAAGGCACACCGATTGGCTTTGTGTTATAGCCATCTTTATGGCACTTTTGCTTCATTGTTGTCTCTTTAGAACTGTTGTTATTTGGCCTAAGGGCCCCTCTTTTGTAATAACCTATCCTTATTTATATTAACTTCTGGTTTGTTGCTTATGTTCTATGTGTGTATGGAATTGATACATTCTTTTGTTGTGAGGTATGTATACTGCATTCTGGGGAGTATACATCTCTCGAGACTGGGTTTATTTGGTTGATAATACTAGGGTCAATTGGATGACTAAGTATTATGAGCTTAATAAATCCGGGTGCTCACATGAAGTGCGTAAAAGAAGCCAAAGTGATACCAAGGAGGTTTTATAGCTAAGGCAAAAGAGGTCATGAGCCACGGGTTAAGCTCATGGTGAGCTTAGCCCATGCGCGGTCCATGGCTTGGACAAGACAATGGAGGTGACAGGGGGGTAGGTTAGGGCATGGCCTAGGGCGGAAAGGTCTGCCACGCATTTAATGCACGCAGCACAGAGCCGTTGGGACAAGACCTGCCACTGACCTCCTCACTGCCATGGCGCATGCGCGCCAGAGCTAGGAGAAGAACAGGGCAAGGCCTCCACCGTTGGATAAAGAGGATGGGGAGGTCACGACCCTCCAATTTGATTTGTGAAACGGTAAGTTTTAAGTGACGGGAAGGAGGTCACAGCCCTTGGATCAGGGCTGGGGAGGTCTGATGCGCACGATGCAAAAGGGAGGTCGTGGCCGTGGATTTTAATCCAACGGCGCACAACACATGAAGGGGGAGGTCTAGCGCGCTTGAAAACAAGGGGAGGTCATTGGCTGTTGGATCTGATCCAACGGCTACGACCTCAACATGGTGGGAGGTTTGGTGCGTTTGAAAACAAGGGGAGGTCATTGGCTGTTGGATTTGATCCAACGGCTATGACCTCAATGAGGTGGGAGGTCTGGAGGGGTTGGGTTTGACCAGCTTTGAAAGCGGCTCAGCCCAAGGAATAGTGCAGTCCATATGAGTTTGAAATTAAAAGCTGGGACTTCAGGGATTTATTTGGGATAGCAAATCAACTCCAAAATTTATGAAATTTTAACTGGAGCTAGCTGACTTTAGGATTAAGCTTTCAAAAAATTCCCAGAGGTTTTGTGCACTACAGTTTTCTCCAGAAATTCTTAAAGGCTGCTCTAGGGTTTGTTTTACCTCCCAAAATTATCAAACAAGTTTTATAACTTATGATATTTTTCAGAGGGGTCCCACAACATCTCTAGGACCAAGGACAAATATTTCCAAAAGGGTTGGCACAAGATTTGTGACAAGCTGAAAAGTGAGTTGGACTTTTGTCAACAAGAGCTTTGTGTTTTTGGAAAACACAACTCTTGGACAAGAATTTTAGGTGAGTTCAAGAGTTTCAAAATGTGAGAAAAAGTTTTAATTTCTACACATTTTCTTACATTTGAAACAAACACCTGTTTATACAGTTGGGATGTTACAGGTGGGACCAAGTGCACGCGCGCGGGGAAGGAAAGAGAAAGGCGGGCTATGGGTGTATTGGGCCGAAACCGAATAGGAATGGGTCGAAGTAAAGGAATTCGGCCCACGAGAGTTTGCTGAGTTTTAAATATATTTTTGATTTTAGAAATACTAGAAAATGCAAATAGTATTTAGAAAATAGCAAATGCACTTGGAAAAAATCTAGAAAAATCTAAAAAAATATATCCGAGCACATAGAATCCAAATAAAATAGTTTTGACATTAGTTGATGTTGAGATTATTCATATTAAATTGTTTTGCTATTGAAAATCCAAATTAAGCTTTATTAAAATTCAAATAAACTATAGGGTGAATTTTTCAAATACTAAACTACTCAAAAGATTTTTAAGACTCGGAAAATTGGGATGTTACAATCATCCACATCTGAGTTTGCTTGAGTCTACCTTTCTGGAGAGCGATCATTTCTAGGATTTCTCCCACGCTCATGAATGTTGTAATCCTGTTCATCGCCAGAGGTGTCCTCGCCATCCCCACGAGAGCCCGGAGTGAGTGAGCGATGGGAAGTATCCCCCAGTCCTTCCTCTTGGAGAGAGATTATGATCTGAGGGGAGGACAAAGACTTCCTGGATATGATTTTCACTTGTGCCTGAGTCCTAGCTTAAGGAGTAATCAAATGAAAACGCCTCGCAACTTGGAGCAATCCCCTCCAGAAAGGGGAATTCTGGATTATAACCGTCTCCAATCGAAGGTGAACCCTGCGACGGTACGGTCGAATCCGCAGGAAAAGCTGGCTCGACCACACACCTCGTGGGGGTAACTGAAGGGTGACGATCACCAGATGCTGGTTGAGTCCCAAAATGATGGATTACAGGATTTGTTGTGTCAGGTCTGACTGCCTCAGATGAACTCGAACATTTGGAGGGGGAACCCTCGCTATGCTCTGTACTTGTCTTGGTGTAGTCCTAATTATGGTCGGTTGGACCCTTGCCCTCTGAGGAATCATGTCCCTCATCTGGACGTAACGTTGTGGGGGGATAGAGATCCCTCACCAACTCTGTTTGCGGCAATGTCTCCTGGATCTTGTGAAAGATCTCTAGAGGTGGCATAGCCGTCGGACGAAATAATGCTCTGCTTGTAGCAGGTATCCATGTCAAGTTCTGCATAATCAGCCAGATCGAATCAATTCTCCTTGTTCTATTCTCCTGCCATGAAAGCATAAGAGTTGAAACAAATCAAGGGAACTTGCCGAAAAGGAATCACCAAAAACTCCCCACGTACGGCGCCAACTATCGATGATCTAGTATCAATCTTACGAATGAATATTTGGGGGTCTCCTAGAATTATAACCAAGCAGAGAGTGACACAGAGATTTAGACAGGTTCAGGCCTTCTCCGAAGAGAATAACAACCTTACTTCTGTGTGTGTCTATTGACTACACTGATTACAATCAACAAGAAGAAGAATTATGCCCAATGTCTCCTCCTCCTGATCCTCTGCCCTCATGTCTGCTGACATTAGCCCTTATATATAGCATGAAGTGGCGGCAGTTTATCTAGGCCAAGAGGCGCATTAACGTTAGGTGTAACATGAACGTTGATGGAAGTTATTGTCAGGGTTATGACACATCCACGTCGCGTGGCAGTTATCGTCAGAGACAGAGGCGTAATATAGTTATTCTGGAGAATAACAACGTATACTAACTGCATTGTATCTAAAACACAGCGCATAAGATTCCCTAATTGATTAGGCCCTTATGTCTGCAGGTTTTATTAATTACAGAGTGGTCGTAGCTGACCTGGTCAAATAAAGGCCTACAACCACAATGTGGTCGTAGAAAGGCTTACGACCATGGTATGGTTGTAAAAGGGCTTACGACCATGGGGTGGTCATAGGAAGGCTTACGACCACCTAGTTAAGTTTCTCCCTTATGAATATTAAGGGGTATACTTAATATTAGTATAATGATATTTGTTATCTATAATGAGAATTACAGATGAATAAATAATAGAGGATTATTAGATCCTCGTCACCTAGATGTGCCACTAGAAAAAAAAAGTTTCCTTCCATACTGCCGAGTTTCTATCTCATTCACTTTTGTGTCTCTTTCATTCCTCTCCTGTCAATGTGGAATTTTTTTTAATTTGGCCTCATGCTGCCACCGTAAATGCAAAAATAGCCTCTCCGGTATCGTATTTGCAAATCAGGCCCCCTCCCGAGCGCGCAATGACCGGATGTTGACACGTGTCACTTTCTGCGCTTGGAGGGGGGAGGCGGAAACCTAGTGGCCAGCGCGACAGTTCAACTGGCGCAAGAACGAGCGTTCGTCGCGGAAGGTGAGGGGCCCGGGATCCTTCCGCACGGTCGAACCGTGGAAGGTTGCCGGTTCATTTTTTGGCTACTTTCCGCGCTCCTCTGCCGCAGCAAATGGGCATCCATGCAAGCTTGCATGCATGAAATGCTGCATGCTTGTGCATGCATTAAATGCTTGCCATTGCTTCATGCAAAATGAAACGAAATGGCTGGCTTTTTCCGCGCTGCTCTGCCGCGGGAAATGGTGCCCTTTCCGCTCTCCAGTGCCGCGGAAGGTAGCCGGGCCTACCACCTTCCGCGGCGCTGTGCTCGCTCCCGCTAGCCACCAGGTTTCTATGCCTCTCGAGCGTGGAAATCGACATGTGTCGACCTGTGGTCATTCCGCGCTTGGGAAGAAGCCAAATTTGAAATTTTCGGACCAAGAGAGCTAGTCTTGCAATTCATAGAGCCAAAAGAAAAAACAATCGTCAATGTGCCGTTTAGTGGCTTGTGAAAAGACAACATATCCTCCTTCTTTTGTTAATTCCTTATATGCTACTGAAAATTTCCAAAATCTCTAAATGTGTCACTGACATGTGGGGTCTAGGTCCACATAATAGTGACATAATGAATGGCATATAAATGAGGATACAAACTTTCTGTTGCAAATAAGGAATTACCGCTTTTTTTTCCTTTCTTCTTCTCGCTCAGCAACATCTATCAGTACCGCCGACACCATGAATCACAGATCAACACGAGAATGAATTGAACTCAAGCACAAGCCACGAAGGAACCCAAGACAAATTCCCCACTCTTCTCCTCCCTCTAGCGCACCATGCCATGGGCGCTGGACCTGCTCTCTACCTAGGCGCGGGGTGACCCAGCTCCACGTCGTCCCCGTCCCTTGCTACTCGGCCGGCCGCAGGCCTCAGATCTTCCCTGTCCAGCTCGTCGCTACCATCGCCACACTGTTGAATAATCCTGTGCGTTCCTTGTAAAGTTAACACATTAAAGTTTTGCATGGCTGTGTTATGCCTCTAGTTATACCATTAATTAGGGGGTGGCGCATGCCGCTTCTTGTGTTTACTCTTGTAACGTGTCCGTTGCATTTATTTCTTTGCGACGTTGGAGGAAGTCAAGCTGCGATCGTGGCGATCATTAGCTAGCGTTAGCAGTCTTGAAATGCCACATTGAAAGGCACTTTATTGGTTAGTGTTAGCAGTCTTAGCAGTAACTTATTTGTTCTTGCTAGTAGAAATAAGAGAAGAAAATATAGAAAAGCTATGCAGTTTGGCAGCACCAAAATCAGTGTGTTCTCTTGTTGTCCAGTGAGTGTGTTTGTTCTAGAGGTCCAAGCGTTTTCGCGTGCGTAAACACCGAGTGGGCTAACAATTGGTATCAGAGCCTGGCTACTATGGCCTCGTGATCCCAGTCCGGCTCACGTTCTCCGCCTCGGGAGCGCGGACGGAGCAGGGCATGAAGGGGAGGACGCGAGGTGGTGGTGCAGGAGCGTGTTGTAAGGGAGATGACGGGATCGGTCGTCTACCCCACGCTGACGACGACGAACTACACCGACTGGGCTCTCGTGATGAGGGTGAACCTGAGGGCGCAAGGACTGTGGGTGGCAATCGATCCCGGCAACGCCAACGAGGGGAGGACATGATGGCCCTTGCATCCATCCTCCGAAGTGGACGCCGACATCTTTATCCCACGTTGGTCGTGAAGAACACGGCCAAGGAGGCATGGGATCTTTGTGAAGATGATGAGGATGGGCGTAGATCGCGTCCATGAGGCAACGCAGCAATACCGCGCAAGGAGTATGAGGACATCCAGTTCAAGGAGGGAGAAAGCGGTGGGCGAATTCTCCATGAGAATTACGGGCATCATCAACCACCTTCGAGTCCTCGGCGACACAAAGGAAGAAGAGAAGGTAGTGAAGAAATTCCTTCGCGTTGTGCCATCGGTATACCGGTGTGCAATCGCGATCAGCGTTGCTTGATTTAAGCACGTTGTCACTTGAGGAGCTCACCGGTCGGCTTCGAGCGGTGGAACAACGATACGGGCGCGACGACACCAGCGATGCGATGCGCGGAAGACTCTTATCCGAAGATCAACAACGACCCGCCGCAAGGAGTTCGAGTGGCTCATGTGCGTCAAGAAGAGGAGCAAGGCGACAGCTCCTCTGGCGATAAGCCACGTGGCCATGGGCGCGGCAAAGGCTGGCATGACGGCAAGGACGATGGCTCATCCAGTGTGCACCGTGACATGTCGCAAGTTTAGTGCTACAACTGCGACAAGTACGTGCATTACTCCAGGAACTACCGCAAGCTTAAGCGTGCCAAGAAAGTTAATCTGACGCAAGTTGACGATGACGACGATGAACCTACGCTTCTCATGGCACAGGTGTGCGCGCTCACCGAGGCATCCGTGGGCGCGGGCACTGACGTGGTACTCAACAAGGTGCACGTGCAGGTGCATCTAGGGCGCGAGGAGGACGCCCATGACGACGCTTGGTACTTGGACACCGGCGCCAGCAATCACATGTCCGGGTGCCAAGCAAGCTTCGCGGAGATGGACGAGGGCGTCACCGGCTCCGTCAAGTTCGGCGACGGCTCGGTGGTGGATATATGCGGGCGCGGCATTGTCCTATTCACCTGCCGGAATGGGGAGCACCTTGCGTTGACGGGGGTGTACTACATCCCACAACTACGCAGCAACATAGTGAGTCTCAGGCAGCTCGACGGGAACGGCTACCAGACATTCATCCAGGACGGCATGCTCACTATTCGTGACCGGCAGCGTCGCACACTTGCTCGGGTAAACCGCACTCGCAACCGACTCTATGTGCTCACCCTCAGCATTGCACAACCGGTGCCTTTGTCCATGCATGATGATGGCGCGTGGCGGCACGGAACCGAACGACGGCAACCGGCGGCGTCTGGCGGCCGAAGCGGCAGCGGCGCAAGTCGCTGGCAAAAGCGCGCGCGAACGGCCGCAAGACTTGATACCCACGATCCACGAAACGGCGGCGCGGAGGGTGACGACGGCTCAGGCGCGCGCTTGATGGCGTAGCACGGGCGGCGGCGCTAAGCGGCTTCGCGGGGCGGCAGCTCGCTGGAGGTTCACACGAGGCCCCACGGAGCGGTGGCGCGGTGGCGATGGGGCGACGGCGGCGGCCGACCTCAGCGACGACGACGGCAGCGGCCTGACCTGTGGCTCGTGTGGAGAGGCTCGGCGCGGCAAAGACGTTAAGCGCGCGCCTCGGCGCATGCAAGCACGAGGCGCAGTGGCTGCATGAACACATGGCACGACGTCCTGCCGGTGGCCAGCGGCACGGATGTGGCGTGAAGGGTGCGACAAGCGACGCAACAAGCGGCGCGGGAGGCCTCGTGATGGCGCGGTTAGTGCGGGCGGGCTGTAGGGTGCGCACGGGTGGCTCAGCGAGCGCCGGCGTCAAGCCGGCAGGGCCGCACATGGGAGCATACGCATGGCGTGTGGCTCAGTGGCCTGTGGCACGGCGCGGAGGAAGCACGGTGCCGCCACGGTCGGGGTGCGACACCAGACGGCTCGCGACATGGCCGGCGACGTCGACGACCGTAAGTTTCAGGAGCTGCGTATATGGATTAGCATCGTCAAGATCAAGAAAGCGCATCAAGGATTAGGGGGTGTTTGTTGAATAATCCTGTGTGTTTCTTGTAACGTTAACACATTGAAGTTTTGCATGGCTGTGTTATGCCTCTAGTTATACCGTTAATTAGGGGGTGGCGCATGCCATTTCTTGTGTTTACTCTTGTAACGTGTCCGTTGCATTTATTTGCTGTACGTTGTGGAGGCAGTCAAGCTGTAGTCATGAGCAGTCATTAGCTAGCGTTAGCAGTCTTGAAATGCCACATTGAAGGCACTTTATTGGTTAGTGTTAGCAGTCTTAGCAGTAACTTATTTGTTCTTGCTAGTATAAATAAGAGAAGAAAATATAGAAAAGCTGTGCAGTTTGGCAGCACCAAAATCAGTGTGTTCTCTTGTTGTCCAGTGAGTATGTTTGTTCTAGAGGTCCAGGTGTTTTCGCGTGCGTAAACACCGAGTGGGCTAACACACACGGGACGTGGCTCTTGATTGGAGCACAAGTTGGCACAAGGTTCCTAATTCAAGCAAAGGAAAAGGAATTGCAGCCGATTGCAAACACAATTGGGAACGACAAAAAGGAAATTGCAACCAAATTAGAAGCTTTTGGCACACCACCACCATAACCTCCTGGATTCACTTGGTGAGGGCGCCCGAGAAGCTGTGTTGTAGGCTGCGGTGGCGCGCTTGGAGGTGGCTCGGCGACCGGAGCTGCGGTGTGAGGGAGCGGGCCGGCGGCCCAAGCTGCGGACAGGAGAGACAGGCCGGTGACCCGAGTTGGCAGGGGAGGCGGCGGCTAGTTGATGGAGAGAGGATAGAGTACGGGAGGACGGAGAAGAAGAGGAAGACACTTACATGTGGGCCGGATAAACTGACAAGTGATGGGGCAATATGGCCATTTCTGGAGAAAAAAAAAACTGACAGGTTTTGGCGGTCAACGGCGAGTCGCACCAATGGAGCTAATGAGAGTGGCATCGCGAAGACGAAAGAGAAATTCGGTAGCATAGAAGGAAACGTATTTTTTCTAGTGGCACAGAGGGAAAGGAGGTAACTTTTAGTGGTATTGAAGAAATTTTATCTACATACATATGGCGGCCATCCAAACCTGCCGTCAACAAACGGTGCACAGATTAGAAAGAAGTTTGTACTTCATCGCGCGCTAGCTATTGGTATTCATTATTATCTGGCACCAACTCGAACTGTGCATAACTGCATATGGAGCTAAGAAGTTCACCCTACCTCCACGAATGGTTCTGGCTGCACCATTGGCCATAGTCTATGGTAATGGTAGTGCTGCGGTTACAAATTATTTTTTTCTTTGTTGTCTTCTACAATACTATTTTATACATCTTGATCGTCATATAGGCTTTCTAAGCTTCTTTCTCCTCTTTTTATTCTCACTCGTCCACGTTGATAGTCACCGGAGCTTACCGACGAGGTATCGATTCTTTCTCCGATCAAGATTTGATTTGTTGGTTCGTATCTTTGAAGAACTTTGTAATGCGTTATATCACGCGATAAAGGATGTAAGGAACTGGAATAAGTTAAAAATAGAGAACAAGGAATATATACTATGGTTTCTAGACACTAAATTATTCTGAATTCCTATACGTAACTCCCCGGTGTGTCTGTGTGTGTGTGTGAGAGAGATATAGAGAGAGGCATTACACCGAAAGTTGCTGCATATATATATGCACAATCCAGTTTAGACAATAATCTTTCGGTGAGGCACTAGGAGGCGGTGTCGCGGGAGAAGGCACATAGTGGTGGCGCCGGTGGCGAGCTAGGTGGTGGCCGAGGCATGGGCAGATGACCGCAACGGTGCTCCGGTGACGCCCTTCGGGTGATAGCGCACGTACGGGCATGGCGACAGCGAGGGAAGGACCACACATTAATACAGGAGGGCCAGAGGTGGTCCGAAGCAGTCGGGCGACGGTGGCCGGCAATAGAGAAGACGGTGGCGGCGCTCCACTGTGACGCAACGGTAGAAACAGTGCAGCGAAAAGATAGAGGGGGTTGAGGCAGTGGTACAGGTGCGAGGGACTGAGGAAGAGGCTCACCAACGACGGCAAAATCGGCGGCGGCAACGGCTTGGTCGGAGGGGAAGAAGAAGACGAAATCTAGTGAACAACTGTGGCAAAAGAGAAATTAATTGAGGGGAACAACTTGTGGGCTTGGGAACACAATATGACGCGAGTGGAATCGTAAGAATCTCAACAGAGACGAAGATTGAGGCGAGGGCGGCGTGTACGGACTCAGAGAAGATGACCTCGCGTTGGGGTTGAGAAGGAGTGAAGGGATTGAACGCGGTCGTGAAGCTCCAATTTATAGGACGAGAGGGGCAACAAAGAAGGCGCGAGCTCGGTGGGATCAACGAACTCAGTGGCATTGATGGGTGGTGACAATGGCAACGCAGATGGTGCGAGCGTGGTGCGGCTGGACCAGTGCAGGTGGTGCGCGCGAGCGGCATAGGTGGCCTGGGCGCGGCATGGACGCAGCGTGCAGGGGACAAAGCAGAGCAAAGCAGAGAGATGGGCTGGGTTGGATTGGGCCGAGGCCCAGAGAAAAGGAAATGGGCTTCAGCCCAGAAAATTTTAGGTGGAAATTTCAAATCAAATTTTGAAATTGAATTTTGGTAGATAATTGATTTCAGTTTTGGGACAGAGTTTTGAATTTAGATTCGAGATTGAGATTTGGAAATATTTCACTGGTATTTGAATTGAGGGTTTTGATTGGACTTGAGATTAGGAATTTGAATTTAGATTTTAAGATTTGAACTCAAGAACATCAAATAAAAGCCAAATGCTTTGAAATAATTAATTTCAAATAATTTTTGAAAGACAACCAAATTTAGGATGTTACAATCGCCGACCATGCTTGTTAAGTACAAGCCTTGGGCTAATTTGTCCTACAGCTCAAAGAAGAACCAAGATTACATATATGTACATATCAGTGTACGTGACGATCGATCACACACAAAAGACACTCGCGCATACACTATAAATATGCCAATTTGCCAAGAAAGTGTGACCTCCAGCATATACGTCTAATTAAATTTGGCTGCATGCATGTTGCAGACTGTTTATACCTCGATCGACGCCTGTCTCGACGCGACAAAAACCATACATATATGTACATCACAGTCTACTAAACAAGTCAGTTGAGTGGTTCGTGTGTCGTGTCAGTACGTGTACGTGCAACAGAAGAGTTAGGTATACGTGTAAATCTCGTGTAGTTTTTAGTAGTGTTATGCATCGATCATGCATTTGGTGGTAGTGTTATGCATCGATCATGGCGTTAGGTGGTAGTGTTATGCATCGATCATGGCATTAGGTGGAAGCATGGATATCCTTATATAGAGCATGTATATATTCTTAGAAATTTACACGTCGATATAGCTCTTGCGTGGATTAGTTTATTTATTCAGAAGATAGATGGTAGGCGCAAGTTAATTAACACTGTTCGTCAACGTTCTCGGAAAAGATTTGATCGATATCTTATATATTTGGCCAACTAAACTGAGTATAAATAGAAATCCTGATGTTTCATTCAAAAAAAAAGAACACTGCAAGATGAATGAAAGTTGGTGGATGACTTAGTGTGCTAGCAGCTGACTAGCAGCTCTCAGTTTAGGGCTTTAGGCATAGACAACGGGACGATGGTGGACAGGAGTCGGAAGCACACACGTGAGCATGGCGATTCCGGGTTTGACGGTTTGCCTTGGCTTTAAAAAAATTTTAACTCCGCCACTATCTAGAGAGAAAGGAACAGAAGAGAACGATCTTCCAAAACCAGACGACCTCGACGTAAGAGGTGACCGATAGAGGTAAAGAAGACATTGAATGACGTTCCAAGATTTCTGACACCCTCGAGTGTTGTTTCTAAGATTCTGAGTGTAACTGTGTTCTCTCCCGACACCTCTGCCCGGTGGAGTTATAAACTATTTGAAACTCTTTCCCCTCTTTAATTGAACGGCAGACCCCTACCCTTTTTTAAAAAAAAATGGTCTAGTACATGGGATAAAACCACTACCCTTTAGCCTTTAATTGATCGAAGTGACATGGAGTCTTTTGATCAGACATGCATTACACTGCAATTAATCACTTTTAGTAGTTAGCGCCATCTATTTGTGGCAATTGGAAAGGCAGTACATACAGTGCATGTGATTCGTCAGAGATCACCTCATGGCCATGGGCGCGCACCAGCATTTTGTTCTTGTAGCACGCGGTGAAAGTGAGAGAAAAATACCACCAGTCGCCACGCTTCCCTTGTCGATTCCTTGCTACCGTGTTGGTCGACACGCCTTTTCTCGCCGAATTGGCCGATCACGGCCTCGTGCATGGAATGGAATGTACGATCTATCTCCTCTTTCCCCGTCTGATATTCCGATTTGATCATAGATATGTGCATGTTCGGTTGGTGGGTCAATGGTGATTGGTGGCGGTGAATGGGTGAATTGAAAGGTGGGTAGCCGAATTGTCTGTCTGCTTTGGACACGGAATCACTAGGAATAATACATAGATATGGACCCTAGATAGCCATTAATATTACCCCCTTGGTGGGCTAAGCTTGATACTACTTAAGTAGATCGTACAATCACGGCCTCGCTGCTACATGCATGTACCGACGAT
Organism: Phyllostachys edulis; assembly: GCA_036346405.1. NCBI lineage: Eukaryota > Viridiplantae > Streptophyta > Magnoliopsida > Poales > Poaceae > Phyllostachys > Phyllostachys edulis. Next base: position 78,951,791 of record CM070549.1, on the reverse strand, counting down.
TCCTTTTGTGAAACATATATAACGGTCACGATCGAAAAAAACCCAGAGTGGGCTCTATACATTGTTGATAAGGTGAAATTCAGTACTGCGCCTTGTATATGCCACTAGCTAGGCTAGCTATAGGAATATTGTTTGTAGCCATCTTGCGTGTGAAAGGAATAGTTCCTACCTTTTGAGATGACGTTTTTTTATATATGACATACACTTGTTATTGTTCGTAACCATTTCTTTGAAAGGGTTAATATATGCGTGGCTCCTAGGAACCTTTTGAGGTGATGTGTTTATATATGATCGAGTGCATGGCCACTTGTTATTGTTTGCACTGTATATCCCTATTGCCTTTTGGACGCTGCGGTGAAACCAAAGAGGAAGCTGGTCATCGATCGAGTATAGGTAACTGATCCGCAAGCTAGCTTTAGAGCTGGAGACGAGTGAGGTGAAACTCTGAAAGTACGTGACTTTTTGACTGAACACGAGAACGAGAGAAAAACAACGGGGCCAGTGAGTCATCGTGTGCGTGTGCGTGCGTGCGTGCATGCATGCAGAAAGATAGTAGGTTGGGCGAGCAGGCAATAATAACATCAGACACGCCACATGCAAGAACGCTTTCTGCCATCACGTACTGGTCCAGTATTAGGGTTTTCTCGCAACTCATTATCACTTCCCGACACTATTGTCAAGTTGCCGGGTCCTACGCTCCAAGTTTGTGTTCAGTCCAGTCCGGGGTAGGTTCGAGTTTTGTCGTTCAAAAAATAGTCTGGGTCGGTCTAAGTTGGGATGAAAAGAAGGCTGGCAAAATGTAATGATCGAGTTCTCTGGGACGATCATGAGTACTGATCATGCAGTTGTGCAGAACTCTGGGGCGATCATGAGTAACTGAATCGCATCTTTCTTTTTCCAAAATTATTCAGTTAACTCCCTCTACTTTTAGCTTTGGTGAATGGTGATGGTCCTCGATCGAGTCTCAAGCGATATTATTTTGAAAGCGACTGGAATCAAGCTAGCTAGTCGTCTTTACCTCGATTCTCCTACATGGCTACAATTTAGCCATTTCAACTCTTTTGTGAGCTAGCTAGTGCTATCTGCTATCCTTCTCAGTTGTGCAGTATAAAAAATCTTATGAAACATTTAAATTCTAGATAAAACTGTCCCTTCATTGTTTCTTGGCAAGAGAAGTTTGGTCTTTAATTTTGGGGAAAATGCTGCCATAGCACTCTCTATTTTGCACTTTGCAAACATACCACTCAAAAATTTACATTGCGCTCATAGCACTCTTTAGTCCTGTTTATTTAGGCTTTAGGTTTTTTGGTCTATAGCTTAAAGCTATCTTATTAGCTTAAGCAGTCTGCTTTTAAGTCAAGCTAGAGTGTTTGGCAGGCTAGCTTTTTTATGGGCTCACTGATATGGATTAAGGTTAAAAAGTCTGAAAGACCCTGAGGGTTCTGATGACATGGTTATGCGCTGATTTAGTGTTAATATGATTGATGAACATTAATTAGAGAGGAAAATATAGTGCAAAATAGAAACAATGTAAAAATTTTCTTATGTAATTTCGCTTGAAAATTAATAGTACAAACTTTTGTCTTTGCGGAGTAACAGACCTATCAATTGTACTAAAAGAATAACGACATTTCACTATTGTGTGCTACTCTTTTTTTATTACAAGTAAAAGATAATTTGTTGTACAAGTAAAGGAGAGTAATTTCACTATTGTTCTTACAACTTCTGTTCGTACAACTTCATCTGGATTAACATAGAACAATGTTGTGCAACCACAAATTCCTCAAGATAAATATGAATATGCACACAAGTAGTACATGAGACACATGAACACAAGGTTACTAATCGAGATCTTGAATTTTTCAATGATGAAGGTCTCAATTTTATATCATTGGTTTTGAATTTTTCTTACACACGATTTCCATGAACACACAACAATCAGCAGTTCTTGGAATGGATAACATATGCATGCATCATTTACTTGAATATGATAACAGCATCATATCCTCTTTCAAAAAATTTCCTCTGCGTTAGCATAAATCTGAACACAATCTCGGGATAGAGCAATAGATTGGAAGAAATGTTCAGTACCCTTCAGCAATTTGCCCAAAAGGAATCGATCACACGACACACTACACAACCTGAAAAAAATAAAAAATTCCTATACAAGAATGAATTCAGTGCAATATTTTCACAAATGCTGAGATCAAAATAAACATAAAATTTTGAGATCTAACTAGCAAAATGAAGAAGGGGTCTCGGACAAGAAGGGCAGGTGGCGGTGGGGATCTGGCAGTAGCTGAGGACCTTGCAGTGGGGGTGGAGGAGTGAGCGTCCAGACAGAGGGAGGAAGGAGCTAACCGAGGTCGCGGGTGGCGGCAGTGGGGATTCAGCGGTGGCCGTGAGGATCCGAATGAAGGTTGTGGGGGAAGGTCATGGACGAGCACTAGGGGCGGGGAGGAGGATCGCGACGGTGGAGAATAGGGTCGTCGGCACCTAGGGTCAAGGGAGAGGATGGTGGCGACAGAGGAGGACTGGGAGGCCTGGGGGCGGGGTAGCGGTGGCAGATGACAGGTGTCGAGTGTCGATGATTGGAACACAAGGTTCCCTATCGAACTTACTCGGGAAATAATGTGAGAACGCTATAAAAAATGAAGACCCTTTATTGTTGTGGACAAAGTGAGTGTTTGTATAAGAATACAGTGGATGTTACAGAATGATCGTGACTAATGAATGAATGAACTTATTCTATGATCTTATTACAGAGTACGTGGGTTACCCCCTTTATAATATTGAAATGGTGGCAGTTAATGCCGCTAAATGCGCCTCTAATCTTCATGCACGTTCGCCAGTGGAGTCTTGAACTGTCGTGTCTGTTAGTCCACTGTTGTAACTTGCCAAATGCGCCAAAAGTCATGTAATAGCCCAATTTTCAATTTCCAGTTAAAATTAAATTTTATTTATTTTTCTGGGATTTTCTAAAATTTTAAAAGCTTTTTTCTTATTTATTTCAAAGCCAAAATAAATTAATTACCAATTATGAGTTGGAACTATTTTATTGAAGTCCAAAATGACTCAGGGAATGTTTGTGAACTTTCTCATAATTTTTGGACTCTTTTTGCTATTTTCTAAGGCTTAAATGAATTAACTGAATCAATTAAATCTCTAAAGCAATCAAAATTCGGAAAACCCCTTTGGGCCGAATCTCCCTTGGCCCAATTTTCTTTTACGTGCCTCTGGCCCTCTCCTGTCTCTTTCCTTTTCTCTCTTGGTCTCGCCAACATGTGGGGCCTACAGCGCCACGTCTCCCCCTTTGTCCTCTTTCCTTTCTTCCTCGCGCGTCCGAGCGTCTCCGCCATTACCGCACCTTCGGAGGTTTCAGAAACCTAGCAAAACCCGTATCAAATCCCATGATTTTGTGCGCATTAAAAACCAACGTTAATCCCGCACCTGATCCTACCTCTCCCCTTCCTTATCTTGCTCTGATTTTCTAATCACCGGTGACAATGTCGTTCGGACCTTCTTGCGCCCTACGGTGATTCAAACCTCCCTGGCCACTATATAAGTGCACCTCGGGAGTGCCTTTTCATGCTCATCCCAACACCCAAGATCCCCCTAGCACCCCTATCCGCTAGCGCCCGTATTTTGTGTTTTTGCGGCAGAACCCGAAGCTTGGTTCTTTGTCGTCTCTGGCGTCGTCAGGCCCTCTCTGGCGACCCCGACCCCCTCTACGGCACCGCCGCATCATCGCCGATCCCGTGCGTGCACTCTTCTAGCACGAGGACCCCCGTAGCGCCATCTTCATCGGAGCCCTAAAACCTCCACTACCAAACGACAACGCCGACAACCTTTTCGACGCGCCCTCTCGCATCTTTGGTAAGCACCGAATTCACCCTGGTCTCCTCTCGCGTTTGTGCACCCTCGTGTGGCTCGCCGTGGCGCGAAGCGCCGATGAGCCTATCACCATACCACCGTCGGCCACGGGCTAACGTGGCGTGTCCATGTAGACGCCACCTTAGCGCTACGTAGGCCCTAGGATCCAGTCAGCGCCCACGTGTACGCTAGTGTGGCAATCCGTGTCAGCGCGTGCGCAGCCTCAATACTGTTCCATGAGCTGAGTCCGCCGTGGACTTTAACCGAGTCGTGGACATGGTCTTTGACCATGGGTCCACATGTCATAGATAGAAAAGATTTCCTTTAGAAAAATAATTCTGGCTGAAATCGATTATTCCAGCCGCTGATGTCAGCATGCGCAATAAAGAGAATTTCTTTTAGAAAATTAATCGGTAATTCAATAAAATCTGAATTTTAGAATTTCTTTAGGATTTGAACTTCCAGGGGTTCGTTCTCCTTCATACGAACTTCGATTTAGATGATTCAAATTTCTAAATTCATATAAATTCAAGATCTAGCCAACTAAATAAAAATTATTTAATTTGGAGTTAATTTAAATTTTCATTTGAATTTATTTGTGTTCATTTGAATTTGGCTTAATTTCACGTATAGATTTCGACTATTTCGAGGAATTTGAGATAGTTGAAGAAGAAGAATTTGAGCAAGGCAAGTTATACCTTTGACCATATTGATCATATTATTTTAATTTTTTTTAATTCTATTTTAAATTATTATTGCATGCATAATTCTATTTAGTTATTTTAAATTTCAAGTTACTCTATTTTTTTTGTATGGCCAATGTTGATGTTTGGACTATCATTCCCTTGTCACCATAGTCAAAAGAAAATAAAATTTGAAAGATTATATATGCTTAGACCAAAACCTTGAATTTAGGGAGTTTAGCCAAAGTATTCAAATTTGATTCAAATTGAGTTTATGGCATCATCGTACCATGGAAAGTTTAGAAAATGCTTTTACTTGTGAAATAAATTAAAATAGTTTGGACTTGGGCATAATGGATGATTGGTGTAGTGTACGTCAATACACATGGTCGATTCATTTCAATGATCGGGTCTAGGGTTGTGGAATGTTGCCCAAGTTAGTTAAGGACCGGTCTTCGAGCGTATTTTGCTATGCCCCACTGTACCACAACATGTCTAGAATGGGATAGATTAGGCTTATTAATTTGTAATACCTTATTGTTGTTTATGCCATGTTGATGTGCAGGTGTCAATTAGACAGTAGTCCCACTTGGCGCAAGAGGGGGCTTCTAGCGGATGGTTAGCCCAATATAAGAGAAACCTTAGCAGGCATATTAACTTTGAGGTAGAACATTGTAAAAGCCTCATGATATTCACTTAGTCGCATGCCTTCAGAAGCGTGTCATGTCTGACATTATAAGATGATTATCACTTGTGGGTAAAGCTATACACACTCTGCAGAGTAGAAACTATTCCAATAGTCGTGTTCACGGTCATAGACATGCTGAGGAAAGCCACTCCAAGCTAGAATTTGGTTTTGATTTTTAAAATAGTTTTAGAAAAATAATTTTACGATGGTTAATCCTTGTGGTAAAATTAGGCGGTCAACCATGTGATGGGAGGGTACCCTTCACCATTCATTTATGGAGGTTATCAATTATAAAAGTGACAATTTAAAAGTTGATTTTAGCTATAGATTAAAAATTGCCTTGAAACTTAGTATGAGTATTTAAAATTGAAAATGCTGCTTTATGCAAAAGAACCCTATTAGCCTCATTTGATTACACTTGAATGCATTATATTTTATTATTAGGTGTAACTTGCGAGCACAAAAGTTGTGCTCACTCTTACTAAATAAAATTTATTCAGGTGAAGATTATTATCAAGACGGTGAGGATCAGGACGACTAGGCTACACCCCCATACGATTGTCTATGGTGAATTGTGTGGCCTGCCTATTTATTTTGCTTCCGCTGTTTTTTTATATTTGGCCTTGCGCCCAATTTTGTAATAAACTCTAAATATCAGTTAATAAATTTGAGATATAATTTTGCTATCACTTTTGCTTGACTATGTACACTAGCTATTCTTGGACTAGTATATGAAACACAGAGAATCCGGGATCCTTCATTCCCAGGTTCGACAAGAGTGGTATCAGAGCCATATCGACTACAAGTCATGGCCTTATAATGGATAAAACCCTTAAGGATTTATTTTTGAAAACTAAAAATACCTTGGTCTTTTTAGTGTCCTTTCTCAACCCTTCTCTTTTAAAATGGTTACTAACTCATATCTCTCTTAAAAATTGTAGATGGCCGAAGCACCAAACGCCGTTTCCCACAGGATCTTCACTGAACATTGGGCTGCAACACTTTGGAAGATGATGCAGCATCTGCACTTCTAGGAGAGGCCAACGTACCAGGGGTACAAGTACGTGGTGGGCACTCAAGAGCATTGGAGGGTAGAAGTAATACTCTACTCCAATCTGCAGCCTAACACTGAGTTCCATATCTTCGACGCCCCGATGCAGCGCGGCTCCTTTTCCAAGGGTATACAAGACGCTACCAGAGAAGTTGTTCGTCAACTCCGCTACATCTACGACCACAGCTTCCACGGCACTGGATTCCACTACTACCTGACGTACATCCCCACCCAGCTCGGTAGTACTTTTTGTTCGGCCAGAGATGAGGACTTTCTGGAGCTAACACACTAGGTAGACCTGACGATTACTATGGAGCATGTCTACTGGTGCACCTTGGATGAACTACGTGCCACCCAGGAGAAACTAGAGGCAACAGAAGAGGAACTAGCTCGCTACAAGGAAGGCGACGCTAGTACCAACAACACCCCAGACTACACCCCTGTAACCCCATAGATTTTTCCTTTAGTATTTCCATTAGATGCGAATTGTGAGTTGCCAACCCCTTTTATGACAACCACAATTGAATAATGAAATAAATTAATAAAAGAACTATTTTGAAAAGTTATTCCTTGCATTGTGTTTGTTTGGTTCTTGGGCCATTTTAGATTTATCCCCCTTAGAGCTTTCTTTCTCTCTTCTAAGTCTTTGGAGGATCCAGCAGATCGTGACCACTCACACGATAGGCAGCGGCAGTGCTAGCGGCCAAGGGAATGATCAAACAGATTATCAGGCCAACCTGATCCTGCAGCCGCCACCACCACCACCAGCAGAAGGACCTGACTGGCACCAAATGATGGTGAATCAGATACACTTGATTGACCTTCTCGCCTAGTCCTTGAACAATGCTCAGAATGTTCAAGCAAACATGTAGAATTTATGAGGATGAGTCCTCCGACTTTCAGCAGCAGCACAAAGCCAATGGACACGGATGATTGGCTTAGGGCAATAGGCAAGAAGCTAGACATTGCCCAATGTACTGATCGCAAGAGGGTTCTATTTGCCTCGCATCAGCTGAGTGGACCCGCATCAGAATGGTGGGACAACTTTACCCAAGCTCACGCTGAGGCTCAGTCCATCTCATGGGATGAGTTTGTGCAAGCTTTCCGTCGTGCACACATCCCTACAGAAATGATAACCCTAAAGAAGAAGAAGGAGTTTCGCTCTCTCTGCCAGGGCAACCACTAAGTCAACGAATATCTTCACAAATTTAACCAATTAGCCAAATAGGCCCCTGAAGATGTTGCTTTTGATAAGCCAAGTAGGAGCGCTTTCTGGAGGGACTCAATGATGAATCGATGATCTATCAGTCTGCTTGATTGCTCAGGATTACACCGACTTTCAACAGTTAGTGAACAAGGCCATCCGTTAGGAGGGCAAGCACATAGAAATGGAGAACCGCAAGAGAAGAATGGTGGTCCAGAAGTTCAACTCTGGGGGATTCCCAAAACCTCGCATTGCCCAAACTCTGCCATCTCAGTGCGGAAATTCCAGTCTTCCTCGTTCAGAGCACCTATGTCAACACAGTGCCCCAACAACTCCAGCTTCCGCAACAACAACTCATCTGGAGGCCAGTTCCAGAAGAACACACCTCCTCAACTGCAGGAGTGACTTGCTTTCACTGCAATGAGACGGTGTATTATGCCAATAGGTGCCCAAAGAAGCAACTGACCACAACTCCAGCCAAGCCAGCTTCAGGAGTTTCAGCCTCCGACAGCACCCCAAAGTCGACAGTCCAATTCATGAAGGGACGTGTGAATCACGTCACCACAGAGAAGGCTCAGACAACACCTGATATTGTTCTTGGTACGTTTCTTATCAATTCAATACGAGCATTAGTCTTATTTGATTCAGAAGCTTCACATTCTTTCGTTTCAAATAAGTTTATGGAAAAATATGGGTTACCTATATCTCCTTTAGTTAACCCTATGATAATCCATTCCCCGAGCTTGGAAATGAGGACTAGTTCCTTTTGCCCAAACCTTACCCTAAAAATATCTGGAGTATCTTCTTAGCAGAATTAATAGTCTTGCGCTCCTAAGAACTGGATGCGATTCTCATAATGGACTGGCTAGCCAAGAATCAAGGACAAATAGACTGTGCCAATATGTCTATCACCCTCACCAATGAGCAAGGAATTGAAGTAGAATTCAGATCCAAGACCTCTACAGGAGAAAAGTCTATCCTAACCAGTTTAAAGGAAGTGAAGCTTGAAGATATACTAGTGGTGCAAGAATATCCGAATGTGTTTCCTGAGAAATTACCCAGCATGACACCAGACAGGGACATTATGTTCTTAATTGACTTAGTCCCAGGGACTACATATCGAAGAGACCCTACAGAATGTCTACTAACGAGTCAGCAGAATTAAATAAGCAAATTGAAAAATTGCAAAGCAAGGGTCATATTCAGGCAAGTTCTTCACCCTATGGAGCACTAGTACTGTTCATTAAGAAAATAGATAACAATATGTGGATGTGTGTGGACTACAGATTACTCGATGAAGTAACAATCAAGAATAAGTATTATTTGCCTAGGATTGACGATCTGTTTGATCAGCTAAAGGGAGCCAGTGCCTTCTCAAAGATTGACTTAAGATCGGGCTATCATCAACTGAAGATCAGGCCGTAAGACATTCCCAAGACTGCCTTCACAACAAGATACAGACTGTACGAGTTTACAATAATGTTATTTAGCTTGACAAACGCCCCTGCTTATTTCATGAATATGATGAACAAAGTGTTCATGGAATTCTTAGATAAGTTCGTGGTTGTTTTCATCGATGACATTCTCATCTCCCAAAAGATGAAGAAGAGCATGAGAAGCACCTCAGAATTATATTGGAAAAGCTGGGAAAGCATCAGTTTTATGTCAAATTCAGCAAGAGCGAATTTTGGCTAAGTCAAGTGGCTTTCGTTGGACATATTATGTCAACAGGAGTTGCAGTAGACCCAGCCAAGGTTGAAGCCGCAATGGATTGGAGGCAACCCAAGTCCGTCACAAAAGTAAGAAGTTTTCTCGGTTTAGCTGGTTATTACTGTAGATTCATTAAAGGTTTCTCCAAGACCGCTAGACCTTTGACTCAACTATTAAAGAAGGAAAAGATGTTTGAATGGACAGATGCTTGTGAGCAAAGTTTTCAAGAGTTGAAGAAAATGCTAGTCTCTGCACCGGTGTTGACTTTGCCTAACATCCATAAGGACTTTGAGATTTTCTGTGATGCATCCCGTTAGGGCCTTGAATGTGTACTGATGCAGGAAGGTAAAGTCGTGGCTTATGTATCTCGTCAGCTGAGACCACATGAAGAAAACTATTCGACTCGCGATTTGGAGTTAGCAGCAATCGTGCATGCCTTGAAAATCTGACAGCATTACCTCATTGGTAACCGCTGTGAGATTTTCACGGATCACAAGATCCTGAAGTATATCTTCACTCAATCAGAACTTAATCTCAGGCAAAGGAGATGGTTAGAGCTGATAAAGGATTATGATATTGGAATCCATTATCATCTGGGCAAGACAATTGTGGTAGCAGATGCCCTAAGTAGAAAAGTGTATTGTAACGCTATGTTGGTTCAGGAGAATCAGCCAAAGTTGCATGAGGAATTGAAACATTTGAACTTAGAGATTGTCAGCCAGGGCCGTGTAAATGTTTTGGAAGTCCAACCAACCATTTAGAATCAAATCAGAGAAAAACAAAAAGAAGATGAAGATATCAAAGAAATCAAGAAGAACATGAGAAGAGACAAGGCCCCAGGATTCTCTGAGGATGAGCAAGGTACAGTTTGGTTTGAAAACCGCATCTGTGTACCAGGTCATCAAGAAACGAAATAGTTGATTCTAAAGGAAGCACATGAATTGTCTTACTCCGTTCATCCTAGAAGTACCAAGATGTACCAAGATCTGAAAGAAAAGTACTTGTGGGTCAGTATGAAGCGAGAAATTGCTGAGTTTGTTCCACGCTGTGATGTTTGCCAAAGAGTCAAGGCAGAACATCAAAAACCCACTAGATTGTTACAACCATTACCAATTCCCGAATAGAAATGAGAGGAAATTGGTATGGACTTCATCACTGGATTTTCTAGGACCCAATCAGGATATGATTCCATTTAGGTGGTAGTTGACTAGTTAACTAAAGTGGCCCACTTCATCCCCATCAAGACCACTTACCAAAGTAGTAAGTTAGCAAAATTGTATATGGACATGATCGTCTGTCTGCATGGAGTACCCAAAACGATAGTGTCCGACAGAGATTCACAGTTCACCTCTAGATTTTGAAAAAGCCTGCATAAGGTATTGGGAACCGGACTCATTTAGCACAATATATCATCCCCAAACAGATGGCCAAACTGAACGTGTAAATCAAATTCTAGAAGACATGCTCTAAGCCTGTGCTATAGATTATGGGAAGAGTTGGGATCAGAATCTACCCTATACAGAATTTTCGTACAACAACAGCTATCAAGCCAGCTTGCAGATGTCCCCATTTTAAGTATTGTATAATAGAAAGTGTAGAACCCCTCTCCTTTGGGATCAAGTGGGAGAATATCAGTTCTTTGGACCTGAATTAATAAAAGAAGCCGAAAGCAAGATAAAGGCAATAAGAGAACGGTTGAAAGTTGCTCAGTCCCGACAGAAAAGCTATGCTAATAATCATCGGAGGGACTTGTCTTTTGAGGTAGGAGATTTTGTCTATCTCAGAGTTACTCCGCTCAGGGGATAAAAAGATTCGGACTAAAGGAAAAACTCGCACCCAGATTCGTTGGACCATATAAGATTTTGGCAAGAAGAGGTGAAGTTGCTTACTAGTTAGAGCTACTGGCATCTCTGTCTGCAGTGCACGATGTCTTCTATGTCTCCCAATTGAAGAAATGTCTTCGAGTTTCAATAGAGGAAACACCGTTTGAGAGCATTGATCTTCAAGAGAATCTCACTTATGTGGAGCAACCAATCAAGATCCTTGATGTTGCAGAACGCATCACCAGAAGCAAATTCATCTGTTCGTGCAAAGTCCAATGGAGTAATCATTCTGAAGAAGAAGCCACCTAGGAGCGGGAAGAAGATTTGAAAGCCGAGTATCCCCACCTTTTTGCTGACCAAGTCTGAATCTCGGGGTCGAGATTCCCTTTAAGAGGGGGTAGGTTTGTAACAGCCCAATTTTCAATTCTTGTTAAAATTAAATTTTAATTATTTTTTGGGATTTTCTAAAATTTTAAAAGCTTTCACTGCTACAAAAAGGCCAATACTGGACGCCTCATCACAGACAGTTGACCAAAACCGTCTGTATTAAATACAATCACAGACGGTTTTGGTTTAGCGACCGTCTGTGTTACTGGCTGCGCTAAAAACCGTTTGTAAAGAAGTAATATCATAGACGGTTCTGAACAAGAACCGTATGTGATATTTAGTATTACAGACGGTTCTTGTTCAGAACCATCTGTGATACTTCACATACGGTTTTCAACACGAACCATCTGTGACTTCCCATCCTCATCATAGACGGTTCGTGTTGAAAACCGTCTGTGATACTACTAAATATCACAGACGGTTCTTATTCAGAACCGTCTGTGAAACTTCACAGACGGTTTTCAACATGAACCGTCTGTGACTTCTCGTCCTCATCACCGACGGTTCGTATTAAAAAAACAATCTATGATAAGTATTTTTGATTTTACCATGGCTTGAAATCACTAACACTCTAAAATTTTACCATGACTTGAAATCACAAACTCTCTGATTTTACCACGGCTTCAAATCACTAATACTCTAATTTTACTATGAATTGAAATGCCTAACACTCTAATTTTACCATGGCTTCAAATCACTAGCTCTCTGATTTTACCATGGATTGGAATCACTAACACTCCGATTTTACCATGGATTGGAATCACTAACACTCCGATTTTACCATGGATTGGAATTACTAACACTCCGATTTTACCATGGCTTGGAATCACTACCTCTCTGATTTTACCATGGCTTGGAATCACTAACACTCCGATTTTACCATGGCTTGGAATCACTAACACTCCGATTTTACCATGGCTTGGAATCACTAACACTCTGATTTTACCATGACTTGAAATCACTAACTCTCTGACGGTTCTTGTTCAGAACCGTCTGTGATAGCTTTTTCACAGACGGTTTGAAAACCGTCTGTGATGATCATGTCATTACTGACCCATAAACTCAGACGGAATCGTCTGTGATGACGTTTTTGAACCGTCTGTGAAGGTCTTTTCTGTAGTAGTGTTTTTCTTATTTATTTCAAAGCCAAAATAAATTAATTACAAAATTAATAACCAATTATGAGTTGAAACCATTTTATTTAAGTCCAAAATAACTTAGGGAATTTCTGTGAATTTTCTCATAATTTTTGGACTCTTTTTGCTATTTTCTAAAGCTTAAATGAATTAACTGAATCAATTAAATCTCTAAAGCAATAAAAATTCGGAAAACCCCTTTGGGCCGAATCTCCCTCGGCCCAATTTTCTTTTGCGCGCCTCTGGCCCATTTCTTAGCCTGAGTCAGCTCGCACGCCCCTCATCTCTCTCTCCGTCTCACTATCGCACGGGGCCTACCTATCATCCTCTCCTCTTTCTTTCCTTTTCTCTCTCGGTCTCGCTGACATGTGGGGCCTACAACGCTAAGTCACCCCCTTCGTCCTCTTTCCTTTCTTCCTCGCACGTCCGAGCTTCTCCGCCATTACCGCACCTTCGAAGGTTTCCAAAACTCGGCAAAACTCGTATCAAATCTCGTGATTTCGCACGCATTAAAAACCAACGTTAATCCTGCACCCGATCCTACCTCCCCCCTTCCTTATCTTGCCCTGATTTTCCTAATCACCGACGACAGTGCCGTTTGGACCTTCTTGTGCCCTACGATGATTCAAACATCCTCGGCCACTATATAAGTACGCCTCGGGGGCGCCTTTTCACGCTCATCCCAATGCCCAAGATCCCTTAGCACCCCCATTTCTCTAACGCCTGTATTTTGAGTTTTCGTGGTAGCACCCGAAGCTTGGTTCTTCGTTGTCTCCGGCACCGTCTGGTCCTCTCTAGCGACCCCGACCCCCTCTATGGCACGGCTGCATCATCGTCGATCCCGTGCGCGTACTCTTTCGGCCCGAGGACCCCCGCAGCGCCGTCTTCGTCAGAGCCCTAAAACCGTGACCGCCAAACCTCAACACCAACGACCTTTTCATCATGCCCTCTCGCATCTTTGTTAAGCACCGAATTAGCCCTGATCTCCTGTTGTGTTTGCGCACCCTCGCGTGGCTCGTCGTGGCGCGAAGCGCCGACGAGCCCATCATCGCACTGCAAATCGGCCACGCAGTGGCGTGGCGTGTCCGTAGACGCGCCACATAGGCCCTAGGATCGGTCGGTATGCGTTATGCGCCAAACATGGCAATCCACGTCAACGTGTGTGTAACCTCAGTACTGTTCCATGAGCTGAGTCCGTCGTGGACTTTAACCGAGTCGTGGACCTGGACTTTGACCATGGACCCACATGTCATAGATAGAACATATTTCCTTTAGAAAAAATAATTCTGGCTGAAATCGATTATTCCGGCCGCTGACATCAGCCTGTGCAATAAAGAGATTTTCCTTTAAAAAAATTAATCAGTAATTCAAGAAAATCTGAATTTTAGAATTTCTTTAGGATTTGAACTTCCAGGGGTTCGTTCTCCTTCACACAAACTCCGATTTCAACGATTCAAAATTTTAAATTCATATAAATTCAAGATCTAGCCAACGAAACCAAAATTATTAAATTTGGAGTTAATTTGAATTAATTTGTGTTTATTTGAATTTGGCTTAATTTCACGTATAGATTTCGACGATTCTGATGAATTTGAGGTTATTGAAGAAGAAGAATTTGAGCAAGGCAGGTTATACCTTTGACCATGTTAATCCTATTATTTTAAATTATTTAATTCTATTTTAAATTATTATTGCATGCATAATTCTATTCAGTTATTTTAAATTCCTGTTTTAAATTCCTAGTTACTCTATTTTCATTGTATGGCCAATGTTGATGTTTGGATTATCATTCCCTTGCCACCATAGTCAAAAGAAAATAAAATTTGAAAGATTATATACTTAGACAATGCTTGGACCAAAACCTTTTAATTTGGGGAGTTTAGCCAAAGTATTCAAATTTGATTCAAATTGAGTCTATGGTATCATCGTACCATGGAAAGTTTGGAAAATACTTTTACTTATGAAATAAATTAAAATCATTTGGACTTGGGCATGATGGATGATTGGTGCGGTGTACGTTAATACACATGATCGATTCATTTCAATGATCAGGTCTAGGGTTGTGGAATGTTGTCCAAGTCAGTTAAGGACCGGTCTTCGAGTGTATTTTACTACGCCCCACCGTACCACCACATGTATGGAATGAGACATATTAGGCTTATTAATTTGTAATACCTCATTGTTGTTTATTCCATGTTGATGTGCGGGTGTCAGTTAGGCAGTAGTCCCACTTGGCGCAAGAGGGGGCTTCTAGCGGGTGGTTAGCCCGATATAAGTGAAACCTTAGCACACATATTAACTTTGAGGTAGAACATTGTAAAAGCCTCATGATAATCACTTAGTCGCATGCCTTCGGAAGCATGTCATGTCTGACATTATAAGATGATTATCACTTGTGGGTAAAGCTGCACACACTCTGCAGAGTAGAAACTATTCGAATAGCCGTGTCCACGGTCATAGACATGCTGAGCAAAGCTACTCCAAGTTAGAATTTGGTTTTGATTTTTAAAATGGTTTTAGCAAATAATTTTAGGATGGATCCTTGTGGTAAAATTGAGCGGTCAGCCATGTGATAGGAAGGTATCCTTCACCATTTATTTATAGAGGTTATCCATTATAAAAGTGACAATTTGAAAGTTGATTTTAGCTATAGATTAAAAATTGCCTTGAAACTTAGTATGAGTATTTAAAATCTAAAATGCTGCTTTATACAAAAGAACCCTATTAGCCTCATTTGATTACACTTGCATGCATTATATTATGTTATTAGGTGTAACTTGCGAGCACAGAAGTTGTGCTCATTCTTGCTGAATAAAATTTATTCAGGTGAAGATTATTATCAAAACGGTGAGGATCTGGACGACTAGGCTACACCCCTAGACGATTGCCTGTGACCAATCGTGTAGCCTACCTATTTATTTTGCTTCCGCTGTTTCTTATATTTGGCCTTGTGCCCACTTTTGTAATAAACTCTGAATATCAGTTAATAAATACGAGATATGATTTTGCTATCACTTTTGTTTGACTGTGTACACTAGCTATTCCTGGACTAGTGTTTGAAACACAGAGAATACGGAATCCTTTGTTCCCAGGTTCGACACGCCGTGTAATACCCCAAATATCAAATAGAGAGAACATATTATTCGGAAGAAAAATTTATTCAAATTGGAATGCACTAAAGTTTAGAGGAAAATTAAAAGAAAATTCAAGATTTGAGGGAGGATTGGACCTTAGCTTTCGGCCCAAGGTGTCCTAGCCAAGTGGGCCGGCCTTGTAGTGGAGTCAAGAAGGAGGGTGCCCTTCCCTCAAAACCCTAACCTCTGCTACAATACCGTGCTGCAGCTTGTAGAGCACGCGATGCTATCAGAGCCCCCCCTCGCTACCCTACCAAGATGAGGAAGAAGCTCCGAGGTGCCGCCGGCCATGGTGGAAGGAGAAGAAGGGAGAAGAAGAAAGGAGGAGAAGAAGAATATCATCTTCGTGGGTTTTTGTTCAGCGTTTCACGCGTCTCCAAGGGTATCAATTCGTTTCCCCGCTGTTTTGATGTTGTTTAGATGCGAAATTAGATTAGTTTGATTGGATCGAGTTCGTCCTGCTGAAGATCAAATCTGTCCAGTATGTTGCGTGGGCTGTTTCGACGTCTTAGAGGCCGAATCAATAGTTTTGATCTCCTTAAGATATCTAGGGGTTGTTCTTAAATTTCTGTGGCCACCGAGTTCACTTGATTCCGACATTCGAGTCAAAAGATATGATAGATTTAGTATCTGCTGTCCAGATTTCTGACGCGATTAATCTGTTTTGCTATTTCGTAACATATGAAAATGTAATTGGGAGAATATGAGTTTTCACCCAACTAGATGTTTGTAGATAATTTGATGACCTTTCCATATTATTAAAGAATGATCAATTCGGAGTTATAGATTAAAAGTTATGATCGTTTTAATACTGCTGTTTGTTCTTTTAGGCAGTTTCTGTTCTGAAAGTTCAACCTTCTGTTAGCATACTTTATTGGCCGAATTGGTTTATCTCATCAACTAGAGTATTGTAGATTGGTCAGTTAAAAATCCACAGAAACTGGGCTCACCTCTTTTCGAGTTCCAAATCATGAGATATGTTAATTACCGTGCTGCTGTCCAGAGGCGGTTTAGGGCAGAATACGCTGGTTTTCAGTTTAGAGTTTCTAGTTAAATATTGAATCGCCAGGGAAGCATTGCAGAACGTTATTCAGTAATGTCGTGTTCATCGTATCCTTATTTCAGTTATTTAATTGTTTAGGCGGTGAAGCTTCGGGTTTAGGAGTATCACCTTTGCCTCATAACGCGTCGCATCGCGGAAGGCAAGTACCTTGATGTTCTGATATTTGGGGAATGTTGAATGCTTGATGTTGACCCTGTGTTTTTTTCTAAGATCCATGATAATGTTTAAGTTCATGTTCCTTCCACATGTGTGTTATCTCCATGATTAGAGAGCATGTCTTTTCAATATACATATTTCATTCCATGCATTCATTTTTCATGTTCCATCCACGGGAGTGGATTAAAAAGACCCATCAATTTCAGGATGGGCATGTAAGACCCACCATTCTAATGTGGGCCCCACCATTCCAATGTGGGCAGTTTGGGACACCCGTATGAAATATTCTTCATACGGGGGCTTGGATCCCCGCCTTTTGTTAAATGCGGGCTTAAGTGAACACCGACGGGTGTGTCACTAGCAATACCAGTATATGCATGTGTGTAGTCCCTCCATTCTATTCACTCCATTCATTCCATTCATTCAAATACTCGCTCTGTGATTTCGTCATATTGTTCAATGATGTTGACTTGTTAATGTTTGTGGTATGTTCTATTTATTCACTGTACTTGCTGAGTCTTGGACTCATTCTTGCATTGTTTGTTTTTTTAGGTAATCATTGATGTTGACTCACTTGGGAGGGAGTAGACACACACTACTCATTCACATCATCCTATTCAAGTTCAAGATTATAAATTAGTTCCATCTTTTATTCATTATTGATGAACTGTAATAAATAAATCTAGATGGGAAGGAAGGATACCTTCTCCATGATACTGTTGATTTATTACTGCTTGTGAATCTAGATTAATGATGAACTGTAATAAATAAAATTAAATGGTGAAGGAAGGATACCTTCTCCATGTTTTAGATGTTTTATTTATGCCTTTATATGATATCTTATTCGAGTTCTTCCGCAATGTGGTTGTATGTTAGTGTATTTAGGTGACATCTTGGCTTCCAAATAGCCAGGGTGTTACACGCCGCCTTACTGCCAATCATGTGGATAACTGTTGTGTCCCCCGACCAGTTTGCTGGTCAGGGATTGTCCAAACCTGTCTAACTGATCGAACAATGTCCATAGCTGGTCATTCGTGACCCAAACTGGTCGTCGACCAATTTGGTCGTAATAAAGGGAATTTAGACTTCCTTTGTAAACTGGTTGTAAGTTCATAACCATTATAATGTGGGTCCCTATTAAGTCGACCTTCTTTGATAGGAACTTTGACTTTGACCAAAAATGTTGAGCTGGTCAAGAATCCTCGTGAACAGGCTATCGGCCCTGGCCACAGCGATGAGGCGGAGTGCACCACCGCAAACCCTAGGGCGCGTTAAGAGGATAGTGGCTGGTTCGGATTTGGAGGATAAACGAGAGGAGAGGTGGAAGGCATGGGGTCTTTTATATAGTGGCATTGGTGGGTAATTCATTACCAACTTCCTGGGCAATCCAATAAACTCAACCCGCAAAAGCCAAAAAAAAAACACCTCTAGGCTGGCTTATGGCTTATAATTGTTGGGGGGCTTAGGCTTTTCAAAAGTCCAGTTAAAAAAGTCACCCCTTTGTTGACTTTTTTTTTTGTGTTTGAGCCGAAGTTTAAGCCCAAACAAACATATGTTACAAGGCTTACTTCGCTAACATTTCGGACATTTTGCCCCTACCTATTCCCATCCTCCCTATTATCTCCACCTATTCTCCATCTTCACCGCCGCCATCTCTTCACCTCCTTTCCTCTCCAATGAATGGCTCTTCCCTATCTTCATGTCCCTATCTACCACTGCCCAGGAGGTCATTGCCACAAGCACACACGAGCTCGCCACTGTCCTGGAGTTTGTCTCCGCCCATGAGGATGCCGTCACCCAAATATAGGGGTAGGGAAAGCTAGCAACGAAGAGGACACATGGTGGGCGGCGGGTGGCGATGCGCATCGTGGCCGGATCGGGGAAGGTGATAGCGGTGGAGTGTTCTATGGCCAGCAAAACGATGTCGATCCCTCGCAGCCAAGTGGAGAAGGGGAAGATCTGGTGAGTTCCTACCGCCATACCGCCTCCGGTCGTTGGACGCAGGGGGAGGGCCTGGGGACACCGCTGCCCCCACAAGCACGGCGTCGACCAAGGGCTCTCCGCTACTAAGGAGGTGAGGTCGGAAGCGATGGACGGTTTTTGAGGGCCCGCCAGAGAAGAAGGTGGGAAGGGCAATGTTGTACAAAAAGTTGCTTAGAGCATCTACAACAGTCCACGTCAGCTGTTACTAAGAGGTTGCCACATCAGTATTTAGGTGATGTGGAGGGGAGAAAGTGATGTTGTTTCTAGATGAAGAAACTAGCAAATTGTTAATACCAAGACACAAGAAACAACCAAATACTCTATTGGAGGCTTACTTGTTACCTAAAAACGCGTTTTGTGGGTCCTACTGTCGTAAAGCAAAATATCCACCAGATCATTTGTGCAGCCCGACTTCATTATTTATATGATAAATAAGCTAAAACATGTAGGCCACAAAGTTGTACTTTATTATTGATCATCAAGAATCATGCACACTTGTAGCGATTAAAGTCTTAGACACAAGCTCAAGAAACAATCTAATGAAAAACTTGTTTCTTTTTATTAGATTGAGTACTCTCTCTCCTCTTAGTAACAAGCTAAGAAACAAACTATTGTAGATGCTCTTAGTGCATTTGAGCAAACTGGCAAGTTGAGGTGGTATGTTTGTAGCGTGTTAAAAAAAAATAGTGCTATCCATGAGAGCAAATGTCAGCATTGTGTTCGTCGGATTATGTCCAGATCAGGGTTTCCTTCAGAACCACATAACCAAAAGTCAGATTAAAAGGCGGTGTTGGAATGCTAGCTTTCCTCACTGCAATTCTATGGCCACTTTGGCTGACAAGAAATAGTATTATTTTCAGAGGGCTGCTTCTTCAGTTCATTCTTGGAAGAATCAATTCGTAGAACTCTTGGCTAGGCATCTAGGAAGGGATACATAACACAGAGCTGATGCGACGTTACCTCTTTTGCTTGATCACTCCGTATTAGGCTCGGCCCACCTAATTTTCGATTTCCGATTTCCGATCGCAACCTCACGGCCCATGGCCTGGTGATGAACAAAGTCACTTGGGGCCTAAGATTACGAGTGATAAAAATTCCAGTCTATCGGGCACGGGCGATCGGCACGGGTGACGAATACAGAAGAACTTGATTACGGGCCGCGGCCCAACTGAATCGACGTGCAGTGCACGAGAGAGGGAGAGAATCCACTCTACTGCTCCGCTGCCGGGTTCTTCTGCTCCGCTGGTGTGCAACGTGCGAGCTATGCACGTGCGAGCAGCGAGACATCCATTATTTATTGGGCAAGGCTTGGAGCCGTGCGTCCGGACGGGCCGGACGGAAAAAAAAACAATTTTCCATTGAGTATATAGTTTTTTCATTGAGATGACGGCCGGACGGTGTATACATAATATTTTGTTAGTGAGTTGGTTGAGGATATAGTTTTTCATTGAGATGACCTTTAATGACCTTACAGTAGGCAGGCAGGCATGCTAGCTTCAACAGTGAAAATATTCTGCAAAAAAAATAGTGAAAGCTGATCATGTGTACTATCATATAAAAGTTGAACTCCAAACTCCGTCAGTATTAAGAGAGCAAATTAGTGAAATATCTGAAACAAAACATAAACACAACGAAAAAGAAACAGAAAATTTGTAGCGGCGTACTTCTTTGCGATGTTGCATCTATATAAAAAAATGATGCGGCCCGTTAAAAAAAAAGTTGTATCCATAGGGAAAAAATGTTGCATACTGTTTACGGTGATGTTGCAAGATTTTTTCAACGTGTTTTTTTCATATACTTTGTTTTCATTTGTGATGTTGTAATCATTGTCCGGGGATGTTGCAACCGTTGTTCGGAGATGTTGCAACCGTTGTCTGGGGATATTGCAACCATTGTCCAGAGATGTTGCAACCCTTGTTTTAGGATGTTGCAGCTGTTGTCCGTGGATGTTGCAACCATTGTCCGTGGATGTTGCAGCCGTGTCCGGGAGATGTTGCATGCAGCGGCGTACTTCTTTGCGATGTTGCATCTATATAAAAAAAATGTTGTGGCCCGTTGAAAAAAATATCGCATTCATAGGAAAAAAATGTTGCATACTGTTTACGGTGATGTTGCAAGATTTTTTCAACGCGTTTTTTTCATATGCTTTGTTTTGATTTGTGATGTTGCAATCATTGTCCGGGGATGTTGCAACCGTTGTCCGGGGATATTGCAACCGCTATCCTAGGATGTTGCAACCGTTGATCGGGGATGTTGTTCGGGGATGTTGCAACCGTTGTCCGGAGATGATGCAACCGTGTCCGGAGGGTATTGCATACAACGGCGTACTTCTGCCCCTTTTATGTGGTGGCACATAATGCAAGCAAATTTGATATTTATAGGCTAGTATTTACTTCATTACTGCAGTTGTGGCGTGCTATATTCTTAGTGCATGCCACGTTTTGCAGAGAGAGAGAGAGAGAGAGAGAGGGGGGGGTTACTGTATGTTTCGTGTGTGTATTTGGTCGTGTTCATGTTGGACCATACTAGCTACTGGTAACGAATGGCACAAAAGAATTAAATAATTCAAAAAAAAAACTCGTCCCATACATGATACACACACCTTCATTGCCGACAGAGCACCGGGCGTGCATGCGACGTCAGTCCGCGCAAGGAGGTAAGAGAAAAGACACTAGATCTTGGAGGCCTATGATGAGATGATTCTCATCGTACATACGAGCTTTAGTCGTTCCCTTATTTATTACCTCATGTTTTAGTTGCTAAGGAATTCAGGCCTCCTCAGGGCGTCCACGTCGCCGTTCTCGCGACGGCCGTCGGATTGTGATCGTGATCGTGTGGCCAGATTCGGTCGTTTGCACACCCATGAGATCAGCTTCAGCAGCCTCTCGTGTGTTTGTGCCGCGCTGGTTGTCGCGTGAAGCTTCTTGCCTCCTTCCTTAGCGCAGTACGCCACGTTTTTCCGCACTTGCGTCTGCGTCCTCCTCCCTGCCCTCGCTTGCCATCCCTCACCTCCTCCCCGCCCTCAGTCGCTTCGCCCTCACGCTCGCTTCCTTCCCCGCCATCACCGTCGCACCTGCTCCCTCCTCCCCAACTTCCTCGCCGGCCGCACTGTCCTCCCCTTGGCCCGAGCCTTGCCGCCCCCTCTTCCCCTTCGGCCCACCGCCCACCTTCTCCCCTTCAACAGTGTCGCCCCCGCCGCCCGCCGCCCTCCTCCTCCCCTTCGTCCATGCTACTCGTGACGCCCCCCTGGCCTGCGCCGCTCCCTCATCCCCACCGAGCCCCTTCTCCTTGTCGCCACTTCCTCTTCCGCAGCACCACCGCTTCCTCTTCCCCTGCCCCGCTGCTATCTGCTCCTCTTTCCACGCCACCACCTCCGCCTTCCCCGCGACACTGGCTTCCCCCTCCGCCTCGCTCGCGCCCTTCCGCAACCCCACTGCCACCACAATTTCCTTCTCCTTCGATACCTTTGTCTCCTCCTGCGTCGCCGCAGCCGATCCGTCAACTTGGAGGAGAGAGGACACGACAGCGGGAGAGGAGTGTTGTTGCCTCAGCGGCCACGCCCTAGAGGTTAGTGGTGCCAGACGAAATCTTCCGCCACTTCTTCCACCTGTGGCTGCCCGCGCCTAAATCTGGGTGGTGCGAGCGCAGGAATTGAACGGTGGCGATGTTGCCGTCATTGGAATTAGACTAAAGGCTTCCCACATTACAGCCTGCGTAAATTGTTAACATTCCTTCTTTTTTTTGTTGAAGAAAAGCCCGATATCCATTCATTGCTAATGATATTTGCCCCTTCCAGATCCATGTACTATTCTACGTCTGGTCAGCTGTGGCTCCCCGCTTTTCTTTGAAAGGAAAATCATTGGCGTAAGTGTTACGTAATATATATTAGTAACATTAGCTCATTTGTGTCATGCGTAAATCTGGTAGTTGTTTGAGGCTAAGCAGCAAAGTTGGAGCACTAGGTACATCCTAAAAGAGTCTTCTGGCTGTTGTTATTCTTACTACTAGTATGTACTATTACATTCACTGATAGAGGTACCACTCATATAATGTGTCACCATTTTATGGCCTGTTTGGTCCACTGTCCACGAGTACTGGACTGCTTTTAGGTTACATCTTCATAGTTATCAGGTGTTGCTGCTAATTTTTAGGGCAGTATACCTGGACCAATCCTATTGCTGCTTAAACTATTAAGAACACTGAAGCAACTCTCTTTCAGACTGCCCACCCTCTACTTTGAATCGTAGACACCATCTTATCCATATCTACAACTCATTCAATTTATTTAATTTCTAACTACCTGTTTTCCTTTTTTGGTTGCTACAGTGGGATTTTTGCCAGCAATTGATGTCATAGGCAAAACTGCTTTTGCGGGGTAAGTCTACACAGCTTAACTTACCATTGGTCTAATTCAAGTTAATTTGGTATGCTTTTCTTATGTGGTCACACAGTACCCTGTAAAAATCTTGCACTGTTTTCATGAGTCATTTACACTGTTTTCACACTTAATTTTGACACATATTCTACTTTGTTGGATTTGGACTGTTCTGCCTCGAATCACTGCTCAGCGTCGTTGTCATCCAGGTGGGTCTATGCTTTATTCTTTTGCTATGCCTGAAAATAATGAGTAGGCAAACCTAAAGAAAACAGAGTTTTTGGCCGTATTGGCACTGTTCTAGCATGTTTTAGCGAAAGTGACAAGCTTCCTCCCGTATTTGCAAAAATGGCATCCTGGACTACACGGTCACTGCGTGGACTATTAAAGATAGAGATAGGAATCCTTTTGTATTTCGTTATCTGCCTTTTTTATTGTCTTATCTGTATATAGCATACACCCCTTGTACTCCTATATATATTGTCTATTGGGCCTCTTCAATATATACACAATATTCATAACATGGTATCAAAGCAAAGGTTCTAAACCCTACCTTCTAACCTAGCCTCAGATCTGTTTATGCCGCTTGCTGCCCCGGGAGGAGTAATCTCCACTCCCGGGGGCGGCCACATTAGTAGTTTTTCTTTCCTCGTGGAAGCAGCAACAGCAACATCATTCGGTTCTCGGCCGTCGCCAGTCTGCACCGTCGCTCCAGATCGGGCCACCTCGGAGCCTCCCGCCTGGATCCGTTGCCCCGATTCGAGTCACCCCCGGCCCGAACCCGAGTGGCGCGGTCCTCATCACCGCACGGAGCTTCCTCGTACGAGCAGCGGCAGCAGCACGCTCCTCGCATTCCGCCGCGGGGTGCGCGACCCCTACGCCTCCATGTCCGGGTGGGACACGGTATCGCCGTCCGCGCTCTGCTCCTGGCGGGGTGTCGCGTGCGCGCCCGGCACTGGTCGCGTCGTCGAGCTGCTGCTCCCGCGGCTATGCCTCTCCAGCTCCATCCCGGTGTCCCTCTCCTATGCCTCTTGAAGGCCGCCTCTTCTGTGCCACGAGAGCCCTCACTCCTGCCGCTGCTTCCCTGCAAGCGACGCAAGAAGCTCAATAGCCCTCACCGCAACTTGGCGTCGGCCTTGGCGGCTCCCGAGGTGGCCTTCTTCTGCCGCCGCCGTCAGATCGATCTACTGACGGCACCCCGTGGGTCACCGGATCCAGCATCCCCATCGCCCACCAGATCCCTTCTTCCCCGAGGAGAAGATCTCGTGTGAGCTGTGCTGACGTGGTTTTGCGAGCTGCGTCACCTTAGAGTCTTCCTCGATGTCGTCACCGAGCCGCTCTTCGCTTGACGTTGCCCGATCCTTCAAGCAGATCGAGTGCCTTGCTCATCGTCTTCCAGCAGCGCTTGCCTCCTTGCTCTCTAGCCGCGCCCGTCTCCCTGTCCTCCGGTAGTCTACGCCGAGCTCGGGCCCCATGGCCTCAACATCGCGCCTATATGCTGCCGCTGGTCGCCAACCCTAGCGCCGCTCGCTCCCTTGCCGCATGCTAGCTAGCCCAGCTGAGTGCCTTGCTACATGCTGTTGGTGTGGTGTGCTAGCTCTACGTGCTGTGTGCTACTAGTTGTGGTGATGCGTCCTTTGCACTTATTCATGACATTTGCAACAGTAAGAGGAGAGCAATTTTGTGGATATCATGGGGATATGTGCACGATCTTAGGATGATGTTACAATTGGCAATGTCGTTAACGGTTTATCGAAACACGAGTTTTTGTCAAAGTTTAATGTGCTGTCAGTACGGGTGCAGTCAGACCGGCGTTGGACACGCGGTCAGACTAGCCAGCGGTCAGACCGGCCTTTCAATGGTGGTCTGACCGGGTTCTTGTTGATCATCGGCCAATCGATGGCGATGAGTGTTGGGTTAGGTCAAGTTCATGGGTTTCAGTGCATATGTGTTGCATGATGCATGTTTTGACTAACGTGGGTCAAGTTGTGAAGAACTTGTTCCAGGAATTGATTTATTTGTCTATTGTTGTGCAGGTTGCTCTGAAGTCAATGACGGTCAACGGCGAGGATGATCGGGACTAAGCTTGGAGAGCTAAGGTCCAGAACGATCGGAGATGCCGAATGAGGTCAATGGAGTCAAGCATGGCGCAAAAGGGACAAAGGTGACCGAACGGGCAGTTCGGTGCGACGGGTTAGATCAAGCGACGCGGGGGTCGGTGCAAGTGCCATGGTAGTTTCGGTGGGAGCCGGATGGGAGAGACTTGTCGACATGATGAGAGCCGTTGGATCAACCTACACGTGGCGAAGTATGGATGCGCTTCACGAAGATGGGACTCGGTCTTTGCAAAAAATCGAGAAGGGGCATTTTGGTAATTTTACCAAATACCGCCTTGGTGACCTTTTGCCAACCCACGAGTCTTCCTTGATAGTGAAGGGCAAGCTATATGGGAGGTTGTTCGAGTCCCGCTCGTTTTGCCCGAAGTTGCTTCGCCGGCTTCAGCAGCCCTCTTGGCTAACAACAACAAGGCAAAGAACCTTCTATATACTGGGCTTGGTAGGTAGGAGTACGATAGGATTTGTAACCTTGCGACAACACATGAGATTTGGCACACCCTCTAAACTTATTATGAGGGATCGTCTTAAATCAAGCAAGTGCGCTAGACGGTCTACAAGCGAGAGTATAACAAATTCGAGATGCGTCCTGGTGACAGCATCGATGATGTTTTTACTCGCGTCAACAAGGTGATCAATCAGATGAGAGCTGTTGACATTGAATACTCTCAATCTGAGAATGTCACACACCTCTTGGCTGCAATCAACACCAAGGAGTGGGAGATAAAGGCTACTGCTATTGAGGAGAACGTAGATCTCTCTAGTCTCACTTTGGAGCTGCTTTATAGCAAGCTCAAAACTCATGAGATCAAGAGAGGTAGTCTTTCTAAGAAGGATAACATGGCTTTGGTGGCTGATCCTCTCAAAGGGACTCCTAATGGTTCTTCTGAGTCTTCTTCTGGCTTTTCTCTTGCGTGTTTATCTGCTGTTCAAGGAGAAGAGTTTGAGAGTCTTCCTGAGGCTAATTTAGCTCTTTTAGTCAAGAAAGTCACACGGACATATAACAATGTTAGAAACAAGAAGAGAAGTGGCCCTGTGATGTGTTATGAGTGTGGAGAGCTATATCATATCCGAGCAAATTGCCCCAAGCTGAAAGGTAAGAGCAACCACAAGGAGGAAAAGCCAACTTGGAAGAAGCATCAAGGGAACAAGCCCAAGTACAATGCTGCCAAGCTCATGAAGGCCGCTCACCAGGTTCTTGCCGCTTTTAGAGTGCAATCCATGAGCGATGTGGACTCCGGGAGCGAGGAGGACAAGGAGGAGGAGCTCCCTCAAGACAAGAAAGGGAAGGCCAAGGACTTCACCAGCATGTTCTTCATGGCCGACATCGTCGACATCAATGACAACGATGAGGTACCTCCTTCTTATGATGTTCTTTCTTCTAGATGCGATGACATGTTTGAGCAACTCATGAGTCAGGATAAGGCCTTAGAGTTTACCATGGCTAGGAACAATGATTTAGAATCATAAGTAGATAATTTGACATTAGAACTTGCAAATACTAAGACTCTTGATGATGATGAATGCTCATCCTGCCATGCTTTACATTCTGAACTGTCTAAATTGCGTTCTGCTCATGATATTGCTTTGCACCAAGTTGAAAATGCATGCTAGGACTGAGCTAATTGAGGTTAAATCTGCTCCCTGTGAAAAATGCTTAGAGTCTAGTAAGTTGGATGCCTCTGCTATTGTTAAATCTAGCTTTTGCTCTTTCTGCTTAGAACGTGAACATGAAGTTAAAGACATCTTAGAAGCAGTTAGAGCTAAATATGCCAAGCTTAAGAACACAATTGAGTCTACACCTTGTGCCTCATGTGCAGCCTATAAGCTTGAAGTTGCTTTTCTTAAGGAGAAACATGCTAGAGCCATTAAGGCCAAGACTTGTGATTCATGTGTTAACTTTGGAAAAGAAAATGCTTACCTTAAGGATGCACTAGAAAAATTCTCTAAAGGTAAGAAACAGTTAAACATGATTCTAGACACGTCTAAAACTCCTTATAAGAAGCAAGGGTTAGGATACAACTCTGCCCAGGACAAATCCAAGTCTAATGTCATTCAGATCTTGGAAAAAGGCTTAGTTGAATTCACAACCCAACCTGCAAAAATAATTTTCAAATCTGCAGGTTTTATCCAACATTTTTTTGAGTCAAAAGGTGCTTGTCCTAGTGGTACCAAATAGCATTGCACCTATTACAAGAAGAGTAGACATTTGGTTGAATTCTGTTGGCGTAGGTTGAAGAACGCTAAAAAAATATTGCTAGAATTTCATCTAATCAACCTAGAGCTTTTATGAGATATAGTCATTTAGAAAGGAAAAAATCTGGACTAGGATTTGTTTCACATGCTCATCATCATAATGTTCCTAGACAGGATGCTTCTCATGTTCGTGTAACCATTGCTCATAACAGAACTTCAAATAGAATCAAGGATAGCACTTCTGCTTTGCATACTACTCGCAGACGTGTGTCTCAGTACTGGGTTCCCAAGTCGCTTTTAACTAACCTCAGTATTGAGACACATTGTTCTTTTGTGCCTTGATTTTCAAGATCGCCGCGGAAGGAGGAAGAACACGTGGCTCGTCGACTCCAGCTGTTCACGCCACATGACCGGAGACTCAAGATGGTTCACTTCCTTCACGCGGTCGACGGGTGATGACTTCATCACCTTTGGAGATGATACACGAGGGCGAATTGAAGGAACGGGATCAATCAAGGTGAAAAAGACAGGAACTTTGATCCGCGAGTTTTTTTCTTGGTTTCTTACCTTGATCTAACTTGCTGTGACATGTGGGAACCCATCTAGGGTCATCTTGATCATCATTCACCCACGAGCAAGTCTCTAGATCATATTTCGATTTTGACTCGGTTTTGGAGTACACTTCGTTCAAACTGAAAAAGATAGGAACTTTGGCATGGATCTCTACGATCCTTGATTGGAATAGGTTCCTAATATCTTTGAGAAGGTGTGGTTCAAGTTCCGTAGAGTTTCGTCGTGTGAATCAAAAGTTAGATCGATTTGTGTTTTGAACACGGGTTGTTTTTCTTCTATTCATCATTAGGTCCGGTCTGTCCGACCTTTTGCCGCCGGTCAGACCGCCCTCCGGTCAGTCCGTGATTTTGCCGCCGGTTAGACCGCACTCCGGTCTGACCGTGCAATACACGCCAGTTTGACCGCCCAATAGGGTTTGAGCTCCTTTGTTCTTTTGCTTTGGGGATTTTGGATTGGATTCAATACTAGTCTTTCGTTGTATTGGTATGTTGATCTTCATAGCTTCCATAGCTATTGGAGTGAAATTCGTGTTGAATCCAATCTTTGTGAAAAGTGAGCGTGCTCCTATTCACCCCCCCTCTAGTCGCATTTTCGGTCCAACAGATTTCTTTTTGGGAAAAAGGGTAAAGTTGGTTCGGAGATTGAGTTTGTTGCTACTAGTTAAGCTAGATGCTGCTGCTAGTTATCCTTGAGATTTTTCTTTACTTGTGTGATTTTCTTCCGTTGCGTCCATCCAAGTCTGTATCACTCAATCTTTGAGTTCGTCTAAGCCATGCGAGTCTACAAATTTATCGTCATTCATAGAAGTATATGAATTGCCTTATGAATGGCAGCAACCACCGCTCTCGCTCTTCTTTCTAAGCCGCGTGTAGATCGTAGAAGTCATTATGATGACGCCGCTTCTTTCTTAGCCGCCGCCCCGAGTTTCTAAGGCCACCGTCATCTTGGGTTTTGATCTGCGCTGCCATACTTCTATCTATTTCTGTTCGGTTTGATTTGACAGTTTTCTCTATTCATGTCAATTTCATCATGTTCTTTGTCGTGTTGTCGCGGTCGACATTGCTCCCGCTTGTCACTACTTTCTCAGCCCCTGCACCTTGTGCTTTATGGGCTATCGCACGACCTCGGATGAGTCTTTTGATACTCCAAGAGCTGCATGCTACGACGACATTATCAAGACCCGGATTTTGGATTTTCCACATTTTAGTGTCAACCCTTTTCAAATGCAATGATACTGCGTACGCCTTGCATATGAGGGGGGTGGTGTTAGAGATAGAGATAGGAATCCTTTTGTATTCCTTATCTGTAGAGCCAAAATTGCACGACCACCATGCGGTGGAGCTGGCTCCCGCACGGCCAAGTGCGGTGGCCACCTTTTCCACCTCACGGCCTCCCTCCTTCGCACATATGTCACCCCGTCACTGATGTCCCCCCTTACCCGCAGTGCTATGCCTCAACAACACATCCGGAATTCCCCGACCCGTCGTTGTCACATCGTTTTTTGATGCATGCATGCAAATTTCAATTAGCTCGTGTGGGGAAGGAATACCTCCCGCAGCGGCTATAAATTAGTGAGCGAGCGAGCGCGGTTTTATTTCACCGTCACTCGATCTCTCTCTCTTTTGGTCGCTCTCTGGCTCTATCGATTTCACTTTTGGGAACATTTTAGCGTTATTAACCGCCGTCATTAGAAGCCATATTAGCAGGTAATTTTTATCTCTGTCGATTTTTCGTCATTTGTAAATTCTTTATTTACTGCGTAGTTAGTAAATAAGTCGTAGTAAAGTTTGCGTACTTAAATAGTTGTAATTTTTCAGGTGCACCTATTGTAGTCATTCTGAAAGTTTCGTAGCAAAATTTATTTGGATTTATTAGTCGTATTTAATTCACTACAGTTGAACTAATGTTACGTAATTAATTAGTTTTAATTCTTAAGGCGCCGTTAATTAGTTACCAAATAATTAGTCATAATGAACATTGTTTGTAAACACAAAACTACATTGTAGTGCTGAATAATTGGCTAATGAGTTCTACCTTGGCTTTGTTCTATAACCAGAGAAATATTAGGACATCCGTGTGTGTGTGTGTGTGTGTGTGTGCTGCGCACTGTTTCTGATGCGGTCAAGTAGTAACTGATTTTTGTGGCATGGGCAAGGGAGAAAAAGATTCTTAAACAAATGAAATTCTATAATGGATCAAGTACATACATTTGTGCAGTTGGTTTCTTATCCTTACCTTTTGGAAGTTTGAATGCACTATTAAATGTCTTTAATTTGCAGCTGAGAAACGGTATGCAGTTACTTAGGAGTTTTTGGGAGCAAAATGAACTGATTTAGTAGTCATATTTAATTTTGTACTAGTAAATTAGTGTACATTAATTTGTAGTGTTCATTTTATCATAATTTTTAATTTGCAATATTTTATCGTCATTATCAATCTTCTCACTAATATTCTGTCTATTCCATGTGTTGCAAGCCATGTCTCTACCGACACTTCTGGAACTCTTCCACGATGAGAACCAACGGTGCAAGCTGTGGATTGCCAGTGACGCGGATGGCCCTCTGCCCCTGCTGCTTCGGTCAGGGAGAGATTATTGGGAGCTGGATGCTCGCTACATCCCAATCCTCCGGGACACGGGTTTGTTGCCCCTTGTGAGGCTACTCTCCATCAGACGTCGGCTCACCCTAGACGCCAGTCTGCTGTCGGCACTTGTCGACATGTGGAGGCCTAAGACGCACACCTTTCACTTTCGGTGGGGTGACATGACGGTCACTCTGCAGGACATCTTGTTCTTGTCCGGTCTCCCTATCCGGGGTGAGCCACTTGTTCTAGGCCGTCCGTCGGTGGACTGGAAGGCCATGCTGGAGCATCAGTTCGGTATACATGTGCCGAAGCATGCACGTGGTGTCCTCCGAACTTGGCTGAGGCTTTTTAGTTAGGACGCACCTTGTTGCTTACCTTCTCCAGCTCTTTGGTTGGGTCATGTTTCCAACCACACAGGGCGATTGGTGCTACCCCAGCTTTGTTCGCATCGCCAGGTCTTTGGCTGACGCGGAGGCTAGTGCGATGCCTCAGTACAGCTGGGGATCAGTCATCCTTTGCGCCACATACCGGGGGTTATGTCACGCTTCGCAGCGCAGCACCGGTGCTACCCCCAACCTGATCATATGCTACGTGTTCCTACAGCTATGGAGTTGGGAGCACTTCCCTGTTGGATGGCCGACCTTCGAGAGAGCGGTGCACCCGTACTCCGAGTTGGACGACCCGATAGATGGGCCCACTATGGGCTTCTGGTGGACTACTGCCCGTCTACACTGGACCAAGGATAGACTGACGAGGTGCTACTCGTTGTTCCACAACAAGTTCGAGTCGTTCCATGACAATGACATCATCTGGGCTCCATGGACTCCATATTTCATGTACACGGTAGCGCCACACGGGCTGTTCGTGCAATATGCCCAAGACGCCGGGTTTTGGGCGATGCTGGTGTTCGCACATATGGTGGAGTCTTATGCACCGCAAGGTGTAATGCGACAGTTTGATTTGTACCAGGTCGTGGCCCCTTCGGACGGGAGGGTCCTGCAGTGAGCCGTACACGTGTGAGTCAAACTTTATCTGAGTAATGTTTACACTTCTTGTGTCTTATTTTCTAACATCAATCCTTCCAGAAATACAGGCAATCGAGGGCGGGTCAGCATGCTTAGGACTGGCAAGCAGTCCAGTATGAGTGGATTACGGCATGGATGGAGACGGCACACTTGGAGGTCTTGCACGAGCAGCGTCTGTATGACATTCGGTCATACGGTGAGTACCTGCAATGGTACGTACCACGGACGCACGCCAAACTCACCCTTCCTCCACCAGAGCGCCCAGAGCAGGTGACGCACCAGGAGAGCCTCCGCTATAGTGCTTCACGACATGACGACACCGTAAGACACATACAACCTCTGGTCGTTTCATTGATGATATTTGTACTGTTCGTTACTGAACCTGTTTTGTATGTCACTTCAGTTTGAGCGGGCGCAACGCATCGCAAGCGCAATGGAGACCGCCATCCACAACCCACACACTGTACTGAGGCTGCTAAGCACTTAGAAGTACATCTTCGTAGAGTCGAAGAACATCATAATAAAGAACTTGAGCTACGATCGTTAGACGGATGACGTCATGCGCATCGGGCACCATGTGGGGTGGCCGTGCTCACCCGCTAGGTCATCACGACCCAGCGAGACCGGCCGACATCGTAGCTCACCCCGTCGGTCATGCGCAGGCCAGATCAACGGGGAGGTAAGTTATGTACAAATCTACATTCTATTTATTGTTATACCTTACATTCCGCTAACATCATGTCGTTTTCCCGCCGCAGGTCCATCAGGATGCATCACTTCTACTGTCCGCACCCCGTACACAAACTAGCGTTCCCCCTCAGTCATCTGTACTGCACATCCGGGAGGTACAAGATTCTTAGTTTATGTCCTTAACTAACATCGTTCTGTCTTGCATCCTTAAGTTGACCGTAGGGATGATGGCCAGTTTACGTCTACTGATGAGGATACGGGCCTCCCAGCTCTTGCTAGGGAGTAGTACATGGCGCTAGAGTTTGGACCATGGCACCCAGGGCAGAGCTCCTCCGTAGTCGCTGCCACACCGTACTTCTAAGGCCAGAGCTCCTCCACATGACCGGAGTTGCATACATCGTACCTTGGGGGCGGACAATTCGGGAGTGGATTTATGCAGTCCCTCGTTCATAACTTCATTGCAGGTGGCCCCAGTTCGGCATGTCTTAGCAGGACGACATCGATGCTTACCAGGCTCAGCTGCCTCCAACTCAGCTTACTAGTGCACCTCCGTCCACTCAACAGACTCAATGGTCTCCATACTCCCTCCGATCCGACACGAGCTCTCTGTACCGGCTGATGTATCCCACGGGACATGCTCGACGCAAAATAAGGACATGCACGCGGACGCAGACGCAATGAGTAGAGAGTAGTGGCTCAAACGAGTGAGCCATATTGTATCCCGTGTTATGCGACTTTGTTTTGCTATATTTGTATGCATATTTTGTATGCTATGTGTGTACTGCTACACTATGTAAACTAATTATGACTGATTAATTACCACAAAATTAATTACGAGTAGTTAATTTCCACTAATTTAATATGATGGACTGATAACCACTAAACTAATTACGACTGATTAATTACTCTAAACTAATTACAACTAATTAATTACAGCTATTTAATTTCAACTCATTTTGAACCACTAACTAGTTCATACCGAAAATAACAAAGCCTATGAGCATTATGACTAATTAATCACCACAAAGTATCATACACTATTAAATTACAGATACCGTAACTACGATTATATTATAAACGTTACAAAACAAGTGGCATTAATTACGACTAGCTGGATAAGACTGATTAACTACCACTACGATAATAATGACAAAGGCATCCGACAAATAATTACCCGCCCTTCGGGGGGAAGCAATAAAAGAAGCCAAGCGACAAGCGACGAGAAGCAATCAAATAATTACTCTCCATTTTTTTAATTATGTTATATTCTCTGAGTTCTCAGCGACGAGCGCGAGAACGAGAAGCGAAACACAATTGAGATGAGCGATGAGTGACTATGAGAACCCGGGGTATTTAACTTGTAATACTTAACCATCCAATTGGTCTTAGCATTACAAACCAAATATCCCGATTCCCGATGTAACATGCACCTCCCAGGAGCTGTACACATACACCATCACAAAATTTGAAAGATCAATTCCATACACAAGTCATTACCATACCGAGTCTTCATAATTTACAACACAAAAGACATACAAGTTCAAATTACAAAAGGGGCCGACCGGCCAAATACAAGACAGAGTACTAATATTGCAGCGGAAAACATAGGCCAAAAGATGGCAGAAAACAAAAACCGACTGGTTTGCCTCTTACCCACAAGGCAACCAACGGGCCGCCAAGCTAGTTGTCCTGCACGTAATCGGTCTCACAATAGTCGATCCCTTGGGGATCAACCTCCTCTGTAGTAATTAGACAATGCAGTTGAGTACAAAAACATATTCGCAAGACTTACAAATAACAAACCTATACATAGCCACATGCAAGCTGAATCAAAGGAGAAAGGCTATAGGGTTTATTTTCAGCGCAAAGCAATATTTCATTTGCAACAGTGTAATAGATTGAAAGTAATTTAACAAATCTGTTTTTACTTATTTAAATAATAGCGAGGCAGCATTATAAACATAATTAACATCTTGGAGGTGACTTCCCAATAACCACCACAACATAGCACGAATTGCCCATTCGTACCACCCGATTTCAAGTTTTATCGAAAATGTAATAGTCTAATTCTTACACAACCTAACTAAGCATGTCCATAACCTACGATGAGGCTATTCGAATAGTTTATACCCTGTAGGGGTGTACAACTGTACCCACATGCCATACCGCCTTTTTGCCATGCAATAGAACGCACTTCCATAGGTATGCCGGCAAGGCTAAGTCCTACGAGACGTTTCCAATATTGTGTATTAACTACGAGTCGTCCGTATGATGGAAACCATACGTTGTGTCGAAGTCATCGGCCTTAGAAAAGTTCCAATGCTCCCCGGTGTGGAGAACCTTGACAGGAAACCACCCCCGCACACCCAACACACATAGAACATTTCTTTTTCAACACAACACACACACAACGTCTTGCGACTCGGAGCTAACACATGCCAAAGTACTAAGTCAAGAGGGGTTCCCATATGACCCTCATGTGGAATGCACGTAATAACGCTTGGATCAGTGACACAAGTAACTCAGTCCTTGTTGACTCGAGCACCAAGCACACACCCAAAAGCACACCATCCAACCAATGTGCCCAAGTCGAAAACTTTTTATTTTTCAGTTTTAGTTTTCCAAATATAATTACATACATGAGTACCCTGACTCAAATATTTAGAGTGATGACATACTGACCATCACCGAGGCGATGATCCCCAGACTACCGTTCTAAGCAGTGCTAAGCGACATCAACTCGTATACTAGATATAAAGTGACTAGAGCCCATCCATCGAGCTCTAAATCACATCGGATATAAACCTAGGCTCAGTGGTAAATAATGGATGTTTACCTACAGTTCAAGTAACTAATCAGGTAAACTATCGTGACTAAGAAAATACTTGTCAACATAGCATGCATACATACAGTTGAAAATTTAAAATATTAGCATGCGAAAATAATAGGATCAATGTGCATCAAAGGAAAAACTACTTGCCTTGCTGGAGATAGTCCACTTGCTACTAAGGATCACTCTCGTGTTCAACTGAATCGTCGGGACCTACAAAAAAAATCGAGAACACCAATAAGAACAAATAACATCGAATAAGCTCAAAAGTTCAAAATCATCCAAAAATCATGAAATTTACGCAGAAGGTAGAGAATGATTTTCAATGAATTTACCAACAAAAATCAAATGATTTGGATGTTGCAAGCAAAAGTTATAGCCAAAACAAAATCAGCTTTTGATAAAATGCTGAAAAATCCCTCTCGGGTACTGTTCATCCGAATTAAAAATTTTGGCCAAAATTTCCAGATAGGTGGTGAACATAAAAATTTTATGGTAGACAGAGCACCACATGAAATGAACAATGGAATTTGATTCACTTCATTTGGAGCTAAATTGAATTTCTTATGATTTTTCAAAGTCATGAAAGTGGTGCACAAATCATAAGTAAAATAAGATTTTCAGAGGTAGTAATATACTCAATACCTATTCTACATTAAAGTATACTAGAATGTGACTTACGCCAATGGCGCGGATATGCTCGGTGGTAGGGAAGAGAAAAATAGTTAGTTTGCTGTAGTTTTTTTTTCCAGCGAATGATGATTTATGTGAAATAACAGTGGTTATCGTGTTTTAAGAGACGATTTAATACGTTATAGGTCTCAAAATGATTAGAGCATCTATTATGTCCGAGTTGATTTACGGGGCCTCAGATGTTATTGTTTTTTATGTGTTTTTTGTCAGGCACTGACGTGGACAATCGACAGGTGCAATGATGTAGCTAAATTAATATTTAGTTATGTGTCCCTCTCCACATGAGTTTAATACTAATAAGAGATAACACAACAGTATATAATTATAAAGATTCGAATTTACAAAACGTATAAAGCAGTAGTACATAAGCATAACGAATAGAAACCTTCAATAAAATGATTGTCAAAAGAAATAGAAAAATGGATAACCTAATAGCTAACCTGCGAAAAAATGACGCGGATGTTGTTGTTTTATGTGTGTGTGGGGGTGGGGAGGAAGGCACCAATATTTTTTCCCCACGCACCGACGCGGACGATCAACAGACGTAGTGTTGTAGATAGGTTCATATTTAGATAATTGTCCCTCCCTACATAGGTTTCATAATAACAATAGATAACCTAGTAGTACATAAGTATATAAATATTAACATGCAACATGTATAAAGTAGCAGCACATACATATAACGAATAGGAATCTGATGAATCTGAAATGGAACTAACGCTAAAGAAAATTGAAAACATGGGCACCTAAGCTAGTAGAGCCATCATCATGGTAATCCTGTATTCTTGTGCAAAGGTAAATCCCAACATATCCAAATAAAAAAGGGCCATCCTACAATGAGGAAAACATATAGTTAAGTAGCTTTCATTTTACAAAGCAAGGAGGAGGCTTATAGATGCTCGCATTGAGCTTTTTGGATATGTTAACCCAACAAAGGCTTACCTCTTGTCACAACCAACGAACCATTTACCATGCATCAAATCCAAATAAAAAAACACCAACAGCCATGAATAACTAAATCACATGAAGACGGCGCGTCACGCGTGGACAGCGGGCCTTTTCATCAAACCACATTGCACAAAAAGGATTAAAAAATAACTACCGAATAGTTTGAAGTGAGCATTTTTCCATTCTATATGAGAACAAACAATGTGTACTCTTCTATAGAAAGGCTATCTAGCTCTATAAAGGAGAAGATTATGAAAATTGAACTGCAACAATAATGTTATACTCAAAAGATTGAAACTCACTCAGGTGATTATCGATCCAACAACCCGGCAAGGCAGACGATGGCATGAATCGGGGGGCCACCAGCAACAGAGGCATAGGGGAGGAGCAAGGCTATTGAAGGAGGGCGGTGGAGGATGGAGAGCAAGGGGACTGGAGCGCTGCCGCCATACTAGGCATAGGGGGAGGGAGAGGGAGGGACCAGCGGCACTATTGAAGGAGTGCGTCGGAGGAGGGAGGGCAAGGGTTCTAGAGGCGGAGGGAGAGGGAGGGGACTAGAGGCGGCGTAGGAGGGAGAGGAAGGGATTAGCAGCGCTGGTGAAGGAGGGCGGCAGAGGAGGGAGAGCAAGGGGACTGGAGGCAGAGAGGAAACGGAGCAAGAGGCGGGGCAGCAGCGCGGGACGGAGCGAGCGAGGAGGCAGGATGAGCGAGACGACGCGGAGCAAGGGTTGGTGGCCTCGCAACCCAGTGGAGGAGGGAGAGGGAGGGGACTGGACGCGGCGGAGGAGGGAGAGGGAGGGAGCAGTGGCGCTCGTGAAGGAGGGCGACTGCGGGGAAGCGTCGCGGGACGGAGCGAGCGAGGAGGCAGGCACGGGCGCGACGGGAGGAGAACCGCGAGAGCAGCTTGGCACGGGAGAGCAAAGGGCAGAGAAGAAACGATGGAAAGGGGATCCGGGAGAACCAACATGGCTGCCGGGGAGGGAGATCAACTGGGCGGCGGTGGAGGGAAAGGGAGGCAGCGCCGACGGTGGTGGAGAGGGGCGTATTCCGGTGGCGGTGCAGAAAAGGAGCTGGTGAAAGAAAGCAAGAAGCTTCTCGCACCTAGGGCGGCCAAGCGAAGGGCACACGACGCGGCCCACGCTGGTAGTCTCTTCGGGATGACATGGCGCGCGAGGGCGCTTCTTCCCACCGAGCGCACCGGCGAAATCGGACGGACAGGAGCGCCTACGGACGCGATCGGACAAACAGGGTTTTTGGGGTGACGTGTTCAGCGCGAGGAAGCTCCCTTTCCTCTGGCTATTCAATTAAGTAATAACAGAGGAAACCAACAAGCTTGAGTTCACTCAGTTTAGAGTTACAGAGAAATACTTATGCATTTTTGAAGTTAAAACAATTTTTAGTGCAAGAAATAATGCTAAACCGAAGATAATTCTACTAACGAAAATTTTTGGAACAGAAACAAGATTCAAACCAATTTTAGATTAAAGTACATTTAAAAGGAAACCAACAAAATTTGTTTCATGCAAAAAGGAGTTAAAATGAAATACTTATGCAATTTTGAAGTTTAAAACAATTTACAGTACAAAATAAATAATTTACGGATTTTCTTTTAACCCCTGAGCTGAGAACGATCGGACCGTTGAGATCTAATCGGACGGTCCAAACGATAGGTTACGTTTGGACAGTCCAAATGGCCCAACCAATCCAGGCTGTTGAATCGAAATCGGACGGTCCAAATGAGAGGGACGTTCGGACGGTCCGAACGGCCAATACGATCTGGACCGTTGAGATCAAATCGTACGGTCCAAACGTGATATAAGTTCGCACTCTGACTCAAGCGAACTAACAGGTGGGCCCTACATGTCAAAGACTCAAGCTTTGACCGGAGTTTAACCTCTCGTGTTCTATTCAAGGGCCCACGCGACAGTGAGACTTTAACTTAGAATTTACTAGATCTACACAGTGATATGCGCTTAAGGCAGTGATTAAAAGCTAATGATTGAGCTATAGTGACTGTCGGCCGTCCGACAAAAGAGCATGCTCTGGCCGTGAGCTTCTCCATGGAGCTCGGGCATGGACATAGTGAGTGACAAGGATACGATGGTGAGGTGATAGGAGCATGGGCGAGTGCGGACATGACGGCCAAACCGCGGACGCGTGTCAAAAACTAGTGACGGACGGTCAAAGCCGACGAGCGGAGGTGGCACGCTGGCGCTCGAGCACTGGCGAGCCTGTGTCGCGCTGGAGAAGAAGCCCTACGACGGGGGCCCACCAGTGAGTAGCACAAAGAAAAGTGGCTCGATCTGGTTTTAACAAGTGGGTTGGGTTGAGTCAGATGGTCGAGTCGGAACGTTTGGACCATGAGATTTGGACGGTCTGATCAAGTTTGGATGGTCATGATCACGATGTAATGTTCGGACAGTCCGAACGTTCCCAAATGATTCGGACGGTCCGATTGAAAATGGATGGTCCAGATCGCATGCGCGTTCAAATGGTCCGAATGGCCCAATCAATCCAGACGGTTCGCTTCACATTAGTACGGACCAGGTCCGAGCGCAAAGACGGTTGGGTTCAATCAAGTGGCTTGGGTCTGACCTAAGCCCAAACAGTAGCAATGACTAGGTTTGAAAAACAGGATGAAAATTTGAGGAATTTTTAGAAAGAGTTGTATAACTACAAAAATTCCAAAATATTTACTGGAGGTTCCTGACTCCAATATTAGCCTTGCATAAAATTTCCAGAGGTTTTTATGGAATGCATTTTTCTCTAAAAATTTCTCAAGGTTCTGCCCTAGGATTTGACTAAGGATCTAATTGGTTTGACTAGCAGTTTGAAAATAGCAACTAAAATCTAAAAATTTTGAAATTTTTCAGAGTCACTAGGATGATCTAGAACCTAGGAAAAATAATTCTAGAGGATGATCACAAGATTTTTTTAAAAATGTTTCAAAGGATTATGCTTCTAGTCAATTGAAGCATTAGGTTTTCACAATCAACAAAACCTTTGGAAGAATTTCCAGAAAATTCAAATAACAACATGATGCAACAAAAGTTTTAAATTCTCCTCATTTTTATACATCTGAAATACAAACTCGAGTTTGGGATGTTACAGTGATTGTGAGAGTTTGGTATTTATAGCCGAGCGTAGAAGAAGCCGTTGGGTTGGTGCTGGGAATTTCGGATGTGTTGTCGAGGCGTAGCACTGGGGGCAAGGAAAGACAGCAGCGACGGGGCAATAGATGTGCGGAGGGAGGCCGACGGGGCGACAAATGTGCAGAGGTGGGAGGCCGTGTGGTGGAAAAGGTGGCCATGCGGTTTTGGCGCCATCAAGACGCAGTGGGTCGTCTTGGTTTTGGCTCTACCGCATGCTGGTCATACTGCTTTTATTTCTACCGCACGGTGGTCGTGCGGAGTTGGGTACGTGTCGGCCCAATGGTTGTCCACACGGTGGCCGTGCGGTTCAGGATGCCATTTTTGCAAATATAGGGGAAGCTCGCCATTTTTGCTAAAACGTGCTAGAACAGTGCCAATACAGCCAAAAACTCAAAGAAAACATTGGTGCCTATGGTCGTAGCCACTCTCATGCATCAATCATCATATGGTGCCTTTAGAATAGATATTATTTTTATGACTACAATACGCTAATCGCATTTAAATTTTCATTTTTTTGCGATAAAATTTATATCACCATTCTGATCTTTTTTTCTCCGAGAAAGATTGTCATTCTGAACTTGGTCATTTGAAATACAGCAAGCACTATGCATGTAAAAATGTTAACTGCAAGTATAGACTCAAAAGTTACAACAGATAACTATGATTATCTAAAAATGTTAATTACAAAAACTAATTTACAATCCTCTTCAATTAGACATATGTGTAGTGTAGTCATATCCAAGGTTTGCTTGTTGCTTTCGTTTTGCTTGTGCTCATTAATATGTGATACCCAACGACTGCACTCACTATCATGCTTGCTCATTATGGATATCGGTGTTATATTTTGGCATTCCTACCCTGCTCGCATTGTTCACTAGAATAGATTAGTAACTTTTCTAATTGATTGCAATTAAATATGGCTCAATTTTTTTTCAAGATTTAGCCGACGAAAAATAAATCTTCATACAATCATGAGGCTTAACAGATGGTGATTCCTCTATTCTATATATTTATAATATACAAAGGTATAATGCAATAAATAATTACAAACATAGTACAACTATATGATAGTGGAATCAAATAAGCAATATTTACAAAAAAAGTCTTTATTTACTACAGAAGAATCGATGGAAAAAGGATTATGAATGCAATGCTACAACAACTCAATGAAAAAATATTACAAATTGCAGTGCTACTATACGCGTTCGGATGGGCACCCTTCAACTTTACCTTCTATGGGAAGGGGGACAAGATTAGAAATTTGTACGTGTGATTGATTTTGCAGTATTTTTATGTTGGTAATGGCTCTCTGTTTTGCATGGTTGACAATTGTACAAGGTCTCAAAAATCTTAATCTTCATGTAGCATGTTAGATCATTGAGTTGTTCTTGGATGTTCTTATGCAACATGGAAATAGCAATAGTCCGTAAAGCACACAATTTTTCTTCTTCTGTACTTTGTGTCGATGTAGCTGTGCATTTTGCCTTTTTATTGCCTTTTGATTAAAAATGACAGCTAAATTCTTATCCTCTACAGTACATTCATCTCTTCTCACTTTTACACAGATGAAAAGGGGTGCGATGGGGATTTATACCAATTGATCGGCCAACAATCAAACGCAAGAGGCTCAACAAGGTAATATGTTTCTAGCTACCATTTTAACAGCGAATGTGACACTTGCTACATTGGACTGGATCATGTATGACTGTACATTGTTCTGCCATTTTTTTAGGCTACCTAGCAATCTGCTTGATGCCACCTGATATATACTAGATGGTCAAGCGCGCTATGCCACGCCGGTTGTAGAATATAGGAACTTTGGCGGTGCTTCGTAGGGTGATTGATGTGGTATAATGTAGTTCGATACGTAATAGATGAAATATTAGGAGCAGGACCAATATATTGTTTTTTTTTGTATTAGGTGGACTATTATAGTGATCCGAGAGTCCCGTGTGGAAGGGCTCTCGCTCAACAGATCAAAGGTACGCCGGTATATTTAGTAATATACGGTGCTATAAGTAAGTCCGGTAATCATAGATGCTATCGTACTATCATGAAACATAAGAAGATGCATGTATCGATCAAATATATTAGACATTTTGAATAGCAACCTCTATGTATAACATTTCTCAAACAATAGTGAAAGAACATGTCTGGTAGTAGATGTTAAATCCTGAACAGAAGTTAGCAGATTTTTCATATAGCCAAAGACGCAAACCAAACACAAAAAATAGTTATGTTGGGCTGCAGTCCGACTAGCAAATTCCAGATAATAATAAGCACAACATCATGCAAATACATACAGCAAATAAAATGAACTTACCCCATTCATGAGCAAGTTTTTTAGACCAGAACAACACATAGGCCAGCCCATTTCTTTAGAGCTCTCTGGCAACATAGACATTGCCTAGATATGCCCTTGTATGGCCTGTTTCATGTACCTATTAATATAGATTGATTACAAAGGCAATATTAGTATATTATAATTCTTTGAAGAACCAACAAAATTCTTTTTTTAATGTAGGAAAATCAGCACTCTGCATCACCTTTATAGCTACACAATCAAATATAGCCAGTCATACAACGGGATATTCGAAATGGCAACTCATGCTCTATGTAAATCACCATCTGATACCATAAAAAAAACGAGTGCAATTGAAAAGTAACTACTGGTGAAATGCAGTTAAGTCCATTGAACTCTTGGTCCGTTTGAAACTGGAAATTTAGAACAAGTTTTAACTTGTAACCTCTTTTTTTCTTTTGATGTAAAACAGTGGGTATACCTCTCTCCAACAGGTGCACATGATAAAGTAATGTCAACATTGTCATCAATATGTTTCTGCAAATGATGTGTCTTAGGGTCAGCCAGTTAGAAATAAGACAAACTGTAGAGCGGGATAAATAGACCATCATAGACCTACACAAGCTCCATGTAATTCATACGATAAAGATGATCTCCCGATAAGATTAAAATGTGCTCTATAGCTTTATGCTTGTAATAGTCCTGAACAGGTACATACAACACAGGAAGAACTACTTTAGCAATCCAAATAAAAAAAGTATGAGCTGCAAGAAGGGGCATGTGCTTCTAAATAGTTCTTACCTCAAGTACCCAAATAATTTTTTTGACTGCATCTGTTGTACCCTGGAACCACCCAGCAACCTCCCCGGGCATTTGCGTTGCAGCTAATACCAACATTGGTGCTAACCTTTCTTCTTTTCTGAACTGAAGATTTTTTATTTTGTTTCTGAGGTGAAGATTCTAATCAAGTGGTACGGACAACCGCCTAGAAATGAAAAGGGCATATAATGATATCTTGGTAGAAAAGTATGGAGTCTACTTGACAGTGATACTATAGAGAGACTGTACCGACAACAAGCACCCGAGACTAACAACTCTCCATTATGTATAGATTTTAATCAGCATTATTCAAGTTCAATGATCACAAGTGCAAGACATCCAGTAAACCAGTGGAAACAAAAATGTTTCTTGCTCTTGTTCCCTACCGTAACCAAGATCATGCCATCTATGACCCTGATCTCATCATTCGCAAAGTACTCCTTTTTTTGTTATCCCCGATACCAAAAAGCAATAAAATTTTAACCAAGTAAGTAAAAGCTCCTTTTCACCCCTATTATTATCGCAAATGCGTACCTTAGCAGACAATTGACTTAGACTTGACTCTTCAGTATCATACTGTTATTAACCTGGGAAAAGGTTACCAAGTGGATGCAGGTAAAAAGCTTATTTGACTTCAATCTCCTTACAAAAAAAAATTAACAGGTTCCATCACACGAACTAAACTATTCCATTCCCAATCAAACAATTATTATTGAAATGCCACATCCAACGCTCTCAATGAGCACAATCAGCGGAACAAGGCACCTAATACAGCTCCCCATTAAGGAAAAGAAGAAACCATCCTTTCCCATGGGGCCTTCACCGAATCCTCCCCAACTCCCTGCCCTAGGCTCCAATCAAAACCTCCCCAAAACCCAGTTCACCATGCCAAATAGGGAACAAAGCGATCCCAAAGAATCAACAAAACAAGCTACGGATTGGCCTCAGAATCAGCAATAGCTAATCAACACAGGAAATTAATCAAGAACCGGGGTTCAGGCAAGAA
This sequence comes from Phyllostachys edulis, assembly GCA_036346405.1. Lineage (NCBI taxonomy): Eukaryota > Viridiplantae > Streptophyta > Magnoliopsida > Poales > Poaceae > Phyllostachys > Phyllostachys edulis. Next base: position 78,907,594 of record CM070549.1, on the reverse strand, counting down.
CGAACCTCCGCGGAAGGCGATACAGCTCCCCATTGAGGAAAAGAATAAACCATCCTTTCCTATGGGACCTTCACCAAATCCTCCCCAACTCCCTGCCCTAGGCTCCAATCAAAACCTCCTCAAAACCCAGTTCGCCGTGCCAAATAGGGAACCAAGTGATCCCAAAGAACCAACAAAACAAGCTACGGATTGAACTCAAAATCAGCAATAGCTAATCAACACAGGAAATTAATCAAGAACTGGGGTTTGGGCAAGAACGGATCTCCGCGAAAGGCAAGAGACTCCTGGCGCCGCGAGGCCCACCGATCTGCGCTGGGCGAGATGGATCGCATGGGGTTTGATTAGGTTTAGCGGGAATGTGCGCGTAATGGGATGGGATGGGAGGAGGGAGAAGAATCCGTGTTCTTGAGCTCTCGATTTTTTTTGGGTGGTTCGAAGTACGACGGGTAGAGATATAGAGAAATGGGACCCTGAAGGCGGTGACAGCAGAGAGAACGAGGGTGAGTGCGAGGGGGCAGCGGGAGAACGATAGAGAGACGGGAAGGGGATTAGGTGGCGACCGCTGGGAGGTTCGAGAGGACAACACTATGGCAGCCGAAACAGATGCATCCAGTCCATCCATGCAAGAAACATCAGTCCGACGGCTTCGTACCTACCGATCTCAACCATGCGATGGCTATCGGACAGTTGAGAAGCGTCGAAACAGGAATGAGATTTCACAAACTACGGGGTGCTTTCTGCAAAAAAAAAAGCGACGTGGAGGGCTTCCTAGGGTAGGGATTCCTTCACGCATAGATCAAAGAGAGATGAGTGCCGAGTGTTCAACCTCCCCTTGATGGCTAGACATACCTCTCCCAGTTTAGTGTTCCAATTAATTTGCATTTGCATTCACGCTCTCATGGCCCACTTCTGCATTTGCATACAGGACTGCCTGCATGCCAAGCAAACAAAAAAAGAGAGTACAATATTACATACTACGGTTGAGTACTCCGTTGCCAAGTGGCCTAGAGCAGTTAACTTATGATGTTGAATGATAACAAGAAATTGCTACCGATAACATTTGGTCGAGTTCATTTGACATTTGTGCTCTTTTCTACAATATGTTGGGTCTCACATTCAACAAAATACATGGTCCATTGTTTCTCAACAGCTTATGCATTTCGGTAGTTTGCTAGTTGGTGAATGAAACTCAATGTACCCTGTGAACGTAACTAGAAAAGGAGAGGGAGCAACAAATGAACCTAGAACAATTGATCACTGACACCAAGCTACTCGATGAAAGGCTTGCATTCCAAGTTAGATTCTACCACCAAGAAAGGTATCTTGATCTTTTCTCTCTTGTGGATCCACTAGGCAGTAGCTTTTACATCCCCTCCTTTTTTCCGACTGGTTCTGGGAATCTAGCATAATATTGTAGAACAAATTATGAATAAGCAACAACATCGTCTTCCTTAGTCTATAATCCTTTTCCATGACATGAGTGTTGCCTTTGTATTTGGCCATCAATTCATACGTGCTTGAAAAACGTCTCTGTTCGTTGATCATCTAGAAGCCTTTAGTTGTATTTGCCTATCCCTGCCATCTTATGGATTGTCTATTTATAAATGCCATAGACTCTTTCATTGGCACTTCATGTGCTGGCAATTATGATGTGTACATTTTTGTAATCTTTGTTCCATTCTTTGTTCATCTAGCCATTTCATCAATGAAAATCTCATAGTTTTGCAAACTTCAGCTCCTATTGTGTTCAGCTTTCAATTCTATGAAGCTGATATAAATATGTTCATAGGTTTTTTAATTCTGTCTCTAGGCAATCACTGCTGTAGGCACAACGAAAAATGAACCTATGTTCTGCGAGATCCAGACCCAGCTGAAGAACAATAATTCCAGAGTGGATCTAAAAGCAACTTTCTTTTCGTGCCTCTAGATTCGTATGTTTATGCTAAGAACAAGGACTATGGCGGTAAGATTATTACTTACGTGCCCTGTATTTCGTTGTTTGTAGCGTTATGCTAATTTCATGCAAGCTGTTGCTACTTGCTAGGCTATAATTGATGTTTTCAAGGGCAATAGAACTGGTTTTGTGATAGATGACTCCAAGGGACTATTTCCCTTGAATTATTCTTTGTTTGCATATAAGATGAGATTTCAAGAATATTTCATTTCATACTCATGCTGTAGATATGCGCTCATCTAATATGTTGTTTGCTCATTGTATTCATCCATGGCAATAAGTTTGACCACTTTGTCTTACTCCTAGGCCAATCAATTATGCAAATAAAAAATTGTTTTATGTATATATACATCATGTACGCTCTCTGCCAACAGAATTCTTTATGTATAGTTCAAAACAACCTCTACCCTAGAAACACGCTGCAAACACTAGTGCAACGTAGCGCGCAATTTCATCCTAGTCTCTACTACTTAAAAGAAGAAGTTTACCGTCGTCCGTTCTCCCACCATCGTTTGCGACCGTTCGATTGAGCGACAGATCAGCGACGGACAGGATATTCCCTCCTCACCCACCCGCGACTCAACCTCCCCACCCCACCCACTCTTCAGCGATAACCACCCACTCCCGAGTCCCGTCTCTCCAAGTCTCTCACCCCTCCACCTCGCCGCCTCCGCCACCAGCCTCAGCGCCCTCCCCCCTCTTCCCCGCGCCCGACGCCACTGGTATCCATCGCTAGCCTCCCTCTTCCCCATGCCCGACGCTGTCGTCCTCCCTCTACCCCGCGCCCAACGCCGCCGTACTCCGTGGATCTCCGTTGGCTGCCGTCCTCGAGCCAGATCAAGTCATCGACGACTGCCTCAGGCCCCTTCTCACCCTTCGAATCCGACGCCGCCGCTTAACACTGCAGCCGCCGCCGCCGGTCGCGGGCGGAGGTCTGCGATGGCAAGGTTCCCTCGATCCCCTTCTTCACACCAAGCAAGCCCAACCCTCATCATCTGCGAACCGCCGCCGCGGTGTTGGCGGCGATGGGCGGAGGAGGCGGAGTCTGGAGGCCATGAGGCGGATAGGAAGAGGAGGGTGGCAGTGGTGATAGAGGAGGTGGAGCAGAGGTCGGCGACGCCGACGGCGGCTGCCAAGGAGCAACTCTGGACGCCATGGTGTCCGAGCATGGAGCGCGGGCTGCTGGGGACTCTGTGCCACACTCAAGATGCTCATCACCTCCCCACGGGTAAAGTCTTCCGTCCCGATCCGATCTCTATTTCCTTTCCTTCCTTTCATTGGTTCCCCTCGCACAAACATCCGCCGCCTCCTCCCCTCCAACTGCTGGCTCGCCTGCCGCCCACCTCCTCACCACCACCGCCGCCACACGCTCGCTCAACTCCCGCTCTCTTCCTCCCTCGCCTCACACAGCCTGCAGGTCACAGACCTCCTCGCCTTTGGCCTCTTCTCTCTTCGACTCTTCCTCCTCCAAAGAGCCTGAATAGCCCTAGCCTTGCCGAGCGACCAAGGCGGCGGTGCGGCGGCAAGAAGCTATGGCGGACGACGACTACAACGACGTGGACATGGGGTTCGACTCTCCGCCATTACCTATTCCTCGCTCTCACCGTCCTTTTTCGCGTGTCTCGCTTTGAACAAAGGAAGCTAGGGTTGCGATATTCTCTTGGATAGTCCTAGAACAAGCCCTTCGTTTCGTAATGTCTTGGGGTGTTGAAGAAACTCGATGCTCGGTTGCTTGGTTTTCTCCATGGAAATGGGTGAAAATTTTCATTACCTTTGGTGTAGTAAACCCTCGAAATTTCTTTGGTTGGTACATGGGCAATTGGGGGTGAGAAAGAAACGGGGCTGATGTTTTGTACAAACAGTTTTTGGGACGGCAAAGTGAGCACGAGAAATTTTGGGTTCTTCATGGGTAAGATGTGGACTTAGTAATTGCTAGGGCGGCTCTTGTTTTCAGGGAAGGGCTCTAACAACCGATTGATGAAATTCTGGACATGGTCGCAGGCATGTTATTACTGTCAATGTATTGCTTGAGCATGTTAGACCAGTGGGGAAACAGATAGAATGCAAAGAATCCTACTATGGAGCATAGATTCCTCCAGTTAGCCACTGTTATTTGTTGTACAAATAACGGTTTATGTGCTAAGTTTGCTGTCTATAATTCAATATATATGTCCGGTCACAGTTTTTAGAACAAGTGAATCAAAGAGAAAAGAAGCTGTCCGCATTTTTGGTGCATATAATTTGTTCATATCATCAGTGGAAAAAAATATGGAGGTACTGCTTATTATGCAGTATGTTTTAGCATGTCATATGATTCAATTATCTCCCGCATGAGCATTGTATATTTTTTAATAGTGAATACCGTTTGTGAGAAATAGTGGAGGTTAAAAACAACTGTCTTCTCTTTTTTATTGCTCAGGAATGTCATTGTTACATGAAATGAGTTGTTCGCTTGGTGATAATGTAACTTACATAACTTGGACATATATATAGGGTTGTTCTACGTGTTCTTTTGATCATTCTTCAGATAATTGTTGATCATATAGTGTTTCTCTCGCAGAGAATGAACTCATAGAGCTAAATTCTGCTTGTTGTTCTTCTCGGTCTGCTTATTTATATACTGAGAGTGGCAATGGCAAAGTGATGCATTTTTAAAGTGGCTGCAAAGTTCCATGTACTTCGTTGTTGACACCGCTTCAAGTGAACACCTCTTCGATCCTTATCACTCTCTTTAGAAAGTTGGTGGTGTAATGGCGCTACTTACCTTTCCAACAGAACTAGGAGATCTTGTCAAGGTAAGATGGGTGTTGTGCTGTGTTTGTTGATTGCACAGATTTCGTTGTTCTTTCACAAATTTTGTCCACTGTGCTGTGTGTGGATTGTTCACTAATCGATACTTGGTACTCTTTGGTGTAGACGGTGGACAATGATCTTGCACTGAAAATATACATAAAGGCTAGGGCAACCCCTAAAGTTGTTGCTGCTATTGCTGAAAGGAGGGAGTTTGACAAGATCCTTATATATTCGAAGCAGGTATGTTGCTTCGGTACTGTTGAATTCTTGTTTTCAGTTGTTAGACCCGAGTTCATCTTTGGCATGTACTATTGACCTAAAACTTTTGCTGTTCCAGGTTGGATACAGTCCCGATTACCTGTTCCTCCTCCAGACCATCCTACGCACAGATCCACGGGTAATATGTTGTTTAAGCAAAACTGGGCCATGTTCAAACATTTGGTACTTGGTTGTGGACTTCTTTGATCTCTAGAATCTTTAGAAATCCTTGCTTAACTGTATATTATATATTTTCTTGATCCAGGGAGCTGTCAACTTTGCTCTCATGATGTCACAAATGGAGGGGGGGTGTCCATTAGATTATAACACTATAACTGATCTCTTCCTTCAGGTATTCTTTCTATTCATATCATTGCTTTGTGGTTTCTAATATTCTTTTTTCCCTTTACTATGAAATTCGGTTGTATGTCTTGCCTAATGCATCTTTTGTTAACAGAGAAACATGATACGAGAGGCCACAGCTTTTCTGCTGGATGTTCTGAAACCAAACTTGCCAGAGCATGTTTTTCTTCAAACCAAGGTTAGCATTTAGTTTTTCTTTGAGTTTGAATGGTTACCCTAGACCTTTACATGTTTCGTGCCAGCGGGCGAGATGCTCGTGAAGTCGTGATGCGGGCGGTTGCTCGGCAGGAGGCGCGGTCGCGAGTTGGGGTGGATTGGTGCGAGATGATCCGGGTCGTCGGTGGATGATCGATCGGACGGACAGAAATGATGATGAGAGGACGGACGACGGTAAACTTCTTCTTTTAAATAGTAGAGATTATGATTCGTGCAACTGTCTCTGACAGTTGTGACCATGGCTAATACTGGGATTAGTTGTATTTGTTCACATATCTAGCGCCGTCTGAATAGATCCAGTATTAAGACTTGGACAACAGTGTTCTTCCAATTCCATATGAAAATTTAGTTGAACTGAGAAATTAGTTAAGCCAATTTCTCTGTGCATTGGATAATGTTTTTCTGAAGTTTCCTATCTCTTATTAACTTTGAGCGGAAATCGCCGATCTCCTTGCAGGGACCGATATCTTAAACCGTTTCTGATTCCGAAGCCAGAAGTCACTGTTGTTCCTCGGGCAAAAGATGATGACTGCCTCATTCTAGCGATTGATGGGCTGTGGGGCGTCATGTCAAATGAGGACGCGTGTAGAGTTGCACACCGACAGATCCTTCTGTGGTACAAGAACAACGATGGTACATGTTCTGATGAAGACACAAGCATCTACTGATTGTCTTGTGAGGCTAGCTCTGACCAAAGGGAGCGAGGAAAACATTACTGTCATTTTGATTGACCTGAAACCACGAAAGAAGCTCAAGGGCAAATCCTAGATTTCATCTGACTAGCTGACCGTGAACTGCGATCAGAGTTTCCTCTGCTAATCTGCCTTCCTTGCAAGATGGCCCACATTCTATTTTTCTTCAGCCGCTGTTCAAGAACTATATATGTATATGCTAATAGGTTATGGGGTGTATTGCTATCTATCCCCTTGTGGCTTCAGGCTGTTCAGATGATGTGATTTCTATCAGGTTCAGAACAGTCATGTAAATGTAATGGTCTCTGCATAATAATTTAATAATTGAGCCTTGTAAAGGACTGAGCCGCTGAGATGGTTGCAGAAACTTACATATATAATAGAGGATGTGCTTCCTACAGGTGTAAACTTTCTTTGATCATCAGATGAACATTTTTTCTCTCTTGAGTTCTGTGCTTGTAACATTTGGATATGTTTTCTCGTAAGATCTTTGTATTTATAGATGATATGTTGTTCAAATGTGCTCTATACCTATCAAAACCGATTATAATGCTCAGGAATTACATGTGTGCTAAGCACCTTGCTTAAATTATTGATGCAAAGAATGAATTTCCGTTGCAACGCACGTGCACATGACTAGTGTATGTAAAAGAGTGAGTCATTACAGATCTTTTTAGACATTACGGATCTTTTTATGACTTTATTATTAAATAAAGCTTTTTTAAAAAAAATATTAATAACTCCTCCCAACTTTATTTTTAAATATGACCTTTTGGTTGGGTATGGTAAATACACACTACCTCGCCATCAATGCTAGTGTGGCCCAAACTTAACATCGTGATATATGACAGTGTTGTTTGCCACTCTACTAATGCGTGGCAGAACAATCATATTTGAAAATAAGTTAGACAAGTGGTTAGTAATAAAAATTCTTCTCTTCTTAGTTCTTACCAACTAGTACTACCTGTGAACGCAGTGTGTATAGTTCGTTTTTGTGTACTGTTTACCGGACCTGGCAACTATGAAAACATTTTTTAAAAAACTAAAATAAAATGTGTTGTCTGAGCCCAGGTTCGAACTGGGGACCTCTAGTGTGTGAGACTAGCGTGATAACCAACTACACCACCCAGACTTGTCCCCTAGGTGATCTGAAGGTAGCTTTAGGTACGTATTTCACAGTAAGTACATTCTGCAGCCGCATTTGGACTAGATCCGCAGATGTTATATGCAGCACGCTAACTCCAAAAGACAATACAGTTCCAAATTAGCTGCCTTTTTCTTGCGATGGAATTAACTGTCATTTTTAAACAAATAAACCCCGGCATGGGTTCCTTCATAAGATGTGAACCCAAACGTCTCCGTATGAAAACAGGGCTGCGCATCGGCACCAAGCAAGAAAACCATTTCCACGGAAAGCAGTGTTGGAATTTTCCAGTACTGGTCTTGAACAATTCGTCGTCTCGATCGCAGTTTTACTACATCTACGTGACAAAAAGGACTAATTAAGGCAGTTATTCCCAAACTACAAACCGGCTTTCGCAGGGATATCTATAGAGAAACGAGGGACCTTGTCTTGCAAAGGAACAAAAGCATGCACGGCACGTTGACAATTTTTAGCTGGGTTTTCAAAGCTTACGTACTCTCCTTCATTAAGAAGAACTGAACAAGAGTAGAGGAAACAGGAGAACAAAGTAATTTCTGTTGCATTAGCCCATGGTTTTCGGCCAGGTTGTAAGTTCTGACCACATCCGCACACAAGATTAATTAGCTAGTACTACTTAATCTTTGTTTGATCTAAGTCCAGCCTAACCCTTCAGGTTCTTCAAAATAGTACTACTCCGACGGCAACGAGGCCCACGTCATATCCACTCCTCCTCCGTGGCCAGCACGCCTCCACATTCCAAACCTCCGTTCCGCGCCATAAACTACACCGAAACACCGCAGAATCACACAAGCCATACACCGCGCCATCACGACCACGTACTCGGTATCCGCTACTTCTCCTAGCCACAAACAACCCATGGACGACGTGTGGCCGTGGCTGGCCTCCCTCCCTCCTCCCGGCGCCGACACGCGGCCGTGGTGCCTCCCCCTGGCCTCCGCCCCCGACGGCGCCTCCATCGTCCTGCAGGCCGACTGCACCGCCGCCGACGGCGATGCGACCGAGTCGGCGCTCGTCGCTTTCTCCGTAGCCGTAAACAGTAGCAACGGCGCGGCGCGCGCGCTGTGGACGTCCGCAACTTTCGACGCCTCCTCGCCGGTCGCCTCGCGGCTGCAGCTGCTGGCTCAGCTCCTCGACGAGGTGATCGCGCGCTCTCCATACATCCCTTGCTTGAGCACACACCTTGCGGACTCGTCAGAATCCAAGTTGGAAGCGGAGGTTGTCTCTGCCGTCATCGAGGCGACGGGCACAGATGGCTCCGCGCCCGCCGCCGCCTTCTTCTCGCTGGCGCTGCTACTGCGCCTCTTCTGGTTGTGCGCTCTCGAGGCCCCCGCGGACTCCGGGTTTCTCTTCTTCCAAGTTCTTAGCGCAGAGATCGAGCGCGCCCTCGGCGACTGCCGGCCGGCGCTCGGCGTGTTCCTGCGCTCCGTCGGCTCGGACGTTGAGGAGCGGTTCATGCGGTCGCTCGGCTACATGCTCGCCAAGTGGTGCCTGCTGCGGGAGATGCAAGCAGAGTCGGCGGCCAAGCAGGCGCAGCCGGTAATATCGCGGCGCGCGCTCCGCCTCCCCGTCGCATGCTTGTCATACACCACCGACGTGCACGGCCTTTGGGTCTTGAGAGGGTACGCGCCAACGCTCGCCATGCCCCGTGTCACCGGCGCCTCGTCGACGTCCATCACGGCCTTGCCGCATGAGGTGCCGGAGGAGCCGGCGCTGCGGTACGGCCTGGTGCACCAGCAGCTGGAGGCCGTGGCGCAGCTGGAGTACGCGGTGAGCGTGCGCGACAAGAGGTTCATAAGCGTCCGTGTGCGCGTCGACAATGTCAGGGTGCGCGTCGTGCGGCTCGGGTTCCGGAAGGACGACGCGGACGCCAATGAAGAAGACGTCGACGACGATGTCATGGACGGCGAGCGCCATTTCCCGTCCCGCATCCGCCTCTGGGTCGGCCCTCAGTTCGGCGCGTCCTACGCCACCGGCCCGAGCCTTGGCCGGTCGACGGGGAACCCGGAACGGGACGTCGAGGTGACGCGCACCGTCAAGGGCGCCTTCTCCGGAGCCACCAAATTAGCCAACGGCAACGGCGGTGTCCCTCCAAGGATCAAGGCCAAGATGCGCTCATCGGCGCGGACACGCAACCGGAGCTGGCGGTGGGAGCAGGAGGCGGAGGGCAGTGCCGGCGTGTTCGAGGGCGTGCTGTGCGACCCGATCACCGGGACAGAGGTGTCGGCGTGGCGCGCCGTCAACGGCGGCACTGGAGCTGCCGACCCCCGCAACGGCATGCGGAGGCGGTACGGCGGGCCTGGACGGGCGTTCAGCAAGATGCGGGGGCTGGTGGTGGCCGGCGACGAGCTGCCGGAGGAGGTGACGTGGAGGGTGGGGAGGGAGGCGGAGGGGAGGACGGTGCGGTGGCGCGTGGGACTCAAGGCCTGGGTGAGCTACCTGCCCAACGAGGTGAGGAGCCAGCACTTCGAGACGAGGTGCGTCGAGTGGGCGCACGAGGTAGAGCTGCCGCTTGTCGCTGTTAATGGCGACGAGAGCTAAGGAGTTTTCGCCTTTTACCACTTATTAACAGTGTAACTGAGTAGGTTTGTATTGAGTGATTGGATCTTGTATCTATGAGTTATATTTCAAGTGAACAACTGAAACGTGAAGTTACGACTTCTGAATTCGCATGATGGAACATCTGCTCTCTAATCATCTCTACCAAACAACCAACAGTCGGTTACAATAAGAGTTGAGGATGAGGGCAATACGTGTCAAGCATGAACTAATCGAGGTATTTTTCGGAGGCCTCACATATTGGACCTAAACTATCTAGAATCCGTGCGGTCAAATTGACTGTCAATATGTTTCAAACTATCTAGATGGACTATATGAAAATTATATTATTAGATTTATAGTTAAAAATATTTTTATAATATTATAATTTTACTAGTACATCTTAGTGTAAAGTTAAAAATGGTAACGGTCAAAATTGCATTTTAGAGACAATGGAAAACAAAAACATCAAGTAAAAAATGGAGAGAGTATTAGTTTATGCATCCATGCATTTCCATTAATCTTTACATCACCATGGAGTTTTGGCTCTTTTGGCCTATTTTGAAGATGAAATGGCAAATCTAACCCCCTCTCCGCCGAATTGGCAAAAAAGGCACCGCGGATGGTTAGGCAAGTGACACATGTCGCCTGCAGTGCTCCTGGTTAGCTGTAGCGTCCTGTCGCTCACCCAGAGCACCACAGGCCACATGTCATGCATCGGGTGCACCATAGGGGCATGTTGCGCTCGGTGCTCCCCAAGCCCAGTAGCACGCCTGCCACACACGGGGTGCACTGGACCCAGTTGTCGCACGTGTCGCATGCCTAGTTTAGTCGCACCGTCGTGTTGCCACCTCGCGTCACCCAGCTACTCCCATGGAGGAGTACAGGATATCCGGAGTTGTACCGTACCACCGTGGTGCCCCTAGCCTACAAATATCAAGATCGCTACTAGTTCAAGGCGATACCAAGGCAACACTCAAAGACCACGGCGAAAGCACGCCAAGACATCGTATCAAAGACGCGACGAGCGCCATCGCCCTGTGGTGGGTAGTACGTCATACCACCACGACTAGAGCTTAGCCAGACCCAGGGTCATTGGTACATCGTACCAGCATGGCTAGAGCTCCGTCGGTCCCATGGCGGGAGGGAGGTACATCGTACTAGCTGGGCCATGGCTCTAGGGGCATTCTTACGTGATTGGGTTTCTGATCTGGTTCGAGGCGGTGACCAGATTGGCCAGAGTCAGTTTGCTGGAGCACCTCAGCCCACTCAACGGTCTCCCTACGTTCTCTACATAGAGACACGCTCTCCGGACAGGTTGACGTACCACACGAGTCAAATTGCATGCAAGACGAGGCCACACACGCAGCGACCACCAAGTGGCTCAGACGAGTGATCCATATTGTATCCAGTAATGTAGCATTGTACCTCTTTTCATCTCGCATGTACTCAGTTTGTATCACTCTGTATGTAATCAGATTGTATCCAGTATCTAGGTTGTATGTTGTTTTCAACACTATGTATGAACTTCCAACTTTTGCACATTCTTTGTATCGCGCATGTACTCAAGTGCACCCAACATTCGTAGACTGAAAAGACAACACCAACCCGTACCATATTTTCTCAGTAAGTAGACATCACTCACTAGTCATCCCACCTTTGTGGACTGAATTGACCACAGCATGCCATGCCACCTTTTCAGACTGAAATGACAACATGCACCAGTTTTTCTCAGTGAGTAGACATCACTCACCAGTAGGGGTGGATAACAAGTTAGCTTGCCTCGACTCGACTTGCCCCGGTCAAACTCGTTAAGGAACCGAGCTCGGCTTGGCTCGTTAAGCAAAATGAGCAAAAATGTCTGCTAAACTCAACTCATTATGAACTCACGAGTTGGCTCGTTTGGCTTGGGACCGCGGGCATCGGGCCAGACACGAAAGGAGAGGGTGCTAGGCAGAGGGGGAGAGCGCCGAGCCAGACGCAGAGAGGTAGGGTGGAGGGCCAGGGGTAGGCGAGAGACCGAGGGCTAGGGTGAGGGCGAGGGCGACGGCGAGAGGTTGAGGGTCTAGAGGGCGACGGCGACGATGAGGCTGAGAGGCTAGAGCTAGAGCCGAAGAGGGAGGCCGAGGCCGAGGACGGAGCGAGAGGTGGCGTTGATCTGTGCCTCTATGGATAGGGTTGTGTTGCGGGTGGGATGGTTTGCTGGCTGGCCGCCTGCGCTAGCTCTTGGATCGCGGCTAATGGGTTGGCCTAGGTCTGGAGCCGGCTTGAACAATTTGTTGGCTTGTGGGTTGGTTTCTAATTTAAACGAGTTGCTCGCAAGCTGGCTTGAACTCGGCTCGTTAACTTAACAAGCTAAAATGCCAGCTCGGTTTGACTCATTTATGGAACGAGTTCGAGTCGAGTCCTTAATGAGTCGAGCTGGCTTATGCGTTTTGATATTTTTTATCATCCTTACTCATCAGCCATCCCACCTTTTTACACTGAATTGACCACACCCTGCCTTGCCACTTTTTCAGACCGAAATGACAACCCGCACCAACTTCTCTCAGTGAGTAGGCATCACTCACCACCATCCCATATTTTCAGACCAAATTGACCACACCCTGCTATGCCACCTTTTCAAACCAAAATGACAACCCATACCAGCTTTTCTCAATGAGTAGACATCACTCATTGGTAGGGGTGAAAACGGGGTGGATAATTCCCGCTCGATCCAATGTCTTATCCGGAAAAAATCCATCGGCGGTATAATTTTTTAGTCCCAGCCTGCATCCGACACTATCTGTATCCGAATTCGAAAACGCTGGGTTAGGATATGGGAAGAACAATATTCGATCCATATCAGTATTTTATAAAATATCCAATAAATCAACAAAATGGATATCCGATAAACATCAATATCCCTTAATATCATCTATGGTTTTCTAGTCATTGACTAATATATAATATGAATTTACATTTGATTATGTTTATATTGTTAAGTAGGATAAATAATTCTCTAATAGGTAGTATAATTTGACACTTTCATTGGTGAAGTAATATCTTTACTTTATGTGTACACAATCCGTCAAGTTATCTGCAACCGATTTGAATCCGATCCGCATCCACCCTGTGCCTGTATCCCAAAAAGATATGTATTCTTATCTACATCCGACTCCAAATCTGGGGTAAAAATATAGGTTAGGATACTGGAAGAACAATATTTGTCCGTATCCGACCCATTTTCACCCCTACTCATTAGCCAGCCCACCTTTTCAGACTAGAGTGACCACACACTACCATGCCATCTTTTTAGACCGAAATGACAACCCGCACCAGCTTTTCTTAGTGAATAGACAACACTCACCAAAGCTTTCTTGTGTAAAAATATTTCCTCACGAACATGAGTGCATCAACATTCGCCATAATTCAGCCCCTCAACATTATACCCTAGCCGCTTATAAAACCGGGGTACACTCCACCACCACAGCCAACACTCCACTCCAACTAATTTCGCATAACAGGGACAAAGGAGGGAGAAGAGAGGTAGAGGATATAAGTACATCGGGCTTGGAGGTGTGAGACTATTGGGAGATGATGCGAAAGCAGAAGTGGTTTACTCGGAAGATGGGAACCTACCCGGATCGTTCGATGAAGTATGCACCTTGTCGGTGTTTTAGGACCGAACTTACGTAAAGATTGTTTGATTTGGGGGTTCCTCTAGGCTCAAAATCACACAGAGATAGAGACACAGGGATTTTTATACAGGTTCGGGCCTTCTCTTGGGAGAATAACAACCCTACTCATGTGTGTATGTATTGAGTATGCTGAATTACAAGATGGAGCCAAAGACTAGAGTATTGTGCTTCTGATGATCTCTGGATCGCCCGATTGTCCTGATGATTCTGCCTTTTATATAGTCCTCAAGGTGTACCGTCGCGCCTCTAGTGTAAAGACTGCCTTAATATCCCAGATTATTGAGCCGTTACTAGAGATTATTATGGGAGTAGTAACGTTCCCACGCTGCCAGGCAGTTATCACCATAACAAAGGAGTTAAAATCATGCCATTATCTCAGAGAATAACCACATAATTTACTGCTCATATTTCGAATATGGTGCGAAAGATTCCCTGATCGACTAGGCCCACATGTCTGTAAGCCCTGTCGATAAGGGACTGGTCGTAGAAGAGCTTACAACCAAGTGGTGGTCGTAGAAGATCTTACGACCACAGACTGATCGTAGAAGAACTTACGATCATGGGATAGTCGTAGAAAGACTTACGACTATAGGATAGCCGTAAGAGGACTTACGACTACTAGGTGGTCGTAGAAGAACTTACGACCGCCAGCTTCTCCCTTATGGCTATTAAGGGGTATACTCAAGAGTTATATGACGTCATTATTATCCATAATATGTGTTGGACCGAAAAGGCGACTAGAGGGGGGTGAATAGGAGCACGCTCACTTTTTCACAAAAGATGGATTCAACACAAATGTCACTCCAATAGCTATGGAAGCTATGAAGATCAATATACCAGTACAGCGGAAGACTAGTATTGAATCCAATCCAACCCCAAAGCAAAACACCCAAAAATAACCAAAAACTCAAATCTCAAAGTGTTGGGCGGTCTGACCTCTCATATTGGCGGGTCAAATATTTTGCCTAGCGGTTTGACCTCCAGAATGGGCGGTCTGACCGCTCCTGACGGTGAACAGGAAAATCAGCAAAATCAGCCCGACAATCCGAAACGAAAAACGTCCTAACTTTTGATCTGTAAGGCCAAACTTCACGAAATTTGAACCACACCTTCCTAAAGATATTAGGAACCTAATCCAATCAAAGATTTCAAAGATCCATGCCAAAGTTCCTATCTTTTTCAGTTTGAGCGAAGGAGGTTCAAAACCGAGCCAAATGCAAAATATGATCTAGAGACTTGCTCGTGGGTGATTGATGATCAAGATGATCCTAGATGGGTTCCTACATGTCCCAGCAAGTTAGATCACGGCAAGAAACCAAGCAAAAACTCATGGATCAAAGAAAGACTCCAAATCCTCAAATAGAGAGAAAGAAAGCAAACGAACTTATCTTTGAGAGAACTTTCTTTGGATTGATTTGATATGGTATTGGTTTACACCACTCCATCAATGGAGGACAAAGACTCAATACATGAGCACGAAATCAAATCCAACTCTCTAGAACCCTAACCTCCAACTATCAACTCCCTAAGCACAAAAGCAAAACTAGGGTTTACAAGTAATGAAAGGGTTGGGGTGGCTGTCCAGCACACCCCCTATTTATAGTGGAGGCTTAGACCTTCTAGAAGAGTAACCCTAATGGGCTCCCGTTAAGGCCCAAAACAAACGGGACACATACGCACGCGTTTTAAAGCGCCGTCTTCATCTCTTGACCTAATCCGCTTCACCTTGCACCATCTTTGCGCCGTGAGTTGGCAAAAGGTCACCAAGGCGGTATTTGGTAAAATTACCAAAATACCCCTTCTCGATCTTTTCGCAAAGACCGAGTCCCATCTTCGTGAAGCACCTCCATGCTTCGCCACGTGTAGGTTGATCCAGCGGCTCTCTTCATGTCGGCAAGTCTCTCCCATCCGGCTCCCACCGAAACCACCATGGCACTTGCACCGACCCCCGCGCCGCTTGATCGAACCAGTCGCACCGAACTGCCCGTTCGGTTACCCTCGTCCATTCTGCACCACACTTGAGTTCTTTGACCTCACCCAGCATCGTCGATCGTTCTGGACCTCAGCTCTCCAAGCCTAGTCCCGATCATCCTCGCTGTTGACCGTCGTTGACCACCAAGCAACTCGCACAAAGAATAGACAAGCAAACGAATCCGGGAACAAGTTCTTCACAACTTGACCCACGTTAGTCAAAACATGCATCATGCAACACATATGCCATGAAACCCATGAACTTGACCTAACTTCCAAACATCGCCGCCACGAAGGATTTAAAGCAGTTCTAACCGGTCGACCGCCACCTTGGCCGGCTCGATTGCTCCTCACGGCCAAACCGCCACCAAAGGCCGGCCTCGACCGCCACCCATGACTTAACCAAATTTCCATCCCGAAAAACCAAAACCCATCGGAATTTTCAAACCAATAGAACTTTTGCCTAGAAGCTCCAAAATTATGAGACCAAGTACGTAAGCACCTTCTCACTTGCCTACACCTTCTATTTTTGGCCCACTTGAAATCCAAAATATTGCAATGGCGGTCGGCCCGATCAAACAACGCCGGCCGACCGCTTCCATCTTGGCTCGACCGCCACTTTGGCGGTCGACCGCCAATACTATTTCAAAAAACCAAGTCAAGGCATGGCCGGCCGATCCACAATGGCGGTCGACGCCAGAGGCTCGACAAAATCAAACTTTGCCGAAAACACGTGATTCGACAAACCGTCAACGACATTGCCAATTGTAACATCATCCTAAGATCTCAGGCATATCCCCATGATATCCACAATCTCCCCCTTGATGAACACATTGGCAATTTTTCACAAATGCAAATTTAGAGGTTTGAAAAGTAAAAACACGTCTGTTGCCAAAGGCACAACTTGGTCCAAATGCAAGAAAAAGCAAAAGAAATGACCAAGTGGCTCCGAATAGTATCGCAAGTGAGATACTGCAAAAGAAAGCATGAAAGCTTCAAATTCCGTAAAGGAGTCAAAAACTCACTTAAGGTCCATATGAAAGAACAATTGTTCGATATGACCTTTGATCATTGTGAGGATCAAGAATTGCAATTCAAGTTCAAAATGACAATAAAACCATAAGAATGCAAATAAGAAACTCCCCTCACTAAGATCCTCAAATTTCTAAAATTTCAAAATTCCATTTTTCTCCAAGTAACTCCCTTTTTCAAACTCCCTTTTCTCCCCTTTTTCAACCATCTTCTCCCCCTTTGACAATGGAGTCATCAAGGAATCACGCCTTCCTCTCATCCAGAGATAACAAATGCAGAATGAGGAAAAAGCATAAGAAGGAGCATGCATGAAATGCAATGGAGTGGCTTCAATTTTTGTATTTTTCAATTTTTGAAAACAAGAAGCTTTGGAGATTACCCAAAAGAACAAGTTAGCATTTCTAAGGTTGCACAAACAACATATCAAGCCCAACAAATACTAGCAAGATCATGATAAGACATATATAACAAAGCTAAGCAAGAAGGCTCAATATAAAGCAATGAATTTTAGCATTTTAAGCAAAGCTTCAAATCTAGCAAGTTCATCAACAAAGGATCCTAAAATGATATCGCCATGTCAAAATGTCAATGTGAGATCCAAAAGCTAACAATGACCATATTAAGAGACAAAAGGTCTGAATTGAATCATTTTGCTCAAATTTTCTCAAAACGCCCATTTTTCAACCTGTTTTTCATTTGCAATGAATATTGAAGTTGATAATGATCTAACTTAGTGACAAGATCCCGGACTAGGAGCCATCCACAAACTCATCCTAAGCTTCACCAAAAGTTGATTAAAGGTATATCTTAGTGAAGAAGATCCCGGACTAGGAGCCATCCACAAACTCTTCCTAAGCTTCTACCAGTATGACAAATCTTGAGGTTCATGTCGGTTGTGACAAGCGGTCCCCATGAGATCGTTCGATCATCAAACTATCTCCAAGTTCATGTCTTTGACATGCGTCTCGTAAGAGTAGTTTGGCACAATTTAAGCAAGAGACAATCTTGAAGCTTGATTTTTCATTTTTCACAAGAGCAGTTTTAGATTCTCAAGAACACAAGAAGCTCAAGTAATGATCAAAGCTAGATTCAAGAGCTAACAAAGCAATTTTGACAAGGCCAATGTCACAAAAGGAGCACTAATTAAGAATCGGCTAAACAATTCACAAATTGCAAATTTCTTAGTTCAAGTTGTTTCTCAAGTTCTAGCTCATACAACAAAGACTTAGCTACACATGTGAAAGCATGATAATTCTAGCAAGTCAAAGAACTAGACATGGCATTGAGCAAGAATTGAAACACTAAAGCTCCAAAGGGTAATAAGCAAAGCTTCATCAATTTTAAAAGATAAGCAGAAAAGCTTATATTACAATGCATCTTTTTGGATTTTTCATATGAATGCAATATGATACAATGAGATGCAAGAAAAACTCAAAAAGCCTAAAAAAAACTAACAAGATCAAAAAGAAAATCAAGAAAAGATCAAATGAACAAGGAAAGATCAGAAAAGATCCAACTCCCCCTCAAACCAACCCATAGGGATAAATTACCCTAACTCACTCCTCAAGGTGGCAAACCTTGTTGGGTCTAAAGGCTTGGTGAGGATATCGCTAATCGAGCCTCGGACTCCACAAAATGCAAAGACAATATCACCCTTCTCAACGTGGTCTCTAAGGAAGTGATAGCGAATGTCTATGTGCTTGGTCCTAGAATGTTGCAATCGGGTTCTTAGCAATGTTAATAGCGAAGTGTTGTCACGTAAAAGAGGAACACTAGCAAAAGTTAACCCAAAATCCTTAAGAGTGAAACCATCCACAAAATCGACTACAAAGAACTAGCAAGAGCTACATATTCACTTCAAGATGGATTGTGCAATGTAAGACCGCTTCCTAGATGACCAAGAGACAAGAGAAGTGCCTAAGAAATGACATGTGCCGATGTGCTCTTTCTATCTAGCCTACACCCAAAAATCGAATCAAAACCCCGAATGGACAAATAAGAAGAACAAGAATACCAAATACCATATTGAAGGGTAGAGTGTAAATACCGAAAATGCGCTTAACGGCTTGGCGATGTGAAGTCCTCGGTGACGCTCAAACCTCGCGCAGAGGCGCATCACAAGTGGATGTCCGGTCTTGAGGCCGTCAGTCTGAAGGGAGCCAATCATGTCATGGTACTCGCGTTGATCCACGGCTTCTCCTTCCTCATCTCGATCCAAAGCGATCGAAGTCGCCATGGGAGTGGCGATCGCTTGCAATCACCCATATCAAAACGCTTGAGCAAATCCTTGGTGTACTTCGCTTGATGGATGAAGATCCCTTCCTTGCATTGCTTGATTTGTAGCCCCAGAAAGTAATTGAGTTCTCCCATCATGCTCATCTCAAATTCTCTGGACATAGTCTCGTAAAAACTAGAAACAAGAGCATTAGAGGAACCACCAAAGATAATATCATCAATATATATCTGAACAAGCAGGAAGTCATTGCCATGCCTAAGAATGAAAAGAGTCTTATCAACTTTTCCCATTTCAAAATCATTCTTAAGCAAGAAGGTCTTAAGTCTATCATACCAGGCTCTAGAGGCTTGTTTAAGACCATACAAGGCTTTGGATAGCTTAAAAACATGATCGTGGTGCTTGGAATTCTCAAAACCGGGGGTTGCCTAACATACACTTCCTCCTCTATAAAATCATTCAGAAGGCACTTTAACATCCATTTGATGCAACCTAAAACCTTTAGATGCAAAGAAATGCAAGTAAGATGCTAATGGCTTCTAATCTAGCAACAGAGCAAAGGTCTCATCAAAATCTAACCCCTCAACTTTGGCTAAAGCCCCGAGCTACCAATCTAGCCTTGTTTCTAACCACGTAACCATCCTCATTTTGTTTATTTTTGAACACCCAACGGTTCCTATAACATTATGTCCACTAGGAGGTTCTACAAGGTTCCAAACTTTATTTCTTTCAAAATTCTCTAACTCCTCATGCATGGCATTGACCCAACTAGCATCAGATAAAGCATGTGATATATCTTTGGGTTCAAAAGAAGCTACAAATGCAGAGTGAGAGAAAAGACTCGGATCATGATACCTGGAGCGAGTGACTCGCTCATGGAGATTACCAATCATTTGATCCGGAGGGTGTTGCTTCTGAATGTGCAAAGGAGCGCCTGGAGGAGATAGCGTCTCCTCGACCTCCGCAGTATCGCTGACGGCAGCGAAGATCTGGCAGGAGCCTCAATTGGAGGTGAAGCGATCGTTATGGTTCAGAGCTTGGGCTGCTGGACAGAACATCGAAGAATGTGGAGGAGTAGTATCAAGTTCATCCTCATCTTCTTCAACAAAAATGCTCTCACACCAGTAAGTCACCAAACATCGGATCTAGCTCGGTGGCTAGTCTCATCAAAAGTGACATTGCATGTCTCTGGACAATGTTAGTTTCAACATTAAAACCCGAAAACCTCGAATGAGCAGCGGATAACCCGAAATAAACCATCACAAGTCCTTGATTCAAATTTATCTAGGTTCCTGCCTTGAGAATAAAACACTTCGATCCAAATACTCGAAAGTGAGAAACAGAGGGTTTTCTACCAAAACGAAGCTCATATGAAGTCTTGCCCAAAGACGGTCTCAAAAAGACACGGTTTGAAATATGGCAAGTCAGAGCAATAGCTTCGCCCAAAACCTCCTCGTGTGCTATACTCATCCAAAGATCGTTCTAGCCATCTCAACTAGAGTCCTGTTCTTCCTTTCCACAACGCCATTTTGTTGAGGGACGTGTGGAGAAGAGAACTGATGCTCAATATCAGGCCAAAGACAAAAGAGGCAAAGAAGCATTCTTGAACTCCGTGCCATTGTCATCATGCGGATCGCTCTCAAGGCACCGTGAAGTTCGAAGCCAAACGAAGAACAAGATCATGAAAATGATCAAAAGCCTCATCCTTCAAGCAAGAAAGAACACCCAAGAGTATCTCAAAAATCATCGACTATGACAAGAATGTACCAATTGCCACCGATCGATCGAACCCTAGCAGACCAACAAGATCCATATGAAGTAACTGTCCCGGTCCGTCAGTCATGACCATAGTCAATGATGGGTGTGAGGCGGCAACTTGCTTGCCATGCCTACAGGGCGCACATACAGCATCCTTGATAGCTTTGAGTTTAGGCAAACCTCTCATGAGATCAAGGCCGCTAACTCGTGTCAGATGATCAAAACCAATGTGCCCCAACCGTCGGTGCCAAAGCCAGATATCAGAAGAAGAAGCAATTAAGCACTTAAGGGATCCAGCAAGAGATTCTGAAAAATCAGCTCCAAAAATTCTACCAACTCTAGAAATCCCAAAAACGAGCTCACCAAAAGAATCAAGCACACGACAGGCATTCTTCTTAAAACGAGTCTCATAGCCATCATCAAGAAGCTGTGAGACAGAAAGGAGATTGTACCTCAACTTAGACACAAGCGCGACGTCCTTGAGAATGAACTTGTCGTTCACCCTAATCATTCCAGTTCCTTCAATCCGCCCTTGTGTATCATCTCCAAAGGTGATGAAGTCATCACCGGTTGATCGCGTGAAGGAGGTGAACCATCTTGAGTCTCCGGTCATGTGGCGTGAACACCCGGAGTCGACGAACCATGTGTTCTTCCCCTTCCGCGCCAATCCGAAAATCAAGGAACAAAGAGCGATGTGTCTCAACATCAAGTTAGTTAAAACGACTTGGGAATCCAAGATCGAGACACTCGTCTGAGTAGTATGCAAAGCGATGTGCTATCCTTGACTTTATTAGCAATTCTATTATGAGCAATGGCAACAAGAACATGAGATGCATCCTGTCTAGAAACATGGTGATGAGCATGTGCAACAAATCCTAGACTGGGTTTCTTCTTTTGGACGTGACCATGTCTCATAAAAGCTCTAGGTTGATTAGATGACATTCTAGCAATATTTCTCTTAGCGTTCTTCAACCTACGCCAACAAAACTCAACCAAATGTCCACTCTTCTTGCAATAGGTGCAATGGTATTTTGTACCACTGGGAGAAGCACCTTTTGCCTCAAAAGAAGGTTGGACAAACCCTGCAGATTTAAAGACAGTTTTTGCAGGTTGGGTTTTGAATTCAACTAAGCCTTTTTCTAAGACCTGAATGACATTAGGTTTGGACATGTCCTGGGCAGAGTTGTATCCTAAACCTTGCTTCTTAAAAGGAGTTTTAGATTTATCTAGAATCATGTTTAACTATTTTTCACCATTAGAGAATCTTTCTAAAGTATCCTTGAGATAAGCATTCTCTTTTTCAACATTAGCACATGATTCACAAGTCTTGCCCTTAATGGCTCTAGCATGTTTCTCCTTAAGATGAGCAACTTCAAGCTTATAAGCGGCACAAGAGGCACAAGATGTAGAATCAATTGTATCCTTAAGCTTGGCAAATTTAGCTCTAACTGCTTCTAAAATATCCTTAACTTCATGTTCGCGTTCTAAGCAGAAAGAGCAAAAACTAGATTTCACATTACCAGAAGCATCCAACTTGCTAGAATCTAAGCATTTTTCACATGGAGCAGATTTAACATCAATTAGCTCAGTTCTAGCATTTTCAAGTTGATACAAAGCAATATCATGAGCAGATTGCGCTTAGGCAGATTCGAGTGCAAAGCATGGCAGGATGAACATTCATCAACATCTAGACTCTTAGCATTCACAATCTCTAATGTCAAATTCTTGACTTGTGATTCTAGATCCTTGTTCCTAGCCATGGTGAACTTTAAAGCCTTATCCTGACTAAGCAATTGCTCATACATGTTATCGCATCTAGCGGAAAGGACATCATAGGATGGAAGTACCTCATCGTTGTCATCGGCGTCGACGGAGTCGGCCATGAAGCACATGCCTGAAGTCCTTGGCCTTCCCTTTCTTGTCTTGAGGATCTCCTCCTCCTTGTCCTCCTCGCTCCCGAGTCCACATCGCTCATGGATTGATCTTCAAAAGCGGCAAGGACCCGGTGAGCGACCTTCATGAGCTTGGCGAAGATCATACTTGGACTTGCCCCTTGAGGCTTCTTCCAGCAAAGCTTCTCAATCTTGTGGTTGCCCTTACCTTTCACTTTGGGGCGGTTGGCGGATGTGATATAGCTCTCCACACTCATAGCATGTCACAGGCCACCTCTCTTTCGCTTTCGACATTGTTATATGCCCGTGTGACTTTCTTGGCTAAAAGAGCTAAATCAAGCATCGGAAGACTCTCAAACTCTTCTTCTTGAATAGCGATAAACACGCAAGAGAAAAAAAGTAAGAAGACTCGGAAGAACCATCAGAGTCCCTTGAAAGGATCACCACCAAAGCCATGTTATCCTTCTTAGGATTACCGCCTCTCTTGATCTCATGAGTCTTTAGCTTGCTATAAAGCAGCTCCAAAGTGAGATTAGAGAGATCGACGTTCTCCTCTATGGCAGTTGCCTTCATCTCCCACTCCATGGTGTTGATTGCACCCAAGAGGTGGGTGGCATTCTCAGATTGAGAGTACTCAATGTCAACAGCTTTCATCTGATTGATCACCTTGTTAAAGCGAGTAAAGACGTCATCGATGCTCTCACTAGGACGCATCTCGAATTTGTTGTACTCTCGCTTGTAGACATTCTGACGCACTTGCTTGATCTGGGACGATCCCTCATGGTAAGTTTCGAGGGTGTGCCAAATCTCATGTGCGGTCGCAAGATTGCAAATCCTATCGTACTCTTGCCTACCAAGCCCAGCATATAGAAGGTTCTTTGCCTTGTTGTTGTTAGCCAAGAGGGCTGCTGAAGCCGGCGTAGCAACTTCGGGCAAAACGAGCGGGGATCGAACAACCTCACATATAGCTTGTCCTTCGCTCTCAAGGAAGACTCGCATGCGATTCTTCCAATAGGCATAGTCGAGCCCATCGAAGACATGCGGCTTTGTCGAGTACTTATCCATCGCCAGTTCAAAGGACCGGTTAAGATCAAGATTGAACTAACCGGCTCGATACCACTTGTTGGACCGAAAAGGCGACTAGAGAGGGGGTGAATAGGAGCACGCTCACTTTTTCACAAAAGATGGATTCAACACAAATGTCACTCCAATAGCTATGGAAGCTATGAAGATCAATATACCAGTACAGCGGAAGACTAGTATTGAATCCAATCCAACCCCAAAGCAAAACACCCAAAAATAACCAAAAACTCAAATCTCAAAGTGTTGGGCGGTCTGACCTCTCATATTGGCGGGTTAAATATTTTGCCTAGCGGTCTGACCTCTAGAATGGGCGGTCTGACCGCTCCTGACGGTGAACAGGAAAATCAGCAAAATCAGCCCGACAATCCAAAACGAAAAACGACCTAACTTTTGATCCGTAAGGCCAAACTTCACGAAATTTGAACCACACCTTCCTAAAGATATTAGGAACCTAATCCAATCAAAGATTTCAAAGATCCATGCCAAAGTTCCTATCTTTTTCAGTTTGAGCGAAGGAGGTTCAAAAACCGAGCCAAATGCAAAATATGATCTAGAGACTTGCTCGTGGGTGATTGATGATCAAGATGATCCTAGATGGGTTCCCACATGTCCCAGCAAGTTAGATCACGGCAAGAAACCAAGCAAAAACTCGCGGATCAAAGAAAGACTCCAAATCCTCAAATAGAGAGAAAGAAAGCAAACGAACTCATCTTTGAGAGAACTTTCTTTGGATTGATTTGATATGGTATTGGTTTACAGCCACTCCATCAATGGAGGACAAAGACTCAATACATGAGCACGAAATCAAATCCAAATCTCTAGAACCCTAACCTCCAACTATCAACTCCCTAAGCATAAAAGCAAAACTAGGGTTTACAAGTAATGAAAGGGTTGGGGTGGCTGTCCAACGACACCCCTATTTATAGTGGAGGCTTAGACCTTCTAGAAGAGTAACCCTAATGGGCTCCCGTAAGGCCCAAAACAAACGGGACACATACGCACGCGGTTTTAAAGCGTCGTCTTCATCTCTTGACCTAATCCGCTTCACCTTGCACCATCTTTGCGCCGTGAGTTGGCAAAAGGTCACCAAGGCGGTATTTGGTAAAATTACCAAAATACCCCTTCTCGATCTTTTCGCAAAGACCGAGTCCCATCTTCGTGAAGCACCTCCATGCTTCGCCACGTGTAGGTTGATCCAATGCTCTCTTCATGTCGGCAAGTCTCTCCCATCCGCTCCCACCGAAACCACCATGGCACTTGCACCGACCCGCCGCTTGATCGAACCATCGCGACCGAATCGCCTGCGGTTACCCTCGTCCATTCTCGCACCACACTTGAGTTCTTTGACCTCACCCAAAGATCGCCGATCGTTCGACCTCGGCTCTCCAAGCCTAGTCCCGATCATCCTCGCTGCTGACCGTCGTTGACCACCAAGCAACTCGCCAAAGAATAGACAAGCAAACGAATCCGGAACAAGTTCTTCACAACTTGACCCACGTTAGTCAAAACATGCATCATGCAACACATATGCCATGAAACCCATGAACTTGACCTAACTTCAAACATCGCCGCCACGAAGGGCGACGATTTAAACAGTCTATTAACCGGTCGACCGCCACCTTGGCTTGCCTCGACCGCTCTCGCCGGCCGATCACCACCAAAGGCGGTCGACCGCCATCCATGACTTAACCAAATTTCCATCCCGAAAAACCAAAACCTCATCGGAATTTTCAAACCAATAGAACTTTTGCCCGAAGCTCCAAAATTATGAGACTAAGTCTGTAAGCACCTTCTCACTTGCCTACACCTTCTATTTTTGGCCCAAAATCAATCCAAAATATTGCAATGGCCGGTCCGACCGCTCAAACAATGCTTGGTCGATCGCTTCCACCTTGCTCGACCGCTACTTTGGCGGTCGACCGCCAAAGGACTATTTCAGAAAAACCAAGTCAAGGCATGGCCGGTCTAACCGCCACAATGGCCGGTCAGACCGCTAGAGGCCTGACAAAACTGAAACTTTGCCGAAAACACGTGATTCGACAAACCGTCAACGACATTGCCAATTGTAACATCATCCTAAGATCTCAGGCATATCCCCATGATATCCACAATATGAATTATAGATATATAATAAAATGAGGATTGTTATATCCTCGTCACACCTCTACCACCGGAGTTGCCCCCCCCCACCCCTCGCAGTACTACTGTGGTAACTTGGCACATATCATTCAGTCCACATACCCGAAGACCGCCGCATGGGCATACTACACGTGCAAAGATATCCGCGTAAGAGAATCTCACACACACATCGATTTTTCACATTGCATGCTTCATTTCACATATTGCTAACTTTATTCGTGCATAATGGCAGCCGTCACAGTGTAGCTACTTCTTCCAATGGATCGATAGTCTGGATAGGTACGACAGGGCATTCATCTAGCAGAAGTAAATGTTGAACTATGTGGTGCCACCCGAGAACTGCTCCCATTGGAAACCTCACTCGGCTGAGAGTGGGGAAGTCTAGGCAAAGGCAGCGAAGATCCCTAAGGAACTAGGGTGGTGGTGGAAGACCAAAAGTTAGCTCGTTGAGGACGTTCGGGCTGAGCGTGTGATAGACAAGGGAAAGACAGCCATGGTCACCATGCTCCTGCTAAGCAGGTGGTTAATTCTGTGGAGGTCCTGGAAGCCCAATACAAGGTCGCCTTCGCAACGGGACACGCCCGCAGGGCTGTAGGAGACAAGGCAAAGGCACCGATGGGCCCTAAAGACTGACTTCTTTCCGATCCACTAGTTTTTTTTATTCCAAAAGGCATATCGAATTGATGATTCGTTCATGTTGTCATTTCTACCATATGAGTAGCAGGACAAACATGTACATGTAACCAAACCTTGTACGCCATGTAATTCGCACCTATATTACGAAGACTTTTTGTTGGAGTTGAAATATCATCTTTTAAATTTAATTCCCTAATTATTCTCTATTTAATTTTTTGTTCACTTTTTTTAAAATAATCGGTTGTGCGAACACTTCACTTGGTGACAACAGCACGGATGCAATTAACCCTAAGTCCCAATTGGATTCGGACGAGTGGTAGTGCACCCGGTGTGCAACAGGAGGGCGATGTGATGCAGCAACATGACGAGGCGGCTGGAATGGGCACACGGCAGCTGGGTCCACTACACCCCGTGTGCAGGTGTGCTGCAGGCATAGTTATAAAACCCGAACCGGTCATCGACCCGGTCGAGGTCTCGGGTCACTGACCCGGTGGGTCAACGGTTAGACCGCATGGTTTTAAATTTAATGTGTGTGTGTGTGTGTGTGTGTGTATATATATGTGTGTGTGTGTGTGTGTGTGTGTGTGTGTGTGTGTACATATGCGCATGCGCACACACACACACACACACATATATATATAGACACACGCACCCCACAAAAAATAGGAAAAAATCAATGATACACAAAAAAAACAATAATAATTAAAGAATCTGAATTCTGAACATCAAATTAAGTCAGTCAAAGTGGAACATCATAGACTCACATAATAACGAGATCATTCAAACAATTGATGTTCTAGTCTATTTTTGTTCTTTAAATGAATATGTTTAAATATACTCCAATTCCTCTCACATCCAGATGCACTACATGTTTTGGCTTAATACATGAATTGCCAACTTACATATTACTATATATGTTTTAGATCTAAATATATATTACTCTGATTAGAAAATAGAACGGTAAAAATCTAACACTTACATCTTAACAAAGACTAGAGAGTATCTTGCTGATGGAGGCGAAGCTGGGCAGAGAATAGAGAGGAGCTGTCAACTAGAGTGAGAGAGTGAGAAAGATAGAAATTATTTATGTGTATCCGCCAATTTCATAAGGGAATTTCTACTAAAACCTAGCAACACCCAATGTATGAACATGCCCTTCAGTTTAGTCTTGAAAAACTCTTTCATTTGAGGGGTTTCTTGAAAATTGGCCTTGTGAACAAAACCCGGCCGGGTCAAGCAAAACCGGCCAGGTCGACCGGTTTTTTCCGGGTCAATTGCATCTCTGGTCTTGTAAATGTGTTCAGCCCGGCAAAGCCTTTGGGTCCGGGTTTTTTAGGTTTAACCGCCGGTCCGATCTGCGTTTTATAACTACGGTTGTAGGGCTCCGGTGCACCCGGTGTGCGACATGTGGCCTGCGGTGCTCCGAGTGAGTGGGCAGGATGCTGTGGCTGACCGAGAGCACTGTTAGCGACACGTGTCGCCTACCTAACCAACCACATGGTCATTCTTGACAATTCCGCAGGGAAAAGAGCTAGATTTGCTATTTCATCACCGAAAGAGCCAAAAACTCCATCACCATGCATGCTCACAAAGGTTAATGGATGTCTGTTCAAAGGTCATTTTGCGGGCAGCCAACCATAGTTATTAGTTGCAAATGATTGCATTGGAAGTTATACAACTCATTGACATGCAATTGACCAAGAGTTGCATATAACCGGGAGTATAGAGTTAAAAACACAAAACTTGCTTCTGAAGGTGTGTGCGGTGTGCCCTATAATATATCTATTATTTAGTAAAATAAAAAAAGGAAGATATCACATTCGCTCTCAAAGCTATAAATTAGCAGGTTTATCGGAGTAAAAAGAGAAAAAAACTACCTTGTCGATTTTTTGTTTGATCAGATTATAACGGCACAGATTGATGAGATATAGTTAGAGTTCTAGAACAAATACAACTCTATTACTCTCTCCTCCGTTCACAAATACATGTCATTCTAGCTTTAAAATTTTGTTCCAAATTCGAAAAAGGTTTTTGAACCACTTTGTATAGACATGTAAAAAATTCTAATAGATAGTAGGTGCCTTACCTACTATTTTCCAAAAAAAAAAGAATTCCGTATCAAAATTTAATTATCTGTCACTTTCGCTACCGGCGGGTATCCACAAATTAGCATTGGGCGTTATAGGATGCAATTTTTTTCAATCTTGCTGAGAACTAGCTGGGTGGCCCACCAAATTGCACGGTTAGCGCTAATATAATTCTACTTAACAATATAGAATTATGTTATTCTCTTCTGTGTAACTACTTTTCAAACACTTAAAAAGCACGTTCTAAAGAAACCTTTCTAAATATTACTTCTTGTACTCATTTTCAATGATCGTTTCACTTTGGCCTGTAACCTAAGGCTTCAGAAGACATGATATGATATGAGCGGCGGTGGTGCTCCCAAAAAGAGCAATGACCTAGGAAGGAAATTCTATGAGGCACCACCCCACGTGAGGCCCTACTTCTGAGCCCTTGGATAAGAGAGAGGGGGGGGGGGGATTGAGATGAACGGTGATGGGGCGGGGCCTCACGGTAAAGCCCCGTCCCATAGCATTTTCTTCCAATGACCTAGCATGTGGCAAAGTTCAACAAAGCGATCTAGAATTTCTCCCTTTGATGCACCTCATAATCGAAGAAGTCACTCTACCGAGCTCCAATTTTCTTCGAATTTGTAGTGTAAAATTGGCTCTACCTTCTTCCTAGCCACTATGAAGCAATGCAGTATGATGAAGAAACCCTTGGTCACCACGATCTTGATATCCTGTGTGGACTGTTCATTTCCAAACCAAACCAAAAAACCGAACCGTACCGGTCAACTCAGTTTGACTGGTATTCGGTACGGTTTTTAAAAATCAGGTTTTTCGGTAGTTCGGTTTTTTCGGTAAAAATCAACTGAAAACCGAAAATCTGGTACTCTCTGGTCTCTACACGGCACATGCGTAGCTCGCAGCCTCGCCTCGCAGGCCCGGGCACTCCCTCCGCGTCCACGCTCGGCGGCCTCGGCCCATGAGTCCTCCAAGCAGAGCCCAGCGCAGCTCTCTTATTCGGTCAATGGTCAATGGTCATCCCGGTTGCTAGGGATGGGGTCCCGATCTTCCAACAGGTTCTGGATATGTTCGATTTGGTGGAGGTGCGACACAAATCGATTCGGCTTCCGAACAACACGTTCCGAACCCCGCAATCGCAGCACCACGTCTCCTCAGGTTATCAACCGTCGCGCTGCCCGGTTGACTCGCCAAGAAGGCTAATCCTCGCTGCGAATCAAGAACACAAGCAAGAACAAGGAAGAACACAATGGAATTGCAGATGTATTCTTTTAGCACTCGAAAGTTGGGGTCTCACAAACCGATGAACGGCGACACTGTTCAAGACAGAATTAATCTAAGCAAAACCCAACCCTAATGGTGGGGGTGGCGGCTGGATATAAAGGATTGAGGGGCGTGCAAAACCCCTGGACGCGCCCTAATGGGCTCCAACACGATACAAAGCTGAACGGCCCAAAAGACGGTGGCGCAGCACCCTGACAGATTCTGAATGCCCACTTGTTTCGACGATTCCCGTTGACTCAGAAGGAATTTTGACATGGGACCAGAGCCATTGGAAAGATCGTCTTCTCAGCTTTCCATACATATGTGGAACATCCAAAACGGAGCCCGGATGCGATCTGGGCGTCCGTTTTAGTGCGGCCTGGTCCTGAACTCCGAATTGGATTCGAAGTCGGCTTGAGTTGGGACTCCAACATGATTCGACCGCCCTCGCTGGACTTGTGCGCCTCGTAGCCCTTCTCCAAGTACTTCTAGGTCCTCTCCATGGTTCCTAATCATAATTAAATCATTAGGTAGCAATCGATTCTCAAATGAACAAAAAAGTAGTTAGGAACGAGCTCACCAGAATTCAATTGTCGGGCGCGAGCTCTAGTGATTGGTCCTTGAATGTCAAGTGGAGGATTGTTGTGTGTATCCGAAGAAGTGATGTCCTCATCATCCTCCCCTCTTGAAGCGGAGTTGTCCTCAACTCAGCCTCATCTTCTTCTCCCAAGTATGGCTTCAAATCTGAAATGTTAAAGGTGGGACTAACCCCAAACTCGGAGGCAACTCAAGTTTATATGCATTATCATTTATCTTCTCAACTATCTTAAAAGGACCAGCAGCTCTAGGCATCAATTTTGACTTTCTTAACTCAGAAATCTATCATTTCTCAAGTGCAACCAAACAAAATCACCCTGCTCAAGTTTAACTTCCTTTCTACCTTTACTACCAAGAATCTCAGATTTTTCATTCATCTTTTCAATGTTTGCCTTAGTAGTCTCATGCATTTTGACAATAAAATCAGCACGCTCCTTAGCATCATTATGAACTCTCTCACTAGTAGGCAAAGGTAAAATGTCAAGAGGGCACGGGATTGAATCCATATACTACCCGAAAAGGACTTACCTTGGTGGTGGAGTGTGCCGCTCGATTATATGCGAACTCAACATGCGGCAAACACTCTTCCCACACTTCAAATTATTCGTCAAGACAGCTCTCAAAGATGGTAGACAATGTGCGGTTTACCACCTCGGTTTGGCCATCGGTTTGTGGGTGACAGTTTGTAGAGAACAACAACTTTGTACCCAACTTGTTCCATAGAGTACGCCAAAAGTGACTCAAGAACTTGGCATCACGATCTGAAACAATAGTAGAAGGCATACCATGCAAACGAACTATCTCTTTGAAAAAGATGTCGACAATATGAGTGGCATCATCGGTTTTATGACATGGTATAAAATGAGCCATCTTAGAAAAACGATCCACAACAACAAAATGCTATCCCTCCCCTCTTAGTCCTGGGTAATCCTAAAACAAAGTCCATAGAAATATCTGCCCACGGAATAGAAGGAACGGGAAGAGGCATATACAAACCATGTGGATTCAAGCGAGACTTAGCTTTTTGACATGTAGTGCAATGAGCCACAAATCGCTCAACATCTCGCCTCATCTTTGGCCAAAAGAAGTGTGTGGCGAACGTCCTCCGCCTTCTTAGCACCAAAATGTCCCATCAAACCGCCTCCATGCGCCTCCTGCAACAACAAAAGACGAACGGATCCAACTGGAATGCATAGGCGGTTAGCTCTAAACAAGAACCCATCATTGATCACGAATTTATTCCATGCTTGTCCCTCTTTACAATGCAACAACACATCCTTAAAATCAGCATCTAAAGCATATTGTCCTTTAATGGTTTGAAGACCAAAAATGTGACAATCAAGTTGAGACAACATGGTATAGCGTCGAGACAAAGCATCAGCAATCACATTATCCTTCCCTTTCTTGTGTTTAATGACATAAGGAAAAGATTCAATAAATTCAACCCACTTAGCATGTCTCGATTCAAATTGGTTTGACTACGAATATGCTTAAGTGATTCATGATCGTAATGAATGACAAATTCTTTAGGCCATAAATAGTGTTGCCACGTCTCTAAAGAACGAACAAGAGCATACAATTCTTTATCATAATGGAATAATTAAGAGCAGACCATTCAATTTTTCACTAAAGTAGGCAACAAGTTTGCCTTCTTGCATCAAAACACCACCAATACCAATTCACGGCATCACATTCCACTCAAAAGTCTTACCAAAATCCGGAAGTTGGAGCAATGGTGAGTGTGTAAGCTTGTCCTTCAAAAGATTAAAGGACTC
Source organism: Phyllostachys edulis (assembly GCA_036346405.1). Taxonomy (NCBI): domain Eukaryota; kingdom Viridiplantae; phylum Streptophyta; class Magnoliopsida; order Poales; family Poaceae; genus Phyllostachys; species Phyllostachys edulis. The sequence continues at coordinate 78,875,469 of CM070549.1, read as the reverse complement.
CTCTTGTGATGGCCCCCAATGAAACACGACTCCTTCTTTGTCAACTCAATCAACGATGTCGCAATGGTGCTGAATTCCTTGACAAAGCGGCGATAAAACCCTGCAAGGCCAAGAAAACTCCGCACTTGAGAGACCGTCGTGGGCGTGGGCCAACTCCATATCGCCTCCACCTTGGCTCTATCAACCTCAATTCCCTGTGGAGTCACAACATAGCCAAGAAAAGAGACTCGATCCGTGCAAAAGGTGCACTTCTCAATGTTACCAAACAAACGTGCATCTCTCAAAGCATTAAAAACAGCACGTAAGTGATTCAAATGTTCATCCATGGACTTGCTATAAATCAAGATATCATCAAAGTAAACGACCACAAATTTGGCAATGAAAGGACGTAAAACCTCGTTCATTAATCTCATGAAAGTGCTAGGTGCATTAGTTAAACCAAAAGGCATGACTAACCACTCATACAAGCCGAACTTAGTTTTAAAAGCAGTTTTCCATTCATCGCCAAGTTTCATTCTTATTTGGTGGTATCCACTACGCAAGTCAATCTTTGTGAAAATTATAGCACCACACAACTCATCAAGCATGTCGTCTAACCTGGGAATAGGATGACGATACCTTATAGTAATGTTGTTAATGGCTCTACAATCTACACACATGCGCCAAGAACCATCTTTTTTGGGTACCAAAAGAACAGGAACAGCACAAGGACTAAGGCTCTCACGTACGCACCCACGGTCCAAAAGTTCTTGGACTTGTCGCTGAATCTCCTTAGTCTCTTCGGGATTGGTCCTGTACGCCGCACGGTTTGGCAAACTCGCTCCAGGGATCAAGTCAATCTGGTGCTCAATCCCTCGAATGGGTGGAAGTCCTGGAGGTATCTCATCAGGGAAAACATCTCTAAAATCCTGCAAAAGGTGAGTGACAGGAGCAGGCAAAGTGCAAGGCATATTATCAAGAGAAAATAAAGCATCTGTTGCACACAAGAGCATAGCATGTATCATTAATATCATCAATTTCAGCAAGGTCTGATTTTGTGGCAAGCATAACGAATGTTTTGCAGATTTATCATGTTCCGTTGATCATTAGCGGCTACTTCGCTCCCTATCGGCCTCTATAATCTCACCGGGTCAAAGGCGGTAAAGTAACTTTTCTTCCCTTATGCATAAAAGTGTATTTGTTACTACTACCATGGTGTAAAGCATCATTATCAAATCCCCAAGGGCGACCCAATAAAAGAGAGCATGCTTGCATGGGAACCACATCACAATCAACATGATCAGCATAACCACCAATGGAAAAATGGACTCTGCATGTTTGTGTTACCTTAGCTTTTCCAGAGTCATTTAACCACTGAATATGGTATGGATGTGGATGCGATCGCGTGGTCAAGCCAAGCTTCTTGACCAAATCGAAACTCACCAAGTTGTTGCGGCTTCCTCCATCAATGATGACACGCGCGCGCGGGTTCTTGATTGCAAAGAAGGTCTGAAACAAATTTTGGCGTTGAAGCTTATCGGGTTGTTGTACCTGTCTTTGAGGACTCATTGCACAATGATGCTCAGAAGGCGTTCTTGTGGGCGCCCACCAAGGAACAGTCGTCATGACCATCGCCATTGTCGTCCCGAGGCACAACGTCATCATCCTCCTCGACATCCGGCAGTCTTGATGTAGCCTCCATCTTCCGTGGCGATGTATGCCCGCTGGCTAGGGCAATTCCTCCGCACATGACCAAGTCCATGGCAGCGGTGGCATCAATGTTGGAGGAGCGGCCCGTGGAAGCCACGGAAGAAGAACTCTTATTGAAGCTCGCAAAGAATTTTTGTAGAATCTGCAGGCGGTCGTGGAAGGTGGCCGTGGTACCGCAGCAATCTTGTTCGGCGGTGGTGGAGGGGATCGAAAACTTCAAGAAGACTTGGGCGATCCGTCGATGTAGTCGTCATGGCGTGTAGGAGGGTCGTCCGGTGCTTGCCGGCCGATTCTGGCGTCCTGCAATTCTTTTCGCAAGCATAGCAAGTCGGAACAAGCGGTTGTGATATTAAAATCTTTATAATCAACAATGTCCTGAATTTCACGCCAGAACCCGCAGTAGAAACGACAAATCTTATCCTCTGTGTCCTCAACAACCCCACAACGCACCATACCCTTTTGAAGCTCGGCATAATAGTCTGAAGAACTATCACCTTGTTCTAAGCGCTGTAATTTTTTTCTCAATTCACGTTTATATGAGGGAGGAACAAAACGATTACGCATAGCTTCTTTTAACCGCTCCCATGTGTCAGTTGTAGCGCATGGTACCCGATTCATTCCACCGGATAATAGCAAAGTCCTTAAAATCACTAGTAGCTTGTCTAACTCTATGTTGTTCAGAACCAAGTGAGAATTAAACTTCGCTCTCACCGTCATCTCCCAATCAAGATATATTACAAAGATCATAAAGGCGAGAAAAAGATGGTATGGTAAACTTGACTTTAGCAAAAGGGTCATCGTTACCATGACGGTTACGGTTATTACCTCCCATACCATGTACATTTTTTTTGAAGACGCCGACGTAGTCGTGCATCCGTGTTTCCCTCGATCAATGTTGCCAACCGCATCATGCATCGCGTCATCATCATGATGATGGCCGTCATTGACAGTGGCGGCGTGCCTCAATCGTCCATCGACCAAGTGAGGTCACCATCCGCCGCCCACCCGCTCAATGCCTTACGTGGTGTTCAACTTGGCAATGGCGGCGACGATGGTGTCCATTCGCCACGAGATTAGTGAATGAAGCATTTTGGTTGTCGGCGCAGACTTGAGCCGGCCGCGACTAACACACTCGTTGAAATCGACCGGTGTCCCATCCCTTCGGTCCCCGCCATGGTTAGTGGAAACACAGGAAAACAAAATGGTTATCCTATCAACTACAAAAGAGGGCGGTGGGAACCCGCAAAGGAAGTGGCTTACCAAGCTCTTACAAGTGTTCTTACCCTCGCAAGCGAGAGGGTGGTACAACCGGTGGTGGTTCGTGATACAGAACGTGGCATCGCGATTGCAAGGGTCAAAAGTCGTGCTATCCGTAAGTAGGTATATGGAGCTTGGAAGGCCAAATATGTTAGTGGAACACAATTCAATAACAGATAGTAATCTTGAGCAAATGTCCAAAACACCGGTCCTAGTTCTTTGGTCTAAAAGTGTCCTATAGCGGTATGATATGATGAACAAGGAGTCAACTAGAATAGTAAAGCAAAGACAGCAACAAGGATGGCGAGGTCTAAAACTGTGCTCTCTGATTTTTTTTTTAGGCACGGAGTGCTCTCAGGTGCCCCTTTTTTTTCTCTAGGCAAAACCAGGTGCGAAATTTTTTTTTTTTTTTTTTGATATTTTTTCACAAAGCAGAGCACGAAATAGGAACCACACAAAGTTTCACCTCAATCGATGTAAGGTGTGGCCTCTGAAAATGATGAATGTCTTTGCAAAGTCGGTGATGAAAATTCAGAGCTCGAGTATCTTGCACTTTCAGGCCGAATTTGGGCAAAATAAATTCGCCAAACCCGACAAAGTGGGGAGTTTCGATGCAAAATTTAATTTCACCCAATTTCAAAAAAAATTCTGATTTCGAGTTCAGATGCAAAAGTTACTGACCGTTTGAAGGAGGGCCTCAGAGTTATGGTTGTTGTGGAGGCCAAACGAAATCGGGTAGAACAAATTGGTGGAATTTGGGCGGAAGCTCGAAAAGGTGGAGGATGGTGCTTGGGTGATCACAAGACTCAATGAGGAAAGGTCTTTGGGTGATCAAGAGACGCGATGGATGCCTCAATTTGACGGTGGAGAAACAGAGGGTGGGAGGGTGGGAGAAACAAAAGTTGACGGCTAGGGTTTGTATGAGACGTAGCGGAAGCAAGACAACCCGAAATAAAACACGATCTAAACCAGCAACAAGACTCGACTAAGGACACAAACTCAACACTACGGACTCTGAAATCAAATTGTGCAAAAGGCTAAACGAGATCTTGGACAAGGAACAACCTATGACTACAATTTTTTTGTAGGGCTTTTTCTTGGACTCTAGGATGAAACCGAAGACAATCAAGGGTAGGGTAAACTCGAACCTGAAGGGACACCTGAAGCTCTGATTACCACTTGCTAGGGACGGGGTCCCGATCTTCCAACAGGTTCTGGATATGTTCGATTTGGTGGAGGCGCGACACAAATCGATTAGGCTTCCGAACAACACGTTCGAACCCCGCAATCGCAGCACCACGTCTCCTCGGGTTATCAACCGTCGCTGCCTGTTGACCTCGCCAAGAAGGCTAATCTCGCCGCGAATCGAAGAACACAAGCAAGAACAAGGAAGAACACAACGGAATTGCGGATGTATTGTTTTAGCACTCGAAAGTTGGGGTCTCACAAACCGATGAACGGCGACACTGTTCAAGACAGAATTAATCTAAGCAAAACCCAACCCTAATGGTGGGGGTGGCGGCTGGATATAAAGGATTGAGGGCGTGCAAAACCCTGGGCCGCCCTAATGGGCTCCAACACGATACAAAGCGAGCGGCCCAAAAGACGGTGGCGCAGCACCGACAGATTCTGAATGCCCACTTGTTTTGACGATTCCCGTTGACTCAGAAGGAATTTTGACATGGGACCAGAGCCATTGGAAAGGTCGTCTTCTCAGCTTTCCATACATATGTGGAACATCCAAAACGGAGCCCGGATGCGATCTGGGCGTCCGTTTTAGTGCGGCCTGGTCCTGGACTCCGAATTGGATTCGAAGTCGGCTTGAGTTGGGACTCCAACATGATTCGACCGCCCTCGCTGGACTTGTGCGCCTCGTAGCCCTTCTCCAAGTACTTCTAGGTCCTCTCCATGGTTCCTAATCATAATTAAATCATTAGGTAGCAATCGATTCTCAAATGAACAAAAAGAAGTAGTTAGGAACGAGCTCACTGTAAATTCAATTGTCGGTATGAGCTCTAGTGATTGGTCCTTGAATGTCAAGTGGAGGATTGTTGTGTGTATCCGAAGAAGTGATGTCCTCATCACGGTGTTCACTTCTGCCTCCTCGCCCAAACGCGCTTAGGCAAGCATGCCGAGACTCACTACTTAGTGTTCACTACATCATCCCGCCTCAATGCACCTAGGCAACAAGCCGCCAGATTACTATGCAACAATAGACCGAGTTCTGATAGCATGATCGAGTAGTATTAGCCAACAAACAGAACACTGAGTTAGTGAGTTACAGTAGCACTAATACTCAGTGTTCACTTCTGTTAGTCTGTTAATCTTATAGAACTTGAACTTCGCAAGTATTTTGTGACCGCAAGTATTTTTGACTTGTCGTATCATTCTCAATTCGCGTTACCTTTGGTAAATATGGTATTTACCGACACCGTACCGAAATAAAGTGGTATTTACCGATACGGAACGGTATTTTAAATAATACCGTGTTTACCGAATTAACAATACTGTATTTACCGTATACACCGTGTTTACCGAACCGTATATACCGAAAAAACTAAACGAACACCCTATTCACACACACCATCCTCTATGAGAGCATGGCCGATCGCAGCGGCATATGCCTCTCTGTGCTGCTTCGCGATAGCACGATTGGTCCGCATCCTAATTTTGTGCAAGCCTAGGTGGTGTGGTGGCTACAAGTAGAAAACAGAGGGCCACGGGTCACTATCCACTGCGAGGGGTAGGGGTATCGAGGTCCATGAAGTGTAAGGAACAATAAAGAGAACGAATGATATATTTATTTGTGTTAAATTCAGCGAAAGTCATGTTCTGCTTGATATGCAAGAGGGCCTATTTATAGCATTGCAAATTAAGAGGTAGGAGATTACAACAGTGCCTCTATAAAGGCCATAGGACTATAGGGGTCTCATGGTATTTTCCTCTTTCGTTGGTTGCTTACTTGCACTGTGGACTCCCATGGACGGTGTCCACCACGTCACCCTCCTAGGTCCATTGTGGGGCCTCGACTTCCCCCTTCATCCTTTGCCCGAAGACCCCCTTCGGGGGTGGGCTGATTGGCCAAGGCACCAAGGTGGCGTCCTTCCCCCTTCACGTATGCCAAAGGGGCCAATTCCTTTTGCTCTTCACTGAGACGTTGGGGCGTGGTGGGTGCTGGTTGTGCACCTCTCAACCCTTGTATTGAAAAAACCCTAGTTTGTGTTTGGGAGAGGAAAGTAGAGATGTTAGGGTTCTAGAGAGTTGGATTGACTGTGTGCCTAGCCTGGATCTTGCTTGCTGTGACATGTGGGAATGCATCTAGGATCATCTTGATCATTTTTTACCCACGAACAATTTTTTGGATCATATTTTGGTCTTGACTCGGTTTTGAAGCAACATTCACTCAAACGGAAAAATGTTAGAATTTTGGCAATTATCTTCACGATCCTTGATTGAAATAAGTTCCTGACATTCTAGAGAATGTATATTTCAAGTTTCATAAAGTTTGGAGTTGATGATCAAAAATTAGACCAATTTGTGATTTTGAGCTTGGGCTGATTTCATTGTTCATCGTGCTAGAGGTCAGACCACCCCTGGTGAGAGGTCTGACTGCTAGGCCAAAGGTCAGACCGCCCATTTGAGAGGTCTGATCGTCCAACATATTTGGTTTTGAGTTTTTGGTGATTTTGGTCTATTTTCTTCGGGGTTTTGATTGGATTTAATACAAGTCTTCCGCTATACTTGTATATTGATCTTCATAGCTCTCATAACTATTAGAGTGAAAATCGTATTGAATCCGATCAAGGTGAAAAAGAGACAATGCTCCTATTCACCACCCCCTCTAGTCGCCTTTTTGGTCCAACACCACTCTTGTTTGTCATAAAAAAAAAGCCACAAATGCTTCATTGACATGAAATTTTACGAAAAATACTTCAACATAAAATATAATAAGAAAAACATAGCAAAACATAAATAATATAACATCTTAGATATACAAATTGAATACCTAAATAACGATGATTTCATCTGTAACAAAGCCCACCATTTCTTCATCAATAGTTGGACAAGTACCAAAACCTACAAAGGCAACATAAAAAAATAAATCAAACAGAGATATGATTAAATACAAAGAATATGAAGTTTAGATTTGTAAGAACCTAACTTACCACTAGCGCGATTATCTTCAGCTTGTTCGACTTTGGATGGAGTTCATTGAGACATGCAAATAAGACTTTAATCTTTTCAACCTGCTCCGCATAAGTCAATATCAACTTATATAGTGGTTGATAACATTAACATTATCTGTAAGAAATCATTGATAAAAGCAATTGACTGGTTGAGACATCAAGCAAGTTATAAACCATGTATTGTCAACCGAGTAAAAGGTACTAAAGGTGCTTTCAACAGATGTGACAACAGCTATGGTGATGATGGCATGGCTTACCAATGCACAGGAACAACGTTAGCAAAGGGACATGCTGCAAATGCTAGGCAGTACTAACTCGTAAGTGACAACAAAATCAAATATATTAATATGCTATAACATGAATTGGTAAAATCTCCAAGGTTATGGGTAATGGAACTTAGTGGAACCACATGACACCATTCATTTATTCCATTGCTCATGATATAGCATGTTCCAATTAAAAAATTCCGATGGGGTGAGAAGATAACAGATACAACATTTCTGTGCCTGTTTCAATTTATCAAGTTGTGTATCTTATATCTATACTAATTGAGAATTGTAAAAGTCATACCTTTCATCTGTAAAAGTACATACTTGCCATCAAGAGAGCAGATTTCCAGTTGAATCAAATTGTCTGAGATACATGCTCAAGCGATGAGTAAAGTAGACTCGTATCCACACATAGTAACACAGTTACTTGAGCTTGAGCATAAAATGAGGTGAGATGAGGTGAGATGCGTGAGGAGGGATCTCTAGCAAGAAAGGTTCCTACAACAAGATGGTTAATACTGCATCCTCTTAGACGAGATCAAAGGGTTCCCCAAACACAACATACAACGCGATGTTGTTCACCAAGCCAAAATCGAGTGCATGAGAAAAAAACTGCAACTCCCCGCTGTTAACAGCAGCAAGATTTCAGGCATGGATACGCACCCTCTTCCTCCTTGGTGAAGTCGTCGACGCTGTAGCGGAGTCGGAGCGCGTCCGGGAGTGGGATCCCGGCGCTCTGAGTGCGGTGGGGCACGCAAACGAGGCGGAGCATTCGCCTGCGGCGGCGAAGTAGCGGCGTCCGCCTACCGAGTCGTCATGGCGGCCGCCCGCCAGCGCCGCCGTCCTAGTCGCTGCCCACCCAGTCGTCGGCGTGGCCCTCGACGGGTCCCAGGTAACGCACGATGCCAACGCGATGGACGTCGCCAGCGGCGTGCACGCGTTGGCCCATGCAGAAGGTGACGACGGCCAGGAGATCGGCGCCATGTGATGTGACGTGAGCAGAGCAGGAAGTGAGAGAAACAAAGACGACGAGTCTAGGGATCGCTGGAACCTGGAGCGGTGGTGTAGAGGCGTGGGCCGACGTGGGAGATATGCGTGGAGTCGTGGGCCGGCATGGGAGGGAGGTGTGGGCCGGCTGAGCCTCGGGCTGTCCCTGTATTTTGTTGTTGAGACTTGTATTTAAATTTATTTTGCACTGGTATTTTTGCTGGGCCTTGGGCTACAGCCCACCTTGCCTGTAGGGGCGGAGAGGCCCGAGGTTCAGCAAAAAATTGCATGTAAAAAAAATTAAATTCTACCATGTATTGCAGCAGTTTGAACTAAGCACAGTGGGCCGGCCCGAGGCCCAGGCCAGCGCTGGCTCCGCCCCTGTCTGCCTGAGGCTCAGATCCGCCCATAATTAACATGTTGTAATTTATTTTGTAGAACAGCTCTGAACATATGAACCCATACCAATATCATAAACATTTAGCCCTCTCAAAGGGCTAGTATTTTTGTTTCTCAGCAGAAATTTGGTAACAGTGCTGTATGCAAACCGAAATTATTTTTATTGAACGCTATTGAATAGAAATACGGTGGGATCCATTAAGGGAAAATATCAATGACATAGCTAGAAATGCGTGAGCTGTAGTGATGGCTACAATACAATCCTTTGGCAACTTTGGTTAAAAGGAAAAATCTTCAATATAAGGACTAATAAGGCTACAGGAATGGCGGATTGCTTATCTGAGATAAGCCTGTAACCGTACAATCTGACGGATTTACTTTTTTTTTTGTAGTTTATACGGTTTTATAAATACGGTATACTCGGTGATATGATATTGTTAGTTTGATAATACGTTATTTTTAAAAATATGGTTGGGCATGAGCATATACCAAATTTACGAAAGTTAACACGAATAGAGAGCTGACTCGGAGACTCGCGGACTTGTGGTCAGCACTCAGAGGCAGCACGACGGGTTAGCTAGGTACAACCTTTTGTTCTGCATGATGTATGAATGTTCCACGGTGTGCATGCAATATGTATGTCAAGCTACTGCGCACCTTTGGTTGTGGTCAGCGCTCAGGACAGGAGGCAGCACATCAGCCGTGCCCATGCGACAGCAGCAGCACTGTAGACAGCAGCTAACTCAGGCCAGCACCCCAGCCGCCTAGGCCCATAAACCAACGCAGGAAACACATCAGCCTAGCAACACAGCCCAGCTGTCCAGGCCCACTGGCCCAGCAACCAGTCGGTTTTCCGGTTTTCATTCGTTTTTTACGAAAAAATAACTGAACCATGAAAAAACCAGAAATGGGAAAATACTGGTAAAACCGAGTTAACCGGTGCAGTTCGATTTTTTTGTTCGATGGTAATGTGCACAACCCTACTTGTTGATGATCAGGTATGATTTAGTAGAAAGTAGAAACCTTGATGGAGTAGTTTTTTTTCCGATTACAAGTAAGACGTATACGTGAGTGCATTTACTTAGCACACGTCTAAACAGACGAAGGCCCGAGATAAATCTGTGAACCTCATAAATTTTCCACTAAAGTGCACTCAGGTGTGTGTGTAAAAGTGGACACTAGGATTTATCTCTGGTGAGTAAGTTGTACACTCTCAACTCTACCACCACACCAAGAGGTGGTTTCCCTTGATGAAGTAGTTGAGTAGTTGATTGGATGTTTATCCGTTCTTTGTTTCAATACGCGATGAATCTTGAACTGTGCTAAGAAATCATCGCGCTTAATGGTCCTTGTGATCTTTGTGTTCTTGCATTTTGGCCAGGCTTTTCTGTTAGATTCGTTAAGTATTTTTCCCTGGGTAGGTGAATTTCTGGAAGCATTACAGGATTGAGTCTAGCAGAAAGAACGGACGCTGTAAGGAGTGTGAAGTAAAAGGTACAAGCCATGACGTATTCTGTTTTCGAGTGACATACTAACATCCAACTAAGTTTTTTTTTTCAGGTACCGGGGGACAAGAGTAGGGTAAAATAGTATCCGGAGTAAAAATGATCTCTCAGTTACAACAATTATCCTTGACAAACATGCTCCCGCGAAGTAATTTTAGTGGCGTAATGCACGAATTGTGTAAATTTACCCGATCTCTGTGCTAGTTGCGACAAATGTCAACACCAAAGACAAGCACAATATCACTTGGCTATATACATGGGCAAACGTACAAGCATTGACCCAGAAGAAATGCATGTTAGATGAAAGTCTGAGATTAGAGTTGGTGGCGCAGCAACTCCTCAATGCGCATGGATGACAGGTTAGTCACAGGATTTGCAATGATTAAGTTTAATTCTTATTTGCCTTTTAATGATTGTAAGATTTCTTGCCGCTTTTAACAGTGTTGGTTATTTTGTTACTTTTATCCCTTTAATAAAATGGCTACTTGATGCAGAGACCGGGAAATATTTTTTTCTCTTCCATTATCAAAAAAAAAAACCCTCATCTGCCAGGTACTTAAAAAGACACCACTTGGCCGTTCCTGGTGTGCAGCCAAGGCGCGAGAAGCCAAAGCGTCCGGCTGGACAACGCGGTAAAAGGAGCAAATTTGGACATGTTTGGTTCAACTCCTTGTGGAGAGCAGGATTTTGGTTAAAAAGTGGACACTTGTCACTTGTGGACTGCAGGAGCGTAGCCACGGTGCGTGCCACCCTTGGAGCCAAACATCCGAGACGCTTCTCCGCGGTCACCACGAGGGCAAGGGAAACTCTAAACGAATAATTCCATATTGCACTTCTTAACTTTGATGAGAGTCAAAAAAAAAATCTTAAACTACAAAATCGTTCAGTATACATCTTTAAATTGTTAAAACCAGATCAAGTTACACCCTACACTGATTTCATTTGTGGTTTTGGACATGTTGGCAACCACGTCACTGGTTTTGGCTTACATGGCATTTGAATCAGCCACTGGTCAAACAAAAATCAGATAGAGAGAGAGAGAGAGAGCGCTTAATTCCTCTCCAAATCTCTCTTCCTCTCCACTCTCTCCAAACCGCCTAGCCTCGGCGAGGCCCTCGCCAGGGTGCGCCGCAACACGGCCTACTTCTGCGCCAACTACACGCTCGCCGTCGTCGCCGCCTCGCTGCTCTGGCACCCGGGCACCCTCTTCGTGCTTATCGCGCTTTTGTGCCGCCTGGTTCTTCCTCTACGCCATTGCGCGGCCGGGGGCAACGCTCGCTCTTCGACGGAGTTCGACGACAGCACCGTCCTCGCCGCGCTCTCCGAGGTCACCGTCGTCGCACTGCTCTTCACCAACGTCGACTGGAACGTCGTCGGGTCGGTCATGATCGGGGCCGCCCTAGTCGGCGTGCACACCGCGCTCAGGTCCATCGACGACCTGTTATTGACCGAGCAAGAGGCTTCCGGCGATAGGCTGGTGGCTACCGGCATGAGCGCCGTCGGGCCCATCTTTCCCACCTACGTCCGCATTTATAGTTCAGGATGTTTTTTGGATTCTCACCAAAGTTCAAGGATGTAATATGGACTTATTCCAACTCTGAATATGAGTTTAGTTTACGTCGTACAATCATAGGAGAGTACATTAGGGAGAAGCATGGGACTGCGCAATGTAAACAACATTCTTACCGGTCTCTTTAACACGTTGAGCTAAAACAATATTGACTCTGTTTTGATCTCTCCGAATATATCCATACAGAATGGGATCACTTTAAAGCTCATCTGCCAGGTACTTAAAAAGACACCACTTGGCTGTTCCTGGTGTGCAGCCAAGGTGCGAGAAGCCAAACATGGAGCACAAGCAGCTAAATGCCACAGTTGGCGTTCGGCTGGACAACGCGGTAAAAAGGAGAAAAATTTGGACACGTTTGGTTCAACTCGTTGTGGAGAGCAGGATTTTCGTTAAAGGTGGACAATTGCCACTAGTGGACTGCGGGAGCGCAGCCACGGTGCGTGCCACCCCTGGAGCCAAACATCCGAGACGCTTCTCCGCGGTCACCACGAACGAGGGCAAAGGAAACTCACCGCCGCGTGGTGTCGTTGCCTCGTTGGTACGGAGGGACACCGCCTGCGGGGCCCGCGATCTTACCACCACAACCACAGGTCAGAAGATAGCAACTGGGTAGCTGGGCATTTAGATTAGGATAGATATAAGGCCAATCATATACAACAGACGTCTAATCGAAACGGAAAATATCGGACGCTTCACCTACTGACCTAGTTTATGTGTGCGAATAACCTCATCGAATCTTCTAGGTGACTTTCCTGTCTTGAAATTTTTTCCCCCTCTACACCCCTAACCCCATTTTTCTGCTGCAACTGCATCCACCCCTTCGGCGGTTTGACAGCGGTCGGAGTCACGCTCCTCTCCTCTGCATCCTCTTCGCACACTCCTAGATCCACCCTGTTTCTGCTTTGAATCCACTGCACTCCCCTCGATCACTCCAATCCCAAATTCAAGCCATTTTGCTACTCGCCATGGATCCACCTCCCAACCAGCAGTCGCTCTTAACAATATCATCACATGAGGAAGCTTCGCCTGGCGCATTGAGGTAGGGGGAACTGCGCTACTATTGGGGGCTGTGATGGGCTGTATCCGAGGCTGAGGCTGGTTAGTTTCATGTGTTTGTTTGTTTGTTGTAGCAATCAGGATTTTTGTTGCAATAGGTGATTTGAAATGTTGGGACTGGATGTTGCAGTAACAAATTGACTTGTTGAAGATAGTTAATTCGAGTTGTTGCAGATGTTTTTCTTGAATGTTTCATATTTCTTGTTTTAGCACTTTGCTAATTCATATACTCATGGTTTTCATTCTTTTTTCGGTGAAAAGATGATATCTTTTTTTCTCAAATTTTTTCGACATTTTCCACTGTTATTCTGTATTTTGTTGCATATGTTGATTACAGTTGTTGTACATGTTATTCATCAATGTTGTATTGAAGCGTACGATGGATAGTATGTCCGGACGCTAGCTGTACCCTAGATATAAGGGTCATAAATAAGTAAACTTCAGTAGAGTTCCTTGTGCTCCACATAAAGTTTATCTGGATCCTCCTATCCTTTTCAGTCTCTCCTAAATAGTGTACATGTGCCGACTTTCCCCTAAAATCAAGTTTATTTTGGCCTTTGTATTTTTCTCTTAGATGTCTGCTGCAATTCACTTGGGTTTCATCGAGATTTGATCCTAGTGTTGAGTGGAGGGTGGTGATAGGTAGTGGAGTCACCAAGGTGGAGGAGGCGAGCTAACGAGGTAGGCGACAACACAAGCAATGTGCGAAGGTGACGAGAATGAAGGAGAGTGCGAACGCATCACAAAAGTCTAGCACCTATGTAAGTGTTTTATAACGTTGTCAAAGATATGTAATGATGATGTGTCATGACATATAAGTACTTCTTGCGAGGAGGTGAGAGATTTTTTCGTTAATCATCTAAATGTGAGTTTAGTTTACATCGTACAATCAGAGGAGAGTACATTAGGGAGAAGCAAGGGACTGCGCAATGTAAACAACATACTTACCGGACTCTTTAGCACGTTGAGCTAAAACAATATTTACTCTGTTTTGATCTCTCCGAATATATCCATACAGAGTGAACTTGTGATGTAATGCCCTGTCTTGATGACTACAACCAAGTTCGAGCGACCATGGTCTCCACACGCCAGCCTCTTAAAACAGATTTAGTTGAACAATCCGTTTTTGATGACAAGTCTGACAACTACCTTGTCACACCATTGTATGGTGACGTGCCACTAAAGCCCTATTTGATAGAGCTTCTACTCCCTGATTCTCAACCGGAACAGTAGGAGTCAAGCCAAACAAATGAGCTTCTCTTTTTTAGAATCAAGATCGGCCAAGAATCGGAGTTGTATGGCAATAGAAAACTAGGAGCAACCTTAGGCGAACTCCCCGCAAGAATCAGCCTCTCGGTTACCAAAATAACCCTCAAGTTGAGGGTTATTTATCCACCTTTTGCCATTGCATATAAAAACCAATTTCCCCACTCCTGTTGCCCCTCCAGTCCCCACTCCCGTCCCGATCACTTGAATGCCTAGGGCAACCGCATGGAACCCTAGCCGCCGCCCTCTCCAAAGCTCCTCGTCGTCGGCCCGGATCCTCACCTAGAGCTTCTCCCTCGGCGTGCGCGTCCTGCTGGTGATATGCCCTAGAGGCAATCATAGAGATGATTGTATCACGTCTATATTTATGAGTTATAGAATAAATGTTATTATGTTCCTTGGATGAATTATCATTTAAGATTACCAAGTATGTGACTTGTTGGTGAAGCTCTTTAACTTATATGATATCATTCTAAATGTATGTCTGGTCGAAATACTAGTGACACATTGACCAACACATGTATTGATTGATGACCATATTTCACCAGTCATGGATATGAGGATATTGAATCAATAATGTGAACATATGTTAGAGAACATGGTGTTGAATTAACCCATCTTGAGACACTATTGAGATTGTTATGATTTTATGTGTTACGAGTTGGTCTCAAGCAATGATGATGTATAATCTTTAGACCTGAGATCAGCATGGTTTTCTACATGTGTAATAGTACATTTAGGGGTTACCAAACGCTACTTTGTAACTAGATAGTTAGAAAGGTAGCTTTCGGGTATGCTATGAAATATGCGGAGGTATGTGACTGGTCGAATATGGGATTTGCCCTCCTAATATAATAAGAGAGATATCCCTGAGACCCTCGATGTGGTCAAATAAAGAAAGTGCATGACCGTGCCACTAGTGGTCGAAGAGTTCGACCACATGAAGTTATCCGTCACTTAATCGAGAAAGTATTGAACAGACCATGAATAACAAAATATCTCACCTAGAGTTCAACCAGATATCGTGAGGCAAGGAGAAAATACACAAGCAGGTCATTCAGTCCGACTAGATACGAACTAGTCATATGGAGATACGAACTAGTCGTAAATTGGTCGAACATGATCACTAACTGGTCATAACTAAATATGAACCAGACGTATGGATATACGAGCTGATCGTAAGTAATAAGGACCTGATCGCATATCATATTGAATAAGGTTCGTCCGATATAATATTTATGTGTTTTCAGGAATCGTTATATCCTGCTAGGAACAGCTAATGACTCGTGGTCAGAAAGGAGTTTTTGAGTCACAACCGATTACGCATGAACCTATAGGGTCACACACTTAATGGGTTGGAACAAACGAGTTCAGATAGGATCCGTTATTGGCTCTTTATAAGAGGATACATGGGGCTGTTAGGACATACATGAGTTGCTCCACCAAAATCCTAACCGCCATCTTCTCGAAGGCCTTACCGTGCGCATTGGTGCTAGCACACCGGTGTTCCACCCCTGGACGTGTGGATACCGTAGAGGAGCTGCTGCAGTTGCCACTGTGCTGATTAAGGATAATCCATGACCTACACAAGGAACATCAAAGGTTGCCGGAGGAGACGATAGGTGCCAAGGATGTTGGACGATAGACTACGACCACTTCATCGACACACTCGACATTGGATCAAGCTGCTCCAACTCTTCTTCTGCTGCATTGTGTGTCTAGTGGTAACGATCTATGATCTCTTACGTGCATAGCTTCCTGGTTTACGTGGCAGAATTTTTAAATTACCAGTTAGTGTAGCCTACACATATCCCTTCAGTGGTAACAGAGCCATCTTGTGTAGTTTTTGATCTAGATCGATCGCATATACTTGATATGTGGTAGTAATAGATTGGATCTATTACTGTTCTGATTTGGTAACCTAGATCAGTTCATATGCTTGGAGCGGTGTAGGCATTGGTTGATAAGATCAATCGGCTTTTGGTGATAGTAGATGTGTTTGCAGGAGATATGAGTTGATAGCACCAGATGATTAACCGCGCTAGTTCATGATCGCATTGCATAAATACTCCTGCCGGTCGAAATTCCGCCATCGGGGTATGCCGCGATGCGTAGTCATATGGAAGCGGTGATCAGATTGGTTTAGAATAGGGTTGATATGATTAATCCGATGATACTCCTAACCGGCTAGCGGGACCGCCGTGCTAGGTAATCATTGTCGTGTTATATAGTATTATGTGTTTATGTCACCCGATAAAATTGGATTCTATGCATAACACCTTTTGCAGGGATTGATGTGAATAATATAGCCCATTGTATATGTGATGCGTGTATGGATTTTTTATGGCTTGCATGTCATGTTGTGTTATAGCCATCGAGCTACATATTATTGTATAACGGTATGCATGCTGACATGTGATACTTGATATTATTATGTGTAATTCATTACTAGCTTTTAGGAGTAACTGCTTAGTAGATGAATATAGTGATTTCAAGCATGATGGCTCGGTGGACAGGAAGCGTGGTGATAGAGATTGCCATGTTAAGGGTCATACTATTTCACGGTTTAATATGATTATCTGTTAATATTTATTTTGTTCATGTTATGCTATTGATCATGTTTTTATCATTAGATGTTTTAACATGATAGAGTCATACCCCTCAAGAAAAAATTAAGTAAATTTGATGCTTTTCCAATTGTTGCGCCTATCACGATTTTGATCGTTAATTGATAGGTTTACCAAAGTAAGGTGCCATTAACTATCTTAATAAGATGGGGTGGGTGTCGGATACCCACGAGCATAGTATTGGTTTAACTTGACTAGGCTATCAAAATAGTTTTGGGCATTGGGGCATAGTGTTGGAATATCTTTTGTTAAATTATTTAATAGAAGAATTTACATAAACATAGTGCTGAATTTTTGCATATACATATTTTCTGTTGTATAACATGGCACCTAGTACTTCCTCCACACCTACCTTTAACTTGCGATCTATTCTTGAGAAAGAAAAACCGAATAGAACAAACTTCATTGACTGGTTTCGTAATTTGAGAATTGTTCTCAAACGAGAAAAGAAGGAATATGTTATAAATGGTCCCTATCCCGAGGAACTGAATGCAGATGCTACTCGTGCTAAAAGGAGTGCTTATGAGAAGCATTGCAATGATGCAGTCGATGTACACTGGCTTATGCTAGCCACCATGAACACTGAGCTTCAGAAGCAGTATGAGATTACGGATGCTTACAATATGATTATGGGTCTGAAAGGCATAATGTTTCAGGACCAAGTAAGGACAGAGAGGTACAATACCTCCTAGGCATTGTTTTCTTGTAGGCTGGTAGAAGGTAGCCCGGTCAGTCCTCATGTGATCAAAACGATTGGTCACATTGAGAGATTAGAAAAGCTTGGTTTTCCCCTTAGCTAAGAGTTGGCTACTAACATGATTCTCTAATCGCTCCATGCGAGCTTTGAGCTTATCATAATGAATTTTCATATGAATGGCATGGAGAAATTAATGACCGAGTTGCATGGCATGCTTAAGGGTGCCGAGGAGAGCGTCAGGAAAAGTTCCAATCATGTGATAATGGTTCAAAAGACTACTAGCTTCAGGAAGAAGGGTAAGTCTTGGAGAAAGAGAAAAGACAAAGGAAAAACTCAAGATGAGATCGAGAGTCTCAAGACTAAGCTTAAGAAGCTCAAGCTAGGTCCTAAGTCTGATATAGAATGCTACCATTGTCATAGAAATTAATCTTGCCACTTCTCCTACATGTTCTTGGGTATTTGACACCGGATCGGTTGCTCATGTTTGCAATTCAATGTAGGGACTAATAGGGAGTAGAAGTTTGGCAAGAGGTGAGGTTGATATTCGCGTGGGCAATAGAGCAAGAGTTGTTACATCAGCTATTGACACTTTACCATTAGTTTTACCCTCATGATTAGTTATAGAATTAAATAATTGTTATCATGTTTCTGCCTTAAGCAAAAATATTATTTCTGCTTCATGTTTAGGAGCAGAAGGTTATGAGTTCATAATAAAGAATAATTGTTATTCAACTTATTTTGATGATATGCTTTATGGTCATGCTCCATTGGTGAATGGATTATATGTTTTGAATCTTGAGGATATGCCTGTCTATAACATTGATGCTAAGAGACTTCGACCTAATGATTTGAATCCCACTTTTATTTGGCATTGTCGTCTAGGTCATATAAATGAGAAGCACATGATGAAGCTCCATAAAGATGGTATTCTAAACTCATTTGATTTTGAATCATTTAAAACATGTGAATCTTGTTTACTTGGTAAAATGACAAAGACGCCTTTCACAGCTATAGGTGAGAGGGCAAGCAACTTATTGGCCTTTGTACATACAGATGTATGTGGACCAATGAGCACCATGGCCAGAGGTGGTTTTCAGTACTTCATAACTTCTACTGATGACTTTAGTAGATATGGTTACGTCTACTTAATGAGGCATAAGTCTAGATCCTTTGAAAAGTTCAAGGAATTTCAGAATGAGGTACAGAATCAACTTAGCAAGACAATTAAATATCTACGATCAGATCGTGGAGGTGAATATTTGAGCCATGAGTTTGGTGATCATCTAAAGCAATATGGAATTGTTCCACAACTTACTCCACCAGGAATGCCTCAATGGAATAGGGCATCTTAACGACGGAACCAGACATTGTTAGACATGGTTCGGTCAATGATGAGTCAATCTGATCTTCTATTGTATTTATGGGGATGCACTCTAGAAACAACGGTTTTCACTTTAAACAGGGTTCCAGAAAAAACAGTAGAGAAGACATCATATGAGATATGGACCAAGAAGTGTTCTGGATTGTCTTTTCTCAAGATATAGGGTTGTGAGGTATATATAAAACGTTTGACGTCTGATAAACTCACACCCAAGTCAGATAAATGCTTCTTTGCGGGGTATCCTAAGGAAACTAAAGGATATTACTTTTATAAGTGGGATGATGACAAAGTGTTTGTTGCCCAAAATGGTGTCTTCTTGGAGAAAGAGTTTCTTTCCAAAAGAGTCAGTGGGAGCAAGGTTGAAAGGATCGAGGCCCCTAAAAATGATTTTGGTAATTAATGACAATAATGTGTTATGGGACTAATATGTGTCCTAAGATGTTTTAAAAAGGCTTAGTCCCGGAGTTTGAATGGCGACGTGTAAATGGCAATGCAAAGATGATAAAAGATCGGCATGGTTCAAGACAAAGGTATTATGAAGCCTAAGGACCCTTTTATAGTTTTTACCGGTCTCGATGCTTGGTGAAAAGACTGGATTTATAGGCTAGATGCCATACTATAAAGAGGGATCATGGCTAGTAGCTTGAGGATTATCTTATGCCAACTTGATCAACTAAAAGTCATGCATTGCATTTAGAACAACTTTTGGAAAAAAGATTTTCAGTAAAAATGGTATGACCGCCCGTGAGGAGTGGTACTACCACAGAGTGGTAGTACTGAATTCTAGTTAGTGGTATGTAAATTCTAGAGAGCATAGTTTTGGGAGTTTTTCTCTGTTGGAAAATCAGTAGTACAAATTGAGTCGAGTGGTACTACCGTTGTGAGGTAGTACCGGACCTTGTGAGTGTGGTAGTACCGCACCTCACTATAACGGCAAGTTTAGAAGCATTAAATGCACCCCTTGTTACCGTTGAATAGTAGGTGTGGTAGTACCGGCCGATCAATGGCGGTAGTACCGCACCTGCTAAATTTTTCAGGGGATGGCTTGAAACGGTCGAATTTGTGGTTGGGGGCTATAAATACCCCCTCATCAGCACCAAGCTCAGAATCTTGGACCTCATTGAATACACTACAGCCTTTGGTGCACTCTCCTCTACTCATTTTCTCATATTTCTCATTTTGAGGTAGTTGAGAGCATTCAAGTGCATATATTTCATTAGTTGATCTCTTTGGCACTTGATTACCTTCAAGCAAGTGCTATAATTTGTTACTCTTGGTGCTTGCTGGCACCTAGACGGCTTGGAGGAAGTTTGCACGATGATCTTTTCAAGAAGGTTGTGAAGAGGCCTAGCAACGATTGCGATTGGTTCGGTGCTCACCATCTTTGGGGAGAAGGAAGAGCAATCCTAGTGGAAACAAGGTTCTTTAGGCTCAATTCGTGGAGCTGGTCCAATTCGTTTGGGCTTACCTCAACGTAGATTAGTGAAGACCGGCAAGTCTTCGATACCACAGGAAAAACATCGATTGTCTTCATTGCAGTTTTCTCTCTTTACTTTACTTTTTCCGCATTTGCAATTTGGAAAATTTTGTTGGTGCCACTAGAAAGTGCGCGATATGGGTCCTGCCACTGCAAAGATGACCTTGTCATTTTTGCCACTTAAATTTTGCGTATGTGTCGTTTTTTCCACTATTGTCAGCAAAAGCGCTGTTACCGTCAAATTTTATGCGAAGTGATGCTGACAGGAAAACTAACAGATGCTGATGGTAGTGGCAAAAACGAAATGGACGCAAAATTGAAGTGGCAAAATGACAACGTCGTCTTTGCGGTGGCAGAACCCATATTGCGCACCTTTCCAGTGGAACCAACAAAAATTTCCCTTTACAATTATAGCTCTTACTTGTGTAGAATTGCTTAGCTAGAATGTTTTTAGTATTGCCATAACCTTGGGGTGTCTTAGTGAAATTTAGAATATAACTCTTGTCTTGTGGTAGAATTCTTTTATTAAGCCATAATTGTGAAATTTGTTAATTAGAGCACAAGTTTTTTAGAAACCTCCTATTCAACCCCCTTCCCCTCTAGTCGGTCATCCTTGATCCTACAAAGGTGCAACTCGAAAAAAATTGGGAAAAAATTGAAAATGTTTCAACTCCTACTAAACCTCTACAGGATGAATAAAATGTTGTAGAACCTGTAGATGAGGCATCAGCCCCACATAGATCTAAAAGGCCACGTCAATTGCCTATAAGGTATGGGCGTGGTGTTTTATTATTGAATGATGATGAGCCCAAGATTTATGAGGAAGCAATGATGGGCCCAGACTCTAAGTCATGGCTTGAACCCATGAGATCCGAGGTAAAATCCATGTATGATGATCAAGTTTGGAACTTGGTTGATCCACCTGATGGTGTTAAAACGATTGAGTGTAAATGGGGTTTTGAGAAAAAGATAGATAGGGATGGAAATGTTCACATTTATAAGGTATGATTGGTGGCAAAGGGTTTCAAACAAATTCAAGGCATTGATTATGATGAAACCTTCTTGCCCGTTGCTATGCTCAGGTCTATCCAGATCATTCTAGCAATGGATGTCAAAATGACTTTCCTAAATGGAAACCTAAGTGAGGATGTGTACATGACACAACCTGAGAGTTTTGTCGATCCACAAGAAGCTAGAAAGATATGCAAGCTTCAGAAATCCATCTATGGATTAAATCAAGCATCTCGGAGTTGGAATATTTGTTTTGATAAAGTGGTCAAAGGGTTTTACTTCATCAAGAATGGAGAAGAACCTTGTCTTTACAAGAAGGTTAGTGGGAGCAAACTTGTTTTTCTGATCTTATATGTGGATGACATATTACTGGTCTGAAATTATATTCCTATGCTTGAATATGTTAAAACTTCATTAAGAAATAGTTTCTCTATGAAAGATTTAGGAGATGAAGCATATGTTTTAGGCATAAGGATCTATAAAGATAGATCTAAAAGGCTAATTGGATTAAACCAAGATATGTACATTGACAAGGTGTTGAAGCGGTTCGACATGCAAGATTCCAAAAGGGGTTTCTTGCCCATGTCACATGGAATTAGCCTTAGCAAGAGTCAGTGTCCTTCGACACCTGATGAGCGAGACAAAATGAGTACAATTTCATATGCTTTGGCTATTAGATCTAACATGTATGCCATGCTTTGTACACGAGCAGATGTGTCGTATGCTCTAAGTATTACGAGCAGATATCAGTCAGATCTAGGTGAAGGTCACTAGATAGTAGTCAAGAATATCCTAAAGTACTTAAGAAGGACTAAGGATGCATTCCTTGTTCATGGTGGGGACGAAGAGCTGGTCGTAAACGGTTACACCGATGCTAGCTTCCAAACCGGCAAGGATGATTTTAGATCATAGTATGTGTTTGTGTTTTGTCTTAATGGAGGGGCACTGTGCTGGAAAAGTTTCAAGCAATTAACAATTGTTGATTGTACAACAAAGGCTGAGTACATTGCGGCTTCCAAAGCTGCAAAAGAAGCCGTACGTGTGGATTAGGAAGTTCATTAATGAACTGGGTGTGGTTTCTAGCGCTTCTAGTCTAATAGATCTCTATTGTGATAATAGTGGAGCCATTGCACAAGCTAAGGAGCCTAGATCACATCAAAAGTCTAAACACATACTTCGACAATATCACATTATTCGTGAAATTGTTAAAAGAGATGATGTAAAGATACATAAAGTGCACACAGATTTGAATATTGCTGATCCATTGATAAAGCCTCTCTCGCAACCTAAGTATGAGGTTGTAACATCCCAATTTTCTGAGCTTTAAAAATCCTTTGAATAGTTAGTAGGATAAAATTCACCATTTGGATTTTATTTGAATTTAAATCCAAAGCTTAATATGGACTTTGTACATCAAAATGATTTAATATGATTGAAGTCAACATGAACAATGGTCAAAACTATTTTATTTGGGTTCCTTGAGCTTGGATATATTTTCTGGAATTTTCTAGAATTTTTCCAAGTTCATTTGCTATTTTCTATTGCTTATTTGAATTTCTGGTGTTTTCTAAAAAGGGAAAAGTATTAAAATCTCAGAAAAACCTCCTGGGCCGAATCCCTTCCGGCCTAGTCCTGTCATGACCAAATTTATCTCGCTTTCGGCCAAGCGTCCCAAGGCTCTCGCCGTCCCGCCATTGGATCAGCGACGGACGATTGGATCAACGCCCACGCACGCGCCCTCGCTCTGTCCTCTCGACCGTGGGCCCACTGAGTCGTCGCCTCCGACGCGGTCATCTTCCTCGAGGAGTCCAAATGAGTCGCCATTGAGCTCCTTAAAGCTCGCTTCGGCAACGGAGTTTCCAACCGTCCCTCTTCTAGAAACTGTGCCTAATCGTATCTCTATCTCTTCCGCAATCTTTTCCGTTAAAATCTTATCTCAATCCGCCTCTTATCTCCAAGATTTTCTCGGTTGGTTTCGTGTTCATCTCGGACGCGATTTGGGCGTTTCCATATCCGCGCCTCCCCGGACCCTATAAAGGGCGCCCCGGGATCGCCGTCGCCCCCGCACCCCAAACCCTCAAACCACCGCCCCTCTCGAGCCCTAGCGCCGCCGAAATTCGAAGTTTTAAGGTGGTGAAGCTGCTTGCTCCGACAAGTGATTTCGTCGCACCCGAAGCCGCCGGAGCCTCGCCACTCGCACCGTCGACATCGCACGAGCAGGAGGAACCCCGAGGTCACCTTCGTTTCATCGGAGAAGCTCTCTAGCGCCGTCGTCATCAAGCCCGAAGCCCCGCCACCGCTTCTACCTCGCCGTCGGCCGCCACAGTTGGCCTTGAGCACCCGTGAGTCCATCAGCGAGTTCCCCGCGTCCCCCTCTTCACGTTAGTATCACCCGCCGCCGTTGAGCCGCTGCCGTTCGCCGGAGCCATCGGGATCCGAGCGCCACCAGCTCGCCGCCGTGCCGCGTCACCGCCATGTCATCTCCGCGTCAGCCTCTGCGTCGCCGTGTTTCCCACGTGGAAGCCACGTCAGCGCTGACTAGGCGGGTCTAGATCCAATCTCCATCTCCGGCACGATGCACTTGGTTTACCATGAGCCCTCTCACTGACATGTGGGTCCCACATGTCAGATTTTATTTTTAATTCTTTAATTCCGAGCGCTGACTTCATCGTTGCGCAATAATCTAGTTTTTCTTTTAAGAAATAATTCGGAAATTCGGAATAATCAGTTTTTAGGGTTTCCTTAGATTTTCAAACTTCCCAAGCTCATATCTTTTGCATCCAAACCCCGATTGAGCCCATTCAAATTTCTAAATTCATCTAAATTCAAGATCTACCTATCTAAGATTTTTATTTAATTTTTGGAGTTTGTTTTGCCTCTGTTTTTATTTATTTTGTTTGTTTATTTGTTTCGGTTGCGAGTAGACGTCGATACTTCGGGAGGTTTTGAAGAGCAAGGAGCATCTCAAGACCAAGATCAATACCAAGACCTTTTCCAAGGCAAGTTATACCTTTGATCATGTTGAATCCCAGTTTTCTAAAATTACTTTGATTTAAATTATTGCATTTACATTAATTATTTATTTCAATGCTTTTGGGATTAGTTAATATCCAATTTGTTATGACCTCCTTGTCTAAATTGTATGCCATAATCTTTTGTCACCCTAGTTTGGTTAATTTAGTTGGTGCTATGGTATTACCAACGTGGGTTGGTTAGATACGATTAGTTTGCTTAGCCATGCCACGAGTCATCATCTCATGTAGTTGCAAATATAAACTTGACTAAGTGACCATAGAACTATGTGATAGAATCTGTGTGCGCTATGTGCTATTACTAGTTGATGGCATATGTTGCACTTGACCAACAGGGTGGGAAAGGATTTAGACGGAGGCAAGTGGACTGTGTGATATTTTGGTGGAGCTATGTGCGTGGGCTTAATAACCTGTGTGCATAGAGTTTTGTAGTTTAATTGGAAGTCTTGTCTTGGTCAATTAAGGACTTAACTTTGTGCGCCATTGATCTGAGCCATTCGTACAACCACATGCCTGGTATGGGACGGGCCTAACTTAGTAAGTTATGGAGTCTTGGCATTGATTACTCAGGTAGTAGGTTAGGCTATGTGCATGGGTGGAGGTGTGCTACCAGGTAGTCACATCACGGGGCGGTTTGCCGTGTCCCTGTCCAACGGTGTGTGTCGGACTGACTTCCTATGTGGGGTTGTCTGACGATTTGTAAGCACGCTGGGAGTGTCAATACTAAGATGAAGTTTCTGAACTGTTTTGTTACGGCTAGTGCTAGCTACACTAGTTGTATCTTGTGGGTAAAGTGTACAGCCTCTGTAGAGTGTTAAATAATCTATTCGAATAGCCGCGTCCGCGGTCATGGACATGCTCGGTGATTTCACACGAGGGGTAGATTTTCATGAAAACTTTGGGAAGGGAGCTGTGTGACCTAAGTCATATGGCTATGTGAATAACTTGTTTAGGCTATGTGTCTTTGTGAAATAAAACTGTCAAATTATTATTGTCTATTTGTTTTGAATTGTGCTTTCAATCTATTACTTGTATTTAAATTGCAAATGCTGCATTTCTGCAAAAGAACCACAGAAACTATTCCTTTGGAATAAGCCTGCATCTATAATTGCATTTCGTGGTATGACTTATGCAGTACGTGTACTCATGCTTGTTGTAAAACATGCAATGTAAGAGGAGGAGTCGTCTTTGCTTTTGAGGAGGAGTTCATCGAAGGTGCTTGATCGTAGGGTCTTGATCCCAGTCAGTTGCCTGTGGTGAATTGATGGGATTCTGCTGAAGTTTCTTCGTTCCACTGCTATTTTATTTCTTTGCTAGCCCTGCGTGGCTTAATAAGTGTAAACTCGACCATAAGGTCCAAACCCTTATTTGTTATTAAATTACTTGTTTATGTTATTAATCGCTTGTGTGGATCGATATTCACTTATGTTGACACTGTGTGCACTAGCGTGATCCTGGACTAGTGCATTATACACAGAGGGTCCAGAATTGCATATTTTGGGTCCCGACAAAGGTGCACACAAGAGCTACGAGTATTAGATACTTGTATGATTGACTCTATTGCAAGTGAGATACTATTGGTGATATGTCTTAGAGGCAATCATAGAGATAATTATATCACGTCTATGTTTATGAGTTATAGAATAAATGGTATTATGTTTATTGGATGAATTATCATTTATGAAGATTAACAAGTATGTGACTTGTTGGTGAAGCTCTTTAACTTATATAATATGATTCTAAATGTATCCCTGGTCGGATGTCACTAGTCAGAACACAAGTGACTTATAGACCAACACATGTAGTGATTGACGACCATGTTTCACTGGTCATGGATATGGGGATATCGAATCAATAATATGACCACATATTAGAGAACATGGTGTTTGATTGACCCACCTTGAGACACTATTGAGATTGTTATGATTTTATGTGTCATCAGTTGGTCTCAAGTAATGATGATGTATAATCCTTAGACCTGAGATTAGTATGGTTTCCTACATGTGTAATAGTACACTTAGGGGTTGCCAAACGCTACTCCGTAACTAGGTAGTTATAAAGGTAGCTTTCGGGTATGCTATGAAACATGCGGATGGATGTGACTGGTCGGATATGAGATTTGCCTCTCCTAACATAACATGAGAGATATCTCTAGGCCCCTAGATGTGGTTAGATACAGAAAGTGTATGGCCATGTCACTAGTGGTCGAAGAGTCGACCACATGAAGTTATTCGTCACTTGATCGAGAAAGTATTGAACAGTCCATAGATGATAAAGTATCTCACCTAGAGTTCAACTAGATATCATGGGGCAAGGGGAGAATACACAAGCTGGTCGTTCAGTCCGACCAGATACGAACTGGTCATATGGTGATACAGACTGGTCGTAAATTGGTCGAACATGATCACTAACTAGTCAGCGAACTGGTCGTAAGGAGTTACGAACTGGTCATAACTAAATCTGAACTGGTCGTATAGATATACGAGCTAGTCGTAAGTGATAAGGACCTGATCGCGGATCATATTGCATAAAATTCGTCCGATATAATATTTATTTGTATTCGGAAATTGTTATGTCCTGCTAGAAACCGCTAAGGGCTTGTGGTCGAAAAGGAGTTTCCGAGTCACAACCGATTACGCATAAACCTACGGGGTCACACACTTAACGGGTTGGAACAAATGAGTTCGGATAGGATATGTTATGGACTCTTTATAAGGAGATGCATGGGACTGTTGGGACGTACGTGAGTTGTTCCACCAAAACCCTAACCACCATCTTCTTGAAGGCCCTACCATGCGCGTTGGTCCTAGCACATCATCGTACGACGTTCCACCCCTGGACGTGTGGATATCATAGAGGCACTACTGCGGTTGATGCTGCGTTGATCGAGGACGATCCATAACCTACGCAAGGAACGTCATAGGTTGCCGGAGGAGACGGTCGGTGCCGAGGACGTTGGACGATCA
This sequence comes from Phyllostachys edulis, assembly GCA_036346405.1. Lineage (NCBI taxonomy): Eukaryota > Viridiplantae > Streptophyta > Magnoliopsida > Poales > Poaceae > Phyllostachys > Phyllostachys edulis. The sequence goes on along the minus strand of CM070549.1, from coordinate 78,848,093 downwards.
ACTACGACCACTTCATCGATGTGCTCAACGTTGGATCAGGCTACGCCAACTCTTCTTTCGCTGCATCACGCGTCTAGTGGTAACGATCTATGATCTCTAGCTTGCATGGCTTCCTAGTTTACATGGTAGAAATTTTGAATTATCAGCTAGTGCAGCTATCCGTATCCGTTCATGTCTCGCTCGTCGCCGCCCTAGAGCCCCGCTTGGAACCCTAGCCTCCGCTTGCTCCAAAGCTCCTCACCGCCGGCTCAGAGCCCCACCTGGACCCTAGCAGCCGCCTGCTCCAAAGCGCCTCGCTGCCGGCCCGAAGCCCCACTTGGAGCCCTCCTCTCCTTCCAAGTGATTGGATTTTCCCCTCCTATGGGAATGAACTTGATTAGTCTCTCAATGGATTTCTTTTGCAAATTGGACTCTAGTTGCTGATCCGATCAATTCCGAAGAACCATAAAAGTTCAAGAATTGCTAGTTTGTTGGGTAGCTAGCTTCTATTCCTAGAACAAGAACATGATCAGATCTGGATTTGTAGTTTCAGGTTGAGGTGATGTCCAAACTTATGAAGAATTGGTTATATAGATCTAAAGATTTAGAAATTAAAGTAGTCTTTGTGGGTAGAGTACCCCCTAATTAGCTTTCAATTCCAAAGTAGTTACGAATCTGTAGATAAGCCTCTTCAATCAAAATACAGGTGAGAAGGTAATTTGTGTGGTACTTTTCTAGCTATACTGTATTATGCTTGGCTTAAGTCATTACAAATCAAGCATTCCATTAGGAGAAATCATGCTATAATGTATATGTACAAGTTGAGTTATGCTATATTAATTGATGTTTCTACTAGCTCATGTTCATGATTCGATAGTGACGAGGATATAATAATCCACATTTTACCTTTTATCTATAATTTTTATTATAGGTAAATATGACGTCATGTGAACCCTGAGTGTACCCCTTAATGTTATGAAGGAAGAACCAAATGGATGGTCGTAAGTTCTTCTACGACCACCCCCATAGTCGTAAGTTATGCTACGACTATCCCATAGTCGTAAGTCTTGCTACGACTACCTCATAGTCGAGATTCCTCTACGACTAGGTCACCACGACCACCTTATAATCAAATGAACCCGCAGACAAGTGGGTCTTATTGATTAAGGGATTCAAACAAATATCATATCGTTGTTATTCTACGTAATAATGGCACGTAATACCCCATTATCTCTCGGTATATAGTCATGTTGAGCGACGTGGAGGAATTAATACACCGGTAATTACTACCAACATGCGCCACATAGAGGTAATGAGGCGCCGCTTACTCGAGTAATCGCCGCCCTTCACGCACTATAAAAGGCGGCAACTAGAGAAAGGGATCGAGGATCGAGGATCGAGCCATCGTGAATACAAGCACTATCTCTGTAATAGTCTTAGTTTTTCCCGATTGTTCAAGATACACTCAATACCATACACACACAGAGTAGGGTTGTTATTCTCTCCTGAGAAGGCCCTAACTCAGTATAAAAATTCCCGTGTCAATCTCTCGCATGATTCTATTCTAGGAGACCCCGAATCAAACAATCTTTACGTAAGTTCGGTTCTAAAACACCGACAGTTGGCGCCGACCGTGGGGATCTTCTGGTAATTTCTTGTCAAACATTCTCTTTGTTTTCCAAATCTCATGCACTCATGGCAAGAGAATGGAATGAGGAGAACTGGTTCGACTTGGCAGACTACGCAGACGTCGACATGGATGCCGGATTCGTTATTTAACCGAGTGATGACTCATCCTATGGCATTGTCGCCTCCGGGATCTTCCCGCAGATCCAGAGACAATGTCGCGGTGGAGTTGAGGAGGATCCTTATCCCCACAACAAGACGCCCAAGAGAGGAATCTACCCTCTCAAGGGCAAGGGTCGATTTGACCAGACCACACCTGTGGACTCACGACACGACGAGAGTTTTTCCTCGGCGTCCAAGTTCCCTAAGGCGGTCCGACTTGGTGAGGCAAGCTCTAGAAGCCACAATGCGGGACTTCACCAAGATCAGGTGATTCTCTCTCTCGATAACGCCAGAGAGAGCGGATCAAGCATGCTTTTCCGCAAATTCGACCATCTCTCCACAGGTCACACCTGCCGACGGAGACGGTTATAACCCGGACTTCCTCTACTTGGAGGGGATTACTCCAAGTCGCCAGATGGTGTCTCTCGACGACTCCTCAAGCGGAGAGGCCTCGAACGCAAGTGAGAATCATCAACGGAGGTCTTCGCCCTTCCTCGATCAAGATCACTCTTCTAGAGACCGAGATGGAGACCCTTCCGAAGGTCACACATCATACCGTGGCAATGGCTGTGACACCACCATCGTGGACACGACTAACGCCTTCATGAACGCCAGGAAATCCTCGACATTCTCGCTTCATTGAGGCAATCTCAAGAGTCTAACATGGAAAATCTTGAGGCAATTCAAGGAAGAAGATTGAAGCTCGTAAGAATTTGCCTAGGCGATTCAATATCAATCGAGGAAGCTCGAGAGCTCCAAAGACATCAATGATTTGCTCGAGAATCCAACTCAAGAGCTAGCCCGAACGCCAGTTACGACCTCTTCACCAAGAGATCGCACAAAGGCTTCGAGTACAATGAAAAAGCCGAAGCTCCTCGTCGACATCATTCAAGTAGTCGCACCCATACAACTTCTTCTGCTACCAAATAATCCAACATATCACCGCCAGAGAAATCGGCAAGAATAAAGAAGTCGTGTCGATCTCCTACTCAAGAAATGTCTTCCAAATGACCGATGATCAACAAGCTCCTCGAAAGGTGATCGCTCACCACTCCGACATGGAAATCAAGAATAAGAGATAAACTACGAGGAGTATTCCTCAGAGGACCGAGACCTATTACAGTCGGGTCAACTCACATCGGGTATCGCCGAGTACGACCACCGATGATATCAACCCTTCTTTTCTCGCAAAGGAGGCGCCAAGAAGTCATTATCGATGTCGGCATTCTCGCCGATCTCCGAGCCGCTCACCGCCACCTCGCTTTCGACCAAAGGAACATGGAGAAGTTTGATGGTTCCCAAAATCCCATCGAATTCCTTCAAATTTACACAACAAATTGCTCGAAAGCAGCAGAGGAGGAGGAGAGCATGTGATGGCAAATTACCTTCCAATCGTGTTTCAAAGGATCTACTCGATCGTGGTTACTAAACCAACCACTCGAGTCGATCTATTCTGGCAACATCTCTGCGATCTTCTACTGGCAAATTTCCAAGGCACATACAATCGCCCTGGAAAGGAGGACGACTTGCACCGGATGAGACAGAACGACAACGAGACATTGCGCTAGTTCATCAAGCGCCTACCAGTTCAGAACTCAATTCCGAAGTTTCGATTCATCTCGCCATCGGGGCTTTCAAGGAGTCCGTAGTAGAAGGATAACAGAGGATATTGCTTTAAATCCTCCTACTGTCATGCGAACTCTTCAAATGGCCGATCGATATGCTATCGCCTCGAGGCGGTCGAGTGGAACAACACAATCGATCGTGAAGACAATCCATCTCGAGAGCCCGCGGTTGGTAAGAAGAAGGATAAGAAAGCAAAAAGTCCAAGAATAAGATGAAGGGTCAAAACCCAAATGTTCCAAGGAGGTATTGGTCAGAATGATAAAGAGCCACGCACATCCAGCCACACCGACAGAGGCAAAGGTAAGCGCTCGATCGGAAAAATGATAAGCCTAGGTGGTGTCCTTTCCATAAAAAGGAAGGGCATGACCTTCAAGAATCGCCGGTCTTCCAACGAAAGCTTGAAGACTACTACAGCCAAGAAGGACCACTTCCCACCCTCGAAAGGTAGGTCAAACCAAGTGGTCATAAATCTTCGATGACGAAGAGGAGATGCTGCCCAGATCCGCAACACACCATTGAACACATCTACGGGATCATCGGATATGAATCAAAGCGATAGCTCAAGGTCACTGAACGCGAGGTAAACTCCATAGATCCTCCTCTCGTCAATAAATTATCAAGTGGTCGGAAGTCACCATTTCTTTCGAGAAGAGTGATCGCCGATCCTTCGACTCGACCGTGTCGATACTAATCGTGGTCAAACCCACCATCAACAATTGTCGGGTCAATCGAAGTTTTGTTGATGGTGGAAGCTCGTTAAATATTTTATTTACGAGTGCCCTAGATGACATGCAAGTACCTAGGACCAAAGTAAGACCGACGATACTCTTTCCATGGATTGTACCGATCTTCGCCAAACCAATTGGTCAAGTTTCTCTTCCTTTAACATTTGGTTCACCAAGTAATTTCGTGACGAGAAAATCTCCTTTGATGTGGTCGATTTCGACATCGAGATATAACGCCATACTCGGACGACCAACTTTGGCAAAATTCCTAATGGCTACTCATTATGGATATCAATGTATTAAGATGCCAGTCCCAAAGGAGTAATTACAATCCATTGTGACAAGAAGATGGCGATACCGCGATCACGATCCCTTGAGATGGTAGGACAAATACCAACTCGAGAAGAAAGTCACCATCGACTAGCAAGTCGGGCTTCAAAGTCGCACCAAAGCCGAACGACAAAGTCAAAGAGGTTCCTCCGACGCAGGGAGCCCTCAAGATCGCTCAGATCGGGATACTTCCGACCCCAAATAGGAAGACGCCTCATCACCTTCCTCCGAGCTAACGCAGATGTATTCGCGTGGCAAGCATCCGACATGCCCGAGTCCCTGGAGGTGATCGAGCACGTGCTAGCCTTACTACCGACAAAGTACCCATAAAACAAAAATTGCGGAGATTTGCCCCGATCGACGAGATGCTATTAAATCGTAATTAGATAAGCTACTTAAAGCGTGCTTTATAAGAGAGGTCAACCATCCGTAATGGTTGGCTAACCTCGTAATGGTTAGAAAGTCAAACGGCAAATGGCGATAAAGCGAGACTTTATCGATCTTAATAAAGCTTGTCCAAAAGACGATTTTCCTTTACCTCAGACGATCGGTTGGTTGACTCTCTGCAGTTGTGAAATGTTAAGTTTTTAGATGCATATTCGGATATCACCAGATTAATATGTGTCTAGACGATGAAGAAAAGACCGCATTTATTACACCATTTGGTATATTTTGCTATGTCAAAATGCCATTTGGTCTAAAAATGCCGGCGCTTCTTTTCAACGCTTGATGCAGTAACTTTTTCATCTCAATTAGGCCAAATCTAGAAGCCTATGTTGATGACTTAGTTGTCAAAAGCATCAAGAAACTTAATCATATTACCGACCTACAAGAAACATTCGACAATCTCGTAAAACATCGCTTAAAACTTAATCTCGAGAAGTGTGTGTTTGGAATCTCTTCAGGAAATTGCTTGGATTCCTAGTATCTATACGAGGAATTGAAGCTTAATCCCTAAAAGATAAAAGCCATTTTACAAATGCGCCTCCAACTACACCTAAAAGAAGTCTAGAAACTCACTGGGTGCATGGCGGCTCTAAGTCGCTTTCATCGCACGATCGGGAGAAAAGGGACTACCTTTCTTTAAACTTCTAAGGAGACACGAAAGTTTTGAGTGGTCGAAAGAGGCAAACGCCGCTTTGAGGATGTCAAGAGGTACCTTACGAGTGCTCCTATTCGGTCTCTCCGAGGCCGAAGAAACGCTTTGTTTACCTAGTCGCCACGCCACGCAGCAACAAGAAGATCGGTTGTAGAACGTGAAAATGTACAACGACCAGTTTACTACGTAAGTGAAGTTTTACACGACCTAAGGAGCGCTACCTCGTGTCCAAAAGCTTCAGATGCCCTCCTCATGTCTTCGAGGAAATCATGCATTATTTTCAAAGACAAACTAGTCAGGCTGCCCGAGTTTCCTTGGGAGCGATCCTCCGTATTAGGGAAACAATGGACGATGGCAAATGGTCACGAACTTGGGGAGTTCGACATCCATTTCGTGTCCCGAACGGCCGTTAAATCCCAGATCTTGGCGGATTTTGTCGCCGAATGGACAAATCTCAACTCTGCTCAGATCCCCAAGACGATTCCCACGACCAAAGGGATCTATGTACTTTGACGGTCGCCACTTTAAGTGGCTCGGGTCGGGTGGTCTGGTATCTCCTACCGAGAGACCTTAAAGTATGCCATACAATTAAACTTTCGTGCCACTAATAATGTGGCAAAATATAAGGTTTGCTAGTCGGTATACGAAAGCAATGAAGCGCTCGATTCGCCGACTACTCGTGAGAGGAGACTCTCAACTAGTCGTGAATCAAGTCGGTAAAGAGTACCAAAGGTTTCTAACCCGACAATGTCTCGGTACTTATCGAAGTACGTAAGCTAGAAAAGCATTTTTAGGTTTCGAGGCACAATTCATCCTCGAAGGATAATTTCTCGCATCACCTTGCTCGAATAGCTTCTTCCAGATCTGAAGTACCAAAAGGAGTCTTCTTGAACAACTCGAAGCCTTCTCGTCGAAGAGCCGAGACACCTCCTATTGAGACAAATTCTCTAGAATACGAGGATACATGGATGGCGCCCATCTATGATTATCTTCGTAAGGGTTCAGACCAAGACGATCTCGAGGCGCATCGCTTATCCCGAAAAGCCAAAATGTATACTTTGGTCGAAGGAGTTCTCTATAAACGAGGTATTCAAGGGGTGCTCATGCGATGCATTCCGCAGAGCGAAGGATTAACACTCCTTCACGACATACATGGTGGCATTTGTGGAAATCATGCTTCCTACAGAACGTTGGTCGGCAAAGCTTTTTGACAAGGTTTTTACTGGCCAACAGCCCTATACGATGCTAAAGAGTTGGTTAAAAAGTGTGTCCAAAGCGGCTTCATAGCAGCAAATACACCAACCAAATCGGGCATTACAAACAATACTCTATCTTGGCCTTTTGCAACCTGGGGTCTTGATATCCTCGGGACCGCTTCCTAAAGCTCCAAGAGGTTTCGAAGTTCCTTTTGTGGCTATTGATACGCTCACAAAATGGATTGAAGCCAACTCGGGATCGATAACAACGAAGCAAAGAAACGGTTTATGATGAGATGCATAATTACTCGATTTGGAGTACCAAGTCGAATAATTACAGATAATGGTAAGCATTTTGAGCGCAAAATTTCGTGAATTTTATGACGAGTTGGGTACCAAGTTATGTTATGCTTCGTGGCCCATCCCCAGAGTAATGGGGCAATGAACGCAAACGGCCAAATAATGAGAGGAATTAAAACTCGAGTCTTCGACTCACTCATCAAACGCCGGGGCTTGGGTACAAGAATTACCCTTCAGATATGGGCGATTCGTACAACTACCAATCACACAGGAGAAACACCTTTCTTTTTAGTCTTCGTGTTGAAGCTATGCTTCCTCCTAACTAAAGATACGGTCAACATGAGTCGAAACATTCACTGACTCCAACCAGAACAAATTCGAGCAGATGATATTAATCTACTTGAAGAAAGGAGAAACCAGCCCTAATTGCTCGGCAATCTACCAACAAGCCCTGCGAAGATACTACGATCGAAGGTTCAACCTCGCACCTTTGTCAGAGGTGACTTGGTATTGAGGCTTTGCCAATCCAAGTCTAATCGAACAAACTTTCTCCCAAGTGGGAAGGTCCTTACACAAGGGTCGGGTTACTCATCTAGGGTCATGCGATTGGCAATGGAAGACGGCCAGTTCTCTCGAATTCTTGGAACATTGACCGCCACGCAAGTTCTATGTGTAACCACCATTCTGACAATAAAGAATCGTGTTTTTTCTATCTCTATTGTCTTACTTTTGAGTAGTGCTTTCATTATTTTTCGACTATGTTTTAAACACCCGCTTTTTTTACACCGGTCAAGGCGATAACATCACCTAGTCGAAGCCTCTCCTCTCTCGCATGTGGTCCTCGCCCACTAGAAGGAGTTTCCTAGTGTCGACTTGTTACTCGCTTTTATGGCCAACACAAAGAACTTGGGTTTTATTTAGTCGAAATATTTTTGAAGGCCAACTCTTTTCACCTTAGTTTATTTCTTCAGCTTAATTTGAAAAATACTCTAAGAAGAGCGCACTTTCTCGATTTGCTTAACCGCCTTGGGTGTACTCGCTTCATCTCAAGCTGGTCTGGAGGAAGAGACACATCTAGTCGAAGCTCTCTCCTCTCTCGACGTGGTCCCGCCTAATCGGAAGGAGCTTCCTAGCTTTGTTCGCTTCCTACTCTTGCTACCAGATGACTTATCGAGTCCATCGGAGAAGGACGAGTAAATATTTTAAAGTCCTCTAGACGCTTGCTTAACTCTGTTGCCGTTCTCGATTTGATTAAACTAGTCGGAGATGTTAACATTACCTAGTCGGCCTCTCCTCTCGCAAGACGTGGTCCCGCCCACTAGAAGGAACTTCCTAGTGTCAACTCGCTACCACCCTTTCGACCAAAGGCATGACAATTGAGACCCAAAACTACAAGTTAAACAAACCTCTCGCTGAAACCCTTTATAGACTATTTACTTAGTTTGTCTAAACAAACTCAAAGAAATAGTCGGGGCTAGGATAATTTGATTTCAATTCTTAGTCTTTATTTCGTTAATTATCTTTTGAGTTACTAACTACTCGACAAGATGATTTGTAGAGATAAACTATTTACTTAGTTTTCACAAACTAAGCAAATAGTCGGGGCTAGGATAAAGTCATTACATTTGACTTCATTTCTTAGTCTTTAAATTGCTAATTATCTTTTGAGTTACTAACTACTCGACAAGATGATTTGCAGGGAACAAGATGGATTACATCAACAAAAGACTGTTTTTCACAAGTTCATTACAGACTACTCTGAAGAGGGAGAGCCCAACTGCATCTCCTCTGAAACTTTCCGGCCAACTGATTGCATCTCCTCCATCAGACGTCTTCCTTCTGCTTCAGAGCAGTTGAAGTCGGCTTCGAGTGGTTGCACATTAAGGTTGGGGTCATGAGCTTTAAGTTTTGCTAATGCATAACTTACTGCAGTTTCGACCGCCTCCTTTATCGATTCAGCTTGGTTGGCCTTCAGAGTGGTCACAAGATCTTGCAAAATCCCGACTTGATCCCCAATGGTACTTGTGTGAGCAGCTATTGTATCATCTTGAGGAGTCTTTCCCTCACTATGTAGCTCACCAAGCACATTGTTCAGAGCGTGATGTTTCCTTGAAGTTTAATCTTCATTGCTTCCATCTCCTGCTGGGTACAAGTTGAAGCTCATGAGCTTTTTGTTTTCACCACTTGCTCAAGAAATAAGATTGGTCAAACAAAAATAAACTCCTAGAGGAAAAAGAAAACAAAAATAATCACGGTAAAAGAATTTCTTACCCACTAGTTGAGAATCCAACTTCTTGACCTCTTCATTATGGGAAGCAACGGTCTCAAAGATACTTTTTCTCCCATGATACAATATCCTCTACATTCTTCTTTGCAATAAGGACGGTTCGTTATAAATCACGGCTTTATCCGCGATTTCAGCCTCAAGTTCTCTCAATTTAACGCCCATTGCTAGAAAGGAAGTGGAAGTGAGAAAAGGAAATAACTCAGAAGGACTGCAGTAAAGAATTACTTACTTGATATTCGAAGTTCCCAACGCCTCAAGGTTTTGATCTTTATTTTTGGACATACAAGTAAGCTCGTGAATAATCAAGTTTTCTCTAACTTCATTCTCGAGCTTTTTTCGCCTCGCCTTCTTTTTTCTCAAAAGAAGCAAGAGTTAGGTAAAGATCAAAGATATAAGCAATCTTAAGTTCAAGACTTATCGCTTAATTTTTCCTCGCGACTTCATGGTTGCAGAGTTAGCTTTTTAAGTTTTTCCCGAGGTCTAATACCTCTTCCCTAAACTTTTTCGACTCCTCTTTTTCATAATCGAGCGAGTCGGCTAAGGTCTTGGCGTCACTGTTTAACCTGCAAAGGATAACAGTGGATATGAGCATGGGTCAATCGATTGTAAGTTCTTCTACAACCATTGACCTAGTCGAAGTTCTTCTACGACAAAGCCACCGGTCATAAGTCTTTTACGACCATTACCTAGTCGTGAGTTTTTCCATGACAAATCCGTAAGCACTATATAAGTAGTCAAATCCAAGGTGACTATGAATAGCGAGGACTTACCACCTCTCTGCTCGCTTGCAGAGTTCCTCTTTTTCCTCGTCATAGTTTAGAAGTTGTCGATGATATTCACCGACAACAAATGATTTGCTCTATGGCTTTCTCGCAAGATGAAAAGACAAAGGAGAAACAAGAGAAGATTATACCTATATATATAAGTACGATTAAGTACTTACATTCATGGTTGATCGAGCAAACATCGAGTAAACCAGACTCCGGATCTTCACTTGTCTACCCTCGTGACTTGGTCCCACCAAACCTTCTCAAGACGCTCATTATCAAAGGTATCCCTCTATTGGGAATATCGTTGGGATGGGGACTTCGGCCGCAAGATCTGAAAGCGTAAGACCCTACGATGGAAGCAGCCCAAAGAAGTCGGCAGGTTGAAATACTCTTCTTCTTCCGACTCAGAATCTCGTTTCTCTTTGGGTACCGGAGGAACGCTCGCAACGATCTCCTTTCCCAAGACGGTGGATGTAACCGCCACCATCTTGACCAGAGGCTTCGCAATGCCTCGTTTCTATCCACGACCATCTCAAGGTCGAGCGACCGCCTCAAGAGTCGAGTGTTGTCGGAGCTTTCACGACCATCTCGATGGTCGCGCAATGCTTCCGGAGTCTCCACGACCATCTCTCGTGGTCACCGCCGCTACTTCAGAGGTTGTAGCCGCTACTCATCGGGTACAACAGTACCTCATTGGTTGTCGAATTCACTTCAGCGCCACGACTTCCTCTACCACTGGCCGAGGATGATCCTCGACCACTTCCTTGTTATCTCTCCAAAGAATGGAGAGGTAGCAATAGGCTTCTCAACGGAAGCATTCTCTGGGTCAAGGAGTCGGGCTAAAAACAAAGAAAAGGAAAGCAATTCAGTTGTGAAAAGGAAAAAGGTAAATTGTTCTTTACACTTTAGTATATTTCACATACCGCACCTTGGACCTAAACAGAATTTGGGAGTCACTTTCCCAACGGAAGATTTCTTCTTCTCTCGACCACTTCGGGTCAAGTTCGAGTTGAAGAATGGCTTAGCCACGACCACGCCCCGTCGTGGATTTTGAACAGGACCATCTCTCGGGTCTCGACTTTCGATGGCCGAGATCGCCTCGACCACTCCAAGAGCAAAGATTGTCATCACCATAGGCTCTCATCGAGCGGTATTATCCTTCACAAAGACATAAAATCCTTCCAGCCTCCTTTTCCAAGTGCTTAATAAAACCAGAGTGGCGTAAACCGCGAAAGATTTTTTGTCATAATAGAAGGGTACCTTGGCCTTGCGAGGTTTGCGCTTTAGAGGTTCACTACTTGACCTCCTCCACTTCAGCTTTTTTTAGCCTCGGCTTCGATTATGCTATGTTCGCCACAAGCTTTGCAGAGGATCCGGTCAAGGACTAGAACTCGAGCTCACCCCTCCTTTGTCGTCACCCCTTAAAAGTCGACGTCTCTTGGACGAAGGAGTTGAGCCTTTGTCCTTTGTCAACCCTGCACCGATGGTTATCAGTACAGATGCCTTCTTCATCATCCCGACGATTTTCCATGCCTACTTTCTGTAAAGCAAAACAGAAAGAGAAGAATTACTAACTGGTCGTAAGATTTTCTACGACCAAAGATCAAGTCGTAAGTTTTTCATTTACCTTTCCTCGATCGTAAGATTTCCTACCATCACGACTAAGTTGTAAGTTTTTTCTACAATATTTCTCTAGTCGTAAGTTCTTTCTACGACTATAAAGTCTTAAAGATAAAATCAACTACTTGATTACCTTTAGGCGAACCATCCTTTCCTCTCATGGATACGACCGCAAGGATTTTAGGAACCGCCACACTAAGTGGCGGAGACTTTCACAAACGAAGTTTGACTCTAACGCCAATCTCCGCCGGTGAAAGATCTGCTCAAACAGATAAAGGCATCTTTTAAACAACTTTGCAGAAAGACCAAACCGAGAGCTAAGTCGAAAATTCACTTACCCTCGCTGTAGTCCCCGGTTGGGTCTCATAGCCCCGAGTATCTCCACATAGGGATGCTCGCTTCTTCAAAGGACTAATTCGGGCGTGTGATGAAATCTTTCACCACATGCCATCCGGCCACCCTTCCTTCTTCAAGTCCTTGATAGCTTGAACATAAGGGCAATCCTACCGATATCTTCGTGAGTCGAATCCCATGAAGATTGCTTTTCAGCCAGCCCTTTCCCACTAAAGAGAGGTCGTCTTCCGAGGTGACTTTCCAAAAAACCACCTCTTCCTCCATCCCGCCACGAAGACCCGTGAAACTCTGAATATACTCCCTCGACTTCCCATCATGGAGTTTTAGACCACAACTTCCAAAGAATCCCGCTTGCCAAGACATTCCATAGAAATATTGGAAAAGCTCAAGGTCCGCCGAATTCCTGTGCACGCCGCACAAATATACGAAAAACGCCAAAGATGGTGATAGAGTTAAGGGATTCAAACAAATATCATATGCCGTTATTCTACGTAATAATGGCACGTAATACCCCATTATCTCGGTATATAGTCATTGAGCGACGGGAGGAATTAATACACCGTAATTACTACCAACATGCGCCTCAAGCATAGAGGTAATGAGGCGCCGCTACTCGAGTAATCGCCGCTCCTTCACGCATTATAAAATGCGGCAACTAGAGAAAGGGATCGAGGATCGAGCCATCAGAATACAAGCACTATCTGTAATAGTCTCGAAGTTTTTCCCCGATTGTTCAAGATACACTCAATACCATACACACACAGAGTAGGGTTGTTATTCTCTCCTGAGAAGGCCCGAACTCAGTATAAAAATTCCCGTGTCAATCTCTCGCATGATTCTATTCTAGGAGACCTCTTAATCAAACAATCTTTACGTAAGTTCGGTTCTAAAACACCGACAGATAGCCTACACACTAATTACAGATGGCAAACGCTGAGTGGAGTGATGTGAATCCTAGGATAGTTTGTGAGTTGTTCGCACAACAAGTGAGAGCCGAAAATCACCCAAACACCCATTTGAACTAGGTTGGATATGTCGCCATAATGACAACATTTGAGGAGAAGACTGGCCTGCTGTACAAAAAGATACAATTTAAGAACAAATGGGATAAACTGGAGAACGAATATGCCATATGGAAAAAAAATTGAAGCTGAAGGAGACTGGATTAGGTTGGGACCACCAAAAGAACACAATTAAGGCCGGCCTTTCTTGGTGGAAGAAGAAAAATGAAGTGAGTACTAACTATGCAAGGCATTAGTAGGTGTGATCGGAATCCAGATTATGTGCCCACGATACCGTCAAGATATGCGAGATACGTCGTTTCACAAGATGCATTGGACGTGTCAATGTCATAATCAAGTGATAGGTCCATGGATAGGTTTTGTGATGACCTTACAAGGGTAATTGCTCAATCTGGATGATTGACAAACCGGTTGATACAACATTTTGTGATCTTTTGTTAGCAATGATTTATCTTTGAGCACTTTTATATATTTATGTGGTCAGCAAAATCGTTGATTGCTTGTTTAGCACCAAAGATTAATGATGACCAGACCATTTGTTTGGCAAGACCATTGCTTGTTTGTCAAAATCATTTATCATTGATTCCAGTACTATATACATGTCAGGACCCGAATATGCAAATACGAACCCTCTGTGTATTCTGCACTAGTCTAGGATCACGCTAGTGCACACAGTGGCAAAATAGATGATATATCAACCATTCAACGAAATAACTCTGAAAGTATCCAAATTTTATTGAATTATAGCAATGGACCTTATGGCTAAAGTTTACATAATGTGCCACGCAGGGCTTAAAAGACAAATAAATACTCTTGCAGCGGAAGTAGAAAAATCGTGGTAGCCATCCGACATGCTCACAGGCAATCAAGTTGGGAGTGCATCCTAGTTCGCGTAGTCTTCAAGATACTCCTCCTCGTAGAACTCGAAGTTCTCGGGTTCTTCCTTAACGAGTGATCAACAATGTATATAGCTGTGAGTACACAAAGTACTCAGCAAGTCGTAGGGAATAATATGTAATTAATATTCATGCGAGGCTTAACAAGGAATATCTGTATGGTTATTTTGCAGAAAGAAAATATTGGCAATAAATACAGTAAATATATTGTAAAGCGTAATTGGAAAGACATAATACACAAAGTAAACAATTACTTTGAAACAACTAGTGAACTACCCGTTCACTTCCCAACCATTCTAATATCCAAAGTTTTATGAAAAACTCTATATCCCATGTGAAATCCCCAGGCATTGTCCATAACCGAGGACACGGCTGTAAGAACAGTTTTGATACTCTGCAGAGGTTGTACAGCTTTACCCACAAGAGATAATCAACTTATAATGTCGGCTAATACAAGCTTCTGTAGGTGTGCGACTAAGTGATTATCACAAGACTTTTACAAAGCTCTGTCTTAACTGAGTTCTGCCCGCTAAGGTTTTACCACCGAGTTGAGGGCCCCTCTTGCGCCATGTGGATCTACCTGTCTATCCCGGAACCCACACCACACACAACAGAACCAAAATCAAGACATTGCAAATTAATCAGCCAGGTCCATCCCATACCGAACATGTGGTGGTACGTGTAACGTCCCAAAATTTGGGTTTAAAAAATGTAACATCCATGAGACTCTCTCATCCACCACATGTCACCTTGTATGTCTGCAAGAAACGAAGCTACAAGTAGTGGACCAAGCGTTAGCATACTATCTGAGAGGACACAGGCTGCACAACTTCACACAGAGGCCAGCCTCTGGCACTCGTGGCGGCATCCTACTTCTGTGGAATGATGACCACATTGCGGTAGAAGATATCCAACTAGAGGAATACAGTTTGTCAGCAACGGCTCAAATCAAGGATTATGACACATTTTTTCGCCTTACGGTGGTCTACGATCCATCCAGAGATAGCGAGAAGCTAGTGTTTTTGCAAGAACTAAAATCCCTTCCATCGCCATTGGCCATCAGATGGCTGGTACTTGACGATTTCAACCTGATCTACAAGGCGAGCGACAAGAACAAGGGCAACATTAACCGAGCAAGGATGGGTCAGTTTAAGAGCACCCTAGACGTCTGCGAGCTCAAATAGATACATCTTCAAAACAGAAAGTCCACATGGAGCAACGAATGGGAGAACTTGACGATGGTCAAGCTAGATAGAGTCTTCTGTAATCTGGCTTGGGACGTTCATTTCGAAAACCACATTCCACACGCTTTGCCTACTTCTCTTTCGGACCACTGCCCTCTTCTCCTTTCGAATGGCATTGGCCCGAGGGTGCCAGCTACCTTCTGCTTCCAGAATTTTTGGGTCAAGGTGCCTGGCTTCAAGGAAGTAGTCCAACAAGCGTGGACACTGAACACTCACCATATGAAGTCGTGCCATAGGCTTAACCACAAATTGGGCACAACGGCAAGGAGGTTACAAGCTTGGAGTATAAAGCTCTTCTAGCAGGCAAAGCTATATCTTATCATGGTCCTAGAAGTAATTCTTCGACTCGATATAGCCCAGGAAAGTAGAAAACTTTCACAATCAGAAAGAGGGCTAAGAGCAGGACTCATGAAAAGAGTTTTGGGGCTGGTAGTGATAGAACACTCTAGAAGAAGGCAAAACTCCCGTATCACAAACTTAAAAGAAGGCGACGCAAACACAAAATTCTTCCATCTTAAAACTAATTCAAGGAGGCGAAAAAAACCACATTCAGTGGCTGCGCGTGGGACAGGGTTGGACGCACATGCATGACGAGAAATAGGAATTCCTACAACATCACTTTTAGGACGTATTGTCCACAACAACTACAAGAAGCTATGACCTGCACTGGGAATCGTTAGACATCACCCCGCAAAACCTTGATGGCCTCGATGACCCTTTCTCAGAGCAGGAAGTTACATCCGCGTTAGCGTAGATGCCAAGCGATAAGGCACCAGGTCCTGATTGTTTTACGTTCATGTTCTTCAAAACTTGCTGGCCTATCATCAAGGTGGACATCATGGCAGTTTCCAAAGTTTCTATAGCCTCAGAACGACGAGACTCCACCTACTGAACACAACAAACATCTCTCTGCTTTCAAAGAAAAAAGGGGCAGAGAGTGCAGCAGACTACAGACCTATCAACCTCATCTACGGGGTAGGAAAGTGGATAGCCAAGATATTGGCATTACGTCTAGCCCCACACCTACAAACGCTGATATCCATTAATCAAAGCGCTTTTGTAAAAAAAGGAGAAGCATATAAGACAACTTCCTGGATGTCAAAAACCTGACAACGAGGCTACACAAATCCAAAACACCCACGCTATTCCTTAAGTAAGACATAGAAAAGGCTTTCGACTCGGTACGCTGGGACTACCTTCTAAATCTTATCCAAAGAAGGGGTTTCCCCTCCAGATGGAGAGACTGGATTGCGGCTTTGTGGTCAACGGCGTCCTCAAGAGTCCTCCTCAATGGCATTCCCGGTGGCAACATCATCCATGGTAGGGACTACGGCAAGGAGACCCACTATCCCCTTTTCTTTTCATTCTGGCAATCGACCCTTTACAAAAGCTGTTTAAAAGAGCAACAGGTATGGGTCTTTTGGAACCCAACCATGGACATCTACACACACTCAAAATATCGCTATACGTAGATGACGTGGTTGTATTCATCTGCCCTACCACAAGAGACGTGCAATCAACAACCAGCATCCCACAACTCTTCGAGAATGCATCGGGCCTCGAGACTAATGTACACAAAAGCACGGTGGTGCCAATAGGGTATGATCACATTGATCTCGACACACTTCTCATAGATTTTCTAGCCAACTGCTCTAACTTCCCCATCAAATACCCGGGGCTCCCACTACATCATAAAAGAACCCAGGAAGGTTGATTTCCAGCCTCCGCTGGACAAAGTTGGGCAAAGGCTAGTGGGCTAGCAGGGTAGGCTACTCTCCTCAACTGGTCGATCCACCCTGGTAAAATCGGTGTTGTCCTTGATGCCGACCTACTATCTTACGGCCTTTAAAGCACCAAAATCCATCCTCCGAACCCTGTACCGATTAAGGAAGAGGTTCCTTTGGGCGGGGTCAGAAGTGTTAACAGGTGGGAAATGCAAAAGTAAATCGTGAAAGGGTGTGTCACTCAAAAGAGCTTGGCGGTCTGGGATTCTCAGTCTCTCTAGGTTTGCGAGGGCACTCAGGCTTTGCTGGCTCTGGCAAGAATGGAAAGCCAAAAATAAACCTTGGGTTGGGATGGAAATACCTTGCGACGAGACCGACAGACATCTATTTGCGACGGCCACCTCAATCACTTTAGGCAAGGGGAAAAAAGCAAAGTTCTAGACGTCAGCCTGGCTCAATGGGACTTCCCCTCAGGACATCGCACTAGAGATAAACCGTTTTTCCATCCGAAAAAACAGAACGGTCCATGCAGCGCTGTAGGAAAACTACTGGATACATGACATAAACCTTCAAGGCTTTACCCTGGATGGACTAATCCATCAATTCATACGACTCTAGGAAATAGTCCACCAAATCACCTTGGACCCATTGGCCTCAGATGAGATCATCTAGAAACAATCTTCCAAGGCCGAATACTAAGCAAAATTAGCTTACGCTCTGCAATTCCTAGGATCAATGACAATGGAGTTTCAAAGTTTCATCTAGAAAACATCGATGCCACCTAAATGCAAACAACTCGTGTGGCTAGCGATTCAAAATAGACTTTGGACATCTGACAGACTACAAGCGCGGGGCTGGCCAAATCAGTCCCTTTGCCCCCTCTACAGATAGTCCCCATAATTGGTCATGCATCTATTAGCGGAGTGTAGGTTCTCTCGTCGAGTTTGGCAATCAATGGCAGACTGGGTGGGTTGTGCGCTGCTTAGGCCACTCTACTGGCCGGTCTGTCACGATATAGAGGAATGGTGGAGGACTGTTTGCCACACTGGTTATCTACCGAGAAGGGCAACGACCTCGATGGTTATCCTAATCACTTGGGAGATCTGGATAGAGCGCAATGCCATGATCTTCAAATGTCGATTCTCCTCGCCTATGGAGTTGGTCTCTAAGATCAGGGAAGAATGAAGAGCTTGGACCCTAGTAGGGGGGAAATGATGGGAGCAATTAATACCGCTATAATTAGAATTAAATCGTTCTCTAGGGTCTCGACTCTATATTTTTGTTTCCTTGATCTACTTTATTAATCGAAAAGGCAGCTCTCCTACCGGTTTCAAAAAAAATGTTTTGTGTAGATTAGGTCCCCTGAAAAATTTTACCAACTTTCCTTGAATTAATAAAGCTTAATTGGAAATTTCCAAAATTTAAACTATTTAATTTGACTAATGTAAACATCAATTAAATGAAGAAACAATATTTTGTGTTCCAAGGAATTTTCTTGTATTTTCTTGGATTTTTTGGAGTTTGTTTGCTATTTATTTTGCCTCTTTTGAATTTTAGCCTTTTTCTAAATTCTGGAATCAATTCTATTATTCTATTTCTCTTATGGACCAAATTGGCTTGGCCTATTCCTTTTCTGCTTTCATCCGGCCCATTCCTTTCCCCAGCCTGTCCTTGCTGCCAACCTTCCTCGCCTCGCCACCCGGCCTGCATCACCTTGGCCTACTTGCTAGCGCCACAGCCGCCTTCCTCCACCCAGGCCAGCTGTCAGCCACCAACTGCACCACTGCTCCTGTGTGTGCGCCCGCTGCTGCTCCCATGTTCATCCCGGACACTGCCTCCACGTCGGCACCTTCAGCATCCGTGCCACTCACGACTCCCTGCCCATAAAAGCCGCTGCTCTGTGTGCGTCCCCTTCGCCCTGTCCCGCTGCCTCTATGCCCTAGCTCCGCTCCGCCTGGGATGCCGTCAACCGCCGCCGCTGCAGGCATCTTTTTCATCACCGGTGTCACCATCGACGCTCGGTTCTCCACCGTCACACCTCCTCGATCCGATGTGTCCGCATCACAGGAGTAGCCCCATCCTCCTCCTTTGTGTGCCACTGCCCACCGGAGCTACCGTGCACCACTTCGCGAGCGCCATCTCCTCCTTCTCCACCTCCGGACGCGCTTCGTGCACCCAAAAATGCCTTCTTCGCGTTCCTCGTCACTCCAGTGAGACTCTTGCGAATTGGACCGCGTGTGTCACCTTGTGTTCTAGCCCTTGATCTACACTTCCTATCTCTTGTTTTCGAGATTGGTCCACCATAGCCCGAAATCCCTCCCTTCTCTCTCCTTTCCGGTTGTCGCCTTTCATCAGTCATTCCTCGTCACTCCGGTGAGCTCCCGCCTTCATCGACCCCACCATATTCATCCTCGCGCCATGTTCTACGTCATGCTTCCCCTCTCGTCGCCGGTGTGTCCTTCCTCGTCGTCGTCGTCGAGCAAACCGCCGTTGGCAATTAACGCCATTCCTCACCGTCGCATCCGTGTCACCACCTTCGCCTCGTTGCCCTCTTTCTGTTTTGCCACTTCATAGCCACCATCGCAAACCCTAGCTCTGGTGAGCCCTTGAGCCCCGTGCGCCAACTCATAGCCAGTGCCACCTCACCGAGGCCATGTCATTGCCACCTCAACTCACCATCTTCTGTGGCATGCCTAGTCATCGTCCACGTGACAGACCAATTCTTTCTCCTTTCTCTCTCTGATGTGCAGGCCCCAAACGTCATCCAACCAATCTAAACCATAGAACAAATTATCTCTCAGTTGCAAGCAGGCCTGCATGTCAGGTTAACTCTTGGTCAAACCTCTCTCCATGAGAACCCGGTTCACCATGAACTTCTCCCTTGCGGTGGACATAGTCCATGGACCAGTGGCCCATGTGTCACTCTCTTTATCCTTTTCTGGAATTAATTTAATTCTTCAAAATCCTTAAATTCCCTTGGCCCCACATGTCATACCCTCACCTTTTCCAATATTTCCAAAATAAGAGATTCCAAGAATATTCCGTGGACACCACATGTCAGTTTCTCTCTCCCTTTTCCTTTTTCAGCATTTTTTCTTCCGATCAAACTTTGTAGAGCTAGTTCTCTCTCATACAAACTTCGATTGAACCCATTCAAGTTTCTAAAATCACCTAAAATTAAGACCTACCTTCCAATGCCATTCAATTTCAATTTGGAGTTTATTTCATTTATCTTTTTGAGTTTTGTTTGTTTTTATGCTTTCTCTCCCATTAGATGTTAACGTTCTGGAATCGTCTGAAAGAGCTAAAGGTCAAGGAAGTGGAAGATTGAAGATAAATGAACAGAAATATTGCTATAGCAAGACAAGTTGTACCTTTGACCATGTTGAACCCAGTTTTTTCAAACTACTTTGATTCAAATTATTGCATATTACTTCAAGTATTTAATTCTTTAAATGTTTTGGGATTAGCTATTCACACATTTGATTATATCCACTTTTCTCATTGTATTACCATGATCTCTTGTCACCCTAGCTTGGTTAATTATTAGTTGGTATTATTATAGCACCAACGTGTGTTGGTTAGACACGAATAGTCTACTTAGCCATGCAACAAGTTATTGGTATCATTTTGAGTTGCAAATCTAAACTTGACTAAGTGATTATGGAACTTTGTGTAAAACATGTGTGTTGTACGTTGTTACTCGTTGATGGCATGTGATGCACCTAACCAACAGGGTGGGAAAAGATTTAGACTGAGGTGAGTGGAAAGAATTGTGATATGGTGGAACTTCGTGCTTGGGAAAATATGAATCTTGGTAATTTGGTTAGAAATTGGGCACTCTCGCATTGGTCAATTAAGGACTTAACTTTGTGCGTCATTGAACTAAGTCATAATTGTACGACCACATGTCTGGTATGGGACATGCCTAACTTAGTAAGCTACAGAATCTTGGCATTAACTACTCAGACATGTAGGTTAGACTATATGCCAGGGTGGAGTTGTGTACTACTATGGACGGGTCACACTTATGAGCGGTTCGCCGTCTCTAGGTCCAACAATGTGCGTCGGACCAAACCACTTCATCAAGGTTGGTATGACGGTAAACACATCGGGAAGGTCAATTGTCAAGATGAAGTTTCGGAAAGGTTTCGTTGTGATTATCTCTAATCAAGTTGATTGCATCATGTGGGCAAAGTGTACAAACATTTGCAGAGTGTTAACAATCTATTCGAATAGCCGCATCCGTAGTCATGGACATGCTCAGGGATTTCACATGAGGGGTAGATTTTCATAAAACAATTGGGAGGGGCAGCTGTATGAGTAAACTTATGTGACTGTGTGAAAGAAACTGAATAGGTTATGTGAGCTTTGTGAAAATACTTGTAAAATTATTATTGTTATTTGTTTTAAATTACGCTTTCAATCTATTATTAATATTCAACTGCAACTGTTGCTTTTATACAAAAGAATCATAGATGCCATATCCTTTGGAATAAGCCATCATCTATAATTGCATTTTGTAGTGCGACTTACTAAATACACTATGTACTCATGCTTGCTATAATCAATGTTGTTCAGTTGATGAAGGCTACATTCGCTCATCATTGGTCAACAAGGTCTACTTCAAGGATCGTACATTTCTAGGTCGTACTACCCCAGTCGATTGCTTGTGGGCATATAGATGGGCTTTACTGAAGTTATTTAGTTTTCTTCCGTTGCGGCTTAATTGAGATATTTGCCTTGTGAGACATTAATTGTAAGTTTTGACCTTAAGGTCGTTACTCTGATAATTATTAATTAATCGCCTATTTCTTAGTTATCTTGCATATAGAATGATATTTCATCGATATTGCCACTGTGTGCACTAGCGTGATCCTAGACTAGTGCAATATACATAGAGGGTATAGACTTGCATATTTGGGTCCTGACAGTACGATATGGCTCAGTTCAATGGCACACAATATTAAGTCCTTAGTGATTACTCAGGCGAGACTACCTCATCCCGATGTGCACATGACACCCCTTTACTGCATGATCATTCGCCTGAGCATGAAACTATTTGTTTGACCAAGACCAATGACATCCCCTGCCATGACACAACAAATTTTACAACAATAGCGTACAACAATTTCATATCTCATTAAGTCAAGTTTAATCTTGTGAATATGATTCCATTGTATTTCTAAGCATGGATAAGCAAAGCTACGTCAACCCATGTTGGTATTATAGTTATGTCCAACTAATATTTACCCAACCTATGGTGACAAAAGATTCATGGCATGCATCCAAGCTAAACAAGGTGGCATAATGTCAAATTGGTGAATAGCTACTCCCATAAAATTGTTAATATAAAAGTAGTATGCATGTTGCTATAAAACAATATACTTTTGCAAAATGGTACAACATGTTCAAATGTTACGACTTGCCTTGGCTTGGCACAATTACCACACTCTGCTCCTCAAATCCTGCTCCTGCTCCTTGGAATTCACTGTCTAAATGGGAGAGAGAAAACAAGAAAAACATAAGTAAAATAAAATCTAAAATTAACAAAACCAGAACTGGAAGAAAGATATTCATTTTAGATAAATTTAGAAAAAATAACGGGATCAATTGGAGTTCGGATGAGCGAGAACGAGCTTCCAAAAGATTAAATTCATGGAAAATGAGAGAGAAAATACTATTCATGGATTTTTGGAATTTTATTTATAAAGGAAAATATGGATTGTTGTGTCAGCATGATGTCAGCGAGGATTTTGACTTTTTGGAATTTTGAATTGCGTCAGCACGATGTCTGCGAGGGACTCATTGGAGAGAGGGAGAGATGGTGAGTCTTTCTAGCTCACGTGGGTGACCAGAGATGGACGGAGGTGACCGGCGGAGAGGAGAGAGTGGTGGAGTGGTTTGGCTCACAGTGGCGATAGCTTTCTGGTGTTGCTCCGGCGACGATGAGGTGCGCACAGTGTAGAACGCGACAGGGCTCCTTTGACAGCGGTGGAAACAATGGCGGAAGAGCTTGCGGCCGGTAGTGAAGAAACACAGATTCCGGTGAGGAGAGGAGGGGGAGAGCTAGGCTTTGGGGAAGAGGATGGGTGAAGAGAGGGGACTCGGTGCTCCCTTTTATTGGGCAAGGGGACTAGCGAGGGAGGACATCGACTGGCGGCGGTTTCTCAAAGGTGCGGGCGGCGGCGCAATTGCGATTTAAGGCATGTAAATAAGGGGAAAACGACTGTAGTAATGGTTCTAGTGAGTTGGGCTTCATTTTCCTTGAAGGCACGAGAAAAACCGAAGGAACATGCGGCATTCATGAGCTCGTGGCGTGCATCAATGATGGACGGGGGCGCGACTGGCGTGAGGAGGAAGAAGGTGGGGAAGGAAGAAGGGGAGGTGTAACGTCCCACTTGTTCAGAGTTCCTGAAGTTTTCAAAATAAAAAGAACCATTTGATTTTGTTGAGAGTTCAAAGCTTAACTTGAGATTTTAAAAGAGCTTTAATTGACTAAACCAAACTTCAACTAAATCAGTTCGGCTTCTTCTGGAGTTTGTTGGAGTTTTCCTTTTTCTCGTTTTGCTCTGTGAGCCTTTAAGCTTGGCTTCTCCTTTCCAAGACCTCTTCTGTGTCTGAACCTCTCTCTCGGTCCAGACCTCCTTTGTGTTGGACCTCCCCGTGTCCATATGGAGCTCCCTTTGATCTTCCCGCGTCCAATCGGACCTCCCTGCGTCCCTTGGACCTCTCCCTTGTTAAATTTGGCCGTTAGGACCTCCCCTTTGGAGATCTTAGCCGCTCAGACCCCCCCTTGTTAGATCTGGCCGTTAGGACCTCCCCTTTGAAGATCTTAGCCGCACCTCCCCTTGTTAGATCTCGCCGTTAGGACCTCCCTTTGGAGATCTTAGCCTCGGACCTCCCTTTGTCGATCTCGCCATTAGGACCTCCCCTTTGGAGATCTTAGCCGCTCAGACCTCCCTCTTATTAGATCGGGCCGTTAGGACATCCCCTTTGGAGATCTTAGCCGCTCAGACCTCCCCCTTGTTAGATCTGGTCGTTAGGACCTCCCTTTGAGATCCTAACCGCCTGCACTCTCCTCTGCTTGATCTTTGAATCAAGGTCTAGACCTCCGTGGCGCTTGGACTCGCCATTGGCTCTTCGGTCGCATCGCCGAAGTTTTTGCCTTCTTCGCCTTAGGACCGTTTGATGCTTATCGGACGGCCCAATCTTGTTGGCACGTTCGCTCGGTCCGAACGTCCCATTTGCCTTGCTCCGTTCGATCAAGATCTAACGGCCCTTGTCCTTCCCGTGTATCCTTGCTTCCGCGGACCTTCCTTTTGCTCTCGATTTTGACCATTGGGATCTCGTTTGAGAGATCTAACCGTCAAGACCTACTTGCTTCTGCCGAACGTCTAGGGGAGGAACAACCGTACGCCGGTGTACTAGCACCAAGTCGCACGGCAAAGCTCTCAGGAAGATGGCGGCTAGGGTTTCGGTGGTGATTCACGTGTCCCTCCCAACAGCCTCATGCATCTCCTTATATAGTGCTCGTGGCGGATCCTATCCGAACACGTTTGACTAATCAGATTCAGACCGGGTTTGTTCCAACCCATTAAGTGTGTGACCAGAGGTTCATGCGTGTCGGTTATGACTCTAAACCCTTTCCGATCACGAGTCGTAGTGCTCCTAGTAGAACATAGCGATTCCCGAATACACACTAATTATATCGGACGAACCTTAATGCAATATGATCTATGATCAGGTCCTCATCACTTACGACCAGGTCCTATCTCTATACGGCCAGTTCGTATTTGGTCACGACTAGTTCGTAAGTCCCACGACTGTGTTTCGACCACTCAGGTTTACGCTCGACCGCCTATGACCAGCTCAGAACTCCATAATGACCAAATTCAGAACTATTCGAACTAAGCGACCTACTCGTGTATACTCCCTTTGCCTCACGATGTCTGGTTGAACTCCAAGTGAGATGTTGTGTCATCCATGGACTGTTCAATACTTTCTCGATCGAGTGTCGGATTACTTCACGTGGTCGAACACTTCAACTACTAGTGGCATGGCCATGCACTTTCTTTATCCGACCACAACGAGGGGCCCAAAGACATCTCTCCTGTTATGTTAGGAGGGGCAAATCCCATATCCAACTAGTCACATTCCTCTGCATGTTTCATAGCTTACCCAAAAGCTACCTTTATAACTACCAGCCATTTGTGTAGCGCTTGGCAACCCCTAAGAGTGCTATTACATATGTAGGAAACCATGCTGATCTCAGGTCTAAGGATTATACATCAACATTGCTTGAGACCAACTAACGACACATAGAATCATAACAATCTCAATAGTGTCTCAAGGTGGGTCTAATCCAACATCATGTTCTCTAACATGTGTCCATATTATTGGTTTGATATCTCCATATCCATGACCCGTGAAACATAGTCATCAACCAATACATATGCTAGTCTATTCATATGTGTCCTCGTATGTTTTCGACCAGGGATCATATAAGAATAATTATCGCAGAAATATATAGTTTCACAATCAAGTCACATACTTGATAATCAATATTAACAATATTATTCTTGGAACAAGATAACATTTTATCCAATATTATGAACATAAGAAAATATAATCATCTCTATGATTGCCTCTAGGGAATATTTCCAACATGTAGGACGTAACCTTAGTTAGCATGATCGTTTTAGTCTGCTTTAAAAGTTATTTTCTAAATCAAACCAACTTGAAGACCTGACTAGTGGTTCTCCTCTTGCCTTGTTCTGTTCTGTTCTCAACTTGTTTCATTATTTTCTTCCCTTAATTTATCTTTTCTTGTCATCTTCCTAGGTTCTTGTACCTTACCCCTTCTGGAACTTTGTTTCTAAGCTCAATATGATCTCCTTATCTCAGCAATCTTTGTAAGATCTGACCTAGTTTTAAGTTGACCGTCCCAATAGGCTAGGTTTAGTAGTGTTGTTGATAGGCTACCCTTTTAATTCCAGTATCGTTTAGTCCAGTATCTAGTACCTTTTGCTGAGCTTTCTTGCCTCTTAGTAGCTTTCCGGCTACTGGTTCTTTTTCGGGTTAACCTACTTCTCCCCGAATAGGTTGTTCCATCTTTCTTTCTGGCTCTCACTCGTCTATGGTGCTTTTCCCTCTCATCTTTTGTGCTTTCTTTTCCTCATCTTTTAAACCTGAGAAGCTTCTTGCAGATGGTTCAGACCTGCAGCTCAGCAAGTCAAGATGATCCAGTGGATCCCTCTTTGCCATCACCCTACCTCCTCCAGCAGCAACTTCAAAGCAAAGTCTGGGGCAGTTCATGGCAGCTCAAGCTCAGTTGATGAGTGCCATGATGCAGAATATGAATCAGATGATGGCTCAACAAAGTCAGACAACGGCTACTCTCCTCGCCATGATGAACCAAAACAACCCGGCAGTTACCATGCAACCTCCAACTCCAGTGTTTCCTTAGTCAAGGCTGGTGGATTTCTTGAGGACCCAGCCTCCAACATTCTCCAGCTCCCCCGAGCCTTTGGATGCTGATGACTGGTTGCGCTCGACTGACAAGAAGCTCGCCATTGCTCAGTGCAACGACTGTGAGAAAGTGTTGTACGTAGCACATCAACTTGAAGGCCCACCAGCAGAATGGTGGGAGAATTTTTGTGTCGCCCATGCAGACCACCAGAGTATCACTTGGACCGAGTTCTCCAAAGCTTTTCATCATCCCCATGTCCCAGATGGGATTGTTGAAATGAAGAAGAACGAGTTCCGTGAGTTACGACAAGGGAGCTTGTCAGTGGGTGAATACCTCAACAAATTCACTCAATTGGCACATTATGCTCCAGAGGATGTTGCCACCGATGACGCCAAGCAGAAGAAGTTTAAGCGAGGACTCAACCCCAGTCTGAAGGTTCAGGTCATTGGTAATGACTATGCAGATTTTTAGCATCTTGTAAACAAGGCCTTGCTCATTGAGGAATCCCGTAGAGAGCTTTCAGAATCATTCAAGAGGAAGATGTCACAGTCCAGAGCACATCAAAAACCTCCCCAGCGAGCTAGGATGTCTGTGCAACACCAGCCTTCAGGACCTCCAGGTGTGTTTGGGACCTTTGCCGCAGCTCCCCATCCAGTTGCTCAAGAGTTCGACAGCAGCCAGCAGCTCGAGAGTATCAAGCTTGCCGAAGGTATCCGGTGCTTCAACCGCCAAAGAAGGGGGTCATTTGCCAAGCAATCGCCCTCAACGCCATCAGTGGAAGCAAGCCCCTTCCCAAGCTTCAAGACAAGCCATCGACCTCCGTGTTTTGTCAAAAAGGGCAAGTGAACCAAGTTGCTGTGGAGCAAGCCCAATCAGCTCAGGACCCCTTCCCTGGTAAGTTTTGTTCAGTGGCGGTTTTGTCTCACTCAAAAGAGAAATGTTGGAGGAGTGAGCAAAACCCATGTTCCCCCAACCTATTCCGTAGTCAGCCCGAATCTTGGGGTCGAGATTCCCTTTTAAGGGGTGTAGGTTGTAACGTCCCGTTTGTTTAGAGTTCCTGAAGTTTTCAAAATAAAAGGAACCATTTGATTTTTTTGAGAGTTCAAAGCTTAACTTGATATTTTAAAAGAGCTTTAATTGACTAAACCAAACTTCAACTAAATCAGTTCGGCTTCTTCTGGAGTTTGTTGGAGTTTTCCTTTTTCTCGTTTTGCTCTATGAGCCTTTAAGCTTGGCTTCTCCTTTCAAGGACCTCTTCTGTGTCTGGACCTCTCCCTCGGTCCAGACCTCCTTTGTGTTGGACCTCCCTGTGCCCATATGGACCTCCCCGTGCCCATATGGAGCTCCCTTTGATCTCCCCGTGTCCAATCGGACCTCCGTGCGTCCCTTGGACCTCCCCCTTGTTAAATCTGGCCGTTAGGACCTCCCTTTTGGAGATCTTAGCCGCTCAGACCTCCCCCTTGTTAGATCTGGCCGTTAGGACCTCCCCTTTGGAGATCTTAGCCGCTCAGACCTCCCCCTTGTTAGATCTGGCCGTTAGGACCTCCCCTTTGGAGATCTTAGCCGCGGACCTCCCCTTGTTAGATCTCGCCGCTAGGACCTCCCTTGGAGATCTTAGCCTCACCTCCCCTTGTTAGATCTGGCCGCTAGGACCTCCCCTTTGAAGATCTTAGCCGCTCAGACATTCCCCTTGTTAGATCTGGCCGTTAGAACCTCCCCTTTGGAGATCTTAGCCGCTCAGACCTCCTCCTTGTTAGATCTGGCCGTTAGGACCTCTCCTTTGGAGATCTTAGCCGCTCAGACCACCCCCTTATTAGATCTAGCCGTTAGGAAGCCTTTGGAGATCTTAGCCGCTCAGACCTCCCCCTTGTTAGATCTGGTCGTTAGGACCTTCCCTTTTGAGATCTTAACCGTCCAGACCTCTCCTCTGTTTGATCTTTGAATCTGAAGGTCTAGACCTCCCTAGCGTTTGGACCCGCCGTTGGCTCTTGCGGTCGTACCGCTCGAGTTTTTGCCTTCTTTGCCTTAGGACCGTTTGATGCTTATCGAACGGCCCAATCTTGTTGGCACGTTCGCTCGGTCCGAACGTCCCATTTGCCTTGCTCCGTCCGATCAAGATCTAACGGCCCTTGTCCTTCCCGCGTATCCTTGCTTCCGCGGACCTCCCTTTTGCTCTCGATCTTGACCGTTGGGACCTCGTTTGAGAGATTTAACCGTCAAGACCTCCTTGTAGTGTCTTTTGGGCCTCCTCGCAGGACCTCCTCCTTGGATCTCCTCGCAGGACCTCCTCTCAGGATCTCCTCGCAGGACCCCCTCTCAGGAACCTCCTCGAGACTTTCTCTCTTCGTGATTTAGACCTCTAGTGAGGTTTAGATCTCTTTGTGATTTATACCTCCTTTGAGGTTTAGATTCCCTGGTGATTTAGACCTCCTGTGAGGTTTAAATCTCCTTGTGGTTTAGGTCTTCCCTGAGGCTTAGACCTCCTTTGAGGGTCCCCTTTGTGTTTAGACCTTTATGGTCTAGACCTCCACCTTGCGTTTTAGACCTCTGTTAGTCTAAGACCTCCCCGATGGCTTAGACCTCATTCCTTGGGTTTAGACCACCCTTCTGGTCTAGACTTCTTTTTGGTTATGACCTCCCTTTGATGGTCAAGACCAAACCCCGAGTTGCTCTTAGCTTGGGTTTGTGTTTCAAACATCCTTGATTTATGAGAGCCAAGTTAGGGTTGTTTCCCCTCTCTTCGAACCTTCCTCTTATTTGACTTTCTCAGGACTGGATCACCTTGGTGATTCGGATCTCCTTGTTGTTTTTAGGACCTCCTCTAGACGTCCTTGTCTCCAGGATCTCCTCAAGACCCCTCTCTTGGTCCTCAGGACCTCGTCCCCGCAGGACCTCCCTGTCCTTTGGACCCCCTTGTCCTCTCGGACCTCCCCGTGGCCTTTTTGTAAAGACCACCCTTGTGGTTTAGACCTCCCCTTTGAGGTCAAGACCTCTGGTCTCTCTTTGTAAGGACCACCCTAGTGGGCCATGACCTCCCCCGTGGGTCATGTCCTCCCCTTCGACCTCCCCCTGGGTCCTGACCTCTTCAGGACCCCTTGCCTCAGGTTCTTAAGCGCATTTGTTGTGTGTTGAAGTCACATTAAAATGTTGTCCTTTCCTTTGTACTCATTCCTACTTTTTGTCACCCCCTTAGCCATGTTTCTGTCCTTTTGGTACTTGCTAGTAGTGTACCTTTTGTACCATTGTCTTGAACCTGGTCACTTCTTTTGGTGGTGGTTCTATTCTCCTTTTTTCCCTTTAATTAGAGCATCACAGAGTGACCACAACCCCCTTGTTCTTCTTTTCAACCCTCCTCTCCATCTCTCTTGGTTCTGGAGAAACTCCACTTGCTCCTCTGGGACCTCCTCGGTTTTGGACCTCCCCCTTGTTGGACCTCCCTTCTTGTGCACCTCTTCTCCTTTTGGCTCCATCTAGTTCCTTTTCGGTTTATTTT
Source organism: Phyllostachys edulis (assembly GCA_036346405.1). NCBI lineage: Eukaryota > Viridiplantae > Streptophyta > Magnoliopsida > Poales > Poaceae > Phyllostachys > Phyllostachys edulis. The sequence continues at coordinate 78,818,168 of CM070549.1, read as the reverse complement.
TGAGTTGTTTTATTTATTTATTTTCTTGCAATGTGTAGATTCCGTTGGTGCTAAGGAGCACGAAGATCCAGTAGCCCTTGTTGAAGCTCGGCAGCTCGCCACTGAGGGCAAGTCATGGTCCTTGATCATTTTGAACCTATCTTTACAAAAAGTACTTTGTTTTGTTATAAACCTGCATTGGCTATTTGTATAAAGGCTGGTTTGGGCTCTAGTTAAAGACCCACCTGTGTTTATGCCTCCTTGTTTCTTTGGCAATCCACATGTTGACATATTTCCTTGAACACCTTAGGATGGGTACTGTTAGTTGGTTTCATATTGTTACTGCCAACATGGGTATCATACTTGCTTAGCCATGCTCTAGTAGACGCTGATCTCTTCATGAATCAATATTGTTAAACTTGACTAATTGAATTATGGAACTTGGTTGGTGCCACTGATAAGCAACTGTGGTTGGTGCCGCAGGTTGTGTTGTTTGTGTTGCGAGACCACTTTGTTAAAACATGTTGTGCCAAGACTAGGGTGGTCTTTGGCCAAGGTGAAACCCCAAAACTGTTTTATGCTCGAGCAAGTTGGCAAGGTGCGAGTAGTGAGTGCTCCGAGAGTTGTTGCTATGGAGTCACTTGGGTGATTCATGAGTTGTTGCTATGGAGTCACCTGGGTGCCCTAGAGTTGGAGCTATGGGGTCACATTGGGTGGAGGATAGGTTTGCCTGAGCAGCCAATTAAGGACTAAACCTTGGGAGCCATTGATCTGGGTCATGCCGTGCAACCACATGTCCATTATGGGGTGGACCGGGTGTAATAACTAGGGATGTTCTGATTTGGTTCTGTTGTGGTTGGGCGTTGACGCTACCGGGCGCAAGAGGGGCACGAATCCGGTTGAGGTTGCAACCAACCTAAGCGAAACCTCAATGGGCGTAATCTAAGTCGAGCGCACTTTGTAAAGCCCTTGGTGGTCTCTACTTGATTCACATGTCTAAGGTAACATGTGTTATATCAAGCGACTACCTCTTGTGGGTAAAGTTGTATATCTCTGCAGAGTAAATCTATTCGAATAGCCGCGTCCTTGGTTATGGACACGCCTGGAGATTTCAAATGAGGGGTAGAATTCTTTTTATAAAATTGTGTTCCCGGGGCACTTCGGCGAGAGGTCATGGCTTTTACCTCAAAGAGACCTTGGCCGCCTCCAGAGGGGTCATGGCTAGCTCGCGGAGTGGTCTAGGGGCTGGTCTGGTGGTGCTCTGGAGTGGGTGCTCCGTAGAGGTCCGGGTTGGTGCCTTGGGAGTGAGTGGGTGCTCACTGTCTCCTTTGAAAAACCAAATGTATTTATGTATTATTGTTTTAACTTGAGCTTTGCAATCTATACATGTTATTTACTGTCAAACTTTGCTTTCTGCAAACTAACCATACAACTCTCCATTGTCTAGCCGTGCATAATTGTTAATTGCATGTATGTTTTCCCCACGGCTTGCTGAGTACATTCAAAGTTCTCATTGGCTTGTGCCCTGTTTTAACCAGCAGAGGCGGCAGATCCAGGAGGTCTTGTGCTCTCAGGAGGGGAGCTCTTTGAAGACCCTGCACACTAGGACATCCTCCACTTGGTAGCCTGTGGGATGGCCGAATGGACCTTGCTATTTGTTTTGCTTCCGCTGTGTTGTAGTTCTCCTTTGCTGTTAGCCTTGAGAGACAACCCTGTTCAAACCTTGACCTTAAGGTCCCCTGTTAATATATGTGTTAATTTGTCTGCTTCATCTTTGTTCCTGTTGTATGGATTTAATTACACTGATGTGTAGTCTGTGCGAGCTAGCCAATCTGATCTTGGGACTAGCTCGGTGTGCATAGGGCCAAGACCTCCAGGAGGTCTTGAAGACCTCCTGGGAGGTCCTAGCGGATAAACCGAGCGGTACTACCGCTCCTCAGTGCGGTAGTACCACTGCTCAAAACAAAATCGGTCGGATCCAGGTTCATTCTGAGAGGGACCTCACAGGAGGGGTGGCTAACAGGTGGGTCCTAGGTGGCGGTGAAAGAAGTGGATGGGGCGCGGGTTGGGCCGGCGGGAGCAGGGCGAGGGGAGTTGGGCCGAAGTGGGGCACGACGAGGCTTCACGTGGGAGAAGGTGGCTAGGTCGAAAGAAAAAGGTAACGGGTCGAAGGAGGGAGATTTTGGCCTGAGGAGATTTTGAGGATTTAAATGCATTTCCAAATTTCAGAAAATTACAACAAATAAAAAGAGGCTCAAACAAATAGCAAATAAACTTGGAAAAATCCAAGAAAATTCCTTGGATCCTAAGGAACTCAAATAAAATAGTTTGGAATTTAATTGATGCTGGATTTATTCATATTAAATTGTTTTCATTTTTGAAAATTCAAATTATGCTTCAAATAATTCAAGAAAATTCAAATGGTTCCTTTTAACTTTTGAAAATTCGAAATGGCACTAAAATTAGGATATTACAAACCTACCCCTCTTAAAGGGAATCTCGACCCCGAGATTCAGGCTGGCTAGAGAATAGGTGCATGAACTTGGCCTTCAGGTCCTCTTCACGATCCCAAGTGGTTTCCTCTTTAGTGTGATTGCTCCACTAAACATTGCAAAAACGGATGACATTACTTCTTGTTACACACTCTACCACTTCTAAGATCTTGATGAGTTGCTCCTTGTAAGTGAGATCCTCCTACAGATCAATTGCTTCCAGCGGCAACTGCTCCTCTGGCACTCGCAGACACTTCTTCAACTATGACTTGTGAAAGACGTCATGCACATCTAATAGCTCACATGAAAGCTTCAATTTGTACGCAATTTCTCCTCTTCTAACTAGAACTGGTAAGGGTCCAATGTATCTTGGTGCAAGTTTTCCGCTCACCCTGAAACGACGCATTCCCTTAAGAGGTGAAACCTTTAGGTACACATGATCTCCAGGTGCAAAGGTTAAATCTCTACAGTGGTTGTCAGCATAACTGTTTTGCCACGTCTGTGTTGTTTTCAGCTTTTACCAAATTGACCAAACTTGCTCTTCGGCTTCCTTCAAAACATCTGGTCCAAATACTTGCCCTTCTCCTGTTTTGTTCCAGTACAGGGGTGTTCGGCATTTTCTTCTATAAAGAGCTTCAAACGGGACATTTGCATGCTTGGTTGATAATTGTTGTTGTATGAAAACTCATCATAGGGCAACCTTTGATCCAAACTGGTCTTGTTTGCTAGAGCATATGCTCTCAACATATCTTCTACAATTTGATTTACACTCTCTGTTTATCCATCAGTCTACGGATGGTAAGCTGTACTAAAATTCAGATTAGTGCCCAAAATACCATGTAGTTTTTTCCACGATCTTGAGGTGAACTAGGAACCTCAATCTAACATGATCTTCTTTGGCACACTATGCAGGCATACTATCATTGCCATATACAATTATGCAAGTTTGTCTCCCGAGTAGGTAGTCTTGACTGGGATAACGTGTGCAACTTTTGTTAGACGATCTACAACAACCCAAATGGAATCATATCCAAATCTTGTTCTTGGCAGACCAATGATAAAGTTGATGAACTCTTGTTGTCCCGATCTTTCGATGAGAAAGATAAATTCTGATTAGACGATGATCAACTCTCACGATCCAGACTACGAACGTAGCTTGTATGAACCAAGTAATCACTGAACTAATCACCAAGTTGTTATCAACCGTGCCAAAGACCTGATTGATCTGATCACGAGGATCAATTCCTACAAGCAATCGAAGAACAAGCAAGAATGAAGTAACAAGCAATCTGAATTGCAAATATATGATTGAGTTTAAAAGGTGGGATTCCGCAGATGTTCTTTACTGTTGGTTTAGTCGACACAAGCGAAAAACAAGAGTTTTCACAATGGAGAAACTAAGCAAACGAAATCCACCAAACCCTAAGGGTGGCTGCACTATCTATAGGAGGAAGAGGAGAAGGAAGGGGCGGTGATACTGTTCATGCATGAATAGTAACTATGTGAACAGTATGGGTTGTCTAGGGTTACAATACCCATGGGCCCAAGTGAACTCAGAAATAGCACTTGACTATTTTGGCAATTGCAGTACGCTCAGAAGGAATTTAGAGGTAGGGCCAGATCTGTTGGAAAGAGGACGAGATAAGATTTCCATCAAGTACTCGTGGACCTCCAACGGACTCCGTATGTGAAAGTTATGCACGTTTGAAGTTAGTGTTGTCTCCGGAGGCCGAATTGAATGGCACATGTTTCCCTTCATGATCAGCTCCTATGTTCCTGATTAAAAGAACATCACATGCATTAGGTAGCAACATATTCTTATTAGAAACAAAATGCACTCCTAGAAACAAAGTTACCTGATAGTTCAATTGACGTGTACGAGCTCTTGTGATTGGACCTTGTAAGTGCATAGGTTCATATCTATTATGAGGAGTGTTAGTTGTATGCATGGGAGTGATGTCCTCATCATCCTCCCCTTCTTACATTTGAGTCATCCTCGACTCAAGCTCATCTTCTTCACCCAAATATGGCTTCAAATCTACAATGTTAAATATGGGACTAACCCCGAACCCTGCGGGCAGATCAAGCTTATATGCATTATCATTAATCTTAGCTAATACCTTGAATAGACCATCAGCTCTAGGCATCTACTTAGACTTCCTCAATTCAGGAAATCTATCTTTGCACAAATGTAACCAAACGAGATCACCAGGTTCAAAAGTTAAACTCTTTCTGCCCTGACTATCAGCAACCTTATACCTAGCATTCATGCGCTCTATGTTTTCTTTAGTTGTTTCATGCAGTTTAAGGACAAATTTAGCACGCTTCTTAGCATCTAAATTTACCTTTTCAGAAGTAGGAATAAGCAATAAATCAATAGGAGCACGAGGATTAAAGCCATATACTACCTGAAAATGTCTCATCTTTGTGGTAGAATGCAGCGATCTGTTGTAAGCAAACTCTACATGAGGTAGACATTCTTCCCACATCTTCAAATTTTTCTTCAAAACAGCCCTCAACATAGTTGATAACGTGCGGTTGACAACTTCAGTTTGTCCATCCGTTTGGGAGTGACAAATAGTAGAAAACAGCAGCTTAGTCCCCAATTTTGCCCAAAGGGTGCGCCAAAAGTGACTCAAAAACTTCGCATCCCGATCTAAAACAATGGTATTGGGCACTCCATGTAGTCGAACAATCTCTTTGAAAAACAAATCAACAACATTTGTAGCATCATCGCTTTTATGACAAGGTATAAAATATGCCATTTTAGAAAATCTATCCACAACAATAAAAACACTATCGCTCCCCTTCTTTGTTCTAGATAGTCCTAAAACAGAGTCCATTGAAATATCCTCCCAAGGAACACTAGGCACATGAAAAGGCATATATAAACCATATGGATTCAGTCGGGACTTAGCTTTATTGCATGTAGTGCAGCGAGACACGTTGCGCTCAACGTCATGCCTCATTCGGGGCCAATAGAAGTGCTCGTCCAGAATGTCCTCTGTCTTCTTGACACCCAAAGTGTCCCATTAGTCCTCCACCAGGCGCCTCCTGTAACAACAAGAGATGAACGGAGCTAGCTGGAATACATAGCTTGTTAGCTCTAAACAAGAATCCATTACTTAACACAAATTTATTCCAACTCTTTCCCTCTATACAATTCATCATGGCATTTTGAAAAGAATCATCTTGAGCATTAAGTTCTTTAATTGTTTCCAAACCAAAAATTCTACAATCAAGTTGAGATAACCTGGTATAACGCCTAGACAAAGCATCAGCAATAACATTCTCTTTTCCTTTCTTGTGTTTGATAACATATGGAAACGATTCAATGAACTCTATCCATTTAGCATGTCTACGGTTCAGTTTACTTTGACTATAAATGTACTTTAAAGATTCATAATATGAGTGTATAACAAACTCTTTAGGCCATAAATAATGCTGCCATATTTCTAAAGTTCGAACGAGAGCAAATATTCCTTATCATAAGTAGAATAGTTTAAACAGGGCCCACTCAATTTTCACTAAAATAAGCAACAGGTTTACCTTCTTGTAGTAACACACCTCCAAGTCCAATTTCACTAGCATCACATTCAAGCTCAAAAGTCTTACCAAAATTAGGAAGTTGGAGAAGTGGCGCATTTGTGAGCTTCTCTTCCAGAAGGTTGAATGATTATTCTTGTGTAGGGCCACAATGGAAAGGAGCACCTTTCTTGGTGAGCTCATTCAATGGTGCGGCAATGGTGTAGAAATTCTTGATGAAGCATCGATAAAATCCAGCAAGTCCATTAAAACTTCGCCCTTGTGTGACTGTGTTAGGAGTCGGTCAACTCTGTATAGCCTCGATCTTGGCTTGATCAACTTCAATGCCCTGTAGAGTAACAACATAGCCAATAAACGATACTTGATCGGTGCAAAAGGTGCACTTCTTAAGGTTACCAAATAAACGTACATCTCGTAGAGCATTAAAAACAGCACGTAAATGATCAAGATGTTCCTCAAGTGACTTGCTAAATATCAATATGTCATCAAAATATACCACTACAAATTTTCCAATGAAAGCACGCAAAACTTCGTTCATCGATCTCATGAAAGTACTAGGTGCATTAGTTAAACCGAAAGGCATCACTAACCACTCATATAACCCAAACTTAGTTTTGAACGTTGTTTTCCATTCACCTCCTAATTTCATGCGAATTTGGTAATATCCACCACGCAAGTCAACTTTAGAAAACACAGTAGAGCCACTTAATTCATCAAGCATGTCGTCTAACCTAGAAATATGATGACGATATCTAATGATAATATTATTGATAGCTCCACAATCAATACACATACGCCATGACCCATCTTTCTTTAAAACAAAAAGTACAGGAACAACACATGGACTAAGGCTCTCGTGTACGTACCCTTTGTCAAGCAAGTCTTGCACTTGACGCTCAATCTCCTTAGTCTCCTCCGGGTTGGTTCAGTATGGCACGCGGTTGGGTAGGGAAGCTCCTGGGATCAAGTTAATCTAATTTCAATGCCCCTAATTGGAGGTAGCCCTAGTGGTACCTCACTTGGAAATACATGAACATACTCCTGTAAAAGGTTAACAACAGCAGCAGGCAAAGAAAGAGGCATATGCTCAAATGAAAATAAATAGCAAACAGAATTACTAGCTTCCACCTCACTAATATCATATTTTGTAGCTAACAAAACATAACCTTTCAATTTAATTTCACCATTCATAGCACTAGGTTCATTCTTCTTATGCGGTGCAAGTTCTTTAGCTACATTCTGATTTTTCACTTTTGCTACTCTCCTTTTCTCTATGAGCCCTTTCTAATTCATCTTGTAAAATTGCTTCTAGAGACATGGGCAACAAAGTGATTTTCTTTCCTTTACACATGAGAGTTTAGTCCTACCATGATGCACAATATCTTTATCATATTGCCATGGTCTACCTAACAGTAATGAACATGTTTGCATAGGTACGACATCGCAATCAGTATAATCATGATATGAACCAATAGAAAAGTGAACTCTCACAATACGAGTTATCTTCAGCTTACCACATGAATTAAACCATTGAATGTAGTAAGGACGAGGGTGCTGTTGTGTGGTCAAGGAAAGCTTCTCAACCATATCAATGCTAGCCAAATTGTTGCAACATCCTCCATCAATAATCACTCAACAAGAACGCTCATTGATCACAAAGTTTGTTTGAAATAGATTGTGGCATTGCTGTTCAGTACGCTCCATTTGAGCACTAAGGACATGCTTCACAATTATGCTAAAAAATTATCACTTGCTCCAGCTCCCAAACGTTCTTCGTCATGTTCAGATTCATATTGCTCACATGCGGGGTCAGTTACAAGCAATGCATGCTCTTCATCAATATCACTAGCTGAAGTATACTCACCATCTTCTTGAATAAGAAGTGCTCGCTGATTTGGCCAATCTCTCATCATGTGCCCGAAGCCTTTGTAGCGATAGCATTGTATGTCTCGCATTCTCCCGGTGGAAGCAACCGAAGTAGAAATCTTAGCTTGTTGAATCGAAATTGATTTGGTTGTGTCGGAGGCGCGGGGAGTTGGAGTGGTGCTTGTTGGTCGCCCGCGGCCAGAGGAGGTGGGGGTCAGCTAGGAGTGGCAGGGACAGCAAGGGGTGGCGCCCTGCTCGAGGACTGCGCCTGATTCTGCCTACCTACGAAAGAATCTCCAAAAGAGCCTCGGGAGCGAGACTGTCTTCCCTGCACTTCACATTCAATTTTGCAAGCAAGATGGAACAAACGGGTGATAGAATTATACTACTTATAATCTAGAATGTCCTGAATGTCCCAGTTAAGCCCTCCTAAAAATCTAGCTATTTTAGCATCTTCAGTTCCTTCTAAACCACAACGTAACAAACCAGCTTGTAATTCTTGATAGTAATCTTCTATGGTGTTAATACCTTGTCTTAAACGTTGTAATTTATTAAGCAAATCACGAGAATAATATGAAGGCACAAATCTAGCTCTCATGGCTCTCTTCATAGCATCCCAAGCTCTAGGTATGTTTTGTTCATTACGGTACAATTCATTCTGCCAAATAGATGCAAAATCAGTGAACTCACTAATAGCAGCTCTAACCCTTTTATTTTCAGGAAATTCATGGCATGCAAATTTTTGGTCTACGGCTAACTCCCATGTGAGATAAGCATCAGGATCATATTTACCAGCAAAAGGAGGCATAGTGAATTTAATTTTACCAAGTGTATCATTACAATCACGTACATCACATGGTGGGTCTCTTCTCATACCTTGTCGATTGAAGCATCATTGCCGATGATCAAAATCATTGTTGGGATTGAAACCACCCTCGGACTCTGTATCAGCAACGTATGGGCTTCCTTCATCTTCTACCTTATCGGCCCATAAGCGAGCAACGGATGGTTACGGCACAGTTGTGCAACACCGACAGTAGTGGGTGCAACAACTTGGGGTGGAGCTCCCTCTATGTAATATCCCAAAAATGCCTAAATGCAAAAATATGAGATTTTTTAAAATTTTTGTATAATTATCTGTGCTGTCTTATTTTTGCCTGCATTTTCAGAAGTTATTTGATCTATGTTTTCTTTTTGTCGACACAAGTAATATGCAACAGAAACCCTAGAGATGAAAACCCTAAAATACATAAACCTAAAAACGGAGACCTAAACATAAATGGCCAAAGCAAAATAAACTTAAAAACATTGTCTTTCTAAATACTACATGAAATGTAAACCCTAAAATCGACCACATAAAAATTCAGAACCTAATTCTCCAATTGATCGAAAGCCAAAATTGTTTAACAAATGTCAGATCTTATTTATCACTACGTATTAATTTCTTAAAGCAATTGCCAGAATTTAGCAAGCCCAAAGTTCTATTTTTTTTTCCTAATACCATTTTCTCCTCCTAAATCAAGTAATAAAATCATGAGCTTAAAATATTTTCAAAAGAAAACTAAGAAACAAATAAAATTCTACAAAAATTACAGTATGAATTAAACCTTGTTAGGAACCTTCCCCTAAATTTTCATTATTTTTGGGCTTGTGTTTCTATGCCTAAAAATTCACTAAAATCATCAGCCTTTTTAGAAATTTGGAAACCTAATTCTTTCTTCCTCCCGCTGACTGCCGGGCCCCACAAGACAGGCTTCATCCTCCACGTAGCAGCCCCCTCTGCTCTTGCATGGCCACCACACCGACCGAATGTGTGCCACTCCTCCCCTTATGCCCATGCTGCTGGCCACCTTGGGGTCCTCTGCCGCCCACCTACAAGAGGCCATCGCCCGAGCCAGCCTTGCCCCCTCCCTGTCCCCCCTTCCTTTCTCACCACAAGGAACCGCAAGCCCCAGCTTCAACGTTGCACCCCGCTCCACCCCAACGACATTGGCCTCGCTTGCCTCGTCGTCACCACCGCACCCTCACCACGCCGCTGGTGCTCCGGCGTGTACTTCTCCCCCATGCCTATGCTTCATCACCAAACGCCAAAGAGCCTAGGAGTCGCAAGCAAGAGCGAGCTCCAAACGCCGCCTGCTCGGCTGCCAACACCTCCCTCGCCGTTCCGGTTGCGCCAAGAGGTCCGACCACCCTCGGCCGCGTCACGGCATGTTCCGCACCACCACCATCAAAAACCCTCGTCCAATTTGAAGATTCATCCACCAGAGTCACCGTGCATCGGCTTCTTCCCTGATTCCGGCTGGGAGCCTCCATTTCCACCACCACGCCCAATACTCCTCACTAGAGCACCTCCGGCTCGATTCTTCGCAGGTGAAGCACCCTCAGGCCTTCCCCAAGCTCCCCCAATCGCCGGTTGGAGCTCTCCCTCGCCCCATCGGTGCCCCCACGGCGAACCCATCGTGTCGCTGCCGGCTCCTGCTGCCAAGCTGCCTCGGCCTCCCTCCACCCTCACGACCAGTCCCGGTGAGTTCCCCTTCGCCCTCCTCATTCCCATGCGCACGCTAGTTCATCTTCTCTCCCACTCCGACATCGCCGCACTGCTTCCCCTCCATGCCCGGCCACTGCCCACAGCTGCCCGGCTGCCACCGACCACTACGAGTCAAGCCACCACCGCTCACAGGTCCACCTCCCTCTCAACATCCCATTTTGGGGGGTCGTCGCCTCCTCCACGCCACCCCCTCGCCACCGGCGAGCTAGGCCCCAAGGGCACTCTGCCCTCCCCTGTTGTGGAACCAAAACACAGCCACAGACTCTTTTCCTCTGTAATCCTCTGTGCGTGTGTGTTTATTAGTAGACCAGTGAGCTCTAGCCGATTAGAAAAACTACTGTGGTGATTCAGTATTAGATGACTCATTTAACCATAAAGCAATGTGATAGATTAAGCTAATTATGTACTTAATTGTTAGATGAAAATGATCAGTGAGCCTTTTGCAAATGGTAGGCCTAAATAAAGTGATAAGTCATTAAGGGATCCTTTTTCAAGTTGGACACTTATGACTACCAATGTTTAATTGAAAAGTGTCAGCCATTGATAAGTAAGTAAATAGCTAATCAAAACCGGTAAGGCCATTAGATGATAGTCAAGTGACATTGGAAAGTCTAGTAGTGTATTACTAGCAGTTGAATGAAATACCAGAATCAAATTAGAAGCTTAAATGAACCCTGAGCCAATGTCAGTAGGCCCCACTAGGACTTAAAGATTTATTTGTAGTAATTCAGTATTAGATGTGCTCACATGATATTAGTTAATGAATGAGTCAAGTAAGTAAGCTGCATCCTCAATTTGTATCAATTACATGAATAAACCAAAATCAGTAGAAATGATTAGTGTTTAATTAACCAAATAGTAAACTGTGTGTTAGGAGCATTGCAACCGTGATTGACCACCCCTTAACCACCCCATAGTATGGCATAAGATCATATACATTTAGGAATTAACTAGTAATTACACCAAAGACAGGCAATTAGATGACTGGCAATCCATTTAGTCATGGCAACACTGGATAAGTAAAGCCATAAGTGGAACTAACTAGTGGTTGGATGTAGGTCAATAACTTAGGCAATCCAAGGTTGCGTAGTAAGTAAATTAACTACATGGTAAAACTAAAGTAATCAGCTCAGGTAACTAGAACCTCAAATGATAGTCATGTTTAGACATGCATACACATGTGATCTAACACTAGTAAATGCAAGACAGTTGTAGTAGTAATAAAGATAAACTATTAAATGAGCCAAGTCCCACGTGTCGGTGAGACGTATGTCTACCCTATGCGAACCCCATACTTATGCATATGTCTCACCTGACTTCCATGGAACTTCCTCGGTATATAGGAAGTAATAACTAAAATAATCATGAGAGCATATAAGAGGATTGATTTTGACTGTATGATCATCGTGGGTGTATACATAGAATGCCTGGAGAGAGTGCTTGTGAGTACTAGGTGGCCTGTTAAGGAAAACAATATCCCCTAAGCTCTAGGTATCGTCTGTCATTATCCGTCCTCAGTAGCAGTACCCTTCATGATCCGAAAACAAATCAGAGAGTCATATCTAACCAGGTAATCTCTCCCATATTGGTAACCCATGAGGAATGCTCATGCGGACATTCTCTCTCTCCCTGCTAAATTTATCTACTTTGGTCTGAAGTATTTCCTTCATTCCAATTATCAACGTATATATTTTGTCTGTAGTATTTCCTTCATCAACTTCCTCGGTTATACTTCATCTAAAGTGTTTCCTTCATCCACTCCATTAGGTATGATTAGTTTCATCTGGAATACTTCGTCCTTCCAAGTTGTCGTTAGAAATGTTTGCTTTTATTCGAAGTATTTTCTTTGGTTTGAATGTCTTTGGATTTATTGGATTTTATTTGGTTATTTTCAGACGCTCTTAGATTTAATCGTATACTATGTAGTTAGACTTTAACGCTGTGATGGGACAACAATCCCAACAAGAACGAGGCTGGAATCAAGATTATATGAGCATTGAACAGGATGATTATCAGCATATTGAGCGGGATGATTATCAGAACCTTAAGCCAGAACAGGATCAGGGTTATCAGAATATTGAGCAAGGCGAGTCAATACTTTGATCATATTGCACCTAATTTTTGCAATTATATTGTTTTAAATTATGAAATTGCATTGCTATGTTTTATACAAATATATTGGTCTAGCTCATAGTTAATGCCTTAACAATAATTGTGTATAAACTTCTAATCCTTGAATTTGGACATTAACCTTGTCACCCTAGACTTAATGGTTTACATACTAGTTATAGTGTGTATCTAAGTGTCATGCTTAGCCTTGCTTAGATACATTGTCATTTGGGCAATAAATTGACCGACATCACTTAATCTTTTGAAAATGATATTGGGCAGTCAAGGCTGGGAGCCTGGCTGGTATGTTGGATTAAAGGTTGTTTTGAAAACAAAAGAAAAACCTGAAAAACAGATTTTGACTTGGGCGGCTGGAAAGAGTGGCTGGTACCGGGGGCACGAGAGAGAGTTGGTATGTAGATGTACCGCCCAAGTCAATTAAGGATCGAATCTGGTAATGACCTCTCACGTAAAACAGTGCAACCACACGTCGATAAAACATACGACCTGGCTAGCTAATTTGTTTCACCTCAGTGTGGCTTCGACGTTGGTGGATGCGGGCGGATAGTTGGGGGAGAACGAAGCCACGGTAACCGCACGGTGCTAAAGGGAAACCTCCGAGTGACCAGGGAGAGCACGAACGAGGTGATACCCAGTGGTGCGAAGTTGCAAAGAGGTGGGGCATTGTAAAGGCCTTGTGATAATCAACATTAGCCACACACCTACAGAAGTGTGTCGGGACAGTATAAGTTGATTTATCTCTTATGGGTAAAGTTTACGAACTCTGCAGAGTAAGAAAACTATTTAGATAGCCATGCTCACGGTCAAGAGTGGTACTGAGAACTTGCTTGATATAGCTTTCCTTTTTATAAAACCATTGGTGTGTGTGTGTGTGTGTGTGTGGAATGAAAAGGGTGGGTTTGAGCCCAGTAGTTGGAAATGTTGGTTTGGAATCCAGGGAATTGAGAAAGCTTGGTCGATGGAATGGAAAAAGGTGGGGCGGGGCCCTAGGGATTTGAAATGGCCTGGTCAGGGATCAGTGGTAAATACGGGATAGCCTGAGCATTGAGTGAACAAAGTCACTCAATGGTATAGGAGATGGAATCTCCACTAGTACTTTACAAACAAAAACTCAGTTTATAAAACATGTATTGGGTAAAAATGCTAAGTCTTAGGATTTGCTATTACTTAATCTATTTCAATAAATGGCTTTGTGCAAAATAAAAGAACCATGAGCCTCCCCTTTTATTAGCCTTACATGTATAATAATTGCATTATGAGCCTCCCCTTTTATTAGCCTTACATGTATAATAATTGCATTGTGTATTGGCTCACGAGTACAGTTGTGTACTCATGCTCGCTATTTACATTCTTTTAGTCAGTAAAGCATAAAAGAAGGCTACATGGATAATTATGAGCATTGGATAAGACTGAAGATCAAGAAGGCCAAGAACTAGGTCGCGAGCCCATAGTCAATTGCCGGTGGGCCTATCGAGAGGGTTCCACACGTTATACTCTGAATCTGCTTCCGCTGCTGTTCTCTGAAAAGTATTTAGCCTGCCTGGCCATTCTGCAAGTCAAAAACCGTAAGGTATATTTACATTTTGTTCAATATTATGCAATAGCTTTACATTTTCGTGATATGTGTTTGAACCAACAATGTAACTATGTGTGCCAGCTACTAATCCAGGGAATGACACAAATATACACAGTAGGTCCCAAGTTCTAAATTTGGGGTCTGACACTCTAGCTGCTCCACACATGTAGCAATCACAGCAAGATCATGATTGGTATGATCTAGAGCCCCATCAAGACGATCTAGAGTCCCCTCAAGACGCTCCGATTGGTGATTCAGCAAGTGTGAAAAGTATTGCACGATTCCCTTCATGCGAGGTGTGAGAGGTGCCTCCTCCTCAACATTGGGCCTGCTATTCTCCCCTTGTGACCCTGAACCTGCCATTGTTATTATCAACAAGAAAAATCCCTATCAACTACTAGGCTCTGGAGGTTACAAGTCACACACTCTCAAGCTCTTACTACGCTCTTGCAAATTCTTACCAAAGAAAACAGGTGGTGCAACCAGTGGTCGGTACGTGATAAGCGTGACATAAGTGATGAGCAAAGCGATTGCAAGGGTACAATAAATGTTCAGTTAGTGGGGCTTGGACATGCGTAATATATGTAGCAAAGGGAAAGAAAAATTCAAATTTAGAAATTGCAAAGTTGATAGTTCAAAGTACTAGTCACAGTTTGCTGGCCCTAGACTAGAACTCGGCACTAGCTAAAGCAAGCCAAAGGTGTTGATCCAAAAGGTTTAAGTGAAGTGTATGAACACACACGCAAAGATTAATGTGACTTGATGTAAGCAAAGGAAATTCTCACACCAAGTGCTAGAAGAGACGCTAGCCAACTACTCAAACTTTTGTATAGGGCACAAGAACGTTCACACGATGTAGAGCTCAAAAAACAGTATAACGTGCAATGTAAACAACCCTCTGGTTTAAGAAGTAAACAACAGCTAGTCTCAAGAGATGAAAAAGAAAAGTTTTATATGGATTATATATACTCAATTAAAAGGTTTCGATGAGATCTACAACTTTGCAGTTGAGACGAACCCCAAATTCAGAAGGGAAGACCGAAAGAAGCGGTAAAAACAAAAACCAAAAACTTGTGGCACAAATTTGGGGCCGAAGATGGCCAATTTTGGGGCCCTTGGAGGGTGGCTAGCACAATTCAATTGGTTTTATTGGATGCGCCTACTCGTTAGCTTTTCAACGAGCACATGAACACCAAAAATGGACACCGTATGCAAAAGTTATGCTTATTTTACTGAAGGTGTATCGGAAACAGAATCCTACTCGGACTCGAAACCGACTCGGGTTCAAATTTGAAACTGTTATACCTTTCAATCACGTGGGCCAAATTTAATCAATTTTTGTTGTGTATGCTTGTGGCTATATGTAGAAGGACTCCAAAAAAAATCACTAGTTTTAGTGAAAGTTTGACGCGTTTTTCAAATTTCGGGAAGGTTGACACCCTTTTTTCTGTCCTCCTTTTTTTTTCTTCTGGTTTTCTTCTCTCTTTTTTCTTTCTGCTTTTCTTCTCTTGAACAACCGACTCAAGCAAAGATGGTGCACGGCAAAAAGAAGGAGTGTGGCTAGGTTTTCTAACCGGCCAAACCGAGAGAGTTGCGACTAGGGTTTCCAACCGACCTGAACTCAAGCAATGGCAGATTAGGGTTTCGATGGTGTCGGAAGGGTGTGGTGGCGGCAAGGTGTGGTGGCAGTGAGGCGTGAGGTGTGGTGGATGCAAAGAATAAGCTACGCAAAAGAAAGATGGCTACTCACACCAGAACCAATCTAGATGAAGACCAGCAACTTAGACACGATGATGCACTCTACGATTCAAGGATGCAAACTGAAAAGAACAATGCAAGGCACAAAGATGGTTTGGGATGATTTTTTTTACATTTTTCTGGACTCTAGGATGCAAGAACGAATCTACAACTATGGATACTGATTTCTCATAGAACAACGGAAGCTCTGATATCACTTGATGAACTCTTGTTGTCCTGATCTTTCGATGAGAAGAATAAATTTTGATTGGACGATGATCAACTCTCACGATCCAGGCTACAAACGCAGCACGTACGAGCCCAGTAATCGCTGAACTAATCAACAAGTCATTATCAACTGTGCCAAATACTCAATTGATCTGATCACGAGGATCAATTCCTGCAAGCAATCGAAGAACAAGCAAGAACGAAGTAACAAGCAATCTGAATTGCAAATATATGATTGAGTTTAAAAGGTGGGATTCCACAGAGGTTCTTTACGGTTGGTCTAGTCGACACAAGCGAAGAACAAGTGTTTTCACAATAGAGAAACTAAGCAAACGAAATCCACCAAACCCTAAGGGTGGCGGCCACTATATATAGGAGGAAGAGGAGAAGGGAGGGATGGTGGTACTTCACGTGTGAATAGTAACCAAGTGAACAGTATGGGCTGCCTAGGGTTAAAAGGCCCATAGGCCCAAGTGGACTAAAAAACAGCACTTGACTGTTCTGGAGATTACGGAGCACTCAGAAGGAATTTAGAGGTGGGGTCAGATCCGTTGGAAAGAGAACAAGATAAGCTTTCCATCAAATACTCGTGGACCTCCAACGAACTCCGTATGTAAAAGTTATGCACGTTTGAAGTCGGTGTTGTCTCTGGAGGCCAAATTAAATTGCACATGCTTCCCTTCATGATCAGCTCCTAAGTTTCTGCTTAAAAGAACATCACATGCATTAGGTAGCAGCATATTCTTATTAGAAACAAAATACACTCCTAGAAATGAAGTTACCTAATAGTTCAATTGACATGTACGAGCTCTTGTAATTGGACCTTGCAAGTGCATAGGTTCAGATCTATTATCTGGAGTGTTGGTTGTATGCATGGAAGTGATGTCCTCATCAAAAGTCCATTCCAATTTTCTCCTATTTCCATTCAGGTACATTTAGATATTGCAATAATCCAGCAGGTCTCTGATGTTCAATTTTAACTCGTTGGTATATATCACAATATTCTACATTATCAACAATCTTGCGCTTCATGCTAGGCCATCAGTATCTCTCCTTGAGATCTTGATACATCTTAATGCTTCCCGGGAGGATGGAGTATAAGGTCTCATGTGCTTCTTTGAGTATCAACTGCTTAAGCTCTTTCTGGTCTGATACACAAATACACTTCTCGAACCAAATAGTTCCTTACTCATCTTCTGAAAATCCTAGAGATTTGCTCTTCTTCATGTTGCTCTTGATTTCCTTGATATCTGTATCTTCAACCTAAGCTTTTTGTACCTGATTCTCCAGTGTAGGTTGTACCTCCAAAGTGGCTGAGGATCCTTCTTCAACTTATTCTAACTTGAGCTTTTCGAATTATTCATACAATGCTAGCTGACTCTCCTTGATCATCAAAGTATTGCAATAGCTCTTTCTACTCAAAGCATCAGCTACAACATTGGCTTTGCCTGGGTGATAGTCAATTCCAATATCATAATCCTTGATTAATTCCAACCATCTTCTCTGCATCATATTAAGATCGGGTTGAGTAAAAATATACTTCAAGCTTCCATGGTCTATATAAACCTCACAGCGATTGCTAATGAGATAATGGCGCCATATCTTCAAAGTATACACTACGGCTGCTAATTCTAAGTCATGTGTGGGGTAGTTCTCTTCATGAGGCCTCAAATGCCTTCAAGCATATGCTACTACCTTTCTTTCATGCATCAGAACACAACTAAGACCTTGCCATGATGCCCCACAGAAAATCTCAAAGCCTTTTCTGATATGTAGCAGAGTACGTTCTAGGGTGATGGTCAAACGCTTCTTCAATTCTTGGATGCTCTGCTCGTATTCTGGCATCCAAACAAATTTCTTTTCCTTTCTTAATAGTTGAGTGAGGGGTCTTGCTATCTTGGAGAATCCTTTTATGAACTAACGATAATATCCTACCATTCTAAGGAAACTTCTGATCTGAGATACTATTTTGGGCGACTTCTAGTTGAGCACATCCTAGACTTTGCTAGGGTTGATAGCGACTCCTCTTTCAGACATGACGTGCCCTGAGAAGGCAACTTTCTTCATCTAAAACTCACACTTGCTAAACTTGGCTTAGAGTTTATTCTCTCTGAGCTTCTCTAGGACAAGGCGTAGATGTTCTTCATGTTCTATTTCACTCTTTGAGTACACCAGAATGTCATCTATAAAGACATTGACGAACTTATCCAAATAATTCATAAATCCTTTATTCATCAAGTTCATGAAGTAAGCATGGGCATTGGTCAAACCAAATGACATGATAGTGAACTCATACAATCCATAATGGGTTGAGAATGTTGTCTTGGGAATATCTGCTTGACGAATTTTCAACTGGTGATATCTTGATCTCAAATCGATCTTTGATAACACTCCAGCTCCCTTCAACTGATCAAACAAATCATCAATCCTAGGAAGAGGATACTTATTCTTGATGGTAACCTTATTGAGTGAGCGATAATCCACACACATTTGATGAATTCCATCCTTCTTTTCAACAAAGAATACTCGAGCTCCCCTTGGTGAAGAACTCGGTCGGACAAATCCGTTATCTTGCAACTCCTTGATTTGCTTCTTTATTTCAGCTAACTCATTGGCTTGCATACAGTAGAGTCTCTTAGAAATGGGTGGAGTTCCAGGAACTAATTCAATGATGAACTCTATGTCCCTGTCCGGTGGCATCCCAAGTAAATCATCAGGAAAGACATCTAGAAATTCTCTAGCCACTAGCACGTCGTCCAAAGTAACAGTCTTGATACTGCAGACTAGAGTTCCATCTGGTTTTTCTGTAGAGGCCTCGAATTTTACTTTGGCTCCATCCGGACTGACTAATGTGATGCTTCTTTGACCACAATCCAGAATTGTTTGGTGTCTAACAAGCCAGTCCATTTCCAAAATTACATCTAAGGACTTGGTGTCAATGACAATGATGTTGGCTAGAAATTCTATCCCTTCTGTAATCACTTTAATCTTTGGTCAACCTTGGTTCGTACTCAACTATAAACCGGGTGATTGAACCAAATAAGCGGTTTTAAGGGTCATAGTCTTTAGTTGTTGTTTTGCAACAAAACTCCGAGAAACAAAGCAATACGAAGCTCTCGAATCAAACAAAATCATAGCAGGTGCTAAATTAACTAGGAACTTACCCAGCACGACGTTTGGGGCTGATTGGGCTTCCTCTACAGTGACATTGTTCGCAAGGCCTCTCCCAAAAGGTGGTGGAGTCCTGGTTGCTGCATTTGGGGTCCAGGGTGCTCCATGTCCTGCTCTTGGCGTGGGGGTCCTGGTCAGAGTAGCACCTAGATTGAAACAAACTGGTGTTGGAGTTTGCTTTCGAGTGCAATTGTTGCCGTAATGATCCATCTCATGGCAGTTGAAACAGGTAACTCCTGCAGCGGGATTGTTGTTCCTTGGGGGTTCGTTGTTGTTGTTGCCAAAGTTGCATAATCCTAAAGCAGCTAGGTGAGGTGCCAGTGCAGGGGTCCTGAATGCAGCAGGAGGGGTGAAACGGATAGGATGTTGCAGATTCAGTCTGGTTCGCTGTGGATGATTTTGATGAGCACCATATTGCATCATCTTTATCTTGCGGGATTCCTCAAGTTCACAATGAGGCTCCTCTATGAGCATGGCTATGTCAACCAAATGCTGAAAATACACATAGTCGTTGCCAACAATTTGCACCTTCAAGCTGGGGTTAAGTCCATGCTTGAAATGTTTTTGACGTGCATCATCTATTGCAATGTCCTCTTGAGCATAGCGGGAGAGTTGAGTGAACTTGTTGAGGTACTCACTCACTATCATGTTTTCTTATTGTAGCCCACGAAACTCGTTCTTCATCTCCGCCCTACCATATGGAATATGAGAGTGGCGGAAAGCTACTGAAAACCAGGCCAAAGAAATGGCTTTCTGATTTTCATGGGCTGCACAGTAGTTCTACCATTCAACGGTGGTGCCTTCAAGCTGATGTGCGGTTATAGGACCTTCTCACGATCATCGCACCCTAAACCCTAACCCTAAACCCTAAATAATGGCAAGCTTCTTCTCTATGGCGCATAGCCAATCATCGGCGTCCAAGGGCTCAGAGGAGTTGGAGAAGGTAGGTGGCCATGTCCTCATGAATTCTGCTAGCTTAGACTGCAGATGAGCTAGTGGTAGTGGTGGAGCAATAGTTGCTTGATTGTTCTGGTTCAACAAGTTGACCAAGGCAGCAGTGGCTGGGTTTATTTGATTCATCATTTGGTTCATGTTCTGCATCACAGCATTCATAAGCTAGGTTTGAGATGCCAAAAATTGTCCCAAGTTCTGATCTGCTACTGTGGTTGGTGGAGGTGGTGCATTGGGATTAGCACAAGCATTGGGATCCAATGGTCCGCCGTGGCTGGCTGAATTGCAGGTCTGATCCATCTATAGAGCATAACAACGGGTTAAAAGGTGAGAGGGAAAAGCAAAATATGAGTGGTAAGTTCTTCTAGGGGAGTAGGCAACCCAGAGACAGAAAGCCAAAAAAAGGCTACAAAAACAAGATGCAATAAACACAAGAAACAGAAAATCCTAAAATAGGATGACTAAATGATACTAAGCAGCTAACTTACATGGATGATCAACTAGACATAAACGATAGATCTTTGACAATTTCGGGCCATCCATCGCTTTGATAACAGAAAACTCAATTCTATAGAGATTTCTACAGTGAGAAAGTCAATTTAAGTTTGAAAACAAAGTTTTAGAAAATACAATAGATAAGAACCTAAGGATGATATGAGATGAGAATAGAATATGATGAGAAAGGAATAGAATGAGACAAGAAAAGAATAACTATTCATGCCAATTGGTTGGTTTGATTTAGAAAATAAGTCTGAATTTTTTTTTCTAAAATGACCATGCTAACTAAGGCTGCGTCCTACAGTCGATATGGCTCTGATACCATCCCTGTCAGGACCCGAATATGCAAATCCGGACCCTCTTTGTATTCTGCACTAGTCAAGGATCACGCTAGTACACACAGTGGCAACATAGGTGATATATCAACCACTCAACGAAATAACTATGAAAGTATCCAAATTTTATTGAATTATAGCAATGGACCTTATGGCCAAAGTTTACATAATGTGTCACGCAGGGCTTAAAATACAAATAAATACTCTTGCAGCAGAAGTAGAAAACTCGTGGTAGCCATCCGACATGTCCACAGACAATCGAGTAGGGAGCGCATCCTAGTTCGCGTAGTCTTCAAAGTACTCCTCATAGAACTCAGAGTTCTTGGGTTCTTCGTCGGCGACTGATCAACAATGTATATAGCCATGAGTACATAAAGTACTCAGCAAGTCATAGGGAATAGTATGCAATTAATATTCATCCAAGGCTTAACAAAGAATAGATGTATGGTTCTTTTGCAGATAACAAATATTGATAGTAAATACAGTAAATAGATTGTAAAGCATAAATGGAAAGACATAATACATAAAGTAAACAATTGCTTTGAAACAACTATTGAACTACTCGTTGACTTACCAACCATTCCACTATCTAAAGTTTCAAGAAAAACTCTATATCCCACGTGAAATCCATAGGCATTGTCCATAACCAAGGACATGACTGTTTGAATAGTTTTGACACTCTGCAGAGGTTGTACAGCTTTACCCACAAGAGACAATCAACTTATAATGTCAGCTAATACTCGCTTCCGTAGGCGTGCGACTAAGTGATTATCACAAGGCTTGTACAAAGCTCTGTCTTAACCCAGTTCTGCCTGCTAAGGTTTCACCACCGAGTCGAGGGCCCCCTCTTATGCCATGTGGATCTACCCGTCTATCCAGAAACCCACACCATACATGACAACTGAAGTTAAGACATTGCAAATTAATCAGCCAGGTCCATCCCATACTAGACATGTGGCGGTACGATATGGCCCAGTTCAATGGCGTACAAGATTATGTCCTTAGTGATTACTCTGGCAAGACTACCTCATCCTAATGTGCACACAGCACCCCCTTTATTGCACGAGCATTCGCCTGAGCATGAAACTATTTTGTTTAACCAAGGCCAATGGCATCCCTTGCCATGACACAATAAATTTTACAATAGTGGCGTACCACAATTTCATATCTCATTAAGTCAGGTTTAATCTTGTGAATATGAGTCAATCGTATTTCTAAGCATGGATAAGCATAGCTACGTCAACCCATGTTGGTATTATAGTTATGTCCAACTAATATTTACCCAACCTTTGGTGACAAAAGATTCATGGCATCAAAGCTAAACAAGGTGGCTTAATATCAAATTGGCGAATAACTACTCCCATAAAATTGTTAATATGAAAGTAGCATGCATGTTGCTATAAAACAATAAACTTTTGCAAAATAGGTACATCATGTTCAAAGGTTATGACTTGCCTTGGCCTGGCTCAATTACCACACTCTACTCCTCAAATCATGTTCCTACTCCTTGGAATTCGTAGTCTAAACGGGAGAGAGAAAATGAGAAAAAAACATAAATAAATTTAATTAAAATAAAATAAAATCTAAAATCAACAAAACTAGAACTGGAAGAAAGATCTTGATTTTAGATGAATTTAGGAAAAAGAACGAGATCAATCAGAATTCAGATGAGGGAGAATGGGCTTCCTAAAGATTAAATCCCAGGAAAATGAGAGAGGAAACACTATTCATGGATTTTTAGGATTTTATTTCTAAAGGAAAATATGGATTATTGCGTCAACATGACATCAGCGGGGATTTTGAATTTTAGTTGGAATTATTTTCATAAACAAAAATAACTCCAGTTAGTGATATGTGTCCCCGGGTCCATGGACTAGGTCCACGAGACTACGCTAGTCCACGGTAGACCGGGCGCATGGCACAGCATGGCCTTGCCACACAAGCGTGCACGTGAGCGTCCACATGGCCGGCATGGCACGACCCAAACACGGCACAACACACCACGTGGCAGGCCGGGCCAGCACGACACAAACGTCCGGGCCGGGCCGGGACTGAGAACGGGGCACGTCGGGCGGCACGGCACACCCAGTTGGGCCATGCTCAGGCCGACCCCGCACGAATGTGGCACTCTAGCACAGTGGCGGCACGCCAAGCCCCCTGCGATGCCACCCTGCCCATGCACGGCGTGCTTGCTCGCGACGCCACCCCCACGAGCGTGCGGCGCGCCCACCTCCACGTCGCCGCCCCCGCTTGCGTGCCCGTGTTACCTCGTGTTCCTGGGCACGCCGTGCAAAACCCCTAACCCCATTTCAGGAGTCCTCCACCGGCCATCGCCAGTGCCGTCACTTTCCTCTACTTCGGCCGAAAGTCGCCGCCGTCGTCTTCGCCGTTATCCGGGGAGTCCCCTCCCCAATTCACTTCTACCAGAGCACCCCCACACCTCCTTCGTCCTCCCCAAGCATTGGAGTTAAAATATCCCTCACCCGATCATCACCCCCACGGTGGACCACCCATGCTGCCCCAGGTCCTCGTCGCCAGGCTGCCTCGGTTCACCCCGACCTCCACCAACTGGTATGGTGAGTTACACTCACCTTTCTGGTGCTCGTGCTTCCCCATGCCTGTCTGCCATACGTTGCTGCCACACCCCACGGAACGTCTCCGGCCGTGCCACCACCACCTACTAGACTCGCCTCCCCTTGAGTGTTCCATTTTTGCCAGCCTCAGCTACCGCCATCGACTCCCTCCCTAGCATCGTGCCCACCACCGCCGCCATGGCTCCCTCCCTTGTTTGGCCCTGCCTCCTTTTCTCTCTGTGCTCTCTCTCTCTGTGGATGAATATGAGTGACTGGCAGTGCACCCCACATAATTAGTTAGTCAGTTAAAATTTGTTAATAGATATACATTTAGCAAATTGCATTTTCAATAAGCATTAATTAGTGGATAAACCAAGAAATTAAAGGGTAGTGATTAGTGTGTTAATAACATCTAACTTAAAGGATAACATCAATTAGGAGTTATGTGAAAATATAAATATCAATGACAGTGTGCCCATTCCTTTGAATAAGTAATTTGAATTTAACTAGTTGATGACATGTCAATTATGTATTGATTAGGTCATTAAGATAATTAAGTCAATCAGTGTATAGTAGTCTACCACGTTTAGCAAGATAGTGTTAAACAATAAAAAGTGGAGGCATACAATTACAAATAATGAGGACAAATAATCATAAACTCAAATCAATTGCATGATAAAGCACTAGCAAATGAATTGAAGAGGTAACGTTGAAACTTTTCAAACATAGGTTTCATAAATTGTTTGCAAAGGCAAATATTTGTACCCTCTATATTGCCATATTGGTTGTTGCCTTGTTGGACCTTTAGCTTTTGCAAAACCTACGATACCATGGTAGTTTTCAATGGCTAACAATGTTGTGAATTTTTCTATTTGGCCTCCCCGAGAAGCGGAATGCAAAATTAGGTAATGGACTTGAGGAAAAACTATAAGTTAGTTAGACTATGACTCCTTGGAAACCGAGAGCGAGAGAAAGACATAGATCAGTTTAGGGAATCGTCACAACAACGGGCGACATGCATATCTTCTATATATATAGTGAATACAAACGCATACTAGTAGTGTCATTCGTCATACACAAGACATCCACTGGTCAACAAAGATGAAGCTCACAAGAATCTCAACCATCTTCCTCTAAAAAAGGAATCTCAGGTATCTTTACAAGTGCCATAAAAGATTACATCGAGCTTCCAACGATAAAGTTCTCGCTAGTCCGATGAAATTGACCTGATACATTTTGTTTTCTTTTTTCCTTTTCTTTATTTTCTTTTTGTTTACCACAACATTTTCTTTTCCTTTCTTTCTTCCTTTCCCTTAAATTCCTTTCTTTTTCCTTTCTTTCCTTTCCTTTTTTCCCCTTTCTTTATTTTCTTTCCTTTTTTTCTTGTCCCTTTCTTTTCTTTTCTTTCTTCCTTTCCCTTTCGTTTCTTTCTTTTCTTCTTTCACGCAAGCCTCCTGCCTATCTTTCTCTTCTTCTTCCCCAATCTCCCCCTTCACCTACCTCTCTTCCCCTCCTCAGCCCAAGCCGCCGCCTCCTGCTGCCGCGCCAGCGGTGCCCTCTGTGGCACCCCCGTGCTCCTCCCGGCATCAGCGCCCCCTCTTCGCGTTCCTCACGGCATCCGCCCCTCAAGACAAACTGGCCGTCGGTCTGCACGCCTGCAAACCTCGCCCGCATGCTCCACCGACAGCGCCTCCCCCTTCCCTTGCCTCCATTCCTCGCACATCCTCTGCCTTGCCGCCCTCTCCCCCGCCTTCACCACCACCTCGCCACCCCCCTCGCCCAAGGTGCCCCTGGCCCGCATGCTGCCTCCTCTGCATTGCGCTGCCTCGTTCGCGCCTGAGCTACGTGATGCGTGTCGTGTGTCGTGTTAGCCTGACAACAGCGACACAATGAACCAACATGCCGTGCTGGGCCTCATCGACGGTTGTCCGTGCGGGCACGTCATGGCCTAGAGAGCTCGCCGTACTATCCATCGTGGCCCGTGGCACGGCCTAACTCCCACCTTTTCTCCTGGACTACAGGAGCGCAGCCATGCTGCCACCTGTGGAGCCAAACATCCTCACCGCTGCTTCGTGGTCACCGCGAGGGGAGGGCAAGGGAAACTCACCGCCGTGTGGTGTTGTTGCCTCGTTGGTACGGAGGGACACTGCCCGTGGGGCCCGCAATCTTAGCAACACAAGTCAGAAGATAGCATCTGGGTAGCTGGGCATTTAGATTAGGATAGATATAAGGGCAATCATATGCAACGGACGTCCAACAAACACTTCACCCACTGACCCAATTCACATGTGCGAGCAACCCCATCGAATCCCATAGGTGACTTCCCCGTCTCAAAAAATTTCCCCCTCTACGCCCCCATCACCATTTTTTTGCTTCAACCGCATCAACCTCTTCTACAACCGCAGATGTTGTTTTTCTCGAATGTTTCAGATTTCTTATTTGTTGCAGTAGCTTTTCTCAATTATTGCACGGCATGTTTTATTTTGTTACAATGTGCCTTCTTAAATGCTACATCAACTGTCGTAAACTTTTTTGTTTGGTATTTATGATCTTGTTTTAGAATTTAGCTAATTCATATACTTATGGTTTTCATTCTTCTTTTGGTGAGAAGATGATATCTTTTTTTAAAAAAAAATCTCGACATTTTTCCGTTGTTATTATACATTTTGGCATGTGTTGATTACAAATGTTGCACAAGTTGTTCATCAATGTTATATCGGAGCGTACGATTGACAGTACGTCCGGGCGCTAGTTGTACCCTAGATATAAGGATCATAAATGAGTAAACTTTAGTAGAGGCCCTTGTGCTCCACATAAAGTTTAGCTGGATCCTCGTGTCCTTTTCAGTTTCTCTCCTAAATAGTGTACATGTGCCGACTTTCCCCTAAAATCAAGTTTATTTTGGCCTTTGTATTCACAACCCAGGCATCGATCGATGTTTTGTTACCATTTTTCCTAGCCACAATAGCAAGCCACCAAAGTGCTACTGACTCTGAGCCCGGTAGCGGTCTTGGCAGTTGTGTGGCGAGTGGTGGGGCAAGAAAGCCGAAGAAGCGCTGTCGCGCCACGCGGTGGCTGATGGGTGACTCCACAATGAAGGCTTGGCGTGGCGTGGTGAACTAGGTTGGGTGTGCCGACATGGGCCGTGGCGAGTTGGGAGCAGGGAGCAGCTGTCGGCGTTGCACCGATGCACCGTTACAGTGGCTTACTATCGCAGCGGCCATCCGTATTATTCAACATACGCTCATGTAATTTTGCACCCCCCATCACTAAAACCTGGCTCCACCACTACAACAAGTCCGACAAATTGGCACACGCCATCACTGCACACACAAATACTTAGACCAGCATCATCCAAAACATGCATATGTACATGATCGAATCGATGATGCGCATGAGCAAATTTAGAAATTTGTGTACAAATTAAAGGGAGTAAGATACAAATAGAATTGAAGTATGGCGACAAGGGTAACATGGTCTATTTGTCTACAATCATCTCTTTTATTATTCTTGAAGCCAGCCTCCTACCAAATGCTCCCCCAAGCAACTCCAGATTCTAAGAGGAGTGGATCCTTAGAGGAGCAAGGAGTGGAAGCTAAAAAATAAGAAACAGAACCCTACCAAACAGGCCCTAAGGTTCATGGCACCGGTATGTTTTATAATGGGTTTTCTTGAAGCACTTTGTTTTTCAATTTTCGGACGCAATAAAATTATTATTTCTTGGAAAAATTTTGTTTTGGATAATAGCAGCCAAATAGTGTTGATTTCCTTTAATGCATACCAAACGCACCCTTAACAATAAAAAACTAGCTCTAACATAAGTCATAACAGCATACAAGTAGATAGACCAAATGGAAATATCATAAAAGAAAAAAAAAAAGAGAAGGGCCTAGTTAAATTCCTGACCGAAAAATGGGGCTCTAGGTGAAATTTCGCACTCGTTTCGGAAATCCTGCTGGGCCAACCGAACACGTACGGGGAACACGTCTGCGCGGCCACAGCCGCGCAAAAACTACTGGGCATCGGCGCACGAACGCCGCATGCTCCCACACCAGTACACCACCACCTCCCTCTCCCCATCCTCCAAAGTCCAAATCCCCTGCTCCCCACCTCCATTCCCCCCAATCCGAACCCTGCTCCCCCACCCACCTCGCTTCCCCAATGTCGCTGGGCGCCTCCTTCTCCGCCGCGCTCGTCGCCGAGGACTTCCCGTGGGTGCGTCCAATTCGTTTCGCTTCTTCGTCTCGCTCGAACCGGGGGAGGTTTTGCCTGCTTATTTACTTGAGCTGCGCGCGCGCACGTGTACTGAATTGGATTTCCCTTCTCGTGGTGGCTGCGCAGGTGGAGAGGGAGGAGGAGATGGGGATGGCCCCGGACAAGTACCGCGAGGTGTTCGACCTCGCGCGGCGCGGCGTCCGCGCCTTCCGCGAGCGCCGCTTCGACGAGGTAATCATTAACTAAGCTCCCTCCTTCGCCCCCACTCAGTTCGTGCTGCGACTGTAGTCCACCGAGTGGACACTCCGGTGTAGGTTCATGAACCCAAAGGTGTCTGATCGTTTGTTTGATGGGGGATGCTTCAGTAATCGGCACAGGATGGGGATTGTGCTGGGGCTAGTTTGTGCAACAGGGCTAGCGAGGGTTAGCGTTGTATGCTGATGCCATGCGCGTGTACCCTAGGCGCTGAATTGGTTCCTTCGTCGATGGGAATTGGTGTATCCGAAGTGATTTTTCCAGTATCGGTAGGCTGGAGCGAGTACTCGGTGCCAGCAACTACAATTTTGCATACAGGTTTCAGCGGAGAGGTAAAGCGATACGGGTGTGCTACACTAGCGTGCAATTTCAAAAATTCTACCATATAAACTAGGAAGTCATGCAAGTAAGATATTATAGATAGTTACCACTAGATGCACAGTGCTGTGGAAGAAGAGTTGGACTGCGGAAGAAGAGTTGGAGTAGTATGATCTAATGTTGAGCACGTCGATGTAGTCGTCGTACCGATCGTCTCCTCTACCAACCTATCATGTTCCTTGCGTAGGTCGAGGATTATACTCGATAAGTGCAGTAGCGCTTCTACGATAGCCACACATCCAGGGATGGAACGCCGTACGTCGGTGTGCTAGCACCAGCGCGCACGGTAAGGCCTTCGAGGAGATGACGGTTAGAGTTTTGGTAGTACAACTTTTACGTCCCAACAGCCCTATGCATTCCCTTATAAAGAGTCCATAACGGATCCTATCAAAATTAGTTTGTTCCAACCCGTTAAGTGTGTGATCCTTTAGGTTCATACATAGTCGGTTGTGACTCGGAAACTCTTTTCCGACCACAAATCGGTAGCGGTTCCTAGCAGGACATAACGACTTCCGAATACACATAAATATTATATTGGATAGATCTTATGCAATATGATCTGCGATCAAGTCCTTATCACCCACAACCAGCTCATATCTCTATACGACCAGTTCACGTTTAGTCACGACCAGTTCGTAACTCCTTACGACCAGTTAGTGATCATATACGACCAGCTCACGACTAGTCTGTATCTCCATACGACCAGTTCGTATTTGATCAGACTGAATGACCTGCTCGCGTATTCTCCTTTTGCCTTACGATATCTGGTTGAACTTCAGGTGAGATATTATGCTATCCATGGACTGTTCAATACTTTCTCGTTCTAGTGATGGATAACTTTGTGTGGTCGACTCCTCGATCACCTTTGGTATGTCCATGCACTTTCTTTATCCGACCACATCGAGTATCCAACCACATCGAGGGGCCCAGAGATATCTCTCCTGTTATGTTAGGAGTGACAAATCCCATATCCAATCAGTCACATCCCTCTGCATGTTTCATAGCATACCTGAAAGCTAACTTTATAACTACATAGTTACGGAGTAGCGTTTGGCAACTTCTAAGTATACTATTACACATATAGAAAGCCATGTTGATCTAAGGTCTAAAAATTATACATCATCATTGCTTGAGACCAACTGATGACACATAAAATCATAACAATCTCAATAGTGTCTCAAGGTGGGTCAATCTAGCACCATATTCTCTAACATGTGCTTATATTATTGATTCGATATCCCATATCTATGACCAATGAAACATGGTATCAATCAATATATATACTGGTCGATAAGCCAATAGTGCCCCGACCATTGGTATCCGACCAGAGATACTTTTAGAATGACATCATATAACTATCAAAAAGCTTCACCAACAAGTTACATACATGTTAATCTTTATAAATGATAATTCATCCAAGGAACATATTCTATAAATCATAAACATAGACGTAACACAATCATCTCTATGATCACCTTTAGGGCATATCACCAACAAGAGGAGCTTCATATTGTATCAACTAGTGGGGCATTGCCTTACAGGTCCTGCCCATGGTAATATGGTCGAAGGAACTGGCACATACAGTTAATGTAGCATGGTGAGAAGATTTCATACCATCACATGCAATTAATGTGGCTGAGATATTTTCTGTGCCAGCATTGGAAAGGAAATATAATATGTTTGCATTAGTTTCACCCTCCAGAGATTAGAATTTTACTTATGTGGATGATGCTTGTTGATAATGCCCGACATTCCTTAATGAGAAGGATGACTGAGCAGTAACCATTGAGGCATATATCTTTGGAAAAATAGATCGTTTTGGGCAGTTTGGGCATTCTTCTAGTCATATATAGTTAGTAACGTGATGCCTTATTTGACATTGGTAGCTTTCTGTTTTCCCTAAACCAGGGAGTGCTAAAAGGAAGTAAAGTAACACCTCAAAAGAGTGGTAGAAATGTCCCGGTTATTTCTGCACTGCTGCAAGAATGTTTGAATAATGTTCCCCACTAGCCCCACTTTTGTTTCCAACTTCTCATACTGGACCCTCTTTTCTCAGTTTTGTTTATTAGAAGTTGTAGACTAGATACCGTAAACTTATTGAAACATAATATTCTAATATTAACTGAGATGTATTTATTTTTCTCATGCTATGAAAGGTTCCTTGAGCTATGTGATAGACACGATATGTAATTAAAGTAAAGACATTTTTACTTTGTTTTTGTAGTGAAATATTTTTTTTTGTTCTTCATTTCAACATTCCTAAACTTTGTATTTTGTGATTTTATATCTATGTTGTATACTTGATTGGTTTATTTCTTCTATGAATTTTCTTTTCAGTTTCTTACATACATTTATTCTGTATATTTCATAAATGTTTTCTTCAATTGATGTTTTCTATAGTCTCTCTGAATTCATTTAACTCTTTGTTCAAAATTTAATTTAGATTTATGTTTAGCAAATTTTGAACTTGATTTTCCGTGATTTTCTTTA
This sequence comes from Phyllostachys edulis, assembly GCA_036346405.1. Lineage (NCBI taxonomy): Eukaryota > Viridiplantae > Streptophyta > Magnoliopsida > Poales > Poaceae > Phyllostachys > Phyllostachys edulis. Next base: position 78,787,200 of record CM070549.1, on the reverse strand, counting down.
AGCCCTTTGTTACTCTTTTTTGGGTTTATGTTGTAATGTTTTATCCATTTATTAAGTAATGTAGTTTGCACATTTAATTTTTTGAAGCTATTTAATTTATGGATCCTTCAAATTCAAAATTTATTTACTAGTATTTTCTACCTTAAATATTTTTTCTTTGGACTTGTTATTTTTATCGTAGCACTAATAACTATAAGTACATAGAAAACTATTTTTAAAATTGTTCAACATAGAGTTATTGGATCTTTCCTAATTGAATATGTTTTGAAAGATAAAGTTCCCACCATATTGAGTTACTACGGGACATTAGTAACAAAAGAAACCTGTAGTGAAAGTGCATCTCATCACCTTATTGAGTTAACAGAAATATTTCCTGATCTTGAATTTCTTCCTGGCTATATCAGTATTTTTTTTATTGAGTCATTTCCCTGTAGTTTTTATGCAGAGTCTATTTTTCCTGTTCTTCAGATAGGTAGCATTGGTGCTCATTTTTGTCATTCTGCATTACTTGTGTTTGCTTGTGATGAGGTCTTCACTTGTACAAACTTGATTTCTGTATTTTGGTGACTTTACTGTTTATGATACTTGATATGGTTCTCTTTCAGGGAATTTCCTTTTACTCTAAAGCTCAAAATTTAAGATCAGGGGATCCCATTATCCTTAGCAATCGAAGTTCTGCTTTCTGTATGTGAGTTCCTTGACAATGTTTTTGCACCACTTAACTCTTTAATGATGCCATTCATATACAACACAGTTAGCCAACTAAAATGCTTTTGAACACTTTTTCTCTGCAATTCTATATGGATATGTTAGCTGAATTCATGCCCATATTGTGGTATTGTGGCTGCCTTTATGACAGGATAAGTCAACTGTTGAGGGAGAGATCAGCAGCAGACTCAGAGTATCAGCCATTGAATGGCCTTGATCCTACAACACATGCAGAGGTATGAGTAGGTGAATAATATTTTAGCACCTGATGCGAAATTTAAGTGAATAAACAACACATTAGTTCTTATTTTTTTAAGTAAAATGTTCTTTATAGTTTGTTCTTTATTACAGTTAGCTCTGAAGGATGCAGAGAAGGTAATTGCTATCTGCAGTAATTCGCCTAGAGTCAGACCATATCTTCTCAAGGCATATGCACTTATTCTGGTAAGGCCTTGTAAGTTGACTTGTGCACTTTAGATTTAGATAGATCTCGCCTCCAATTTTTTTATTAGGGACAAGGCTCTTAGCATTTATTCCTGGATAAAAGGGTTCAATTTAAGTATTTAACCAGCAAATTTCTACTGAGTACTGACTAGGATTAAGTATTGCAATTTGCAAGTGCTTCACTTTGTTAAACATTTTAGTCATTTAGCCTCATGCTGTCTCCTCTCATTTAAGTATTGAGAAAATTGCATGTGCTGATGTTATACATGTACTTTTTGCAGTTTTGCAAATTCCCACACGTACTTTAAAAATGATATGTTTTACCACTTGTATTTACATTCTGTTTCACATGACTTGAAATTTACCACCTGGTCCCAAAATCTCAGGTTGTAAAATATACATAGTATGCCAAAATTTTGAAGTACATGCGCCAAATTGCCAAGTTTCAAAGTACTGGTGGTAATCTGTAAAAAGAAAAAAAATACATGTATAATTGGTGCATTTGTCTCTTAAATATTCGCTGTTATCAACTTACCATGGTAGTGTTTTATTTTTCTTACATTAGGTGTTTTGTGGTAAACTTTATTAACTAGTTTCAACTTTCTGATGTGTAATTTCTAGTTTCATAAAAATATGCTATTTCTAGTACCTTCAGCATTAAATTTTTTTTATTGTCATGTTGCTTTATCCTTTGATTATGCACAAAACTCCATTATGAGAACCATTAGCTGATCTTAGATTAGTTCTACATAAATTTCATAGCATCTCAGGTCCTCTTGTACTATCATGTATTGCTAATCAGTGTTGCATTTTGTGTACTTGTTCTATTGGAGACATTTTTCCTTGCAGACTTGCTTATCTAATCTGAAAACACCTTTATATGCAGCTGGAGCGATATCACGAGGCACGTGAGGCCCTTCTTGCTGGTCTTCAAGTTGATCCCCTCAGGTATGGTTGTTGATGCATAATGATATCCATATTTCACTGCATAGCTAGCATACATCTGTTAAGTCGATAATGATCATGCCCCCTCCCCTGTTTTCTGCTTTATTGCTTCTCTGTTTTTGTTCGACTTCCTTTCCTATTTTCTTCCCTATAGATCCCTCCTCGTATTAAGTGAAATTAGCAGCTCTCCTGCTATTTTTTTTTATTAAAAAGATAATGATCCTCTGGCACATTGTGTAACATTTGTTTGCTACATGTACAGCCATATCCTGCAAACCTGTCTCAGTGATCTGGATAGAAATACAAATATTGCAGCTGGACCAAGGCGGCCAAGGTTAGATAGGACTGATGATTTCGAGTGCACATTATGTTTCAAGCTATTGTTTGAACCAGTCACCACGCCATGTGGGCACTCATTTTGTCGCTCTTGTTTACATCAGTCAATGGATCATGGTGAGCTTAGCAAATGTGCACATACCTGATTTGCTGATTTTGTTTAATTCTGAGCTTCACACTATGTGCTATTTCCAATAGGCAATAAGTGCCCCATGTGTCGGACAGTTCTATTTATTGGTCCAAGAACCTATCCTATAAGGTATCCTAAGTTGTCTTACAAAGTTAAATTGATTCATTTGCTCCAAAAATTCGTTTCTTCCATGCATCCATATGTCTCTGATGGCAGTCATGTTTAAATGCTTCAGTGTAACGTTGAGCAACATAATTCAGAAAAATTTCCCTGAAGAATATGCTGAGAGAAAGTCAGAACATGAGACTATGACATATGCAGGCGTTGATTTGATGCCTCTGTTTGTTATGGGTGTTGTTCTTCCCTGCCAAAAAATGGAACTGAACATATTTGAACCTCGCTACAGATTGATGGTACAACTTTCATAAAATTTAGTCTTGTTTTCTATCAGATTCATTCGTTGACAACAATGCATCTTTTCATGTTATCCGGATCCGGAAAACTCCAGTACATATCTGCTTATTGATATCTAGCTTGCAGGTATAACTAAGCAAGGTTCATCATATTTTCTAAGAAAGCTTTGTGCACAAAGTTCCAGGGTTAAATAATTAGAACCTGATCTTTTACCTAAATCCTGGTTGTATTGTGCAGCCAGTTGGGTAGAAAAAATATCATTTCTTATCTGCACACCTGACCCGTATTATTATCCATCCATTTTCATTAAGCTGTAATTAACTTGGAAAGACATGTAATCTTTTTTTTGGGGGGGAAGAAAGACATGTAACTTATTGTAGGTTATTTTCCAAGTCTTCAAAATATTGGTAGGATGCGTTTCTGCATTATCTTTTAAGCTTTGTTATCCCCTTTGAAACAGGTAAGGAGGATAATGGAAGGGAATCATCGAATGGGAATGGTTAGTAACTAATCTCAAATCATTTATTTGTTTTCAAGGGTTCGTTCATTAATTTTTTGCTTGAATATTGCAGGTTGCTATTGATTCAGCGACGGGTACTGTAGCTGACTGTGGCTGTGCGGTGGAAATTCTAGAGTAAGTTTAATTGCTCCTTATTTATCTTTGAAGTTTCTGGCAATACTTTCAATCTTTCATAAATTTTGTAGGTGTGAGCCACTTCCAGATGGACGTTTTTATCTAGAGGTAAAATCTATTCTTTTTGCAAAATTTTATAATCATTTTGTGCTAATGCCTTTTGTTCTAGGTTAGTTTTTAGACTGCTTTGTAGATGCACGTGTGCTATATTACCACACAACCTTGAGTTTTGCCTAGGAAAGAAGTCATGGTGAATTTTTTTGCTTGCTGTAAAAATATATTGCATATAATCATTTGTAATTAATATCTTAATGGATCTTCGACCCAATACCACTAACTGAGGTGTTTAATTTTCATCGATAATGTCATGGTTGAAGGCCTTAGAACCTTGGACCCATGCCACGTTATTGGTTTTCATACCACTGGGGGAAGTCACAGTTTGCCAATTTGTGAAGTCATCCAACAAAATTTTCATTGATATAATTGAACTCTCCAATTTGTTTCAGAAAATGAACAAACGCTATCCTTTCTGACAATTTTGAGTCATAAGTTCGTAACTAGCACACCCAAGTTTCACAAAATTGGAACTTGTCTTGTTTCCTAGAACCAAATCACAAAATTGATATAATTAAACTCTCTAGGTTTTTACCAGAAACTCATGAAGCTGCCTAACTGTGTAAAAACAAGCCAGAATTGGTTAGACCTGGCCATAACTCAGGCTAAATCAGACAGAACCAACCAGGATTCAGTATAACATCTTGGCTGTATGATTGGCTATCAGCAGTAACTGACACATTGCTGCTTGTTTTTTATCCCTCAGCCCGTCCAACACTTGAATAATGATCCATTTTCTTTGCTCTAATTTCTCTGTGAACATGATATGGGCAGGAGAAGATTACATTTAATTGGATATATTTTTTATCTGTACATAATCACATATACTGCAAAAGGTGGCAATTTACCACTTTTAAAATTGTGATATTATATGAACTAAAATCCACTACCTTGCTCCTAGATCTTAGCAAATTATACTTGTTATGCATAATATGGAAAATATACGGGGTAAATGCTGCAAAACAGTGCGACAGATTGCAAAAAAACTGATAAGTACATGAGGTGCAGTGCAGTTTCCTCTAAAAATAATGTGTGCCTTAAAATTGAAAAACTTATTTCCGTTTTCCTCCTATTAATTGGTCTGAATATCATATCCACTTTTAGCTCCAACATTGTATCAGAGCCTCTATCAAAGGCATGGGTGACAGTGTCAGCAGGTCAAGCAATGTTTTAGGAGTAGTGCTGATACCTGCTGAAGAATAAGTAGATAGCTCACCTTTTCCTAACAGCCTAAGCTTTTGGGTGGCGCATGGAGCTTAACATGGTATTAGAGCAAGAGGCTCTTAAGTTCATGTAATACCCGGCCAGTTAGTGTTGTGGCCCATGTGGAGTGGTGATGGGATTAGTCACATATTGCTTGTCTAAAGTAAGTTATAATAGCATATAATGTCTGTTGGGTCCAAACGTAGTACCTCCGAGTTAACCTTTTTACACGAAGTGAGGATGAAAGTGTAAGCAGGGTGCTATGTATGCATGGGCCCACCCCACGGTGGGTTGGATTTTGAGCGGATTTTCAGCCAGGGTGTTACATATGGTATGAGTATCAACCTCGCTGCACGGGCGCGAGTGGGATAGGGGCGCGGGCGTATGGCGCATGGTGCATATGGGCCCGGATGTGAGATCGAGGAGGCCGACCAGAGGGGGGTGAATAGGCGGTTTTAAAATCTCTTTTGGCCAAAACCGAATTTTATGTGCGGAAGCATAAATCATATCGGTTTTGCACAATTAAAGCCTACATGAATTAGTCTCAACTAAGTGCACCAACAATCTAAGTCTATATCAAAGTTTTGCAATCCTAAGGTGAAAAATAAGCAATTTAATTATAGGAATTTAAATTGCACAAAGTAAAGCACAATAGAGCTAACCACTGACACATCGATCTTTTTATCGTCGTGTTCGAAGACTTGTCGGTCTCCCCTAATCCACGTTAAGGTAAGTCCAAACGAATTGGACTAGCTCCACGAATTAAGCCAAATACCTCGAATCCAATAGTGATAGCTCTTTCCCTCAGTGAATAGGTGAGCTCCAACCTTCACAACACGTCAGGTCTTCAAACAACCTTCTTAGAAGATCACCGGACCACGATATCTTCACGCTGTCTAGGTGTTGGCAAACACCAAGGTCTTGTTTCAGAAACCCAAATTCCTAGCCCATCCCCGTGGATGGGTCGGGAATTTGGTCTTCTCAAACAAAACCCTTGCTTGACTCTCACCAAGTGCTACACAAGCACAAGAGGATACTCAATCATGGTTCACCAAGACGCTAGGCGCTAGTCAGGTGGCGGGAGTCCGACTAACGCCTAGCCCGCCTAGGCAGTCGACATGCTACAAGGTGCGGGAAGGGCAGGGAAGGAGCATTCAGCAGTGAAGGAAGTGAGAAGAAGAGAGGGGAGGGAAGCAAACATGGTGTCGTCGAGCTCATGCGACCTTGACCAGCCTCGATATCGACCGCAAGACCTCAGCTCCATGGTTGCCGCCACCTCACTCAACTTCCTTCTTGCTCAGCCGGTAACCCATCGTTCCATTGAGGTAGCAAGGGAGGAAGAAGATGCATACTAGAAGGAGAGAAGAACATAGCAACAAAATCGTAGGGTCAAGAGCTAGAAATAGAGTAGCAAAATGGAGGAAGAAGATGAGATGCTAATCAAGGAGGCGCGACTACGTGGGACTCCATCTCCCAAGCATGACAATGAGGTCGGCCATGCGTGGCGACGGTCGGGAGGTAGAGGCTAGTGGCAGCTACTCTATGGGGAGATTGCTGCTCAGTGGGGATGTAAACCTAATACCTCTCCATTTGGGCCAGCTGGGCAGCCTTAAAACAGCCCAAGGTAGGGTTACGGTAGCACACAGACACAGGAGAGCCGCTCGTAGCCTCACTCCTGCGACCGCGTCGCCGCCACTGCCGTGAGCCACCAACACTGACTCTTGACTCTACCACCGTCGCTACATCCACTACTCTTGCCTCGTGGGTTCGTCTCCGCTCTTCCCTACCCTCTCCCTCTTCCCCCTCCCCTTCCCCATCTACCACCGACACTTTCCTTCGCCTCGGCCCTGACCTCACAGGCGACCGCCGAAACCATCGCGCCGATGGCTGCCAAGGCCGCCTAGGGCCGACTTTGACCGCCTAGAGTTCGCCCAGTTGCCTTTGTGCTGCCGAATTCCGCCATGATTTTTTCCGCCTAGGCCGCCTATGACCGGCTTTGACCGTCTAGGCGGCCGCCTAGGGCCTCGATTTGGTGGAAATCGTGGCAGACCCGCCGACTACCGCCTAGAGGCCGATTAATTGGCTCCAGGCACCGATTTTTGGAACACTATACTCAATTCACCTCTAGATGCAACATATGTAACTAGAGACCTCTTCTTGCTCACAAGGTGCAATACATGTACATACATGTACAATTGAGAGGAGAAACCCACACTAGCTCAAGAGAGTGAAATAGGGTATCTAGAACCAGGTAAAGAGTCCCAAGCCAAGTTTATATAGCCCCTATGCAAGAAATTAGCCGTTACTCACAAATTGAGCAAAGATATAGATACCTTAGACATGTCTGGGTCAACAACACATAACAGCTAGTTCGCGTACATGTGGCAAAGAGTCATTGGGGCTGAGACACTGATACCCCAGACATGTCTGGGTTCCCTTGGGAGCTCTCTGGAAACCGCAGACATGTCTAAGGTACCCCCAGACATGTCTGCCCTATGCTGAAAACATGATTTCAAGTGAAATTTTGATTTCCAAAGCAAAGATGCATGAACTTCAATCATTTGCAAAACACATTCATAAACTTTAGTATCATGCCACAAGGAGTTGGTGCATAGACTTCAACCATTTGCAAAACACATTTGCAAATTATTGTCTCATGCTACAAAGAGTAAATACATGAGTTTCGACTATTTGCAAAACACATTCGCAAACAATAGCATTATGCCACAAGGAGTAGGTGCATGGACTTCAACCATTTGCAAATTATATCCTGATGCTACAAAGAGTAAGTGCATGAGCTTCAACTATTTGCAAAACACATTTGCAAATAATAGTATCATGCCTAGAAGAGCTAGAGCAAGCGGGATTGAGCTATCAACACATGATGAGACTCAAGCTATTAGACAAGACCCTTCTTAATAGTACGGCAATCTATACTAACAATCCGGTCTTCCAAACAAACTCTGAGACTGGTAAAATAATACGAACACATCCTTAGCCTATGCTAGTTATACATTGTGCATCCTATTGGAGCCTCAAGTTGATGGCGCACATCGCTTCTCTAAGTCCGAGTCATTGTCTTTACATGCATCAACACATGATGTCACCCTTCACTTCAAGATCTTCACTCGACGACCATCAACACATGATGTTGTCTTTTGCTTTGGGATCTTGACTTGGTGGCCATCAACACATGATGCCACTCTTAACTTCGGGATCACTTGATGACCATTAATACTTGATGCTATCATTCATCTTGAACCTTGACTTGATGATCATTAACTCATGATACCATCCAAAGTCTTACTCGTCATGGAACTCATCCTATTTCACAACCTCATAGAAAATATTAGTCCCACAAATTCAGTTGTCATTAATGACCATAATTCACCATTAGCACATAATGGAGGGACTAGATCCTTCAGAGAAGTGGATACATAGCATGGCATATGTGCTGGCACTGGACGCACGGACGTGTACCGCGGGATGGTTTTGGGCATTTGCCGTGTATGTGGTTTTGCTACCGAGGGCAGGGGCGGAACTAGAACGAAAATGACCAGGGTTCACCACTTCACCATACATATAACAGCATATATAATTTTTAAGAAACACTATATTAAATAGTAATTTATGCGGCAAAAGACTGCAAAAGATCAGAGATTGGGCTAGACTGGGGTGCACAACTTTTATGCTAGGAGGTGTACGTATAGTATATACATGATAATATCTACTATTTTTCCTGGAGGACCCGGTGTCCTGTGACACCGGATAAGCACATGTACTTCCGCCCCTGGCTGAGGGCGTGCGTCATCCCTTGGGGGAGTGGCGGTGGGATTAGTTCCACAATGCTTGTCTAAATTGAGCTGTAGTAGTATATAATACCTGTTGGGTTCAAACGTACTACTTCCGAGTTAACCCTTTTACACAAAGTGAGGACGAAAGTGTAAGTGGGGTGCTATACGTGTGTGGGCCCTCTCTATAGTGGGTTGAGCTTTGAGTGCATTTTGGACCAATGTGTTACAGTTCAGAACCTAGCTACTATAATTTTCAGGGGGAAAAAAGTCATGGTAGTTGAAGTGTCCAGTGGCGAGACAAGAGGGTCCCAAGGGTTGACAATGTCTCAGCCCATATCAAATCCATGTCATAAGTCTATTGGAGACTAGAAATGAGTGAGAGTGTATGAGTAGATTATCCATCTTTCATATCATTGGAGAGATGAGTCCTTTCCTTGCTTCTCTTTTGAGATGCATGTCTAGTGTTGTGATATTGTGATGACATAGAGTGTGCAGCCAGTCAGTTATGTGTAGTGACGCCAGTTGTTTATTCCTTGGAGCCCGAATCTTGTTGAAGTCACAGGGTAGGGTCTTACAATGGAAACCAGCAAGTGACTGTGTTATTATTGTTGGAAGCTTGAAGGCATTTTTGTATAGATGTTTGCGGGAGGCCAAATCAAACCAACCACAAAGATTGACCCACTCAACACTTTTGTGTTCCTTTTAGTAAGACCTAGATCATTCATATGTTTTGCCACTCCATTTTGAGGTAGAGTATGGACATTTGCCTGGTAACAAGCTGCTTACCTCTAGGAACTGGAGACTCTAGACACCTGTTTTTTAGAATCGGCTGAATCAGGCAAGAGTAAAATTAAATTTATCTAATAAATTTATGGGGATCCTAAACTTCCCTGAGTATAACCAGGAGGCTTGAAAAAAAAAGTAAGGTCTTTTTTTTCTAATCCCCTTGTATTGGTTGTTACCCCAGCATCCAAAGGAATTTTATTATTTTTGAATTTTGTATGTGTTCCAAACAGAGCCTCAACTTTGTTACTTCAGATTTCAGAATAATCTTCCTGTGAAGAAGGGGAAAAGTACATATTTAGTTTTTTTTTTTCTTGGCTGCATAAAGAGAACCTTAGTCTCATTCTCCCATCTACCTAAATTTAAAAGTTTCTTCTCTATGGTATGGCCACTGTTATTGTTGTGAATTGCATGAATGTCTGTTGGCAAAGGAGAGTGATATCCATCAGTTTGGGGGTTTGATACCTTTTCGTATTGAGTTGTAATTATAATTTAAATTTTGAAGCTATTAAAAGAGGAATAATAATAATAATAATTTTGGTCGTAGGTGGAAGGTTCACGGCGGTTTCGTATCTTGCGATCATGGGACCAAGATGGGTGAGTCTTGCATGATGTACAGTAGACTTTATCTGATAGGGAATTTATCTGGAAAAACATGTTGGATCAACCCTTTGTAAATTTTCTTACTTTTGTTGTTTCTTATTGCAGGTATCGAGTTGCTGAAATTGAGTGGTTTCAAGATATTCCACTGCCAGAAGGATCTCAAGAGAAAAAAGATGTAAAAGCTTGTTACCTTTTCATGCTTCAGTTCTTTCTTTACCAGAGGTTCTAATTGTTAGACATTGTAAAAGCATAATCTATGATGAAAATGTTAGGAAGAAAAATTAACAACGTCAGTATTACATGATGTTATGCAAGCAAAACTTACCTTACATAAAATTGACCAGTAACCAATGCCACACTTCACCTCAAAAGGAGTACATGTTTCACCATAGAAGTCATTTTCTTGGTTTAATAATAGGCATATCGATATACATCCTTTTCAAAAAAAATATGGAAACTCACTTGTTGTTTGTTTTCCATCTAACACTTCAAAATGGTATGCTTGAATGTCGTCGAAATCTTTGGGCCTTTAGCTTTGCATGCCTGGTTTTGTCCTATCACATCTGTCATATACTTTGGCTAATACTATTGAATGTAGTTAGGTTAATATGCATTGGCAATATTGCAACTTGTTAGCCCCTAAACTTTTATAAGATGTTGATTTCGGTCCTCTTGCTCACAACTCTTCGTAGTCAAGTTCTTTCTTTGTGCTACATAATTACTGCAGCAAATAACATGTACTGTGAAAATTGGCGTATTTTTTTCAGTAAAATAGACAGCCCATGGTCGGCATCCAAATTCTTATTTTTGTACATGAGTGTGGCAGTTGGTTATTCTTCCATTACTGACAGTTAATATCTTGTTTATGGTCTAATTGTTCTCTCCTTGCTTGTGATTCTAGTTTCATAGTAAATGGAAAAGAAATAGCATCATCTTATATCACAATGTAATGGTGATGCCGTCTCTATCAATTGTATTGAGTGGGTATATTGATTTAATTCTTTGCAGCTAATCGAACGGACCAATGGAGCTTCAGAACTGGCCAGGACATACATTAGGCATGCTAGAGAATCCATAAGGCCTGGTATGCATATTTTTTAATACTTTAGATGAATATCCTGCTCGATATTGTGAATTAGTCTGTGGAGTTAAGAACAAATACTTGAGAACTGGGTAGGATATATTTCAGGCATGCTAGAGAAACCATAAGTCCCAGTATGCAGTGGCAGAGCCAGGATTTGGAACCTGTGGGGGTCTAACGTATGGATACAAATATCTATGGGGTCTATTTGCTTAAACATTTCCTATTGGCAAACAATTTTTTGGGTAGATTCCACTATATTTCCAGTGTTCTTTTAAAAAAACTGTGGCGGGTCTATAGATCCCCATCTTTTTTTTTGGATAATGTAAGAGAAAAACTCTCTCAACCTCTGCATCAAAGATACACATAACCTAGTTTATTACAAAGTTCCAAGTTCAAAAATAACCAAAAAGTTGAAAGTGGTCAAAGCCTTACAACCAAAAGACAATTGAACTTTAAATTCAATCATTACAAATCCTGTGACTAAACCGCCACCCATAATTGTTGAAGATTTGTTTCGCCACATACTCCAACCTGGCACTTCCAATCAACAAGGACTCCTTTTGGGTCGGTTTCTACATATTTTCCCAAACTCTCATCCAGTGCCCACTCAATAAGATAACCTGTAAGGGATTAGTGATAGTCTTTTTTTTATCAAAAATAACATTATTTCAACATAACCAAATAGACCAACATAAGGCATTGGCTCCCACAAGGAGTTTTGCTTTTAAATTTTTTGGAATACCGGTTAACCAATTCCCAAACATGTTGGCTATATTCGCAGGAGCAGATAAATTAAACGTACATTGAACAGCCCACATACAAGACGTGCAAAGGGACCGTCAATAAAAAGATGTTGAATTGTTTCCTCTATAATACAGAAATAACACTTTTTGCTTCCCTTCCAATTTCTTTTGAGCAGATTATCCTTAGTTAATACTACCTCTCTTTTGAGATACCGTAGGAATATTTTCACTTTTAATGGAATTTTAAGTAACCAAAAAAAATTCCTACTAGGGGCTCGATAATTTTCAATAAGCGGTGCATATAAAGATTGTACCGAAAATAGTCCAGACTTATTCAAATTCCATTTAAAAACATCTTTTTGAGAGCTCAATTGCAAATTGTCAATTCTCAAAATTAACTCATTCCAAGCATGTAACTTAGGCCCAACAATAGGTTTACGAAAACAAATATTTATAGGAGCTGATCTCATGATATTTGCTATTTTATCATCTTTTTTCCTCACCACATTATAAAGGATTGGATATTGTCTTTTTAGTGGAGAGTCTCCTAACCAAATATCTTTCCAGAACCTAGTTTGCATTCCATTTTTTAACTTGAAATGATCCAAAGCGAAAAAAAGATCCTTAAATTTTATTAAACCCGACCAAAAGTGGGAGGTCTCAGTCTTGTTAAACACCTGTGAAAGACTCTTCTCACCCAAATATTTCATTGTTAGCAAAGTTTGTCATACCCCTTCTTCATTAAGCAACTTAAAAAGCCATTTCTCTAGTAAACTTTTGTTTTTTGTGTTTAAATTCTGAATGCCTAGACCAATCCTGCTCTTTGGGTGTATACACTAAACTCCATTTAGCAAGCCTACATTTCATTTTATGACTGTCACTTTGCCAGTAGAATCTAGATCTATAAAAATCTAGTTTTTTGAGAACCTCTCTAGGGATCTCCAAAAAAGACAACATAAACATCGCCCTCACAAATATCACACAGAAGGTTTGCTTTGCAATTGGCAATTCCATGCCCCTTTCCTTTACATCGAAAGCAAATTAAATTTGAAACCGCACTTGCAGAACCGTTGTTGACATGAGGGTGATTTCCCCCACTGAACCGGCCACGTCCCCGACCTTTGAAATTGCCGTCTCTGAACCTCCCGCGGTCATTGCCGGGTGCCCGAGTCTGACGCTGATTTCCGCCAAGCCGACGACTGGGAAGCCTCCCTACCCGCCAAGAGCACCACCAGGCCCAGCAGCCTGGCCACTAGCACCTCCATTGATAGAGAATTGGTCACTAGCTCCTCCAGTTCCCGTGAAATTTCCACTACCGAAGCCGACTGAGGGTACAGACATGCCATCCTTTCTCTAACCTCCTGTGCGACCCCGACCAAACCCCATATCACTATGGTGGCAAAGAGCTTTAGCGAACGACCACCTATCCCCATTTGCCGTCCCAGACCAGCCAGAATTTTTGTTAAGGTTTATCCGAGCTGTTCGCCAGTTGTGTAGGAATATCTTGCATAGCCAAGACAGGCCTTTCTTGGGTTTCTGTTCCGTTCTGGAAAGAGGAACAGGCAATCCGGCCGCTGATGATCCCGGCCCCATTAACGCCGAGCCTTTCGCCTGATCGGGCAGCAGATCCTGCGTGATTGTCGCCGTATCACCAACAAACAGCACAACTGGCACAGAAACTTTCGAATTTTGACCTAGCAATACATCTGGCGTGATTGCCGTATCACCATCGGACAGTAAAGCCGGCACAGCGCCTTTCGAATCTTGGCTGGGCAAAACATCCGGCTTGATTGCCGCCGTAGCCCCATCGGACAGTAAAGTCGGCACAACAGCTGCGTGACTACCACGACGCACTGGTTGGATCGAATGACTTTGGCGAGCTCGATCAATGGCATCGGCCAAAGTTACCGGAGGCGATATGTGAGGAGGTGGTATAGGCCCCTTCCAGGGCCGACCAACACCAGCACGTTGCGGCCCGGTGACATCCCTACCTCGCGGAGTTCATCTGGAGAATAACTCGCAGCAGTGGCATCACCATACAGACTATCTTTTGAAATCTTCGAAGAATACCCGCGGCCAATGACTCCTCTACCTCCAACCTGCAAGGATCTGCGAAAATTAACTGGAAAAGAAGATTGAGCTCCATTACCTTGAGAGAATTTCAAAATGTTGTCCAAAGGTTTGGCCGGCCGATTTACAGCCTTCGATTCAACTGCCGCCTCCGCCAAGATAATATCCTCCTCATCGGAAGAACCTCCCTCTTGTAACTGCCACAACCGAGATCCAATCGCTGCGCTAACTACACGATGAACTTGTAAAAACGGGACTAGGACCTCGCCGGCTTTGACAGCACTTCCAGTGCCAGCCATCACTCCCACCGGCCTGTGCATGTACCGTGTCATCTCATGGTGGCCGTCGCCACTGTCCGGTTGTCGTCTCCTGTACATGCATCACGATGCAATGCCCCTAGCTCCCTGCTTACTGTATGAATTTCTTGCAGGGTTGTGATAGACAATGACTCGTGCGACAATGAAGGAACCAGATCCCCATCTTCTATATATTATATAAATGTCCTGCTCTATTTATTGATTGTAGAGTAACAAAGAAATACAAGAATAAAATTACACACTAATATTGTCTGAAAGTCTCATCCTTTCCCAGTATCTGGCCGTGATTAAATGACTGATCAGGGATACTATGTTTATTATTTAATGCTCAATCAACAGATGCCCATAACATTCTACTTTAACTTGTTTTACTGAATGCAGGGAGGCGAACAAGGCATTTGGATCTTGAAAGCATGCCTGGACCACAGGATCTTGAAAAATTTAGTTTTTGGGTATGCCTCATTCCTGCGGTTGCTTAGGTTACAAGGATGTCATATCTGTTGCTGCATTAGACATCTTATTTTCTTTTTCGCAGCTTGTCAACTTGATAAATTTGAGGCCATCAGACAAGTTAGATCTATTACGTCTGCATGATACTCGAGAGGTAAGGTTGTAGAATAAACTTATCTTTGTACTTAAGAGATCAGGTTTTAACTTTGCACTATTCTGTCCCCTGCAGAGAATTTCTCGTAGCCTTAGATTACTGGGTGATGTAGGACAAGGTTGCCGTGTACAATAGCAGACTATATTTGTTGCACAAGCATTATAGGTCACAAGTCAATTTATTCATCAAGGGGCACATATTAAGCAGCACCTATGTAAAACACTGTAGAGTTGTCATCTTCATTTATCTGATTCTACTGAAACCTCAATGATTTTGTACAATCCTTTTTTGTAACTTTATATGACAAAGTATATTAGTTTTGTAATTGTTCCTTTTCTCATGAAGCCATTTGAGATTTGGCAGAACAATGTTGTCTTCTGCGGGGGTTGAGGGTGGGAGGCTGTTAGGGTTGTACTGTATATCCAGTGCTTTCAGGACATCATTTCTCTGGTGGACATTCGCCTAGTTGACACTGGATGGCTCTTATGCTCTTACAGAATTTCTGGTACAATCTTATGTTTGCATGGCTCTATCAGTCTCTCTCAGATACTACTGTTGGTACTTTTGCTTGGGTTGTTAAGCATGCCTTGAGTTAGGACTTAGGACCACCTCTGGCTAGAAATGGACTCACACGTGCAGAGTCATTCCACGTACACGCGCACATGTTCCCAGCCTGAAAGGATTACCGGTCAGAGACAGCATAGAGTCTGCATCACAGGAATGGATAGTAGAATTACTGTAAGTAAATAGTGGCTAAACACATAAACAGTGTTGCTTGTCTGTCATCATCGCTAGGGAGATGACAGGTTCTGCCTCTGCACTTTTCCGGAGAGTAAATGCAGAGAAGGCCAGGGGTGAAAATGTCGTTTACTCTCTTTAGTCCGGAATTCTGCGATGCTGTGCACTTACAAAAACTCTTTGGTAGTGTTTATTCAGCATAACACCATAACCTGTACTCAGTGTTGCGGCATGCTTGGTAATAATTTGGTACCATGTGTGATACAAGTCAGCTTTTGCATCTTTTTTGGTTCAAATGTTTGCCGCCTTCTCTTCCCCAGTAATTCCACTGTGTTATGTTCTGAAACTCATTAACCTGCAACACAGATATGGCTCAGCTGGTTGCTGATTCGTGTTCTATTTGTTATCTAGTCATAAGTCCCAGACAAGTAATGGCCCAGAGATATATTGACGGGCTGATGGGTCCAAGCCCTACATGTAGCATGTGTTTGATCGAGTTATTTGGCTAAAATGACACTGTTACGTGACAAAATAGCAAAAGAGCGGTGGTATACATACAATATTCACTTGTACAGTTGAATTCTTCAGATAGAGAGACGAACATGCGAAGATCATTGTACGCCTATCGTAACTTTGACCATCGAATGTGAAGCATTTCTCATTGCAAAAATAGCGGAACACGAGCGAATTAGCAAAAAATAGCACTGCGGATGTGCCGGTGGGCGATATGTGCCTCCTGCCACGCCCCCACCGTAGGGCAGTAGTCCTGCCGCGTGACCACCGCACGGCCATGGAAAAACTGGAGCGAACAATGTGCGACCTGTAGCATCAGAGCCAAACAGTCCCTTGAATAGTACATGGATAGTGCCAAACAGTGTGTGAATAGTCCCAAACAACATTTTTGCTCGCTGTTTTTTAGGCTACATATAGGGCGGTGGGGGCGCGGTAGGCCACGGCAGGTGACATCCCGACTGTTGGTATGTCCGTGGTGACATTTTTGTCATATCGCTCAGGAGAGGGCTAGTTTTGCATTTTCGGTCCTAAACAATGTCATTTAAGCCAAAAACTCGTATGCCTATGTATGTGACCTGCGCGAACCTGAAGACAAACCTGATTAGATTGGTACTCCCACTTGACTGCTTTACCCCCTTTTTGCCAGTTTTCATTTTATTGTAACCTGAAGTTTACTTAAGAAAAAGAAGGGGAAATCATTTTGGCTCTTCAGAAGTTGTCTGCTCGAGAGTCTAAAACTCAGGATCAAGGCTTGGTGAAAGGCTAGCGTCCGAGTTGCTTGGATCTGATAGTTTTTCGTGTAAGTGAAGCGTAATGTCTATTTCTGATCCGAGGCTCGCGATGCACCGGAGAAATTGTGCATCAGTGCATACGCCTTGCAGAGGATCCGCACGTGTCATACGAAGGAAACATGTGCACGTGCGCTTAACAAGCTTGACAATATAACTATTTCTAGTAATAAATACGATGAATATTTACACTTGTACAAAATTATTAAAGTATTTGTTAGGACAAATTTAGCAATACATTCACCATTTTCCCGACTAAGTGTTTTAATATTTATTATTGGTCAAATTTACAGAGTTAACAATGAATAACAATTATTCGAAAACGAAGATAAGTAGCATACGAAGACAACTGAGAACACGAGGACAGTTCATGTGCTTCTTTTGTCCTAAATCCTAATACTTTTGCATGTTGGCATGGTCTTGTTGGTGGCTTGGTAGTGATGCTATTTGTACTGATGTTGTACACAAAATGTGATGTATGCCACTCTATGGCAACTAGGAGAATGACACTTCAAATAAGAATATGTAAAATTCCACTCCAAAAATGGTTTTTACTTGTGGGGCACTCTAGGAAAATTTTGCCCCTTGAGTCTCCTTTCCTCCTCTTCCTGTCGCTACTGCTACGACAGCGTCATCACCATCAACACCGCCTTCTTCGGCACCCTACTCCTTCTCTCCTCCCCCAATCTCATCTTCACGAATACAATACGAATATGTTTGAATAATAATATGAATCAAATACCTACTCGATTCGGTCATATTTGAATATCCGCATAACTTGTGTTATGGCAAGATACTAATGGCACTTAATCCCCGTACAAAGCATATTTAATCGTTATAATTTATCGATTTCACCTAAAGAAACATGAATTCATGTTAAATTTAAAAAACATCCAACTAACGAACAAGAAATAACACTTAAGCCAAGAGCTTGCTCGTGGGTAGAAGATAGTCAACATGACCTTGGATCAACACCCACACATACTAGCAAGCGAAAGAACAGCAAGAATCAAGCCAAAAACCTTTAGAGCAAGAAACCAAAGAATTCACCCTTCCAACCCCAAAATCGTCTAACTTCAAGATTTTACTTCAAATATGCCTTTGATGGATGGGATCTGACCTCCTAGAAGTAAAGTCATCTCTTACACGTCCTTGGCACCAAACAAGATCAAGAATAGAAAGGCAAAAACACAACCAAATCAAGAAAGCAATAATAAGAACAAGAGCAACAAGCACTTGGACTAAATTGATGATTGCTACTTCTCTATACGGAGGACAAGAGCTCAAAAGGCAGCACACACACAAGTGCTCATAACCCACAAAAGCCTATATTTCTCTACCTTCTCTCCTAAAGGCTTAGTGCCTAAGCTATCTCCTCTCATCTCTTTATATAGGGGAGGCATACCTCTCCCTACCACTAAAACCCTAGATCATGAACCACTTAGTGGATATCATCCAATTCCACATGGGCAAAGCCGATAACTCAACACCCTAACATGGTTTTCACTTAACACTTGAGCATGCTTTTCAAAGCACTCTTCGTCATGATGCTCCATTAACCAGAATCCACTTCACTTGTCCTCCACTCTTGACCTAATCCACGTAGACCACCGTTGCGGTTTTGTCCACATTTATGGTATTGGGTACTTTACCAAAATGCTCCTCTACCGACCTTTTCTCATTCTTTCACACCGATTCATCTCCGCATGCTTCGAGACATAGTTTGTGGCACCCAATGACATGTCAAGTCTTCATGCATCCGGATCCCACCCGACCGTCTCTACTTGAATTGGCCCTAAGTCACTTGGTACACCACATGCACTAACTCGCATCTTCATGATCCTTGACTTTTATGTACCTCCCGCTTAAGACATGTAGCCCCATCTGAACTTACATGACCGCACAAACCTCAGCTCTCCTGTCTAGTCCCGGCCTTGTCGCTGACCACCATTGCTCGTCAAGCAACCTTCACATCCAAAAGACCAAGCAACCATCTCCAAGCACAAATTCCATGCACTTGACTCACGTTGGTCAAACCATGCATCACGCAACACGCACACATCGACCCTAACCCCTAGGATCAATCCACAAAGCCATCTCATGGCTCACAGTGCACCATGTGCACCTCACACATCACATCTCATCCACTTAAAACCACCATGGTTTGCTCAATCATGTCTCACATAGCCTCAACATTAGTCTCACAACATGTATGCAAAAGCCCAAATTCAACAAGCCATCCATGCTTGACATTTTCCATCTTTACTCCTATGCACATATATGCACCACAACTCAAACAAAACAATTCATGACATGATCTCATCACAAACAACTCACCATTGGACCAAAAACATCACCAATAACCTCATCTCGGAGTCCTCTACAAAAGACATTAAGGCCTCACGGCCACTGGATCGATCGAACACTCATCTGAAACGGCTTGAAACACCAAAAACGTGCTTGCTAGAACAATAGTCCGAATGGTATGGTAACCCGGATGATCCGCCCCAAAGAATCCTAAAACTACGCACTCTCTCTCTGGACCAATGGTCCGGCTCACCTAGATGATCCGACTCACATTGACTTCACCTTGAATACTCTCAGGATCAGGATCAGGATCAATGATCTACCCCCCCAAGTAATCCTGAAACTACCAATTGTCCGGCTCACCTAGATGATCCGACTAACACTGACTTCACCTTGAATACTCTGGGATCAATGATCTGCCCCAAATAATCCTGAAACTACGTACTCTCTGGACCAATGGTCCGGCTCACCTAGATGATCCGACTCACACTGACTTCACCTTGATCACTAGGACTAGTTAAGTGTTCGGTACTTGTTATCTCCATGTAAGTCGTGCTGAAAGTGTACGCCACCTGTGCTCGCAGAAGACGACCGAGCCATGGGTCCAGCTCAAAATATACAGCGACCAAGTAATTTTTGTGCAGTGATGCTATATATGTTCTAAGCCGTGCGTGCGTGGAATTAAATTTGCTATTAAGTGAACAGCTAACGGTGATGCTGTGTAGCAGGGAACTGAAGCGGTGGCGGTAGTGCTTGGACTGATCTGCCCGACAGGTTAGCACTCAGCCATCTCTAGCTTTGATGTTACGGTTGATGAGCTCGATCCGTCCTCCAATGCGTCCTCGTCACCGTGTCTAGTGAGAATTTAGGGCATGTTTGCCCTTGTTTGTTGTGGCAATGAGGCCTGCTTTGCTTCCACTAGGAGCTCCTAGCTACAAGACATGAAGCACAATGAGCTACCATTACTTGTGGGTCATCTTATCCATAGTTACCACATGGTTCGTCCGAGTTACGATATGGGATCGGATTCGTAGTTCATCATTTTTTTCCTAATTTCTACTACGAACACGAACCTGTACCCTAAACCGGTTCAGGTTCGACGAATCCATAGTTACCACATGGTTCGTCCGAGTCACGGCATAGGATTCGGGTTCGTAGTTCGTCATTTTTTCCCCCTAATTTCTACTACGAACACGAACCTGTACAATAAACCGGTTCGGGTTCGACGAATCCAGTTCGCGATTCGCGGAGTTTTATAGCGAATCCGGTAACTACGATCGTATCTATTGTATACCCTTATTTAAGTTGCACGTTTGTCTAAGCAATCATGTGCACATGCAACGGCGTAGAGCTAGCCCATGACCGGACCTCAGGCCGGTCCAGCCGGGAATCTAGAGTCTGACCAGTCACCATTGCCCTAGGCCATTGTTATACGTGGGATTTTGAGTCTGGCCTCGGGCCATTTCCTCGGAGGCCCAAGGCCAGCTCCGCCACTGTGCGCGGTTATGGCTTGTACTGCTCGACTTGCTGTCAGGTATATCTTGATTTTTAAGCTTTTAAGTTTTGCGTTTATAAGCACCAAGTTGATCTGTCTGGTATAACCATATTAATCTATCCCAAAGTGAGGTATTTCCCAAAGTGAGGTATTTCAAGCCATCTCAATTCAGAAAAAAAAAACAAAAGGTGGCATAATTTCAAAGGTTGGATGGCTACCGCATAGTCAATCCAAACACGTAAGTTTGCACTCAACTTTATATAAGACTCAACTTTATATAAGAGATAGTAGGAGACGTGTGTTAGTTACCGCGGTTTAGGAGTGTCAGTCAAGAGTCAAGGCATGTGTCAACTATCTTGCCAGCCATAACAATGCCATGTGACAAGTTAGAGAATCTACAGTAGTCCATATCACTTGTTACTAAGAGGTAAATATATCAGCATTTAGATGATGGTGATAAGAGAATGTGAGTTTATTTCTAGATAAATAAACAAGCAAGTTATTGATACCAAAATACAAAAAACAACAAAATAACTATTGGGGACTTGTTTGTTACCTAAAAACTTGTTTTGTTGGTAGCAATTTAAGTCTTAGATATAAGCTCAAGAAATAATCTATTGGCAAACTTATTTTTTTATTAGATTAAGTATCCCCTCTTCTCTTAGTAACAAACTAATAAATAAATTTTTTCCCCCAGTTGTTCTGGAAGCTTTGCTTCTGCCGAAACAGTGAAAAAGCTAAAGCAGAGTAGAGAAGACCCCTTGTTCCTTTCTCTCGCTTGTATGGGCAGATTGGGGAAGGCAAAGTAGCCGCATTGTGGGTAGAAGAGCAGCTCCTATGCCGCTATGCGCACTCGGGCAATTCGATGCAGAGAGAGAAGCAAGTTTTTATATGCGCGCGCGCCAATGGTAATGGTCCCTCTCGCCTCGCACTCACAGATTATTCACCTTTTGGTGTGCAACCTTGATGGTTTCTTCAGGTCAAAAGGTGGTGTACAGCTGAATGAATTTTAGGTATGCTTCGGCCTCTGTCAATTGTGTAGTCTCCATTGAAGTCTTTCTAAAAGGAGACCAGTCAATATGCATTGCGATCCAACTGCACCTCTTGCTCTAGAAAATAATGACGAATCTCAGTGCGCTGGCCGGCCGGCCGGCCGGCCATTGAAGGAGGATAGTCAACACTGACGACTTGTGGCAAACTAGGGGGAAACGAATTGGAAGGAGTACATGCATTGTGCTCATTTTAATTGCCAAGGTTTTCCTCGAGAGAAGTAAAAAGATTCTCAACAGATCCCCAGATGGCTTGTGTGTGTTGATGGAGATGGGCTGGCTAATCTATGGGCTACCGGAGTGCTAGTAGATCCAAGGGCAGGCTCGAGAAAGCGAGAAGAAAGGAGCCTACCAAAGTGGACTTCATCGTTCCATCTGTTTCTAGTTTTCTACCTCTCCTTTACTTTCTAAAAGATTTGTAAAAGGTAAAATACTGGGATCTTCTGACAAAACTGGAATCTCACCGTTGACAGTTGAGAACAACTGAGAAGGTAGTCTATTGAGGAATTTTTTTAATAATCTATTTTTTATTCAAATTATAGAAATAATACTACTTAATTTTTTTTGTCAGAAATAATCACGTATCGTTCCACGGTTAGACGACTTGGGCTAGTCGCCCAACGGATGAGCGACAGATGTCCAAGTCGCTTAACCGTGAAGCGACTGGACCGTTCGCCTCCTAGTCACAGAACGGATGGGCGACTCGCTTTTAGTCACCGTACGGTGGAGCTACTAAAACACCTGTCGCTCCATCGCTGGACCCTCGTTGGGCGGCTTGGAGTGCTTATGTACCGTCTTGGCCTTGCAAAAAGCTTGAACAGTCACCATTCGAGAGAGCGATGGTTGAGAGGAAGAAAGAAGAGGAAGAGAGGAGAGGGATAGGGATAGGGAGAGGAGAAAAAAAAAGTTTCTTCGCATCGACGGCGACGACGGTGAGTTTCTAGCATTATTTTATATACGCATATTTTTGAAACTATGGTAGGTTAGCAAGCAACATCATGTGTGTTGACATATTGTTACCAAATGAAATAATAGTAGGTTAATTTAAAAAATCTTAGTTTGGAGATAGCATGATTAATACAATTAGTTTGGAAGTTCGTATGTAGAAAAAATTTGTCGGTGAAAATTAATTCAGTTGTACTATTCCGCGTGCTGCGCTAATTACGTCCGGGCTTGATGAATGATAACGTGTTACTTTTTTATTATATAAACATGTCGATAACCCGTGCATTCACAAATGCTAGTTTATAGAATGTTAAATACATGTATTTATTTGCACAACAAAAAAATGATAACATTTTATTTATAGTTTCGGTTGGATTAAGGAATTATAAAATATTAAGACAAAAAATCACATATACATGGTTCCAAACCCATAGGATTCCAAAACATGTGAAATTTTGATTTTTTTTCCCCCTAAAAGCTTCACCCATTATAAATATGAATAGTAACGATGATGTTTTAAGTATTTCGCAATCTATAGCAGCCTGTACAGATGTTAACGTAATATAGTCTTTTGTAGGAAAAATTGCGTGTTTACCACTTGGGTTTCATAAAATTGTATATTTATTACCACTGTGTTCGAGCAAAGTATTTTGGTGCCACTAAGAACATACCAAATATGATTTATTTGCCATTAGAATATAATTTAAATGCTCAATTAACATTAAGGCCTTTTAATTTCTTGATTTGTAGGTATGGCTCACGCCCCTGGCGGTTCGAACTGGCATTTCGGTCTGCTAGACTGGTTGGTCGACGCGCAGCACCGTGCGAGCCGTCGTGTCCCGCATCCGGTTCGCGGGGACGACGCGGCTGACTTGGGGGTGGTTTATACGCGGATACCCCGATGGGCTTGGAGACTGGACCCACGCTGGGTAGACAGGTTTGTCCACAAGCTGTGCCACTTGTTTTGTGTCATATGCCCACTATGTAGTTACTTCTTCGTGCTTTGCAGGCTGAGCCGTGCCGGCCTTCTATCTCTCGCGTGGATGGTGGAGGCCACCGAAGAGGATGGCGCTCCGGTCAAGGACGACGGGGAGATCCAGGCCGGTCATGACGGTTCTCGTTTGACCGGTCACTCCTGATAGCCTTGGTGGACCGATGGCGGCCCAAGATGCACACCTTCCACCTCCCATTCGAGGAGATGGCCCCTACTCTGCAGGATGTCGCGATGCTGCTTAGCCTGCCTATCGCAGGAGCCCCTGCATTCCCGCCGGACACGCCTATCAACTGGCGCGACGCCCTGCTGGATAGGTTTCAGGGGGTTCTTGCGGTGGAGGCCGCACCACCATACTACTACTTCTAGGAGTGACAGCGGCATGGGCTGCCCCTGCGGTGTCTTTCATAGTTCTGGGTACGTGTGCTACCTATTTTCTATGTTCAGCGATGTACTATCCTAGCCGTATGACGGGCTTACTAATTATTCGTTTGTGCATAGGTCGAGCAGATGGTCCCGTAGCCCACCGCCAACCAGGTGTTGCGGCACCTCGAGGTGTACCTACTGTGGCCCTTTGGCTGGGTACTATTTACCAGCAACCGAGGTGACTCCGTCGACGCCCGCCTCGTGGGGTACACGAGGGCCATCGTCAACGGCGAGGAGCTGCAGATCAGCTAGGGATCAGCCGTACTTGTCGCGACGTACCGCGACATGTGCGATGCGTGTTATAGGACGAAGCCGACATCTATCCTCACAGGCTGCCCCCTCCTGCTGCAGCTGTGGTCGTTTGAGCGCTTCTCTCTCGGACGGCCCATGCTGGTAGACTCCAGTCTGTACGACGAGGACATGTACCATGGGGACGCGGTGGACCAGCCGACCGTAGGGTCCCTTTGGTGCCGTAGACGAGTACATACTTCCCTATATCTTTACTTCAGTCGTATTACGGGTCATCCTTTGTAACCAGCATTACGGCTCGTGAGCACGGTATGCACACGTCACGAATCACACGTGTGTACGAAAGCCGTGGAAGCGGTGGACCGCCTCACTGCCGACGGCGTCTTGGCCGAGCAGTACTCGATCGAGACGGAGGGCGTGCTCGAGGGCTATCCTCGCTATCTTTGGCGCAGAATCGGGCATACTAGCGGACGCAGAAGAAGCTCGTCTTCGACATGTTTGTTGAGGACTACACGGTGCCCAGGGTGATGCGCTAGTTCGGCCTCTGCCAGGTTGTTCCAGTTCCCGTCGGGACGAGGGTGCCTGACTCGACCCACGCGTGAGTTACACACAACACATATTCGTATATGTTTTTGTCAGTTCTGTTACGACGGCTTTTAATTGCAGTTGTACGTTTCGCAGGCATAGTAGGAGGGGTGGCACCAAGACACAGTGGCCGGTGAAGATGGAGCCGTGGGTGGCACAGTGGGCGAACGCCCATGATGACTGCATGCAGGAGGACGGCCTGTATGACCCTAGCGCGTACGACGAGTACCTTCGCTGGTACGTCCCGCAGACACACACTAGGCTGGTGCTGTCGTCGACCCTCCCCCCACTCGCGTACCAGCACCGACCGACGCATACCCTGTACACTTCACGCGGAACGTGCACCTCGCGGTATGTACTATCGTGTTTTAAAATGTCTGCGTACGTTTACCTCAATTATAGGATTGACGCTTTCATGTACTCCTTGCAGACAGAGTACGTGGGTACGCACTGCCATAGCCACCGCCACTGTCGTCATTCCAGGACACCTACCCGAGAGCACCAGAACAGTATCCTTTCTTCCCTGACCCGTATTTACAGTACGGCGGGTTTGACCCTTGCTCGCGCATGCCCCCCGACCAAGGTACGTTTTCTCTCTTTAAGTTTGTGATCGTCGATATATTGTAGAGATTAACATTATTTGTCCTACAGGTTTCCTGCTTCAGTCGGGAGTTGAGCTCTCCCCGCACGAGGACGTGGACACCTTCTTCGCGGATCCACCTGGGGAGGCCAGGGGAGCAGTTGAGCCCGCACCCGTCGAGGTTCTTTCTAGTTGTAGCTTAGCAGGCCCCTAGTGGTCACGCAGGCACAGGTGGAGTCGACCCCCTTAGGAGCACGGATCAGTAGGGCTCCTAAGCGCCTTTTCCTGTCTGGGCCCCGGCCTAGGCACCCCGCGCTTCGGAAGCCCAAGCGGGGGTGTATTGGTGGGCGCGGACCGGGTGTGATGTGGCGACGACGGAGGAGGTGTTGCGGGTGGCGTAGCGGGTGGCTAATAGGGGATCTTCGTTGTTCTATGTGTACTTGTATTATGTGTTTACGTATTCTACTTTGTAGTTACTTTGACATGGTTGTCTATGCATTCCCTCTAGTATTGTTCTATAACTTGTATTATGTGTTTACATATTCTACTTTGTAGTTACTATGACATGGTTGTCTATGCATTCCCTCTAGCATTGTTCTATTACTTATTCATAGATTACTTTCTAATCATTCATGACCTAGTCACTGAACCGTTCGATGACTTGGTAGGAAAAAGTGGCCCACTGCTAGACAAGTCGTCCAACGGTTGAGCGACTAGTCCACGTGTCGCTCAACCATGGGACCAGTACTTGCTGCCAAGTCATCCAACGGTTGAGCGACAATCCACATTTCGCTCAACCGTTGGGCCAGTACTTGCTGCTAAGTTGTCCAATGGTTGAGAGACTAGACGGTCGTATAGAAAGCCAGACCCGGTCCCATCATAGTTCATTCGCCATTTCTCTCGGTAGACAACCAGAGCAGATCGGGAGAGGAGAAAAGGGGAGGGATAGAAGGATAGGAGGAGTGAATAGGGGGAGAAGGTAGGGAGAGGGAGAAGTAGAGGAGCTCGAGAGAGGGAGAGAAGGGGAAGAGAGGAGCTTGAGAGAGGTACACAAGGGGAGGAGCGGAGCTCGGGAGAGGGCGGTTTGGGAGGAAAGGAGCTCGAGACGTGAAAGAGAAAGATGAAGGAAGCTTGTTGATAGGAAGAGAAGGTCTCCGCGTGAAGGTAATAGTCTTGTTTGTTCTTGTTCTCGGCTGAATGTAGGCGATGTGTAGCTACTTGTTGGTTTAGCACGTATTTGAGGAATGTATGTTGAGAAATCGCTGGTTGCAATGTTTGAAATATTTACAGTGGTAAATCAGTCATGTCGGAGCCCACAAGATTGAAAGTGCATTACAGTGTTGGTATGGTTCATGGAGGTCCATACAGTGTTGACCTAAGTAGTTTCCAGCAAGGCACTATGGTACACCCGGATGTGGAGAATGCTCGAATCGGAGATGTCCTACGCTGGCTCACCAGAAGTTTCTCCTTGGACCCCGAGGTGTAGAGTGTCATCGTACAAAGGCTTTGGAGTCGGTCTGCCACGCACATTCAATAGGAGTTGACCAGACTGATGCGCACGGTTGCATGGAAGGGATTTCTAGAAGGCTGTAGGCGCCGTGGCTACGAGTGTGTGCTACTCATGCAACCATGTCCGAAGAGAGTCGTCGGAGGCCCTTTTGACGGCTTGGGAGCAGCTCGGACGTGGAGCGCGTGGTTCACGAAGAAGACGCGGTAGTCGATGTTGCAGAGGCAAAAGAGGACAAGGTGACCGATGTTGCGGAGGCAGAAGAGGAGGCGGTGACCAATGTTGTTGAGGCAGAAGAGGAATATCACACACCACACGCTCAGCCCAGTGCACAGGTAGATGTAGGGGAGCATGTCGACAGCATAGTACGTCAGATGGAGATTGATGATTTGACAGCTCAGGCGGAGGAGGAAGCTTTAAAAGAGGATGGTGATGACTCTTCTGAGGGGAACGAAGGTCCCATCCTGAAGGAATGGAATAGGGTTAACGTTGAGAGTCTGCTCTGCACGACAAGCACGAATCACCATGGGAGTACCATAGGACGGAGGTTTGGCTTCGTGCAATGTTTGCTGACAAGGGATCACTGTAGGATACCATTAAGCTATGGGTCTTGTCCATGCAACGGCCGTTTCATGTACTCAAATCCAGCCAGGAGCAGTACACCATGGTCTGCGAGCAGGCTAGGTGTCCTTGGCGTGTGCACGCACGGAGACCCAAGTACGAGACTCATTGGATTGTCTCCAAGGTGGAGGCGCACTCCTACTTGCTCAGTAGTGTTTTACCGAGGCATCGCAACCTGACGTCCACCTTCATAGCCAATGTGATGTACGAAGAGATAGTGAAGAAGATGGACCTGGAGGCCAAGCACATCATAGTGGCTGTCGAGCATAAATTCAAGTACAAGATTAGCTACACGAAGGCATGGCGTGCTAAGCAGAAGGTTTTGGAAAGGAGGTTCAGTTCTTTCGAGATATCTTACGACAACCTTCCTCGCTGTAACAGCCCAATTTTAATAAACTGTAATTATATGCATTTCATATTATTTCTAGAGCATGTGCATAAATTATGCATTTGAAAATTTTAAAATCAAATATAAATCTCTAACTCAAACTAAAGCCACAAAATAAATTTTAAATAAAAGCTCATGAAAATCTCTCGGAAAACAATTTATTTAAATACTAGAATAATTACCATAAATAAAAATGAATTTTATCAAATTTAGGAACTAATTTAACCTTGATAAAAATTCAAACTTAATTAATAAACATCTTCTCTAAGTGAATTTTAAACAAATGAATAAATCATGAACATAATTTTTAGAAAAATATACATAGAACATAAAATCCTCAAACAATAGCATAAAAATTTACAATATATCAGAAACCTGCTCTGAAAATTTTATAATTTTTGGAGCTTGATAACTATACTTAACAATTCATTTATCCTTCAGCCATTTTCTAAAAAAACCAAGATACCTATTTCTTTTCCCCTCTCGTTGGCCAGTGGGTCCAGTTTGCAGCATTTCTTCTCCACACCTCCAGAGCCAGAGCCACGCAGTTGTTTCCGCTCCAGCCCGCGAGCCACGCATCCCTCCTGCGCCAGCACCGTTCGGCCATGCCGCCCTCTTCTTTGCCTTCTTCTCCAGCAACTTCTCCCCTCCACGCAGCCCCGTCGGCGCCGTGCTTGTCTGCCAGCTCGTCTCTGCCCAGACGCATGTCTGTACTGTCCTAAACACCTCATAGCATTTAGCTCTCCGTCATTTTCTTTGGCTTCAAAGTGCTGCAGCCCTTGGGACACGAGCCCGCATCTATGCCGAATCAAGCACACACGACATGCCACGCCACCCTCCCATCTCGTAGCTTCTCCCCACAACTCCTTTTCCCCAAGACCGAGAAGGCTCGGTCGCACACGGCCTTCGTAATGGGCAATACGGAGCATCGATTCGATGTGGTCCTTCGAGACAGAGCCGGATTTGGGACGGTTCGGACTCTTGTTACCCATGAGGTATGCCTTAGAGACCATGTGAATGAACCTAAATGCACATGCAACAAGCTAAAGCTCATTCACAAGCCATGCTCTCATGTACTCACCGTGTGTGGCACCATCCACATGGACCCAACGAACTTCATATCGGAATACTTCATGAAGGAGAGGGTGCAACAGGCGTGGTGCGGCGAGCTAAAAGGCTTCAGAGCTGTGGGCAACTTCGCTACGTTGGATATTGCACAAAGGACTTGGATTCTGGATCTAGACCTGTTGAAGGGGGGAAGGGTCGTCGGCAGAGTCATCGCATTAGGAATGATATGGACGAAGGGGAAGCTGGAGCGGCGGGTAGATGTTGCGGCTGCTGCCACCAGGAAGGCCACACTGCGAGAACTTGCAAGGCGCATGCTGACACGTAGGAATACCGACTTGTACTTCAGCATGTTGTAACTTGTACTTCAGTCAGTACTTTGCTTGTTGTAAGCACTATGAAACTAATTGTATCATAATTGCAAAATTGAACTTTATTTGAAGTGTCAATCACTCGTCTTAATTGCAATGCACAACGTGACCTCACTCGGCAGCGCACCACATGACCACTATCTGCAAAGCAGGATGTGATCACTCCCTGCAAAGCAGGACATGACCACTCTCTACAAAGCAAGATGTGACCACTCTCTGCAAAGTAGGGCGTGACCCGACGAGACAACTTTTCAGGATGATGTGACCCGACGAAGCAGCCTTTTAGGACAATGTGACCCGATGAGTCAGCCTTTCAGGACGATGTGACCCAAGGAGGCAGCTTTTAAGGACGACATGACCCGATGAGTCAGCTTTTTAGGATGATGTGACGAGTCTCCTCAAGGCCGCTGCCTCGTGGACGCGAATTTCCTTCAACTGAATTACAATTCAGTCGTGTATGCAGCACCAGCTCAGCATATAAGTACTACCCCTTCCACGCTGGGTTCTCCTGCATCCATACTTCAACACAATCTCGCTTAGATGGACAAGCACTGTGAGGAGGTATGCGAAATGCAAAGAGAGTATGCGGCCCAGGAGGAACAAAGAGAGCGTGCCAGGAGGTCACCTCCTCGTAATGATGCCACCCCCGTAGCAGCAACCCCTACCACAACATCCCAACCAAGCGTTCGTTGCAACATCCGCCCGAGGGAGAGACGCCGCCCCTCTGTTGGTGCAGGGACAGATGCAAGTTCTTCAAGTCCAAGCACCGGCTAAGCCTAGGCATGCGTTACTGGGGTTGCACGAACTACTCCAGAAACTATCCTGACCGCCGTTGGGACACGAGATGCTATCGGTAGCCGGTAAGGACATATAGTAGTATGTTCCCCTACCATTTCTCTTTCAAAGTCCGCACTAACAACCTCTCCCGTCTACCCGCAGTCCCTGGATCCGCTATGTGGCTATCGCAAGTGGATCGACCTAGAGATCCACCCACACGACCAGTGGACTCTCGACTGCGATGAGCGGGATGCCAACAGGGACCGCGAGAGGAGGGAGGAGGAGCACCGCACCGAAGAGCACAACCAGCATATTCGGCGGGAGGCATAGACCCATCTAGAGGTGTGCAGGCGCAGGGAGCGCGAGGCTCACGAGAAAAAGAGGGAATTGGCGGCCGAGGCCAAGGCGGCTAGCAAGGAATACAACGCCGAGCTCGCAAGGAATGGCAAATGGTCTCGGTCCACACAGTAGTCCGACCCTCTTCGTCCATATGTCCCATGTATTTCTAATTTCCTAAAGGCGTGTGTGTACCATCCTTGGTTCATTAGCTTGCTTGCCATGTAACACCTTGTCAGATCAAATGTCGTACTGTTATCGTTGCACCATTTCTCCAAAGTTCACCGTGTATGAATTTCCTGGCGCATCGCAATATCACTTACATTCATACTTACGAATCATTGTTACCTCTATCGTCCTCACAAAATTCTATAGAAATTTAGCGCACTAGAACAACATACGACGATCATAAAATATTATTACAAGTCTCACAAATTTCGTACCCTTGAGATTCTGCGAAAATCACAAACGGGCCAACCAACCTTGTCACCACCCTTTCATTTCCAAAAAAAAAATAACATCCTACAACAGGATTTCCTAAATGTAATACCTACAAAATGTAACATTTATTCCCACATAATTATTCCAATCAGATTTATTAAATAGCAGAGGCGCTGCTTAAAATCGCCCAGTGGTTCGGCAACTTTAAGTAAGTTGCTCAACCACTGGGCGACTTAGTAAAGTCGCTCAACTATCAGGCGACTCTAACGCTTGGCGCTCTGTGGTTGGGCGACTATGTCCAGTCGCCCAATGGTTGGGCAACTAGGTGTAAGTCACCCAATGGTACGACGACTAATGATTATTTCTGACAAAAAATAAGGTAGTATTATTTCTGTAATTCTGAATAAAAAATAGATTATTTTAAAAAAATCGTCTATTGAGTATTCGACCCCTTTAAAGTTTGAAGTTCAAACTCAAAATGAACTAGGAGATCCCAAAAATACTAATCTCTATATATTACAAGCTGATGGAATGTGTTTTACAAAACGAATTAGGAGATCCCAAAAAGAAGTTGAGCTAAGAAATAAGAAAAACATGCTCACAAAAAAAGAAAAACATCCGGTCCTTGATTAGGAAAATTGTAATCAAAGATACAACAACCATTGGATGTTATTAGAAAAGAAAGAGAGATATGCTAGAAATTCTCACAAAAAACAAAATTTTCGGTCCTTAATCTGGTGTACTTTAATTAAATTTGAACTATAATGGCCATGGGATGCTAATACTTGGAGATATATGTTACTTCGTAATTTAAAAATTGAAACAGACGATAATCCTTATTCAAAGAAAAAACGTTGCTATGTAAAAAAAAAATGCTAGCCTTTTGTGCTCAGGTATGTCAACGATCTAATAGTCAATTTTAATAAGCATTGAGGGAAGGCCACGATTGAGACTACGCAAAAAAAGAACAGTGTGTCTTTATTGCTTTGGATCTATTACAAGGGGTGCTCAATGATCACGAAGAACAATGAGCATGAATGTATTACAATGTGATCTTGTCACTAACTAATAATAGAGTATGCCTTATATAGTGTCAAAGGGGTGGCAGTTCTGGCCAATGAAGAGACACCTCAATGTTTCAGGGAATCGGCGCACATTGGCAGCGGTTGTTGTCAACGAGTCATCCTCCAGTTGTAGCTACCAGATGGTTGTTGTCAGTGATGTAATATAGTTGGTTGGATTGTATCTCCGCACATGTAGATTCCGAAGAAACGACATAGATAGATACAATGTGGGTCCAATCAAGTAGAGGAATCTTTTCCAAGTAGGACAATACCGGCTCTGGATATGCTAAAGACCAGGGATATCCTAATATATGTGGTATATCTTATGGACCAAGTCGAGTGCCCAAGTAGGGTGTCTACTTGGAACGTATAAAACAACACTTGTTTCGACAAGCATTGTTCATATCATAATATAAAATTTAAATTATTCTATCCTTGTTAGCTAGCCCCCCAACTTCAAGTGAAAAGACTAACTTGAACAAAATAGGGGATCTTATCGGGGAGAAATTTTATGACCAAATATTTTCCTAACCGTATTGAAATTGGTCAAGGAATTTTTCAATTTGGAGTAGTGAATTAACTTATATTAATATAATGCGAAACATTAAAGAATTCAAATGGACACATTAGAGTTTTTACCATTAGGAACGGTTCCTAAAAAGCTCTTCCTGTTGCAACTCCTTTGATCTCACTGCCTGGATGTGATGGGTATAAATAGTGCTGGACCGAAAAGGTGACTAGAGGGAGGGGTGAATAGGAGCACGATCTCTTATTCTACTTGATCGAATTCATCACTATTTTCACTCCAATAGCTTTGAAGGCTATGAAGATCAATATACAAGCATAGCGGAAGACTTGTATTGAATCTAATCAAAACCCCAAGCAAATAGACCAAAAATACAAATAACTCAAATCCAAATGAGTTGGGTGGTCAGACCTCCAAGTACCTAGCGATCTGACCTCTCCATGGGCGATCTGACCTCCAAATAGTTGGCGGTCTAACCTCCAGCCCAATGAACAGTAAAAACAGCTCGAACTCAAAATCGCAAATTAGTCTAACTTTTGATCTACAACTCCAAACTTCACGAAACTTAAAACATACCTTCTTTAGGCTGTCAGGAACCTATTCTAATCAACGATCGTGAAGATCATTGCCAAAGTTCCGATGTTTTTCCGTTTGAGTGAAGGTTACTTCAAAACTGAGTCAAAACCAAAATATGATATAACAACTTGCTTGTGGGTAAACAATGATCAAGATGATCCTAGATGTATTCTCACATATCACAGCAAGCAAGATCCAGGCCAGAAACCAAAAGAAAACCAACGGATCAAAGAAAGCCCAAAAATCACAAAATCGAGAGCAAGAACAAAAAGAGACTCATCTCGAGGAATCTTGCTTGGATTGATTTGAGATTGATGTTGGTTTACCGCCACTCCATCTAGGAGGACAAAGGCTCAACACATGAGCACACAATCAATCCAACTCCCTAGAACCCTAACCTCTCCACTATTCTCTCCTAACCCTAAAACACAAACTGTGGTTTTAGATATGAGGGTTGGGGCCTTGGGGGTGCACAACCAGCACTCTCCCCTATTTATAGTGGAGGCAAGCTTCTAGAAGGATATCCCTAATGGGCACCCATTAAGCCCACACACAAACGAGTTTCAGTTACGCACGTATTTTTAAAGCGTCGTTTCATCTCCTCTTGACCTAAACTGTTTGTCCTTACGCCGTCTTGCGCCACGGGTTAGCAAAAGGTCATCAAGGTGGTATTTAGGTGAAGTTGCCAAAATATCCCTTCTCGATCCTTCTCCAAAGACCGAGTCCAATCTTCGCGAAGCAATTCCATGCTTCTCCATGTGTAGGTTGATCAACGGCTCTCTTCGTGTCGGCAAGTCTCTCCCATCCGGCTCCCATCGAAACCACCATGGCACTTGCATCAACCCTCGCGCCGCTTGATGCAACCCGTCGCACCGAACGTCCCGTTCGGTCATCCTTGTCCATTTTGCGCTATGCTTGAGTCCATAGATTTCACCCGGCATCCTCGATCGTTCTGAACCTCAGCTCTCCAAGCCTAGTTCCGATCATCCTCGCTGTCGACCGTCGTTGACCTTCAAGCTTCCTGCACATCAATAGACAAAGAAATCGATTCCGGGAACAAGTTCTTCACAACTTGACCCATGTTAGTCAAAACATGCATCATGCAACACATATGCACTGAAACCCATGAACTTGACCTAACCAAACAAATATCGCTGCCAAGATGGCCAACGAACAAGTCAAAACCAGTCAGACCGCCACCCATTGGTCGGTCTGACCACCCTCTAGCCGGTCTGACCGCCCAGCAAGGGACTTAGCCAAAATTTTCTGCCTGAAAATCCGAAACTCTCTGGAAATTTCAAACGAATAGATCTTTTGACTCGAAGCTCCAAAAATTATGAGACCAAGTCTAGAAGAATCCCCCTCTTGCCTACACCCTCTATTTTTGGCCCAGCTCCAAGCTCAAAAACATTTAATGGCCGGTCAAACCGCCGCCCATCGGCTGGTCTGACCGCTAGCCACTTGACCCGAAGCTTGGCCGGTCTGACTGCTAGAGGTGGCCGGTCTGACCGCCACACAGGCCGGTCTGATCGCCCGGAGCTTGACAGAACTGAACTTTTGCCAAAAACGCATGTTTCTGCAAACCCTCAATACCATTGCCAATTGTAACATCATCCTAAGATCGTGGGTATATCCCCATGATATCCACAATCTCTCCCATGTTGAACACATTGGCAATTTCCAAAAACTGTAAGTTTGAGGTTTGAAAATGAAAATACTCACGTTTTCGCGCAAAGACATAACTTGGTCCAAAAGCAAGAGAAAGCAATGAAAATGACCAAGTTGGCTTCAGATTAGCATAGGCAAACGAGATAAGCCAACAGAAAGCAAGAATGCTTCAATTTTCAGAGAAGAGCCAAAAATCTCACTTAAGGTCTATATGAAAGAACAATTGTTCAATTTGACCTTTAATCATTGTGATGTTCCAAGAATTGCAATTCAAGTTCAGAAATGGCAATAAGACCATAAGAATGCAAATTAAATGCTCCCCCTCACTATGATCATTATTTTTTTTAGAAAATTCTATTTTCTCCCTTCTTCTCCAAATAGCTCCCTATTTTTAACATTTTTGTTACATCTTCTCTCCCTTTGATAATGGAGTTATCAAGGAATCACGCCTTCCTCTCATCCAGAGATGATAAATGTAGAAATGAGGAAAAAGCATAAGAAAGAGCATGTATGAAACGCAATGGAGTGGCTTCATTTTTTTGTAATTTTCAATTTTTAGCACAAGAAGCTTTGGAGATTACCCAAAAGAGCAAGATAGCATTTCTACTATTACTCAATACATATCAAGCCTGAAAGCGCTAGCAAGATCATGTTAAGACATGTATATCAAAGCTAAGCTGGAAGGCTCAAGATAAAGTGATGGATTGTAACAATTTAAGTAAAGCTTCAAAATTAGCAAGTTCATCAACATGGATCCTAAAATGATAATGGCCATGTCAGAATGTCAATGTGAGATCAAAAAGCTAACAACGACCATCCTCAAGATAAAAAAAAAGTCCTAAATTGAATCATTTTGCTCAAAGAACCTTAATCACCCAATTTTTACAACAAATTTTTATTTGTAATGAATATTGAAGTTGATTAAAAGTCTATCTTAGTGAAGAAGATCCTGGACTAGGAGCCATCCACAAACTCTTCCTAAGCTTCAACCAGGGCGATAAATCTTGAGGTTCATGTCAAATTTGACAAGCAGTCCCCATGAGATCGTCTGGATCATCAAACTATCTCCAAGTTCTTGTCTTTGACATGCAGTCTCGTGAGAATAGTTTGGCACAATTTAACCACATGAGAATCTTGAAATTTGATTTTTTTTATTTTGTACAAGAGCAATTTTAGATTCACACAGGAACAAGTAGCTCAAGGGATGTTCAATCCTAGATTCAAGAGCTAACAAAACAATTTTGACAGGACCAATGTCAGAAAAGGATCACTAATTGCGCAACTAACTAAAAGATCTGCAAATTACAATTTTTAGTTCAAGTTATCTTAAAGTTCTAGCTCATTTAGCAAAGACTTAGCTACACATGTGAAAAGCATGATAATTCTAGCAAGTCAAAGAACTAGACAAGATATTGAGCAAGAATTGAAATACTAAAGCTCAAGAGGGTAATAAGCAAAGCTTCATTAATTAAAAGACAAGCAGTAAAGCTTATATTACAATGCATCTTTTTATAATTTTCATATGAATGCAATATGATACAATGAGATGCAAGAAAAACATAAAAAGCTGAAAAGATCAAAAAGATCAGCAAGTTCAAAAGAAGATCAAGGAAAGATCAGATAAATAAGGAAAGATCAGAAAAGAACCAACTCTCCCTCAAACCAACCCATAGGAATAAATTACCCCTAAATCACTCCTTAAGGTGGCAAATCTAGTTGGGTCTAAAGGCTTGGTGAGGATATCAGCTAACTGAGCCTCAGACTCCACAAAATATAGCACAATATCACCCTTCTCTACATAGTCTCTAAGGAAGTTGACGAGGATCTAATAATCCTCATTTCATCTTTTATCTATAATTCTTATTATGGGTAAATATGATGTCATGTGGTCCCTAGGTATACCCCTTATATTTACAAGGGAGAAGCCTTCCAGGTGGTTGTAAGTTCTTCCACGACCACCCTCATAGTCGTAAGTCTTGCTACAACTACCTTATGGTCGTAAGTTCTTCTACGATCACTATCCATCGTAAGTTATTCTCGACTACCTCATAATCGTAAGCTCTTCTCGACCAGGTCAATACAACTACCTTATGATCAATAAAACCTCTGAGACGAGTGGGTCCAATTGATTAAGGAATCAAGCGATCGACATCTGTTGTTACTCTCTGAAGTAATAGCACGTAGTACCCCATTATCTCTGAAAAGTAACTGCCAGACGGCGTGAAGGGGTTACCACTCCGATCATTACTGCAAACATGCGCCCGTTACTAGATTTGATAAGGCACCTCTTCACCAGGGGAAAACGGCTATTCCTTCACGACTATATAAAGGCGTGATCGAGAGAGGAAAAGGGCGTCGAAGGGACAACAAGTAATCAAGAAGACAGTTAGACACTATCTTACGTAATAGCCTTAGTCTTTTCTCCCGATTATCTAAACACACTCAATACCATACACACACGGGAGTAGGGTTGTTATTCTCTCGGAGAAGACTGAACTCAGTATAAAAATACCGTGTCAATCTGTCTCACGTGATTCCATTCTAGGTGACCCCGAATCAAACAATCTTTACGTAAGATCGGTTCTAAAACACCGATAGTTGGCGCCGCTCGTGGGGATCTTCCGTAATCTCTTGTCAACATACTCTCTTTTCCCCAAATCTCATGCACTCATGGCGGAGAATAGAACGAGGAGAACTGGTTTGACTTGGCGGATTCTGTGAGACGTCGACATGGATGCGGTTTCGATTCTGAACCGAGTATCGACTCATCGATGGTGTTCTTGCCTCCGAGGATCTTTCCGCAGATCCGAGAGACCATGCCACTGATAGAGTTGAGGAGGATCCTTATCCCCACAACAAGATCGTCCAACAGAGAGAATCAATTCCTTCAAGGACAAGGGTCAATCCGACCACAATCAAGACTACACCCAAAGGACTCACAACACGACGAGAGTTTTTCCTCCAAGTGTTCAAGTCCCCTAAAATGATCCGACCTGGTGAGACAAGTTCTGGAAGCCACAATTCCAGGACTTCACCAGCATCTGGTGGTCCTGAAGTGGATCGAATGCCCAAGAGGGGGGGGGTGAATTGGCAACTATTTTTTTTGTTTTTGATTAAGAACAATTTAAATAACAGTTCTAACAAAAAACTACTTGACACTTGAATCTAGTGAGGATAAATAACTCCTATGCAATTCTAGAGAAATTTAGATAGAGCAAGAAAGTAAATGCGTAAATGTAAAAGAGACAAGAGACACAACTAATTTTTTACCGAGGTCTCGGAGATTCGGCGATCTCCCTACTCCTCGTTGGAGCACTCTCATAAGAGTATTGCTCCAACTTGAAACCTAACAAGGTATCAAGCCATTCACTTGTGGTAGTCCTTCTCCTCTCCGGGATGGGTGGACTCGAACCTTCACAACCTTCGGTGCCTTCCACAAGCTCCTCCTTAGAAGGTCACCGAGAACCACGCCTCCAAGCCGTCTAGGAGGCGCCGATCTCCAAAGGTAATAAGCCTAGACCATCACTTGAACTTAGAAAGATCAAGCAACTAGAGTGATGCACACTAAGCCTATGCTACCTCTCAAAATCTCTCAAAATATGCTCATAAATGATCTTGGGTGCACTAGATATTCCCTTGGTATTAGATGATACTGTAGAGTGGCCAAGAGAGCTTCCAATCACGTCCATGAACAGTATTTATAGCCTCCTCAAAGAAACTAGCCGTTACACCTACTATCCTGAAAAAATCAGCACATTCCGGATCATCCGGAACCCTTCCGGATCATCCTGAAGCTCGAAATCCAACGGTCACAAAACTAGCCGTTAAAGGCTTAAGTATCATCCGAAAGCTTGCGGATCATCCTTACATCCGGATGATCCTTTCCATCCGGATCATTCATAATGTACTCGTGTTTTCAGCCCATCCAAAAATATCTCTCTGGATCAATGATCCGCTTGATAGTCCAATAGCATCCGGATCATCCGGAAGGCATTGTCAAAATCCAATTCGGTACTGGTCCAATGATCCGCTTGATGCTCCCTTAGCTTGCGGATCATCCGGTAGCCATTTGTCCAATTTCAAATCGGTACTGGTCCAATGATCCGTTAGCTTCCGAATCATCCGCAAGGTCTTAGTCATTTTTCACCATAGAAAAACAGCCTTCGCTTCCAATGATCTGTTAGCTTCCGAATCATCCTTAATGCACTGTTAACTCTTCAACCTTCTCAAATAAAGATCCAAATTGATTTCATTTCAACTCCAACTCTTCCAAGAGCTTCATTTGACTAGAGATGAGCTAAATAATACCTAGTGTGCGTCACAACTAGCTTCTCAACCTAACCAAGCTCAAGCTACTAGCCTAAACCCCATTTAATAGTATGGCTAAAATAAAAACAAAAGACCTATCACTACGATGATCCATCCTCAACTCCTTGGATCATTTCTAAAGAACAAAGTCCTTAATCTTCAACAATAATTCAAGCTTGCCTTCAATGTCCATTTAGGGTCAACAAGTAGCCCACATAACCAAACCATCATCGCGACCTAACTTGAACTTATGCAACACCAACAAAAAGTTAGTCCCGATGATTTACATCGTCATTAATCACCAAAACACGAATTAGGGGCCTA
This sequence comes from Phyllostachys edulis, assembly GCA_036346405.1. NCBI lineage: Eukaryota > Viridiplantae > Streptophyta > Magnoliopsida > Poales > Poaceae > Phyllostachys > Phyllostachys edulis. The sequence continues at coordinate 78,747,636 of CM070549.1, read as the reverse complement.
GATGCTTACAGGTCCTCTCTCCCCGGATAACTTCAGAGAGAGCGGGATCAAGCATGCTTTTCCTGTAAATTCGACCATCTCTCCGCAGATCACACCTGTGGATGGAGACGGTTATAACCCAGAGTTCCCCTTCCTGGAGGGGATTACTCCAAGTCGCCAGATGGTGTCTCTCGACTACTCCTCAAGCGGGGAGGCCTCGAGCGCAAGTGAGAATCATCAACGGGAGGTCTTCGTCCTTCCCTCGAATCAAGGTCACTCTTCTAGAGACCGAGCTAGGGACACTCCCCGAAGATCACGCACTGCGCCCCCTCGTGGCAATGGCAAGGGCACCACCGGTGACGGACAGAACCAACACTTTGATGAGCGTGAGGGAAATCCTCGACATACTCACACTCTATTGAGATAGTCTCAAGGATCTGATATGGAAGATCTTGAAGCTATTCGACGGAGGAAGATTGCAGCCCAGAAAAATCTACCTGGGCGCATCCAATATCAATCAGAGGAAGCTCAAGAGCTCCAGCACATCAACGACTTGCTCAAGAACCCTACTCAAGAGCTCGCCCGAGCACCAGGCTACGACCTCTTCGTCGAAGAGATCGCACAAAGGCTTCGGACCACGATGGCAAGACTGGAAGCACCTCGCCGACATCATTCAAGAAGTCGTAGCAATACAACTTCTTCGGCTACCAGTCGATCAAACATATCACCGCGTAGAAATCGGCGCAACGGCGAGTCGCATCGATCTCCTGCTCGGGGAAATGTTTTTCAAACGACTGATGATCAACAAGCCCTTAGAGGTGATCGCTCACCATTCCGACATGGAAATCTGCGATGGCGAGATGGAATACGAGAATATTTCCTCGTAGGACCGGACTTACTACAGTCGAGTCAACTCACATCTTGGGTAACGTCAAATCGATCACTGGTGATATCAACCCTTCTTTCTGCAAAGGCGTCGAAGTTATTACTGGATGTCGGGCATTTTCGCCGACCTCCGAGCCGTTCGCTGGCCACCTCATTTTCGACCAGTGAACATGGAGAAGTTTGATGGATCCCAAAATCCCATCGAGTTCTTTCAAATTTATACAACAGCTGTCCGAGCAGCAGGAGGAGGAGAGCATGTAATGGCGAATTACCTTCCAACTGTGCTCGAATGGTCTGCTTGATCGTGGTTACTAAACCAACCACTCAAGTTGATCTATTCTTGGCAACACCTCTGCGACCTTCTACTGGCGAACTTCCAAGGCACCTACAATCGCCCTGGGAAGGAGGACGACTTGCACCAGATGAGATAGAATGACCACAAGACCTTGCACCAATTCATCAAGCGCTTTAGTTAGGTTCGTAATTCAATTCCGGAAGTTTCTGAATCATCTGTCATCAGGGCTTTCAAGCAAGGAGTCCGCAGTAGAAGGATAACAGAAGATATCGCTTTGAATCCTCCACTACTATCGCCGAGCTCTTTGAGATGGCCGATCGATATCTGGCTATTCGAGGCGGTCGAGTGGAACAACACAATCGATCGAGAAGACAATACCTCTCGAGAGCCAGACGAAGTTGGTAAGAAGAAGGATAAGAAAGCAAAGAAGTCCAAGAACAAAGCGAAGGGTCAAAAACCCCAAGCCAGCGGTTCCGAGGAGGTCTTGGCTGTAAACGATAAAGAGCCATGAACCTCCAAGCCGTACTCCGACCGAGGCAAAGGTAAGCGCCCCGATCGGAAGAACGACAAGCCTAGGTGGTGTCCTTTCCATAAAAAGGAAGGACATGACATTCGCAACTGCCGAGTCTTCCAACAAAAGCTCGAGGACTACTACAACGGCAAAGGACCACTTCCCACTCTCGAGCAGGTAGGGCAAATGAGTGGTCATAAGTCGTCAGATGACGATGAGGAGATGTCGTTCCAGGATCCGCAACATACCGTCGAGCACATCTATGGGGGACCGTCGGCATACGAATCAAAGCGACAACTTAAAGCTGCCGAACGTGAGGTAAACTCTATAGATCCTCCTCTCGTCAATAAATTACCAAAGTGGTTGGAAGTCACCATCTCCTTCGAGAAGGGTGACTGCCCGATTCCTTTGACTCGACCAGGTCGATATCCGATCGTGGTCGAACCCACCATCAGCAATTGTCGGGTCAATCGAGTTTTAGTTGATGGTGGCAGCTCGTTAAACATCTTGTTTACGAGTGCCCTGGACGAGATGCAAGTACCCAGGACTAAGGTAAGACCGGTACGATACTCTTTTCATGGGATCGTACCGGGGACTTCAGCCAAACCTATTGGCCAAGTTTCTCTTCCTTTAACATTTGGTTCACCAAGTAATTTCAAGACAGAGAAAATCTCCTTTAATGTGGTCGATTTCGATACGGCATATAGCGTCATACTCAGATGACCAACTTTGGTAAAATTCTTAATGGCTACTCATTATGGGTATCAATGTCTTAAGATGCCAGGTCCCAAAGGAGTGATCACAATTCATTGTGACAAGAAGATGGCGCATACTTGCGACCGTCGATCCCTCGAAATGGTTGGTCAAATACCAACTCGAGAAGAAAGTCAGCCTTCGACTAGCAAGTCGAAGCCTAAAGCTGCACCAAAGCCGAATGACCAGGTCAAAGAGGTTCCTATGGACGTAGGGGAGCCCTCGAAGTCTGTTCGCATCGGGGATACTTCCGACCCCAAGTAAGAAGACGCCCTCATCACCTTCCTCCGAGCTAACGCAGATGTCTTCGTGTGCCGAGCATCCGACATGCCCGGAGTCCCCAGGGAGGTGATCGAGCACAGGCTAGCTTTACGGCCTGACAAAGTACCCGTAAAATAAAAATTACGGAGATTTGCCCCTGATCGACGAGATGCTATTAAATCAGAATTGGATAAGCTACTTAAAGCAGGCTTTATAAGAGAAGTCGACCACCCAGAGTGGTTGGCTAACCCTGTAATGGTTAGGAAGTCAAACGGCAAATGGCGTATGTGCGTAGACTTCACTGATCTTAATAAAGCTTGTCCAAAAGATGATTTTCCTTTACTTCGTATCGATCGGTTGGTTGATTCTACTGCAGGTTGTGGAATGTTAAGTTTTTTAGATGCATATTCTGGATACCACCAGATCAATATGTGTCTAGATGATGAAGAAAAGACCGCATTCATTACACCATTTGGTATATTTTGCTATGTCAAAATGCCATTTGGTCTAAAAAATGCCAGCACTTCTTTTCAACGCTTGATGCAATCGACTTTTTCATCTCAACTAGGCTAAAACCTGGAGGCCTATGTTGATGATCTAGTCGTTAAAAGCATGAAGAGATTTAATCATATCACTGACCTACAAGAAACATTCGACAACCTCAGAAAGCACCGCTTAAAACTCAATCCTGAGAAGTGTGTGTTCGGAATCTCTTCAGGAAAATTGCTTGGATTCCTAGAATCTATACGGGGAATCGAAGCAAATCCCGAAAAGATAAAGGCCATTCTCCAAATGCACCCTCCAACCACAAAGAAAGAAGTCCAGAAACTCACAGGGTGCATGGCGGCTTTAAGTTATTTCATCGCACGACTAGGAGAAAAAGGACTACCTTTCTTTAAACTTCTAAGGAAACACGAAGGTTTTGAGTGGTCGAACGAGGCAAACGCTGCCTTTGAGGATGTCAAGAGGTATCTTACGAGTGCTCCTATTTTGGTTTCTCCGAGGCCAGAAGAGACACTCTTAATTTACCTAGCTGCCACGCCACAGGCAGTAAGCACAGTACTGGTCGTAGAACGTGAAAACATACCGTGACCGGTTTACTACGTTAGTGAAGTCTTTCACAGGCCTAAGGAGCGTTACCCTCAGGTCCAAAAACTTCTATATGCCCTCCTCATGTCTTCAAGGAAACTGCGACATTATTTTCAAAGCACAAAATAGTCAGACTGTCCGAGTTTCCCTTGGGAGCGATCCTCCAGAATAGGGAAACAGCGGGACACATGGCAAAATGGTCAGTCGAACTTGGGGAGTTTGACCTCCATTTCGTGTCCCGAAAAGATCTTGGCAGACTTTGTTGCCGAATGGACAAATCCTGAACCTATTCAGGATCCCTAGTACGATTCCCACGACCAGTGGACGATGTACTTTGACGGATCACTTACTTTAAGTGGCTCGGGGCTGGGGTGGTCCTGGTATCTCCTACCGGAGAGACCTTAAAGTATGCCATACAATTAAACTTTCAGGCCACTAACAACGTGGCAGAATACGAAGGTTTGCTAGCTGGCATACGAGCTGCGAAAGCGCTCTCGATTCGCCGACTACTCGTGAGGGGAGACTCTCAACTAGTCGTGAATCAAGTCGGGAAAGAGTACCAGTGCTCTAACCCGACAATGTCTCGGTACTTATCGGAAGTGCGTAAGCTAGAAAAGCATTTTTTTCGGTTTCGAGGCACAATTCATCCCTCGAAAGGATAATTTCCTCGCAGACCAGCTTGCTCGAATGGCTTCTTCCCGATCTGTAGTACCAAAAGGAGTCTTCTTGGAACAACTCCAGAAGCCGTCCCTGGTTGAAGAACCAGAGACACCTCCTATTGAGACAACCTCTCTAGAATACGAGGATACCTGGATGGCTCCCATCTACGAGTATCTTCAGAAGGGCTCCGTACCCGAAGACGATCCCGAGACAGATCGCTTATCCCGAAAAGCCAAAATGTATACTTTGGTTGAAGAAGTCCTCTATAAATGAGGTACTCAAGGGGTGCTCATGCGATACATTCCGCAGAGCGAAGGATTAACACTCCTTCACGACATACACGGTGGCATCTGCGGAACTCATGCTTCCTCTGAGCGCCGGTCGGTAAGGCCTTTCGACAAGGTTTCTCTTGCCAACATGACCACTGTCGATGCTAAAGAGTTGGTTAAAAGTGTGTCCAATGCCGCTTCATAGCGAGCAAATACACCAACCAGCTCAAGCATTACAAACGATACCTCTGTCTTGGCCTTTTGCGCACTGGGTCTCGATATCCTAGGACCGTTCCCCAAAGCTCCAGAGGTTTCGAGTTCCTTTGTGGCTATTGATACGTTCACAAAATGGATCGAAGCAACTCAGAATCGATAACAATGGAAGCAAAGAAAGCGGTTCATGATGAGATACGTAATTACTCGATTTGGAGTTCCAAGTCGAATAATTACGATAATGGTAAACAATTTTGGCGCAAAATTTCAGGAATTTTATGACGAGTTGGGTACCAAGTTATGTTATGCTTCTGTTGCCCATCCCCAAAGCAATGGGGCAGTCGAACGTGCAAACGACCAAATAATGCAGGGAATTAAAACCCGAGTCTTCGACCAGCTCGTCAAGCGCTCGGGGGCTTGGGTACAAGAATTACCCTCGGTATTATGGGCAGTTCGTACGACTACTAGTCGGGCTATAGGAGAAACACCCTTTTTCTGGTCTTCGGAGTCGAAGCCATGCTTCCTCCGGAACTAAAGATACGGTCAACACGAGTCAAAACTTTCAATGACTCCAACCAGGAACAACTTCGAGTGGATGACATTAACCTACTCGAAGAAAGGAGAAACCAGGCCTTAATCCATTCGGCAGTCTACCAACAAGCCCTGTGCAGATACTACGATCGTAAGGTCCAACCTCACAGCCTTGCTGTAGGTGACTTGGTATTGAGGCTCTACCAATCCAAGTCTAATCGGAATAAACTTTCTCCCAAGTGGGAAGGTCCTTACACAGTGGTCGAAGTTACCCAGCCAGGGTCAGTACGATTGGCAATGGAAGACGGCCAGGTTCTCTCAAATTCTTGGAACATCGACCAGTTACACAAGTTTTATGTGTAACAAACCATTCAGACAATAAAGCATCAGGTTCTCTCTACCTCTATTGTCTTATTTTTGAGTAGTGCTTTCATAATCTTTCGATTACATTCCAAACACCCAGTTTCTTTACACTGGTCCAAAGGTAGGTAACATCACCTAGTCGAAGCCTCTCCTCTCTGCACGTGGTCCTGCCCACTAGAAGGAGCTTCCTAGTGTCAACTCGTTACTCACTTTTGCTACCAATACAAAAGAGCTCGGGTTCTATTTGGTCGAAATATTCTTAAAGCCAGCTCTTTTCACCTTAGTTTATTTGTTCAGTTATTTTGAAAAATACTCTAAGCAGAGTGCACTTTCTTAGATTTATTCAACCGCCTTTGGTGTACTCGTTCCGTCTCAACTGGTCGGAGGAAGAAACACATCTAGTCGAAGCCTTTCCTCTCGGCACGTGGTCCTGCCCACTAGAAGGAACTTCCTAGCATTGTTCAGTTTCCTACTTTTGCTACCGGGACAGACTTATCGAGTCCACCAAGGAAGGAATAACGAATTTTTTAAAGTCCTCTAGACGTTTGCCTAACTCAAGTTGCCGTTCTCGATTTTATTAATCTGATCAGAGATGGTAATATCACCTAGTTGAAGCCTTTCCTCTCTACACGTGGTCCTACCCACTAGAAGGAACTTCCTAGAGTTGATTCATTACTACTCTTTTGACCAGTGCATGACAATCGTGATAAAAAACTACGAGTTAATCAAACCTCTCTGTTTTCAGAAACCCTTTTAACACTATTTACCTAGTTTATTTAAATAAACTAAGTAAATAGTCGGGGACTAGGGTAAAGTTATTAATTTGACTTCAATTATTAGTCTTTTGTTCGTCAATTATCTTTTGAGTTACTAACTACTCGACAAGATAATTTGCGAGAAACAAGATGGATTATATATTACATCAAGAAAAGCTTGTTTTCACGTGTTTTATTACAAACTACTCAAGAGGAGATCCATTGCATCTCCTCCGAGACCTTCCTGCCGACTAGTTGCATTTCTTCAATCAAACGACTTGCTTCTGCCTCGGGGCAGTCGAAGTCAGCGTCGATTGGTTGCATATTAAGGCTGAGGTCATGATCTTTAAGTTTTGCCAATACGTAACTTACTGCACCTTCGACCACCTCCTTTATCGAGTCAGCTTGGTTGGCCTTCAGAGTGGTCACTAGTTCTTGCAAAGTCCCGACTTGTTCCCCAATAGTACTTATATGAGCAGCTATCGTGTCTTCTAGAGGAGTTTTTCCCTCACCACACAGCTCACCAAGTATATTGTTCAGGAGCATGATGTTGCCTTGAAGACTTGGCAATCACCAGGTTCATGCTACACTCCTTGGGATAGTGATCGCTTCCCTCGCAAAGGAAACAAGTAACTGTGGCAGCCGGACAATCTCCGGGTAAGTGGTCTTTGTCACCATTTGGACAGGCCGAAGTACACTGGTTGCTGTAGTGTCCTTTCTCACCACAACGCCGACACACCTTGACTTTTCCTAGTTCGCAATCTTCGGTGAAATGCCCCTCTTCACCGCAGCCAAGGCAAAAAGGAGGCGATTGCCGCTTTTCAGGGCAATAGGGCCACAATCCGAAACACTTGCCAGAGCGGAGTTGCTTGCAAGCCTCGTCTCGACAGGCGGTTGGAGCTAGGAGAATTTCGTCGGCCGACTTTTGTCGACCTAGTCCGCCATCGACTGTCCGGACATCTGCTATTTAAGAGATGGGTTAACACGAAACCCGAGGATTAGAAGTTGAAGAAAGCGAAAAGGATGCCAACGACTAGTGGAATGGAACATCACCCTAACCAAGGCCAACAAAATAGATAGTACAGATCCCTACCGAAAGTTAATAATGGATTAGGTGATAATAAATGTAAACTAACGAAACAAGGTAATAAAAGAAGTTATAGAGAGCCTAATAAGGAAGAAGCAAAAACAGCAAGGAAAAGTACTTTAAAAGCTTCCAAAATGACTCCAAAACAGCAAGGAAAACATAAGATTAAAGGCCAACTTCCCAACACAACTAACTTGTATTGAATGAACGAGTAATTGGTTGAGAAGATAAAATTTCAGCACACTACTCCAATTTCTAACACTACTCAAAAGCAAGGTAAAACCAAGAGAATAGGTGTTAGATACTTAGCTAACTAGTATCACATCTTACCCTTTTATTCCCACAAGTTTTAGTTGATTAACCTCTCATTTTCTACCCTATTTAGAACCTTTGAGCTTGCTGTCCGGAAATTGACGCTTGCTGTCCAGATTTTGCATCAAGCTTCCAAATCGAAATTGGCCATTCGAAGCTTCAAAACCTTGTAAATGGGCAGCTAACACTTCAATTTGCCAAACTCATTGATTCCCCAAAACCCATTTAATCGATAACCACTATCTTTGGAGGGAAAGAGAGGAAAATAAACTCAAATTAGAACAAGATGAGAGAAGAAAGCTAAGATAGGTAAGGAGTAAAAGTAGAGACTTTACTTAAGCTTTCATAAACCATTTGATATTTTGAAATTAAGTTTTCCAAAATATCCTAAAGACGGTCAAGCTTGGGTTACTACGGTCAGGATGGCTCTGATACCAAACTTTGTGAGGACCCCGGTTTATTAGGCTTGTAATACTTAGTCATCTATTGACCCTAGCATCACAAACATAATAACCCGTGTCTTCGAGATATGTATACTTCCCGAAATGCAAGATACACACCTCTTTACAAAATCATGCATCAAGTTCATACAAGACATAGAACCAAGCACGAACTAGAATAAAAGACATACATAATATAGAGAGAGTTATTACAAAAGGAGAGGCCAACAGCCAAACAACAAATACAAAACTAAAATAAACAAATGAAGCAAAAGTGCCATAAGATGGCCATAAACAAAAGCCAATTAGTGTGCCTTTACCCACAAGGCAACCAACCGGACCGCCAAGCTAGTCGTCAAACCCGAAGCACATCTCACAAGAGTGAAGCCCTTGGGGCTCACCTTCTTTCTCTGCAACAAAGTTATTAAGCAAAGCAAATGAGTACAAAAATGTACTCGCAAGACTGACGTGTAATATAACAGAACTATAGTTTAACTACATGCAAGCTTTATTTAGTGGATGAGGCTTTGGACTTATTTTAGCATAAAGCAAGTTTTCATTTGCAATATTTAAATAATTTCCAAAGCAGATTTGCAATTCATTTTAATTTGCAAGAACGACGAGACAAGTAACAAAAGATAGACAACAACAACAATCCTGTAAGTGACTAACCCAATAGCCACCACAGTAGCATGAACATCCATTCATACCAACCCATCGAGTTTTAATTAAATGTTGTAGTCTAGTTCTCACGGGGCGTTTCCGAGCGTGTCCATAACCTAGGACGAGGCTATTGAATAGTTTTAACCTGCAGGGTGTACCAATGTACCCACACGCCGATCGCTTTTTAGCCACATGATTTAGCACACTTCCTTTGGTATGCTGCGCGCTAAGTCCTCTGAGACATTTCCAATGGATGATGCTAATTACGAGCAAGAACCCACGGGATAAGGACACATTAGACAAATTTAACCGGTGCGCTAATGCTCCCATCCCACACCACACACACACATTTTCTTGTAAAACATACCAACCGACCAGTTCATAATTAACACCCCCCAAAGTACTTAGTCAAGAGGGGTCCCATATGTCCCTCGTGTGGTTAGCACGCAATAATGCTCAGAACGGTGGCGCAAGTAACTCGGTCCTTAATGACTTAGGCATACTACCACATTCCAAAAACCACACCATCCATCCAATATGCCCAAGTCCAAATGGTTTTCATTTTTATTTGTTTACAAATTAACAAATCATACAAGGGGACATAATGGAATAATGGTTTTTGTGTGATCAAGGTCATCGACATAATGTCGACAACCGCCCATTTCTACCGTTATCTAAGCATTGCTAAGCATGACACCGTAAAAACAATAAAAGAGCATAATTAAATCACCGGGCTCTAATTCACCAGCGATATTAGTAACTTATGGTTTGTGGCAAGGGGTAACAATTTAGAGGCAACAATGCAATAGGAATAGCTACCTCTAAACGATAAAATTACTTTGACACAAAAGCATGCATACATACAAGTTAAACAAAGTATTAGACTTTAAAGTAATGGGACAATAATGGGATATGATCAAACTGCTTGCCTTTGCCTGAGATAACTTTCTTGCTGCAGAGGATCACTCTCATATTCAATATAATGGTCGAAACCTACCGAAAGAAACGAGAAGAACAAATAAGAACGAATAACACCGAGAATACTCAAAAATTCAAAGTCATCCAAAAATCATGAAAAAAAACACAGTAGGAAGAACATGATTTTATATGAATTTAGAAACAAGAATCATTCCATTTGGATAAAGTATGCAAAAGTTATGGTTAAAACAATTTCATTCAGCTGGAAATATTCAAATTAAATTGTTTTTGGGTACTGTTCATCACACAATTTTCCATAATGTTTTTGAACACAAAATTTTTATGGTAGGTAGAGCATGGCATTCTAAGAACAACAAAATTGGGTTTACTTCATTTGGAGTTAAAAAGAATTGGTTAAGAAACTTTTTGAAGAAGGGACGGAGGAATAAGGTCTAAAGTTGATTAATTAACCAATAACTCAATTCTTGACTTATGATAAATTTTACTCTTTTGGATTGAATTACCAAGAGCTAGTTACTAAGAAATTGTACTTACTAGTTAAATGATTTAATCCAGCTTCTACTAACCAACTTAAAGAAAAGGGCTGCAATCTGCCATCGCTACTAACAAAAATTTACCAACTGCTACCTCAATAGCGTGACTAAGAGGCAACACAAGATTAAGCTTGCGAAAAAACTGATTGGTGCAGTAGGAGGGTTCACTAACACTTAAAATTTTCTACTAAACCTTTGCTCTGCTCAAAGGACTGTTTAAAGCTACAGGGACAAAGCCAAACATTTTCAACTACTAGACTTAATCATTAATATTTGATTTGCAAGTTTGAAACCTCTTGTGGTGGTTGAACACAGTAACTAATATAAGGATTGAATCATCTAAGGGCGAACTTCTTGACATAACATGATTTCTATCTGAACCTTCCTCTTCTCTGTTTATTTGGTTGACAAAGCTAAAAAATCTTGACAAAAACCTTTTAACTACTTTACTTGAATGACAACATGAGGTTTGAAAATTTGTAAGTCTGCGATAGATGTTGATCCTACTCATGATCCTTTGATTTAGTATTAAAAGGATTAGCCCTCTCGTCATAAGCAAGACTTCACCTATTTATCTTTCTAACATTCATCCTATTAAAGAAAAAAAAATGCTAAGAAAGAGAGTTTGATAACAAGATCTTTTTATCAACCTAAGATTTTTATTTTTATTTGCTAGCAATAGTGCTCACTAGACTAGTTAGCTTCGGTGGCTATTTAGGCGACCAACAATGAACTACTTCCATAACTGAAATTCTATAGCTAATCACCTTTCACAATTTAAACATCAATGTGTTTACAGATTACTAAGTTTGACAACAACATTGGATTAGCTTTACACAAGATTTTCAATTCGATTGCAGAGAAGGATCACACCATGACAACAGAGATCAAAAGGAACATAACAGGAGCTCACGATGGACTTGGGGCGTGTACGTCGCCAGCGGCACAGGGCTAAGCGGTGGCCGGAATGGCGAACGTGGAACCATGAGACTCGAGGCTACAGAGAAAACACAAGATACACTTTGAGGCATTTTTACGAACACATAGAGTGCAAGGAGGAACAACCGAAGGGGGCTCAGGCATGTGACTGAGGGAGGTGCCGTGCGGCTGCCGGGCGCAGGGAAGGCCGAGGGCGCTCGGTGCTCGAGGGTGCGGCTCGGCAGTGAGGTGAAGCCGATGCAGATCTGGGCAGGAGCAAATTGAGGCTGCAGTGGGCAGGCCGGGCGAGGGCAGTGCTTGGCGCCATCGGCGGCGGCGACGGACCAGGGGAGGCGGATCAGACGCAGGTGGCACCGGAGGAGGATCAAGGTGGGGGGCGCGCCATGGAGGAGAGGCGGCAATCGGGCGGGCGAGGTGGTGGCGGCATCTGGGTGGTGGAGGAGGGTCAGGGGCTGGAGGTGGCAGGGCAGAACTGGGAGGTGGCGTGGGCCGCCAAGGTGGAGGTGGTGGCGGATCTGTGGTGGGGAGAGGCATGGGGGCTGACGGCGCTAAGGGGAGGCGACGCCATGGCCGGCTGTGGTGGGGCACCGGATAGGGAAGGGAGAGGCAGCGCCCGGGAGGAGATAGAAGGGCCGACGGCTGCAGTGAAGGGGGAGGTTCTCGGCTGTGGGGAGGAGAAGGGAGATGGCTTGGTGGAGAAGAGGCCAGGAGTGAAGGACAGGAGCAACGGCTCCATTCGGTGGAGACAAGAAGAAAAGGGGAAAAAATGGTTTGGGGGAAAAAAGAACCGTTGGGTAGTGCCTCATAGAGAAAAGAAAAGGTGGGAGGAACTTTGATTGCTTTTAGAAATAAACAATTAGGGGTTGTAGTGATTTTGTGGACAAGAATTGGCGGAGAGCTCCCACGGTATGGAGACAACGCGCCTGTCTTGCCGATGACCACGTCTTGACGCCGAGCGGACGATCTGACGAGACGGGAACATGGGCGCCTTTAAACCACGGCATCGAGGGCGAAAAAGCGACAATGCGAAAATTAGGGTTTCTAGCCGTCAAGGTGACGATGACGAGATTAAAAGCGGACGGCCAGATTGAAACAATCTAGGCGGCCCGATCAAGGATGGATGGCCCACGATAGAGGGGGATGGTGGTCTAGTCGATCCGGATCCAAGTGACTCGGTCGGTTCAATAGTGTTGGCTAGGTTTTGAAAAATGCATGAGAGAGTCTTAAGGATTTTATTAACCTAGTAAAATGCTCGAAAGATTCTGAAACCTTTATGGGAGGCTGAAAATACAGTGGAGGTTATGTTGCAAAATTTCTATGGCTTTTCATGTATTATATGTTTCTGCGGAATTATTTTGAGCCCCTCTTTTTGATGTTTGACTGGGGTTTAAAATAGAAGTTTGGAAACTTGTAGAATAATTAGAGATAGCAAGCTAACTCCCACAATTCTAAAATTTGAATTTGGAGTTTCTAGCTCGGGATAAACTTTGTATAAATTTTCGAGAGGTTTTTATGCACATTTTTCTCCTGAAATTCTACAAGGATTGTTCTAGGGTTTGACCAAGAGTTTGATACAAGATTTCTAACCAGGAGGTTATGACTTTGGTCAATTGGAGATTTTGGTTTTTGATTTCCCATAATTCCTTTACAAGAATTACAGAATTATTCAAAAACTTCAAGATGCAAGAAAAGTTTTAATTTCTACTCATTTTCTTACATTTGAAACACAGACTTATTTTTGGGATGTTACAGATCACTTGACTTTAGCACTTGACCTCCTGGCTTGATTCTTGTACCAGTATCTGCGAGAGATTTTGCGTAAGATCCGTCGAAATAAAAGAACTTGAGCTGCCCTCCTTGTCGTGACTTTCATGAGTCGGCCTTCTTAAACGGAGGAGCCGGACTTTTTTCATTGTCATCCTGTGCCGATGGTTATCGGTTCGACCTCTTGGTCGTCTCTGACGATTTTCCATGCCTATTTTACAGAAGAAAAAGCGAAAAGTATTCTTGACCATCAGAAGATTTTCTCGACCAAGATCAAGTCGTAAGTTTTTCTCGACATTTCTTTGATCGTAAAGTCTTCTACGATCACTACCAAGTCGTAAGTTTTTCTACGACAAACAACCAGTCGTAAGTCTTTATACGACTCTAAAAGTCCTAAGGATAAAATCAACCATTGATTACCTTTAGGTGCTCCATCTTCTCTTCTGCGGATAAAACTGTAAAGATTTGAGGAACCGCCACTCCAAGTGGCGGAGATTTCTCACAAACAAGTTTGACCCGAACGTCAATCTCTGCTTGTGAAAGATCTGTGCAAACAGATATGACATTTATTAGACCACTTTAAAGAAAGACCAAACCGAGGGCTAAGTCGAAGATTCACTTACCCACCTCGTAGTCCCTGGTCGGGTCTTTTGGCCCCGTGTACCTCCACAAAGGAGGCACTCGTTTCTTAAAAGGGCTAATTCGACATGTGATGAAATTCTTCACCACATGCCATCCGGTCAGTCCCTCCTCTTTCAAGTCCTTGATGGCTTGAATATAGGGAGCAATCCGACCGAGATCCCAGAGTCGAATCCTGTGAAGAATTCTTCGTGACCTTCCCCGCGAGAGTAAGGTCACATCTTGGGTGATTTTCCAAGAAACCACCTCTTCCTCCATCCCGGCCATGAAGACCGGGTAAACATCTGAATATACTCCTTCGACTTCCCGTCATGGAGCTTCAGACCACAACTCCCAGCAATCCCAGATTGTCGAGCCATTCCATAGAAATATTGAAAGGGCTCAAGGTCCGCTAGAATTCACAGGTATGCCTCACACAGATACACAAATACACTTAGCATAGTGATGGAATTAGGACCGAGGTTCACTAATTCCACCCCAAAGTGCTCGAATATGAGTGTGAGAAAGGGGTGAGCAGGCAATCGAAGGCCACACTCACAATATGCCTGGAAGACGGGGATTTGCCCAATCTCCCCCGACGGCCAATGCTGTCCAACCGCCACAATCCATTTCACAAGAACCTTCTCTCGAATCTTCCTGGCGTCAACCAAGGCTTGAATCTTCACCGCATCCATCTCCGACTCGCCCACTCGAAACCTATCGAGGCCATCTCTCTCGAAAGGGAGGTTTGGATTTAGGAAGGTCTTAGGAGAAACACGATTGGGTTGACGGCGGAGAAGGCAAGAACTTCGATGAGCAATGGGAGCGATTTGGGGAAAAGTAGAAACCCAAGTCTCACCCCCTAAGTATTTATAAGCTCAGATGCTTGAAATGAAGGGTGGAAATCAAGGGTTGCTACCGTTTGAGCCGCTCCAACAAAATGTATATATAAGAGACGGTTGCGATTCTCTAAGTTTGTCTGCCCAAGAAAATCAAGTTCATTTTTACACCTCAAGCAAAATTACTTTCTTGGCCATGTCTTTCTGGCCAAATGAAATATCAATCGGAAAAGTTTTACTTCCGATCACCATACTACGACTACTTCATGGTCGAAAAAGTTTTCTACGACTATCTGGTAGTCGTAAGCAATCTTATTGACCAAGTATATTTTTGGTCAAAGTAATGTACAAATGTCGAAGAGTTTTTCCTTCGACCATATTTTCACAATCTTCTCGTGGTCATAGGACCATCTACGACTCCGTAACCAAGTAAGTTATTTTCACTTGAAGCTGGGGGCTAGATGACGAGAATCTAATAATCCTCATTTTATCTTTTATCTATAATTCTTATTATGGGTAAATATGATGTCATGTGGTCCCTAGGTATACCCCTTATATTTACAAGGGAGAAGCCTACCAAGTGGTCGTAAGTTCTTCTATGACCACCCCCATAGTCGTAAGTCTTGCTACGACTACCTTATAGTCGTAAGTTCTTCTATGATCACTATCCAATTAAGTTATTCTTCTCGACTACCTCATAGTCGTAAGCTCTTCTACGACCGTGTCACCACAACTACCTTATGATCAATAAAACCTCTGAGGCAGTGGGTCTAATTGATTAAGGAATCAAGCGATCGACATCTGTTGTTACTCTATGAAGTAATAGCACGTAGTACCCCATTATCTCGACAAGTAATCGCCAAAGGCGTGAAGGGGTTACCACTCCGATGATTCTGCAAACATCGCTGAATTCTCGATTTGATAAGGCGCTCTTCACCGAGGAAAACGGCTATTCCTTCACGACTATATAAAGGCAACGATCGAGAGGGAAAAGGGGCGAATCAAGGGACAACAAGCAATCGAGAAGACACTTAGACACTATCTTCAGAATAGCCTTAGTCTTTTCTCCCGATTATGCGAAACACACTCAATACCATACACACACAGAGTAGGGTTGTTATTCTCTCCGAGAAGGCTGAACACAGTATAAAAATACCGTGTCAATCTCTCTGCGTGATTCCATTCTAGGAGACCCCCCGAATCAAACAATCTTTATGTAAGATCAGTTCTAAAACACCGACAGAAGTGATAGCGAATGTCAATGTGCTTGGTCCTAGAATGATGCATAGGGTTCTTAGCAATATTAATGGTAGAAGTGTTATCACAGAGAAGAGGAACGCTAGCAAAATTTAACCCAAAGTCCTTAAGAGTAGACATCATCCACAAAATCTGCCTACAGTAAATAGCGACAGCTACATATTCAGCTTCTGTAGTGGATTGTGCAACAGAGGACTGCTTCCTAGAAGACCAAGAGACAAAAGAAGTGCCTAAGAAGTGACAAGTGCCTGAGGTACTCTTCCTATCTAGCCGACAGCCCGCAAAATCAGAATAAAAAAACCCCCGAATGGACAAGGAAGAAGTGCAGGAATACCAAATTCCATACTAGAGGGTGAAGTGAAGGTACCTGAAAATATGCTTGACGGCTTGGCGATGGGAAGTCCTCGGAGACGCGTGAAACATTGCGCAGAGGCAGACCGCGAAGTGGATGTCCAGTCTTGAGGACGTCAGGTAAAGGAGGGAGTCAATCATGCTGCGATACTCGCGTTGATCCACGGCTTCTCCTTCCTCGTCTGGATCCAAAACAGTCGAAGTTGCCATGGGAGTGGCGATCGGCTTGAAGTCACCCATCTTGAAGCACTTGAGCAGATCCTTGGTGTACTTCGTCTGATGGATGAAGATCCCTTCCTTGTATTGCTTGATTTGAAGTCTCAGAAAGTAGTTGAGTTCTCCCATCATACTCATCTCAAATTCCCTAGACATGGTCTCAGAAAAACTAGAAACAAGAGCATGAGAAGAACCACCGAAGATAATATCATCTACGTAAATCTGAACAACCAAGAAGTCATTGCCATACCTAAGAACGAATAGAGTCTTGTCTACCTTACCTATCTCAAATTTATTCTTAAGCAAGAAGGTCTTAAATCTATCATACCAGGCTTTAGAGGCTTGCTTAAGACCATACAAGATTTTGGATAGCTTGAAAATATGATGTGGATGCTTAGGATTCTCAAAGCCTGGGGTTGCCTAACATACACTTCCTTCTCTATGTAACCATTCAGAAATGCACTCTTGACATCCATCTAGTGCAGTCTAAAGCCCTTAGATGCAGCAAATGCAAGCGGAATGCGAATGGCTTCTAATCTAGCAATAGGAGCAAATGTTTTATCAAAGTATAACCCCTCAACTTGGCTAAAACCCTGAGCTACCAATCTAGCCTTATTTCTAATCACAGAACCATCCTCACTTTGTTTGTTTTTGAACACCCAACGGGTTCCTATCACATTGTGACCACTAGGAGGCTCTACTAGGTTCTAAACCTTGTTCCTCTCAAAGTTCTCTAACTCCTCATGCATGGCATTAACCCAGCTAGAATCAGATAAAGCATGTGATATATCGCGGGGTTCAAAAGAAGCAACAAATGCAAAATCGGGGTAGAGACTCAGATCGTGATACCTGGAGCGAGTGACTCGCTCATGAAGATGACCAATGATGTGATCCGGAGGATGATGCCTCTGAATGTGAAGTGGAGCACCTGGGGGAAATAGCATCTCTTCGACCTACACAGTTATTGTCGATGATGAAGATGGAGCAGGAGCCTCAATTGGAGGTGAAGTAGTCGAAGCAGGTTCTTGAGCTGGAATAGGAGCGTCAGCAGTAGGTGGGAGAGCATCATTGACTCCATCATCATCTTCCTCTACAAAAATGCTCTACGTCGCCTGTGTATCACCTGAAACGTCTGATCTAGCACTAGGGCTAGTCTCATCAAAAGTGACATTGCATGTCTCCTAGACAATGTTAGTCTCAACATTAAAAACCCAAAAACCCCTCGAATATGCAGGATAATCCAGAAATAAACCATCAGAAGTTCTTGATTCAAATTTATCAAGGTTTGCTGTCTTGAGAATGAAACATTTAGCTCCAAAAACTCGAAAATGAGAAACAGATGGTTTTCTACCAAACCGAAGCTCATATGATGCCTTACCCAAAGACGGTCTCAAGAAGACACGATTGGCAATATGGCAAGCTGTAGCAATAGCTTCGGCCCAAAACCTCCTCGGAGTGCTATACTCATCTAGCATCGTCCTAGACATCTTGACTAAGATTTTGTTCTTCCTTTCCACCACACCATTTTGTTGGGGGACGTGTGGAGAAGAGAACTGATGCTCAATACCACGCTCAGCACAGAAAGAGGCAAATAAGGCATTCTTCAACTCCGTACCATTGTCACTGCGAATTGCTCTCAAAGCACAGGTTCAGAAGCCAAGCGAAGAATAAGATCATGAAAATGATCAAAAGCTTCATCCTTCGAAGCAAGAAAGAATACCCAAGAGTATCTCGAAAAATCATCGACTATGACAAGAATATACTATTTGCCACTGACTGACCGAACCCTAGCAGGACCAACAATATCCATGTGAAGCAACTGTCCCGGTCCGTTAGTCATAACCATAGTCAATGAAGGGTGCGAGGCGGCAACTTGCTTGCCATGCCTACAGGGAGCACATACAGCATCCTTGACGGCTTTGAGTTTGGGCAAACCTTAAATGAGATCAAGGTTGCTAACTCGCATCAGATGATCAAAATCAATGTGCCCCAAACAACGGTGCCAAAGCCAGAACTCAGAAAAAGATGCGATCAGACACTTGAGAGATACAACAAGAGATTCAGAAAAGTCAGCTCCAAAGATCCTACCAACTCTAGAAATCCAAAAAACAAGCTAACCAGCTGAATCAAGCACACAAGCATTTTTCTTAAATCTAATCTCATAGCCATCATCAAGAAGCTGTGAGACAGAAAGCAAGTTGTACCTTAGCTTGTCCACAAGAGCAACGTCCTTTAGGATGAATTTGTCGTTCACCCTGATGGATCCTGTTCCTTCAATTCACCCTTGTGTATCATCTCCAAAGGTGATGAAGTCATCACCCGTTGACCGCGTGAAGGAGGTGAACCATCTTGAGTCTCCGGTCATGTGGCGTGAACAGCCGGAGCCGACAAACCACGTGTTCTTCCCCCTTCCGCGCCGATCCTAAAAATCAAGGTACGGAAAATCGATGTGTCTCAATACTGGGTTAATTAAACATAATTTGGGAACCCAGTACTGAGACACACGTCTGTGAGTAGTATACAAAGCAGAATTGCTATCCTTGATCCTACTTGAGGTTCTATCATGAGCAATAGTTACACGAACATGAGAAGCGTCCTGTCTAGGAATATGATGATGATGAGCATGTGAAACAAATCCAAGTCCAAGTTTCTTCTTTTTTAAATGACCATGTCACATAAAAGCTCTAGGTTGATGAGATAAAATTCTAGCAAGATTTTTCCTAACATTTTTTAACCTACGCCAACAGAACTCAAGCAAATGTCCATCCTTCTTGCAATAGGTGCAATGATACTTGGTACCACTGGGAGAAGCACCTTTTAGCTCAAAAGATGGTTGGGCAAAACCTACAGATTTGAAAATAGTTTTTGCAGGTTGTGTTTTGAACTCAACTAAGCCATTTTCCAAGACTTGAATAATATTTAGCTTGGACTTGTCTTGGGCAAAGTTGTATCCTAACCCTTGCTTCTTATAAGGAGTTTTTGACTTGTTAAGAATTATGTTTAACTGTTTTTTACCCTTTGAGAATTTTTCTAATGTATCCTTAAGATAAGCATTCTCTTTTTCAAGGTTAAAACATGATTCACAAGTTTTAGCCTTAATGGCTTTAGCATGCTTCTCCTTATGAATGGCAACTTCAAGCTTAAGAGCTTCACATGAAGCACAAGGAGCAAAATCAATTTTGTCCTTAAGCTTGGCATACTTAGCTCTAACTGCTTCTAATATGTCTTTTACTTCATGTTCACGTTCTAAGTAGAAAGAGCAAAAGCTAGACTCAGCCTTATCAGAAGCGACCAACTTGCTAGATTCTAAGCATTTTTCACATGGAGCAGATTTAACTTCAATTAACTCAGTCCTAGCATTTTCTAGTTGGTGCAAGGCAACATCATGAGCAGTTTACAATTTAGCAAGTTCAGAGTGTAAAGCATGGCAAGATGAATATTCATTAACATCATGATTTTTAGCATTAACAAGTTCTAGTGTGAGATTATCAACTTGTGACTCTAAATCCTTGTTCCTAGCCATGGTGAACTCTAACGCTTTATCCTAGCTAAGCAGTTGCTCAAAGACATATTAGAAGAGAGAACTTCATAGGATGGAGGTACCTCATTGATGTCATCATTGTTGACGGAGTGGGCCATGAAGCACATACCGGTGAAGTCTTTGGCCTTCCCTTTCTTCTTGTCTTGAGGGAGCTCCTCCTCCATGTCCTCCTAGCTCTCGGAGTCCACATCGCTCATGGATTGCTCTCCAAAAGCGGCAAGGACCCGGTGAGCAGCCTTCATGAGCCTGGCAGTATCAAACTTGGACTTGTTCTCTTGAGGCTTCCTCCAAGCTATCTTCTCATCCTTGTGGTTACCCTTCCCTTTTAGCTTGGGGCAGTTCGACCGAATATGGTAGAGCTCTCCACACTCATAGCATGTCACATGGCCGCCTCTCTTCTTGTTTCTCACATTGTTATAGGCCCGTGTGAATTTTTTGGCTAGAAGGGCTAACTCAGCCTCAGGAATACTCTCAAGTTCCTTTTCATGGATTGCAGATAAACAGTTAAGTGAAAATCCAGAGGAAGACTCAGAAGAATCATCAGAAGTTCTTTTAAGAGGATCAGCTACCAAAGCCATGGTCTCCTTCTTAGGATAACTAACTCTCTTGATCTCATGAGTCTTGAGCTTTCTATACAGTAGCTCTAAAGAGAGATTAGAGAGATTGACATTCTTCTCAATGATAGTAGCCTTCATCTCCCACTCCTTGGTGTTGATTGCAGCCAAGAGGTGCGTGGCATTCTCATATTGAGAATACTCGATGTCTACTGCTCTCAACTAGAGGTGGGACTCGGGCCGGGCTTTTCCGGGTCGGCACGAGGCCCGGCCGTGTGGTCTGCCCAGACATCGGCCGCAAGCACGCCACGTGGCGGGCCGTGCAAGACTGCAAGACGAACGGCCGGACGTCTGCCCCTGAGGAACGCGAGCAGGCGGCGGCACGGCACGCACGAGAGTTGGGTGCTCGGGCCGGCCGACGCCGCAAGCGGCTGCGCACGCCGGCACGGCGCCACGCAAGCCAGCCACGACGCCGCGCAGTGCTGCGCCCTCGCTCGGCGCTAACTTGCTTGGTCTTCGCGTCGCCGCCCGCCGAGATGCCCGCCCGCCATGACGCCGCCCAAGCTTCTCGTCGCCGCCCACTTCATGTGGTGGAAGCGGTGGAGCAAGGCCGTGATGGGGAAGGTGGAGGCGGTGGGGAGGTAGAGCCGAGGCCGGTGGAGGCGGTGGGGAGAAGGGGAGGCCGGCGGTGGCGGTGGCGGCGGAGCTCGGCGGCGATGGGGAGAGGGGAGGCGCTGGGGAGAGGGGTCCAGGGGAGGCGATGGGAGGCGGGGGAGAAGGGGGGCCGGGGCGGTGGCGGCGGAGCTCTGGGCGGCGATGGGGAGAGGAGGAGCTGGGAGAGGGGCTCGGGGGAGGCGGGCCGGGGCGGTGGGGCGATGGGGAGAGGGAGGCCGGGCGGGGCGGGGCGATGGGGAGAGGGGAGGCCGGGCGGTCTTCGACCACTGTGTGTTGGGAGCAAATGGGGGATTGGGGGGATGAACCGAGCTAGAAACCAGAGAAAGAGAGAGAGAGAGAGAGAGAGAGAGAGAGAGAGGGGAATCTCCTCATTGGTGAATGCGTGAATGGTGACCGCTGCTTTTACTTTCTCCAACGGGTGAGAACTGAAGAGAGGACGATGCTTTGCTGAGGAGAGGATGGATGTTTTGCTTTCTTTCGAATCGAGAGAGAGAGAGACAGAGGGAATCCAGGGAAAAAGCAAAGACAACGGGCAAACAGAGAAGCAACGGGCAAGCACAGATAGACATGATACGACATAAAAGTGATTTGATAACGGGTCATTAGCAACGGCTCTACTGCGCGACCGTGGCTATAAAACGAATCTCATTTCTCATTGATTCATCCATTCTCATTTCAGCTCACTTCTTCATCATTCATTTACTCTCCCTCATTTCTTCAATGACCATCTACTCTCCTATTTATTCTCCATCCATTATCTTTGCCAAGGAGTCGGAGCACCAAGGAGCTCCCGAGCGGTATGCTACCGAGGAGTCGAGCACGAAAAGGACAGCGAGGCGACTTAGTGTAGCTCTCGCCGTCGCTCCCTAGTCCTCCTCCGCTCCGACTCCCGTTGATGCTCGTCGGCTCTCGCCAAATATGGGAGACTACGGCATGGATGACCGTCATATGGACGATGCACGGAGGGCTCGAGGAGTACCAGGCGTCCGGCCAATGGGGACTCGAGTTCTCCCAGCGTCCTGAAGGCAACATTGGCGGAGTGCGACGAAGGGCTTAATTGTTTGGAAGCACATGACCAGGAGCCAAGAAATCCATAATGACCAAGCGGTAGATATCGCAACATGTAATTATTGCCAAGCTAAATTATCTGCTTTCAAATGCAATTTGCGCAGGGACGGGGCACTTGAACCGGCACTACAAGGCATGCTTATGTAAGATCGGGCGCAGAGCCGAGGGAGGAGTACAAACGCAGCTAAACTTCGAGGCCGATGGCTCTGTAAGTACTTGGTATACAACCCTTTACGCGTGAGGAAATCGCTAGATATATTGTTGCGAAGATCAACCAATTAGGATGGGTGAAAGCCGCGTTCAAAAAATGATCCAACGCGTTTTTGCCCACAATACCAACATGTTAGTAGGAGAACCACTACATCCGATATTTTACTACTGTACCATAAGGAACTAGCGAGCTAAAGAACAATTCCTACAAGTTCAATTCTCTTTTGCTATAACTTCGGACATTTGGACATCATCACACCGGAGAAGTTCTTACCTTAGTGTTGTAGCCCATTATTTAGACGACAATTACAAACTAAACAAGAGAGTCATAGGGTTTAAGCCAATTAACGAATCGCACACGGGAGAGGCCATTGCGGCGTATACTACGTACTTAATGATTTTAAGATAGATAATAAGATTGCGTCTATCACTCTTGATAACGATCGGTAACACTGACGCGCTATGAACATCCTCACCCCAAGATTGCGGACGTATATTGGTGGTTATGTTCTCCACCGAGATGCAGATGTCATATCTTGAACCTTGTTGTTCAAGGCGGTATGCAAGCGATTGGTGGATATTTGAATGGTATCCGCGACGCCGTTAAGCTACCTCACAAATTCCCACAAGTGGCGCCGGTGTTCATGAGTATTCTTGCACCCAATGGGAAGGAGCCAAGAAAATTCGGTCTTGACATGAAAGTGAGGTGGAACTCAACCTACATCATGTTAAAGAAGTTACAAGGGTGCGAACATGTTATATCTGTTTTTGTCAATGCTAACTCTCAAGACAATGAATTGGTAGTTACCAATTGATTAGCGTGTCATTGGTCATTTTCGGCGCTTTTACAACCTTTTATAGAGCAACAAAGATGTTATCCGGTATTTATTACCCTACCTCTTGCTTAGTTATAGAATATATTTGGTTAATTGCAGACAATATTGCCAAATCTAGGAAGGATCCCATTTTAAGTCATGCTGTTGCACTAATGGAAGAAAAGTTTATTAAATATTTTAGTTCTATTTCACATGTGTATTGCTTTACTATTATTTTCGATCCTACGAAAAAGTTGCCAGGTTTGCAGATGGGTATGGAGGGAATAGGTGAATGCCTTGGTCTTGATTACTCGGAAGCTTTTGCACACGTCAAAGAGGAGCTTTTTCGTGTTTTCCGCATGTATCATGATAAGTTCGGCAACAGCGCGAGATCAGAGACCGAACAGCAGACGCAACAAGGAAAGAAAAGCTTGACATCCCACTTGTGGAAGAAGCTAAAGGGCAAGTCAAGTTCTTCGTCCTCTCAGCCTCAGGCAGCCCCCTCGTGGAATTCTGTCTCAGAGCTAAACCATTACCTGGAGCATGATTTTGCAAACATCGATCCTGATCTTTCCAATGGAAAGATAAACTTGCTCGAGTGGTGGAAGAACAACAAGCGGATATTTCCTGTGCTATCACATTTCGCACGGGATGTTTTGTTGGTGCCGGTGTCTAGTGTATCTTCAGAAGCAACGTTCAGCATGGCAGGGAGAATAATTGAAGAAAGAAGATCATCCCTCACGCCTAAGATGGTGGAGGCAATCACATGCGCCAAGGATTGGGAATTGGCTAAAGAGCGGCAACAACACCAACTGGAGGATCTTGAGATCGTGCAGGCGTACGCTGACCTCGAACGCATGAACGATCTCGACATTAATGAGTAGTTAGTATGTACACATGTTATTACTGTACTCTTTTCCTTACTCGGGGAACCCCACTCTGGGGCGTAAGGTTTTTAACGAGGCAGTAACATTGTATCTGTAAAATATCAAGAAAATTTCACTTTTTCCCCGAAATATTTTCGTGCCCATGTTTTTACGCAATTAATTCAATTTTAACTAGGTTTTTAATGAGGCAGACACGGCCATGAGAGGAATGAAGATGGCGGTCGCCGCCGCCATCGCCGCCTCCGCCAATAGTTACTTAGGGCTGGGCTTGGGCAGCACGCAGCACGACCCGAGACGACGGCTTTGGGCCGTGCTCGGCCCGGCCGAATCTGAGGTGGGCGGCAAGCACGGCACGACAGCGGGATGGCCGGGCGAGCAAGCGTGCACGATCGCGACCCGGCACGATGGGCGGGCCGTCTTGCGTGCACGCACGACCCAATTCCCACCTCTACTCTCAACTAATTAATCACCTTGTTAAAGTGAGTGAATACATCATCGATGCTCTCTCCAGGACGCATCTCAAACTTGTTGTATTCTCGCTTGAAGATCGTTTGGCGTACTTGCTTAATTTGGGACGAACCCTCATGGTAGGTTTCGAGGGTGTGCCAAATCTCGTGCGCGGTCTCAAGATTACAAATCCCGTCATACTCCTTTCTACCAAGCCCGGCATATAGGAGATTCTTTGCCTTATAGTTGTTAGCCAAGAGGGTTGCTGAAACCGGCGTAGCAACCTCGGGCAAAACGAGCGGGGCTCGAACAACCTCCCATATGGCTTGCCCTTCGCTCTGAAGGAAGACACGCATGTGATTCTTCCAAGAGGCATAGTCGAGCCCATCGAAGATATGCGGCTTGGTGAAGTACTTCTCCATCGCCAAGTTCAGTGACCGGTTAAGATCAAGATTGAACAAATCAGGCTCTGATACTAATTGTTGGACCAAAAAGGCGACTAGAGGGGGTGAATAGGAGCACGATCTCTTCTTTTCCTTGATCGAATTCAACACTATTTTTACTCCAATAGCTATGAAGGCTATGAAGATCAATTTACAAGCATAGCGGAAGACTTATATTGAATCCAATCAAAATCCTGAAGCAAATAGACTAAAAATACCAAGAACTCAAATCCAAACGAGTTGGGCGGTCAGACCTCCATGTACCAAGCGGTTTGACCTCTCCATGGATGGTCTGACCTCCAAATAGTTGGTGGTCTAACCTCCAGTCCAATGAACAGTAAAACCAGCCCGAACTCAAAATCACAAATTGGTCTAACTTTTGATCCACAACTCCAAACTTCAAGAAACTTGAAACATACCTTCTTTAGGATGTCAGAAACCTATTCCAGTCAACGATCGTGAAGATCATTGCCAAAGTTCTGATATTTTTCCGTTTGAGTGAAGGTTGCTTCAAAACCGTGTCAAAACCAAAATATGATCTAAGAACTTGCTTGTGGGTAAACGATGATCAAGATGATCCTAGATGTATTCCCACATGTCACAACAAGAAAGATCCAGACCAGAAACCAAAGGTAAACCAACGGATCAAAGAAAGCCCCAAAATCACAAAATAGAGAGCAAAAACAAAAAGAGACTCATCTTGAGGAATTTTGCTTGGATTTATTTGAGATTGATGTTGGTTTACAGCCACTCCAACCAGGAGGACAAAGGCTTAACACATGAGCACACAATCAATCCAACTCCCTAGAACCCTAACCTCTCCACTATTCTCTCCTAACCCTAAAACACAAACTAGGGTTTTAGATATGAGGGTTGGGGGGTGCACAACCAGCACCCTCCCCTATTTATAGTGGAGGCTAGCTTCTAGAAGGATATCCCTAATGGGCACCCGTTAAGCCCACACACAAACATATTTCACTTATGCATTTTAAAGCACCATCTTCATCTCCTCTTAACCTAAACCGCTTCTCCTTGCACCATCTTGCACCGCAGGTTAGTAAAAGGTCATCAAGGCGGTATTTAGGTGAAGTTACCAAAAATACCCATTCTCGATCATTCTCCAAAGACAGAGTCCAATCTTCGCGAAGCAATCCCATGCTTCGCCACGTGTAGGTTGATCAACGGCTCTCTTCATGTCGGCAAGTCTCTCCCATCCGGCTCCCACCAAAACCACTATGGCACTTGCATCGACCCCCGCGCCACTTGATGCAACCCGTCGCACCGAACTTCCCGTTCGATCATCCTTATCCATTTTGCGCTATGCTTGAGTCCATAGACCTCACCCGACATTCTCGATTGTTCTGAACCTCAGCTCTCCAAACCTAGTCCCGATCATCATCGCCGTTGACCTCCAAGCTTCTTGTACAATAATAGACAAAGAAATCGATTCCGGGAACAAATTCTTCACAACTTGACCCACGTGAGTCAAAACATGCATCATGTAACACATATGCACTGAAACCCACGAACTTGATCTAACCAAACAAACATCGCTGCCAAGATGGCCGACGAACAAGTCAAAACCGGTTAGACTGCCACCCATTGGCCGGTCTGACCACCCTCTGGCCGGTCTAACTGCCCAACAAGGGACTTAGCCAAAATTTCCTGCCTGGAAATCCAAAACTGTTTGAAAATTTCAAACGAATAGATCTTTTGACTCGAAGCTCCAAAAATTATGAGACCAAGTATAGAAGAATCCCCTCTCTTGCCTATACCCTCTATTTTTGGCCCAGCTCCAAACTCAAAAACATTTAATGGCCGGTCAGACTGCCGCCCATCGGTCGGTCTGACTGCTAGCCACTTGACCCGAAGCTTGGCCGATCTGACCGCCAGAGGTGGCCGGTCAGACTGCCACACAGGCCAGTTTGACTGCCACCCTTGCCGGTCTAACCTCCTAGAGCCTAACAGAACTGAACTTTTGCTGAAAACGCATGTTTCCGCAAACCCTTAATACCATTGCCAATTGTAACATCATCCTAAGATCGTGGACATATCCCCATGATATCCACAAATAGAAAGTGGAAGCAACCAATTCATTCTGAAAAATTTCCAAAGCCTCCCCCACCTTCTCACCTCCCTCCACCTCATGCTAACTTCCTAGATCTAGACTAAAAAAAATCCAAGATGTCGTAGAAAGTTAGCAAATGGGCAAAGTCATTGACGACAGAGAAGAAGATCAAATCTCTTGTGAGGAGGAGAAGGCTTGATCAGAAGACCACAATCGCTTGGAAGGAGTCGATTGGGGAACACTGGCCTTCCCTTGATGACAGCTTCATCATCATATTTCAAGCGTATTTGGAGTGCGGTTTTAGATTTACCCACTTCTACTTTCTTGCCAACTGTATTGGCACATTTTGATGCCGAGTTTGTGAATTTGACTCCTAACTTGATCACCATACTAAGTGTCTTCATTTATCTTTGCGAAGCATACCTTGGTATTCCTCCCGATTTGGAGCTCTTCAAGTATTACTATGCCACTGGCCACATGGGTGGTACGATCACTGGAAGTTGTTCCATTTGTCTTCATGACGGGAAGGTGAAGGAATACATTTCTATATTCACCAAGTCATATTGGTCGAACTAGAAGAAGTAGTGGCTCTACTAAAAGTGACTGAAGCGGACAAGCTTTATTTCAATGGTGAACCAGCTCAGAAAAACCATCATGATCGCAAGCCCCAAAGAATATTAGTCAGATTAATCCTTTTATAAAACAAATCAATATTTAAGGGAATGTAGTTTGACCGGATGGCATGTAGTGAAGGACTTCCTTAGTCGGCGGATTAGCCCCTTGAAGCTCTAAGTACATCCTATGTACCAGTACTCGAGAATTGATGATACGACTAGAGATTACAGAGATAGCGAGTTTTCCAAATTCAGCTCTTTAGTCAATTTATACATATGTTTATATGTTTATGAATAATTTATTTTCCCGCTTATTATATTTGACCTTAAAAGACCTTCAAGAAAGGGTCAAAGAGATATGTGAAAAGGAGCTTGTAAATAAAGATGGGGAAAATATCCCTCAGATCCTTGTTGTCGTTGGTGAGGAAGAAAGGGCAACCCATGTGAAGGTACTAGTCTCTACTCGAAGTTTATTTTCCCGACTAAGAAATTTACTCAGGTGCTAATACTCTTTCATGTACTTTTGTAGGTTGTTGGTGTTGCTAGAACTCTGGACGACGGTGATGTCAATCTAGGTTCTACAGAATTTGATTCGAAAGAGGAAAGTGTTCCTCCTCTGAGTAAAAAGCGTCGTCTTGTCAAGATGGTGATAATTAAGGAAGTAGTCGGAGGATTAAGCACTCCGACCCCTCAATCTCCCCCGAGTACCCGTTGTCAAGTGGCACTAGAGAATTTGAGGATGGAGAGGGAGAAAACAAAGAAAGAAGAGCTCAAGAAAAAATATGCTTGCTCAAAGGTACTTGTCATTATAGATGCAATTTCTCCTTCTCCCGCTGTCGTTCAAGAAATACAAGATGAAATGTGGAACAATTTTGTTGATTTTGTTAAGGCATCTGTTGCTGAGGGACTGGTTGAAGATACTCGATTCCAAAGCCCTCGAGTGGTTGAAGGAGACACTTCAGCTCGGTTTAATTAATTCAATTTCTGAAATTCAGAAACCTTTTATTTTTCTAGATTTCTCTTGGGTCATTTTTGTTTTTCTCCCGGCCTAGCTTCTTTCGTGGTCAGTCCATTTTCTTTCCGTGCTCGCCCCAGGCTGCCTCGCCAGCCCACCTCCGCTCGCAATCATTCCCCAGTGGACCCCGCCTGTCAGTGTCGCTTGTGTCCTTCCCATTCCCGGCTTCATCTCCCTCTCCGACTCAACCCCCTTGCCTCCACCCCCTCACCGTCGTTTCCCAAGCTGCTCCGCCACCTCTATCCTCGCCACTGCCGTTGTGATCGTCGCCAGTGCAAACCAATCGCATCATCATCTTCGCCGTGTTGCCTTTACCCAGATTCCAATCCTCGTTGTCACCGGCGAGCCACTATTCACCGGAACCCTTGGTCCCCGAGCATCGCTGCCGTCGCCCACGTGGCCTGCCACCTCACCTCCACCTCCGCTGCCATGTCAGCTTAGCGCCCCGGTGTCGTCCTCATCAGCAGCCGTGTGGCAGCCCGCGTGTCAACCCGAGTCAGCCCCGAGCCTCAGTCGTGTGAACTTGGTCCACGGTGGACCGTGTCGTAGACACGTGGACCCCACCTGTCAGTCCTGTTCCATGAACCTGGTGCACCGTGCGCCATGTGCCATCTTTCGTGGACCTGGTCTATAGACCACGGGCCAACCTATCAGTGATTGAATTTATTTTCCTTTAGAAATTTAATTCCAACCAAAATTATTTTTCTCTTGCTAAAGTCATGCAAATGCAGTAATCCGGAATTTCCTTTTGAAAGAAAATTCTAAAATTCCGAAATGGTGTTTTCTCTCTTTTTGTTAGATTTAAATCTTCCGAGAGCTCATTCTCCTTCGTTCGAACTCCGATTCAGCCCGTTCAAGTTCGTAAATTCATCTAAAATCGAGCTCTTTCTTTTACAGTTGGTTTTGTTGTTTTTGGATTTATTTTTGTTTCATATGTTTTCTCTTTCTTGTTTAGACAATATTTTTCAAGAAGCAGGAGCAAGATTTAAAGACCAAAGTGTGGTAACTGAGCAAAGCCAAGGCAAGTCGTAATCCATTGATCATATTGAACCTATGTTTTCAAAATTATCTTATTTTATGTCAAATTGCATGCTACTTTTATATCAACTGTTTTGGGAGTAGTTAATCACATATTTGTCATTATGCCACCATTGATTATTTGAATACTATTAATCATTTGTCACCATAGGATGATCATTATTAGTTGGATATATTTGTATCACCAACATGGGTTATCGTAGAGATGCTTAATCATGCTTAGTTACGATGGGCTCATGTCACATGATCAATAATGTTAATTTAACTTAATGAGATATAGAATTGTGGTGCGATGCTACTATTGTACAAGTGGTGGTGTCATGCCACTGTTATAAAATTTTGTGTTATGGCAGGAATTGTCATTGGTTTGGTTAAACAAAATGGTTTTACGCTCAGGCAAAGTGATCGTGAAGTAAAGAGGGGGTGCAATTAACACTTTTCGGATAAGGTATACTCGCCTGAGTAATTATCAAAGACTTAATCTTTTGTGCCATTGAACTGGGCCATATCGTACAACCGCATGTCCCGTATGGAATGTACTTGGCTAATTAATTAGTAATGTCTCAACTCTATTTTTGTTTTTGGAAGCGTGAGTTCTAGGATGGATATTCACAATGGCGCAAGAGGGGAGCTATGTCTGGTCGTGATGGCATTCAATGTTGAAACCTTAGCAGACAGAACTGGGTTGATAAGGTGCTTTGTAAAGGTCTTGTGATAATTACTTAGTCACGCACCTACGGGAGTGTGTGATGTACATTATAAGTTGTTTTATGTCTTATGGGTAAAGTTGTTAGACCTTTGCAGAGTTAAAACTATTTAAACAACCATGTTCCTTGTTATGGACAATGACCGGGGATTTCACATGAGGGGTAGAGTTTTATAAAAATGGTTGAAAGGTGAACGAGATGTTCATTTGGTGAATGTGATGTTCACTTGGCGGATGGGATATTAACTTGATGGTTTGGTTTGGTTGGGAAGTGGATAATCATTGGTTGTTTCAAGAAATTGAATACTCTATTTATTTATTTATTATATTTTCAATTACGCTTTGCAATCTACTTGATGTATTTACTATTAATACTTGCTTTCTGCAAAAGAACCATATGGTTATTCCTTTGATCAAGCTTTGCATGAATATTAATTGCATACTGTTAGGGGTGTTAATGGGTTGGGTTGAAATGGGTTGAACGGGTTGAGTTTTAATTTGGGTTGGGTTTGGATAGGTTGAAATGGGTTGTTGTAGTTAACGGGTTGGGTTTGCAGTAGAAACAGATTGGGTTGGGTTGGTGTGGGTTTAGAAATTTTGGGTTAAAATGGGTTCAACCCTTGGGTTCCTGTGGGTTGGCCATATCCCAATCATTAGTACCCAACAGCAAGCCTTCTAGAACCTTCGCCGCCGGTCGGGCAATCATGCATCCTCTTCGTCCGGCACCTGAACCACATGCCACCTTCCGCCTCTGGCGCGATGGGCGGCGTCGGTGGCGAGTCGGCAATGCAGAGCAGGCGTGTGGCAGCGACGGCGACGAGGTCGCCCTCCGCGTCCTCCCGGCGCCCTTGCAGCACACAAGCAAACGCGACATGCTTGCAGACAGAGCTCCGCAGATCCACCGGCCAGTACTCCCTTCACCGCCGCAATGTACATGGCGTGCACTCCTCCATGAAGCCGCAAAGACTGCGCTTGGCGGCCTCCACCTCCATGGCCACTCCCCCACCTTCTCCACCACCTCGCATGGCCGCCGCTACACCCGTACCACCACTCTGCTGCTTGCTGCCTCCTTTCCAACATTTCTCGGCCACCCCTTCTCCCCACACTCTCATGTGGCGGTGGTTTCAGATCTACACAGTGGGTAGCAACTTCAAATCTACATAGTGGACGGAGAGCAACGGACAGCAGAGAGTTCCAGGTGGTGGTGGAGGGCTCTAGGCCGCGATAGAGCCTCCATGGCTAGCACTTGCCTGCTAGATCTTACCGCTCCTTCTCCCAGACGGTGTAGGATGACTGGACGGAAGGCGAAGCCACTGCGCGATGGCTCCTTTGCTCGCTCGATCTGCTTATGACGATGACGGTGTTGGTGGCGGATGCGGCCGGTGGCATCGCAGGGATATGGATGGATGGATGGATAAGGATGGGTTGGAAATGGGTTGAAAATGGGTTAGAAATGGGTTGAATCCATATTGAGGAAATTGGGTTGGGTTGGGTTGGGTTGGGTTGGAGTTGCATCTGGGTTGGGTTGGGTTGGGTTTTGGAGGTGGAGCTGTGGGTTGGTTTGGGTTGGGTTGATGTGCTATATTGAAGTGGGTTGGGGTGGGTTTGGGTTGGGTTTCAACCCATTAACAGGCCTACATACTGTTTCCTACGACTTACTGAGTACTTTGTATACCCATGGCTTTAAACTTTGCTGCTCAGTTGAAGAAGGTCAAGCTACTCAAAATTTCTAT
This sequence comes from Phyllostachys edulis, assembly GCA_036346405.1. Taxonomy (NCBI): domain Eukaryota; kingdom Viridiplantae; phylum Streptophyta; class Magnoliopsida; order Poales; family Poaceae; genus Phyllostachys; species Phyllostachys edulis. Next base: position 78,715,300 of record CM070549.1, on the reverse strand, counting down.
GAGGAGGAGTTCTTTGAAGACTTTGCGAACTAGGATGCACTCTCCACTCGATTTCCTATGGGCATGTCGAATGGTCATCTCAAGTTTTCTTTCCATTGCAAGAGTTTTATTTGCCCTACATGGCAAGTTAAGTAAATGTTAATCATAAGGTCTAGTTATTACTATTTGTTATTTTGTTACCTTTTTAGTTAAATCGTTGAATGGATGATATTTCATCGATTTTTCAATGTGTGAACTAGCTACTGTTCATAGGACTAGTTCAAAACACACAGAGGGTTTCAGATGTGTAAATCTATGTCCCGACAATGTCCTTCCTTAAAAAGTATGCTGCGAGGAGGTCCATCCTTCTAGTGAAGACCTACTTGGGCATTCGACTTGTATTGGCCAACAAGCAAGCAATCTTCAGGAGTTGGTTTCCATTCTTAGGAGCAACCAAGCATAATTAACGAAGAAGACTATTAAAGGTGGAGTTTGCTTTGCCTTAGCAAAACTAAAGGCATCTGACCACACTATCAATTTACTTCCGGTCGAGGTAGACTTCAACTGTTCTAGAGAAGAAGCTCTAACGCTTTATAAAGGAAGCTAAACCAGCCAGAAACAAAGTGGTCAAGGATATGAACGTCAAATCTCTGAGTAGCAGCAAACAATCAGAAAAGTCTACAAAATAGAAGCTCCTAAGATGTAATTTGAACTTATTGTAACCAAACAATGCTTATTCAACTTTTGTAATATATTTCTTTAATTCCCGCAAAAAGTACTTCAGTTTCAAGTATTAAATGTCCTTTAAAATAAGAATCGACTAGAAATTTTAAGTAGAGATAACATTTATAGCCCCTGGCTGTTTACTTAGTAAAAGAATAGCTTACTATGTAAACAGTAAAACAAGAAACAAGTCTCAACTATAGCGATCACTTTTTAATCCTATGTATCTTGTATTGGTAGCAAGAGTTAGGGACCTAATCAACCCTGGGACCTCTCTTCTAGTGGGCAAAACCACATGCAAAAAGAGATAATCGACTAGGTGATGTCACCTTTATCTGACCAGTGTAAAAATACACTCGATGTTTAGAGTGATCGAAGAATAAATCCATACTAGATGCAAAAAAAAGACCACAAAGAATGAAAAAAGCATAATATTTATTGATAATAAATACAAGAATTTACACATGTAACATCCCAAAGTTCTGTTACCAAATTTAAAATTAATAAAGTTACTTTTTATTGGATTTTTCTTGAGTTAGAGCTTACAATACAGCTGGTGAAGTTTTCATTAGTCTTCCTTGGTCCGTAAAGCGATTACTTGATCTCATGAATGCTGATCTATTGTTGCTTGTGTGATCGTCGGTTAACAGCATGATTGATCTTTTCATGGGAGGTCTGCCCTTCTTATTGGAAAATATGAATAATTTATTCGCATAGTATTCTGGATATTGAAAGTTTCCTGTTGCAAGTTCTTTAACATGTGAAAACTTTGACTTTTGTGTTTCTTTTGGGATTATTTCAAGTGTTGAAATTTAGTTCCCTTTGTTCTAAAAAGAATTAAAATCTTTCTATGTTGTCTTGTTATGTTTAAGCGAGAGATGGTAAACATAGAAGTTCATTGTTAAGGTATGAGTTATCAAGTCGGATCTGTGGCGTGTGCATGATTGGTCTTAACCCAGAACATTGGAATTGAAGTTGATTAATTTGATGTTGTCATAGAGTAATTACCTGATGGGTAGTAACTAAGAGTATGTCCATACTTAAATGGAGTCAGAAGGGTTATTAAAAGTATGTAACATTGATGAACTAGTTTGATCACCATGGGTGATAAATTTGGTAAGTTTTTTTTTTGGGTAAAATGGATTTGCGGGTCTCAACGTGTTAGTCTAACCCTTCGGGATGGTTAAGTCCAGAAGGTGTTAGATTATTGTCATAATGGCTGTTAATCTTGGAGTTATCTTTTATGAATATGTACTGATCATATGTAATTGCTAGGTGCAATTATTATGTATCGAAGTATGGTGTTGAGCATCCCTAAGAAGTGAACTGATGGGATGTAATTGGGATATATGTTTACGTGATGGTGGAGTGGTAGGATAATAGTATGTTTTGATGAGAGGGTTGATTATTGCAATTGTTTAGTTTGCTAAATCTGTTGGATTACTTGATCTCAACAGATTAATTTAACTGTGTAGGAAGGGAGAGATAAGGATGTATTTGACTGTTGTCTTAGTGGATAATAATCTGGAGGTTTCTTTGTAGGGCTACTTGATGATCCTACATTTGCTAGTGGGAATGCAAAGAGAGAGAGGACCACAAATTCTTCCATAACTGAATAACCGTTAAATGTCTATAATGACTGCTAGATTAGATTGGTGTGCACTAAATTGATGTTGAGCATTGTTAATAGGTTAATGATTGGAATTTAATAGCAACCTATTTATGTGTGTTTTACAAGGATAACCTGGGCAGCATGCCCTTGCTAAAAGATGGTTTATGTCGATAGCGTGGATTGTACTTTAGATACTCTCTTGACTAAGTTGAGTGTTGCAACTTTGTTAGAAAAGTATATACATATACATGAAATAGGTTATTGTGTTTCTTTTGGAAAGGTTGATGATGGGATAGTAAGGTGTGTTGGTTCATGCCAGGAGTGCATTATGATGTTAGAAAGATTAACAGTATATGGTTGTGAGAGTGAGGTTGACTCCTTTAGGAGGAGAATAATTTGATTGCCTTTCTTGATATCCCGTAAATGAAAATGTTTCGAGTTTTGCGGTTGTGATCATTTGGGTCTCATGATTTATGTGGTAGTTGAAACTGTTCCAAGTAAAATGACGTGTTGAAAGATTTTATTGGTTCTTAAGTGGTTCTTGTCGTTTGGTCTTAAGAACCTATCTTGTTCGAAATGGCAAAGTGTTGTTATATTCAAAGGATTATTTTCAGTGTTAAGGAAAGAGTGTAGTTGGAGTATTTGAGGATTGGAGTCAAGTTTTGTAACTTGCGGTTTAATTGAAAACGTGCTTAAACTTTCTATTTTTCCGCTCAAGAGTTGTTGAGTTTCAATAGAAATGTCTTATTCATTGGTTGATATGTGCTATTCTCTTTTTGAGGGGTACGCTATTGGAATATTTCTTTTGGTCTCATGCTCACTGCGAGGAGTAACGTTTTCCTGTGTGCCAAAACTTGTCCTTGTTTGTCTCTTCCTTTTGAGGAAGGATCAATAGATTTGTGTTACAAAGAATTAAAGCATAATCCGCAATTGTTCAGTGGTGGTCAAGTAATTGTAGTGGTGAGATTTTGGTACCAAGCTATTGGAGGAGTAGTAGAAGGTGAATCGGTTTTGATCTATAACTCTTGGAGAGAATTTGATTCAAATGGAATGTTTGTCGTCAAGTAAAATCGATTGGTGTTACGACCAAGTCGAACCTATAGTAAAGTGTAATCCCAGAACTTTGGTTCATGTTGAAATATTGGGATTATCGAAGGTATGGAAATCTTGATCAAGTTATAGAGTGTCACGATTGGGTTGTATTGCCAGGTTGTGTAGGTGATTCATGATGATGTGATTTAATGAGACTGGGATTATAAAGTAATTTAATCGCTGTTGCAATTAATGGGATAGTGTGAAATGTTGAGTTAATGTCAAGAATCAGTCTGATTGAGTAACCCTCTGAGAGTTAAAATCCTTGTAAAGGTAATTTCATTAGGAAAATATTTCCATGATGATGTTAATGAGCGAGTATGTTGGAATTGTGAGAACTTTAGGGAATCAATATGAGGATTTCCCTATCTTTTATATCAGAAGTTTGTTGTAAGAGTCTAGAAGTTAAATTTGGACTTTGCATTTTTCTATGCTAGGCCTTTAATCACCCAATGATTTTGTAGAGGAAATAGAATAAAGGGCAGATTTCGAATAATGAGATGATCGTTGATAGAACACTTTTGATGTAGTACATTAGTGGTGTACTGAGAATTCTAAGTTATTTATTCTTAAAAGTTTGAGGTGAAGTGATTGCATGAGATCTATTGTGAGGTGCATTGGGTGCCCTCTGTCAAAAAAAAAATAATTTTGTCAGTAGAAGGAGTTGTCTAGAGTGTTTCAGTAGGGTTCAATAGAGCCTCTATACAAAGGTGCGGATGATGTATTTCGGCTTGAGCATAGTTTTGAGTATGCCAATTTAAGAGATTTGAGCTCATGTGGTATGTGATGGCATGTGTAGTCCTTATCAGTTCAGAAAGAATAAAGGAAGTATTTGGTTTGGGCATTTGAGTGGTTGCTCTTTTGGTTTATGTGGTGTTTATTTGTAAACTGTCTCCTTGGAAAGCGGAAGGGATTTCATGATGAATCTTTGCTTCGAATTTGACCCTTTTGTGTGAAGTTGCCATTTCGTGGTTGCAATGAGAATCCATTATTCTCAGTGGGGTTACGTTATAAAAGAGTTGTTTAAAGCGAATTTTGCTATATGTTCCTAGTTAAAGGAGGTGCTCCTTGTTAGATGAAGAAACCGATTGAGAAGTGGGATAGGAATTCCATGTGGGTTGTGCATGTTATATGCTTTAGTAACAAAAGGGAAGTTGGCCCAGGGTACATTGACTTGTTTTCGACTATTGCGGGGATTATGAAGTGAGCGTATCACTTTGACCGTCTTGGGCCCATACGTGATGTATGCATCGTCGGTATGTTCAGTCTTTGAATGAGTACCTAAGCGATCAAGCTTGGGATTTCGATTAAAGCTATTGGCCAACGAGTGGGACCTTATTTATGAGTTTTGTGTGTTGAGAGAACCTGTAAAGGTCAAGACGAGTGTTGAGGTGTAAGATGTTGATATCCTTCGAGGTGAGATGGTCGCATATGTCCTAGAGGGAAGTGATTTAGGAGTTAAAAATCTCGCATGCGTGACCAAAATCCAAGGTTGTTCACATTGCGTACGTGTTGAATGTGATTAATTTCAGTTGTAGTGTTCTTGCGAATAGAACGACAAGTAGAATTCAGGGTCGAATTCTATTTAAGGGGGGTAGAATGTAATATCCCATTCAAATATAAAACATATAAGTGGCTAGTTCTAAAATTAAAAGTAATTAGAAAAGGAAAATTCAGAATTTTGGAGGAGTTTTAGAACTCGGGCCTTTGGCCCATAGCTCTTTAGGCCCATGTGGGGGGAACTAAACCCTAGCACCCTAATACTGTAGCACGGCACTGTAGCACCGCCGCCACTGTAGCACGGCGCTACTGTAGCGCTCCACTCTCCTCCGGTGCTTCCCCTGCAGATTGGCCGGCCATAAGGAAGAGGAAGGAGAGGGAAGAAGAGAGGAGGAGGGAGAGGAAGAAGAAGAAGGTGGGGGTGATCCTCACGAGGACTACAACGTGGTCCAGTGGGGGATTTTGTGGGTAAGATCGTGATTCTCAATAGCTAGTTCGGTTCTATAGATGTGTTTTGCTACCGATTAATCATTGTAGTATCCTGCTGTCGTAGATCGGTAGCACTGCAGTTCTGTTGATTCGCGAGATTGGGTTAGTTCCAGGCAGATTAAGTGTTTAGGGTCGCCTGGAGATAGATGGAGAATTTCGTTAGCTTTCTAGAAAGTATTAAATCATAATTATTGGATAAAGTATGAATTAGTTATGAATTTTGCAAGACTGGGTGCTAATTCAGTCTCAGGATTTGTACAGCGATCGTAGTTCTGTATATTAGAGTTTGGAGATGGCCGAATTTGGTCGGATGATCTCCATGAGATATTTAGATAACTTTATGATGATTCCAGGAAGGTAAAGTTCATAAATTTTGGACGGATAGATAAAAAGTTATGAATTTTTAAAGTTATTACTGTAATCTGTCCTTCTATTGTGAACAGAGGTGAAAGGCTTGGCTATTTGAAACCATTGTTGCACAGTGGGAATATTTTTTATAATTTTATTGAGATATCTGGTTTTCTGTAGTTTCCAGGGAGTCTTAGAACAATGAGTTTGGCTGTTCCAAACAAAAGTTATGATTTTCCCAAGTCAGAGATACCAAAGATGACAGAACGGTCTTCGGGATTAAAAACAAAGCATTAGATGTCGTATTTTGACCTTTCGGTCACCTGAGAAGTCGTAGCTAAGATTATGTTGATTCCAGGAAAATTGGATTCATGACTTTTGGAGTTTTGACTCAAAAGTTATGGATTTTTATTTAATAGCTGTCTGTTTGGATAGATTTGGATTTTGGGAGTATATCGGTTAATGTTCGGGTTTCGTTTAGGAACGATTGCTCTCGTTTTGTTCCAATGCATTGTTGTGCAAGTTTGGTTGATTTTTAGTATAATTCACGGTTGCCAGGTGGTGGTGAGCCCCGGGACTAGAGGTTTTCGTCATTGTCTTCCGTCTCACGGTTGAGGCAAGTACCTCGGTTGATTGACTTAATATGAGTGAATGGCATTGTTTGCTAATACTATGAGTATATGTGTTGTTCATGGTTGCTAAGATATTATGAAGGTTAATATTCAGGTTTTATAGTGTTACAAATTATGTGCTATTTATGGATGTTTGAAAATTATGAAGTCAATGATCATGAATGCTTGTAGTATGAATAGGTTTATTCATATGTGAGGTTGTTGCGAATGCATGATTATGATGATTTAAGATTTCATTCATATGCATCATGATGGCATATTGAAGGCTTGGTCATGTGATGACCAAGCAATCGTTGAGTCCCGTCATGATTATGACGGGCTAAAATCCCCATGCTCATGGAGCATGGGCTTTAATCCCCATACTTGTGGAGTATGGGCAATTGGTCCTGTGCTAGAAAGCGCGGCATGGGTATGCATCGACGGATGCATACTTTGTATTACCGTAAAATGCAAAAGAGAAAGAGAAAGAGAAAGTGTTTTTGAGCATCTTGCATAGCATGAGCATATGAAATGAGTGTTGTAAAGATTTTTGAATGGATGTGAATGATTACAGATTGCTTATGTTATTGTTGCCATTTATTGTACTTGCTTTGAGTCTTTGGGCTCACTCTTCTTTGTTGTTGTTTGTTTTAAGGTACCCTTTACAAGAACGGCATGCATGGGAGGGAATAAACCTAGAGTGGTTGCACAATGGCACGAGCTACTCACTATCGAATTGTTTAGAATGATAGTTTTTATAGTTGAAGGAATTTGATTAGAGAATTAATTATGATTACACCTCATGCTTGGATTAATTGTAATTATGATGGTTAGCATAGCTTGAATGCTTAAGATTATGTTTTAGTTGATTAGCATGTTGGATTTTTCTCTTATGGTATATTTGTCTGTTGGGACCTCCGGTATAGTTAACTATACAGAGGAGGTTCTGCCGGATTTTTAGAAGATTGTTCTAGTTTAAATTGATTATAGTTTAGTTTAGTAACATTCCGTGCTCTTGTTGAAATTTGGGGTGTTACTGATTAGTGACTTTCTGATATCGCCGCGATGGCGAAAAGATTCTCTATATCGTTAGACAACGACTAAAGCAGACATACCGGCATCAGTGAAGATAGTACGTCATACAGTTAGTAAGGAAACCATATCGTTGAGTTGTACAATGTCGAAGAGGAGCGACCAACATGGTAGAAGAAGACATCGAGCAAGTATAATATCGTCATGTGTATATACATGTATGCTTCCATACGAATATAAATACAAGCGTGCATAAACAAAGGAGCAAAGAGCTCAGAGTAGAGAAGGTGCAATAGTAAGGAGTAAGCTCGGGGCCACCAGAGAGAGTGCGGAAGGTGTCCCCGGCAAGGATCAACGATATTTGCACGTATGCGTGTTGATGCCACAACAGTTAGTATTAAACAATAATTGGAGAGAAGTAGAAGATAACTATGTGGTAGAGTATTGCAACGGAAGGGGTAGTAGCTGAGAGATATCGATCAAGAATTGGGCTTGCTGTTGAAGATTGAAGCGGAAAAATTGTGGCAGGGAGAAGAGATAGAAGACACACGGTTCGGTAGGGCAACCGACACGAGAGAAGATAAGTTCAATGTAGGTCACCCATAGTGCATCGGTGTATACGTGGGCAAGGTACTCTAATACCATGTAAACTAATAAGATAATTTGTTGTATATATAATCAACGTATTGCTTCAAATTAACAGAGGTACATGTGCATGCAAATATTTTGGAAAAGAGTAACCAGTGGAGAGAAAAATAAGGGCAAGCAGCTACATTATGCATATATGATGGAGAGTGGTTAATTTATTATGCTAGAGATTTTCTTCTATCAAAACTAATACATCTGTTACGTTCCTTAAGATGTGTTTTTCTTCAAGTTTCTATTGTCATTTATAATGTTTATGATATCTTAAAAATCTAAATAGCTACGAGATACGTAAACATATTCTCAAGCATCTAAGTTATATTATTTGACATTAAAAACTTTAAAAAAAATCTAGCCGCGCAAATGCGCGGGACACCTTGCTAGTTTTATTTTAAAGTTAACCCTCGGCGCACTTTATTTCCAATTCTGACCCCTTTGGTCACGCTACCACCCGTAGCATGACAAAATAACACTGTCACGCCAGCCCGTATCTGGGACAGGCTCTTGTCACGCCACCACTCGTGGCATGACAGTGTTGTTTGATCACGCCACGACTAGTGGTGTGACTAAAAGTGATATTTAGCGGAATTATCCTATGGCGTGACAGCGTTGTTTTGTCACATCACGGATGGTGACATGACTAAATAGGTCAGAATTGGAAATAAAGTGCGTGGAAGTTAACTTTAAAATAAAAATTAAAAAGGAGTTAAATAATTAAAAGAAAATGGGTAGCGGTAGCCTCTCTTTACTGCAGCCATAAATTATCCCCCTTCCCACAATGAGAATTTCGGAAGACCGGGCAGCAGTACACCAGCAGAAGCAGCAGAATGGAGGAAACTTTTAAAGCAGCAGCAGGGTCGCATTGCATTTGCATGTCACAGCCAGCGTAGCATACCTTGGCTTTGCATTGCGTTGCACAGATGCTCCCCTCTCTCCCACCCCTGCCTGCCACCCCATTAATACCAACCCCATCTCCCTCCCACTTCACTGCACTCCTCCCTCGCCTCAGTTCCCCTTCCCTTCCTTTTGCCCCCCTACCTTCCAACCATCCAAGAAACCCCAACCCCAAGCCAAAAACACAAAGCAAGAAGCTGACATAGTGTGGTGCTACTACTACTACACCAAAAGCTGCACACAGACAGATTCAGATTGGATTGGGTTAACCACCCAAGAAGTGCTACACATTGCTCGCTAGGCTATGAAGGGGGAAGAGGAGGCCAAGAACGAGAGGAAGGCCGGAGCCGGAGGAGGCGGCGGCGGTGGAGCAGGTAGTAATGTTTGTGGTGGCGGCGGCGGCGGCGGGAATGGGAGGAGGAGGTGGAGGGGAGGCGGCGGCTACAGGCAGAACCCGATCATCCAGGCCTACCCGGCGCTCCTGCCGTTGCCGATAAACGCCGGTAACGCGCATATTAATGCCGCTGTCTCGCTGCCTCTGCCGCCGCCGGTGCTGCTGTACCTGCACCCGCCGCCGCCTCTGCTGCCCCTGCTTCCCAAGGCTGCCGCGGCCGCCACGTGCTTCGGGAAGCCCAAGGGGGGCGCGGCGGCGCAGAGGGTGCCAATGTGGAGGCACAAGCCACCGAAGAAGCCGCCCCCGCCGCCGCACGCCGTCACCGCCGCACTGCTGCCGCTCCCGCAGGGTAAAGCGCCTTTTCTTGGTTACCTCCCGCATCCTTGTGTGACCGATTAAGAGCTCACAGTGTGTGTTTGTACTTTCTACTAGTAGTTCATATATACTGGCTGCTGTTGTTGCATTGTTGGTTTCTTGATCAATGTGTGCTAGTTTTTGTAGTTTTTCTTCTTCTTTTCTGATGATGATGGTAGACTGGTAGTTACATGTCAAGTACTAGCGTTTTCTGTATAGTAACTTACTGATTAGTGTCTTGTCATACAAAGATAACGAGGTACAGTATTTTTGGTCCATGCTACAGTGCTGGATGGCAAGAGGAAGTTTTTGCGTATTAGTCCATTGGTTTCTTAGAAAGCTTGTGATTTTATGGGTTCCTACTTAGGATTATATGTTTTCCTGCTGCCCTTTTTTTTTATCATATATTTGGGTTGATCAGCATTCCTTGAGAAAGGGTGATACAAGAATGTTTTATCTCAGAGAGTGAGACACAACCAAAGCTCTATTTGTGCTACTATGGATGATACCTTTCTTTTGACAGTTAGTCCCCTTTCCCCCCTCAAAAAAGGGCCATGGTTATCTTTTCGGACGATCTGTTTAACAAATGTACCATTATTTTTTTCTTCCTTTTTTTTGGGGACAATGATGTACCATTATCTTGGTGTTTGTGTTATCTATTCGCTGCGTTATTCCACTTGTTCTAAAATATTATTTTTACCACTAACCTCTCCTTTTGACTAAGAAGTTTCTTTTCCTGAGACTTCAATCAGTAGTATAGATGTTTAGATTCTCTGGAAGGACATGACAATATCAATTTTCTAACAGATGCCAAGGCGTTGCAGCAGAAGTGCTTCATACATGAGAAGAGAACATCTGACATCGGAATGAATCATGTAAACACCCATCAGAAGTCTTCTACCACTCCACAGGGAACTCCCATTGCACGGAGACCTGACATGGGTGGGGTTGAGGGGGCTGTAATTCCTCTTTCTGCAAACCATTTCCTTGTGCGGTTCGATCCCGGTCAGAAGATTTTCCATTACGATGTTGACATATCCCCACATCCATCGAAGGAAACAGCAAGAATAATCAAGAAGAAGCTAGTTGAAGAAAATTCAAGTGTTCTCTCGGGCGCAATGCCTGCCTTTGATGGCCGCAGGAACCTATATAGTCCTATTGAGTTTCAAGAGGACAGGGTTGAGTTCTTTGTCAGTCTCCAAGTTGCATCAGCAAGACATTCAGCAGTTAAAGAGAATGGCCACATGCTTGAAAAGCAGAAATTTAAGCTTTTCAAGGTGAACGTTCGATTGGTTTCAAAACTAAGTGGTGAAGACTTGAACAAGTATTTGAACGAAGAAAAGGATGGCATCCCTCTTCCTCAGGATTACCTCCATGCATTGGATGTCATCTTGCGAGAAGGTGCAATGGAAAGTTCCATTCCGGTAGGTCGGTCTTTATATGCACGCTCCATGGGAGAAGCAAGGGACATCGGTGGTGGGGCTGTTGGATTAAGAGGTTTCTTTCAGAGTCTGAGGCCAACCAAGCAAGGTCTTGCCCTTAATGTTGACCTCTCACTCACAGCGTTCCATGAGAGCACTGGCATAATTGCATACTTGCAGAAGCGCTGTGACTTCTTGAAGGACCTTTCACAGAACAAAACTAGGGCTTTGTCAGAAGAGGAGCGGAGGGAGGTGGAGAAAGCATTGAAAAACATTCGGGTTTTTGTGTGCCACCGTGAGACCGACCAAAGGTACCATGTGCATAGCTTGACTGAGGAGACAACAGAAAACCTCAAATTTCGAGACCGAAGTGGGAAGGATCTTATGGTGGTGGATTACTTCAAGGAGCACTACAGCCATGATATACAATTCAGGAACCTCCCTTGCTTGCAGATTGGTAGGAGTAAGCCATGTTATGTGCCAATGGAGCTTTGTGTAGTTTGTGTGGGCCAGAAGTTTCTTGGCAAGCTCTCAGATGAACAAACCTCCAAGATTCTCAAAATGGGGTGCCAAAGACCAAGTGAAAGAAAGGGAATCATAAAGGGTGTTGTCGAAGGAGCATTTGTTGCAAAAAGGTTTGGTTCTTCATTCTTGTCATATTATGTTTTGTAGCAGTAGTAAACTATAAAAGTCATCTTTTTTCCAAAACTACTCTGTCATACAAATGTAATCATAGCTACCTTACTTTTCTTGCAGTAATTCTTATGCTGATCAATTCAATCTCCAAGTGTCAAAGGACATGACTCAACTCTCTGGGAGGGTTCTCTTGCCACCAAAACTAAAGCTTGGCAGTGGAGGGCGCATTAAGGATGTAACACCAGACCGATTTGATCGGCAATGGAACTTGCTGGACAGCCATGTTGCTGAGGGCTCCAAGATCAAGAGCTGGGCCTTGATAAGCTTTGGTGGTACCCCGGAGCAGCACTCTTGCATTCCAAAGTTTGTCAACCAGCTATCAAGTCGGTGTGAGCAGCTTGGAATTCTTCTAAACAAGAAAACTGTTATAAGCCCATTGTTTGAGCGGATTCAACTCCTCAATAATGTGGGCATTTTGGAGAGCAAGCTCAAGAAAATTCAAGAAGCTGCCTCAGGCAACCTGCAGTTGCTGATCTGTGTCATGGAGCGGAGGCACCGAGGCTATGCTGATCTGAAGCGGATTGCTGAAACATCCATTGGTGTTGTGACACAATGTTGCCTTTACTCCAATTTAAGCAAGCTGACCTCTCAGTTCTTGGCCAATTTAGCGCTGAAGATGAATGTGAAGCTTGGTGGATGCAATGTTGCCCTCTACAACAGCTTGCCATGCCAAATTCCTAGAATATTTTCGGACGAGGAGCCGGTGATGTTCATGGGTGCTGATGTTGCACACCCACATCCACTTGACGACTTGAGCCCATCAGTGGTCGCTGTAGTTGCAAGCATGAATTGGCCTTCAGCAAATAAGTACATCTCCAGGATGAGGTCACAGACACACAGGAAAGAAATCATTGAGCAGCTGGATGTGATGGCTGGTGAACTACTTGAGGAGTTCCTGAGAGAAGTCGGCAAGCTCCCAAGTAAAATCATATTCTTCAGAGACGGTGTGAGCGAGACACAATTCTACAAGGTGTTAAAGGAGGAGATGCATGCAGTGCGCATGACGTGTTCGAGGTACACAGGCTACAAGCCCTTGATCACGTTCATCGTAGTTCAGAAGAGGCATCATACTAGGTTCTTCCACAGGGAGAAGAATGGCAGCTCGACGCACTATTCTGATCAGAACATACCACCAGGGACAGTCGTGGACACCGTGATCACGCACCCAAGGGAGTTCGATTTCTACCTGTGCAGCCACTGGGGCACAAAGGGGACAAGCCGGCCGACTCATTACCACGTTCTGTGGGATGAGAACAACTTCCAGTCCGACGAAGTGCAGCAGCTGATACACAATCTTTGCTACACTTTTGCGCGCTGCACCAAGCCAGTCTCTCTTGTTCCGCCGGCGTACTACGCACATCTCGCTGCATATAGAGGCAGGCTGTACCTTGAGAGGTCAGATTCAACGGCCACCAGCCGTACAACTCTGTACAGAGCTACTCCATTGCAGACTACGCCACTACCTAAGCTCAGAGACAGTGTGAAGAGGCTCATGTTCTACTGCTGATCTTCTTCCTCGAATCTCATGATTAGAAATAGTATTTCGCGTGATATCTTCTTCGTATATTGCCCATCCTCTTCTTCAGTATTCTGTATTTGTCCGCATTTTGGAACATGTATAGTGTTCCAGGACAGCAATCCTGTGCATGATAATACCTCACAGTAGTTGGATGTTGGTACCTGGTAATATTATGCGAAATTCTGATACCAAACTGTTTGCAGTCCAATAGATGTACTGATGTTGAAGTTGGGGCTTTGCATTTTGTACTATCTGGACAGTGACATTGGTCCTGGAGTTGAAGATACTATTTGCTGTCGCCTGTCGTTTTGCAATTTTGATTCTGATAACTGTTTTGCAGTGGCACTAAAATGTTCCGGCCGTGCGAAATAATTTCTGGCCTTAGGGAGTAAACACGTTGTAGACCATGCATATAATTTGCTTGAACCTGGTCTAAAAAAAACTTACTTTTTGTAGTCCTGCGCAAACATGCACCAATTGATAGTTAATGATCACTTCAACGGATAGAATGGTAAAAACACTCACCATTGCTCATTCCAGATTTTGTAAAAACATTGGATTTTTCTTTTTGCGAGGAAGAATATGGCCACGTTTGGAACGTACGAATGTCACAAGAATTTCACATGAAACACTCCAACTCCCACAGGAATTGGGAAAATTATGGTGTTCCAAACGTGGCCTACATTGGACTTTTTACCAATCAAAACTAAACATCTAAAAAGAGTTTGTGTATCTCACAACTATAAGTGGAGCAACTAAATGATAAAAAGACAGGTGCTTCCAGACTTGAAATGAAAAAAAGCCTGTCTGAAGTTCAGAGCATAAACTGGCATGGTATTGGTTAGCATATAAATTTATAAAATAGAACCTAAAATTGACACCAGATCAACATTAATTAAAGAGCAAAGATGTGATGGGGAGGGTCAGAATTCTTAATCAGAGAAAGGTTTTTCTTCCTATTTGGGCATCCTAGGCTGTAGCAGTGTAGCATAATAAGGTTAAACCAGACGGCAGACTGTTTGTCCTGGAAAAGATGTGGTTTGATGTGCATGAGTTGTACTTTCTGCACAGCATCATGTGGGGTACTGCGCTGTTGGCAGCTGCACTGCAGGGAGGCATTTCAATTCACTGTCGGTGAACCTCCCCACCCTTTTTGTTTCCCGTGGTCCCAAACATACGGTGAATCTGAGCTGGATATGTTTTTTTAAGAGATTTATTTTACTAAATGTACTTGTTTAAACATAGGAGTAATACTAAAATAAATCTCTTTGCAGGGACAATAAAATCTTAGTAGTAGTAAAACATTTCTCATAATTAACTAGATTCTAATATCACACAGCACAGTAACATTATATGGCACAAAACTACAACTTTAGTGATGAAACTATCAGCTTACTGTAACATTTGTTTCAGATTTCATAGAGTTACACCTTTAGCAAGCAAATTTTTCGTAGATGTGCAACTCCATTATCAGCCAGGCCTCCTGACAAGGGGGTCCCACCTATCATTCTCACATGTTAGGTCGGGCCGTTAACGGGTGCCACGTGGGCAAAGACATGACAGTTACGCGGGCAAAGACATGACAGTTCCTGTAGTGCATAAACAGACAGAGAGGGAGTGATATAGGGCGGCGCCCAAGGGCACATCGTGGCATGGTTAGGGTCGGCAAGGGGAGGTGACGATGTCCCTTGTCTCGAGCATCAAGCCGCTCAGAACAGCCACATCCATCCTCATCATGCCCAAGTCTAGCGGAGGCGGCGCCCGCTTGATCTCATGTCTTGCTCCGGTGAGCCCATCCATATTCCGTCCACATCACAGCGTGTTCCACACCGTAACCCTTGTTTCCCCTCAAATCAATTTCCGATTTCCCCTGCTTCCAGGCTGCAGTTTGGAGTTGTCTTCCCTTGTACTAGTTCAAGCTGCCATAGCGTCGCCGTACTCGATCTCCCTCCTCCTTTCTTCTCCGGGTAAGCCAACCGCGTCACTTCATGCTCTAGAGCTAAGAAAACATGTTAGGCTAGCCATCTCATCGCCAAGCTGGCCGTACCGCCGTAGCAGCACGGGCTTCGCCACGCCGTCGTTGATCGCGGTTTCTAGGCTAGCGCACAACACCATCCTTGGTATGGTTTACACGATTAGGTTTGCGTTTGTCAGTAGATGCTTAGGCCACACTTAGTTTTTGGAGTTGCACATTTGTGGGAAAAAAATTTTGCTAACGGTGCATCTATATGAAACCCAAAACAAATGTTGCAGCAAACTGATAGTTTTACCACTAAAGTTGCAGTTTTATGAAATTTACTCCTTTTTTTAAGACACAGTAGAGGGCCCTGAAGAATCTAGACCCGCCATTATGTGTTAATGGAGTTTTGGTGATTAATGATAAACCTAATTGTGAGACTAACTCTTCTATTTATTATATCATGTTTAGTCTCATTTGGATATAAAGGTGAAAATAAAAAAAGGTATGCATTTCGACATTATAATTCACATATCCTCGAATACATTTAACTTGTGTAGTTAACATATTCTTGTGAGTATATAACACTTGTGTAGTCTAAATATACTTCTATGTGAGTATAGCATAACTTGTGTAGTTCTTGTGTACTCACATATCCTTGAATATATATAACTCGTGTAGTTAATATATTCATGTGTGTAGATGAGACATGTGTGCTCATATATCCTTTGAGTATATATAACTTGTGTAGTTATATATATTCATATGAGTATATACAACTTGTGTAGTGCTTATATACTCATACCAATCTATATTCAATTATTTGCTATTGAAGTGATTATCATCAATTGCCAAAGAGGGAAAGATTGTGATATCTTGTCCCAAACCATTATGAGCTAATGGTATGGTGTGGTAATTAATGATAATCATATTGTTGGAACTAACATTTTCTATGAGTTGTGTGAAATAGGTTATGTTCCATGTGGTTGATGATTTGGGATGACATCATGTGTTGATGGTCATCAAGTCAAGAGCTTGGTGTAAAGGATGCATCATGTGTTGATGTGCATCAAGTTCAAAGATAAAGGAAATCATCGTGTGTCGATGATGTTCATGAAGAAGATAAGATCATGTGTTGATCAAGTCAAAAGAAGCTTCATCATGTGTTGATGAAGGGCAAGCAAAGGATGTCATCATGTGTTGATGAGCATCAAGTCAAGAACCCGGAGTTGAAGCAAGGATGTGCATCATCAAGCTTCAAGAAGTTACTAAAGGCAAAGGTATGGCTAGCTAGGGCTAAGGATGTGTTCCTAGTCTTTTACCGGTCTCGGTGTTTGGTTGGGAGACCGGATTGCTAGTATAGGTCGCCGTACTATTAAGAGGGGTCTTTGTCTAGTAGCTTGAGTTAGTCATGTGTTGATAGCTCATCTTGGTTGCTCTATGCTCTTTAAAGGATGTTGCTATTTGCAAATGTGTTTTGCAAATAGTTTAAGCTAAGTGCTTATTTGTTGTAGCATGTGACTAGTTTGCAAATGTGTTTTGCAAATAGTTGTAGTCCATGTACCTTATCCTTGTTTAACATGTTGCCAATATTTGTGAATGTGTTTTACAAATAGTTGTGGCTCATGTTTAGTCCTTGTAGCATGTGACTTAGTTTGCGAATGTGTTTTGCAAATTGTTTAACTCCATGTACCTTATTCCTTGTGGTATTGATTCTAAAAAGTTGGCAAATATGTTTTGCAACTTGTTGAGAATCATGCATTTGTCTTGTGTTTGCATCACGTATCAATTTGGCAAATGTGTTTTGCAAAATTGAGTTGAAACGAATGCAAACTGTGCTTTCTGTTGAAAATCGGTAGTACCAGCATGTGTTGCGCGGAACTACCGCCTTGCGGTATGACCGATGGTTCCTTGGCGGAACTACCACACCTGGTGAGCATGTGTTGCTCTGAGGTGGTGTGGTAGTTCCGGCGTTGATATTGCGGAACTACCGTGAAGCGGTAGTACCGGCCATGTGTGGCGGTACTACCGGAGGTTGTTCGGAGCACCGCGCATGAGGCATTAGATCTTGATCTAATGGTCCAGATTAGCGTGAGCGTTCGGACCATCCGAACGGCTCTTGAATTCAACGGTTAAAACCCGTGGTCCGAACGGCCCTCTTGATCCCAACCGTCCACATGTCAAGATCATGTGTTGGTCTACGCGCGAGTGGAGCGGTAATACCGGCACTGTGTGCGCGGTACTACCGCACGTCGGTAGGTCCGGCGTTTTTCGTGCAGTATGGAAATTCCAGTAGCGTTGCAGTTTGTCTTGGCTCGCTTTGGAGTAGCGCGGTAGTACCGGCTCTTTGTGAGCGGTACGACCGGCTCGCGGAACTACCGTTCATATGTTGACGGTACGTAAATTCCAGTACCAGTGTAATCTGGTTCTTAGCCAATTTTGTGCATGTGTTGCTCTCTTTGGCTAAGCGGTAGTACCGCAATATGTTGTGCGGAACTACCGGTGAACGGAACGACCGTGTATGTGTTGGCGGTTGTTCCGAAGCTCTTTGCAACGGCTAGTTTTATAGCTGTTATTGTGCTTGCGGTAGTACCGGACTTTCAATGGCGGTAGTACCGATTGTCCCGTTATTTTCTGGGACTTTGTTTCCAACGGCTAGTTTGGTTGTGTGGGCTATATATACCCACATTGGCCGTGTGTGGAAGGTTGCTGGTTAGATTGTGAAGGACTTGGCATGTGTTGCAAGTGCCTCACTCATTCCTTTGAGCAAGAGCTGCCCTCTCTACTCTAGTGTGCATGTGTTGTACTTAGTGAGTGATTGAGAGCAAAACCCTAAGTGCATGTGTTGCCTTAGGTTGTGGATTTTGTATCCATAGATCTTTGACACTTGATTGGTTCAAGTGAAAGTTAGAGACTTGTTACTCTTGGTGTTTGCCGACACCTAGACGGCGTGGTGGCGTCGTTGCGCCGGTGAGCTTCTCAAAGAAGATTGTGAGAAGACCCGGGCGGTTTGTGAGTGGTGTGGTGGTCGCCATCTCCGGAGTGGAGCAAAAGCAACCCTAGTGAAGCGAGGTGTTGATACCTCGGAGGAAGGCTTAATTCGTGGAGCCGGCCCAATTGGTTTGGGTTTCCCTCAACGTGGATTAGGGGAGACCGGCAAGTCTCCGATCACCACGGGAAAACATCGACGTATCATTGTGGTTTGATTACTTGTGCTTTACATTGTGCAATTTACATTACTTGTATTTAAATTGCTTAATTGTATGTGTATGATTGCTATCATTTATATAGTCTCATATTGTTGGTGCACTTAGTTGAACCTAGTCGATTTAGGCTTTAATTGTGCAAAACCGTATTTGTATTAGCTTCCGCATTAGAAATTGGTTTTAGCCAAAGAAGTTTTATAACGCCTATTCACCCCTCCTCTAGTCGGCCATCTCGATCTTACAAGTGGTATCAGAGCTTGGTCTCTCATTTATTAGACTTAACCGTCTAGAGAGTAAAGGATGACGACTAGAGATTTAGTGCACCTTGGTGAAGCACCTAAATTTGATGGCACAAATTATGCTCATTGGAAAATCCACATGTCATGTTATTTTAAGGCCATAGGCCTAAATATATGGCGGATTGTAGATGTTGGCTTTTCTCCTCGATTGGATCAATTTGCTCCAACAAAAGAGGAAGAGAAATGCTTACATCTCAACGCTCAAACAATTAACGCCTTATTTAGTGCTTTGAGTGTAGATGTGTTTGATGCCATATGCGATCTCAAGAATGTTCATGAGATGTGGACCCATCTTCAAGAATATTATGAAAGGTCCACTTCCACTAGCGATGATTGCATAGAAGAATGGACGTCGGGAGAAGAATGCTCAACCTCTAGCTCCGACGATGATGAATCCTCAACTCCATCAACATCGCCTCATTGCTTTATGGCAAAAGGTAAAAAGAAGGTAAATAATGATGACGATGATAATGATGAGCCTTCATATGATGAGTTGATTGATATACTAGAAGAGCAAAATGTTTTTATGGGAAAGGAGGTTTCAAAATTCAAAGCTTTGAAGAAAGAATTTAACTTGCTTCAAGAAAATTATGAAGTTTTAAAAAATGAACATGAAACCCTCCTTAAAAGTTATACTAGCTCTAAAGTGGATATAGGACTTACATGTGATCTATTAGATGATTTGCCTTGTATTGCTCCTACCCCTTGCAATTCATCTAAAATTAATGTATCCACTTCTTGCGATGACTTAATTGATATGCCTTGCTGCTCAAATATGGATGCTCCTATTTCCTCTCTACTTGTTGAGACTAACCTTGTAGAGGAAAACAAAAAGCTCAAGGCCTAAGTATCAAGTTTGAAAAATGACTTGAATAGAAGCTATAAAGGGAAGGCCACTCTCGATGAAATATTGAGCAAGCAAATATGCTTACAAGATAAGAGCGGCATTGGATTTACTCCCAAGAAGAAGAAGGAAAATAGCAAGATGAGGCACAATGCAAGACACACGAAGAATATTAAGTGCCTTAATTGTTATGAGAAGGGTCACATTTCCTCCGTGTGTCCTAATAAGGAAAACGACAAGGGAGGACTTGGTTTCGTCACCAAGAAGAAGATGAAGAACATCCCAAAGCAAAATGGAAGACAATTCAAAAATATCAAGTGTTTTGGATGCAAAAAGAATGGTCACATTGCCTCAGTGTGCCCAAATCAAAAGGATGTCAAGCCAAGACATTCAACAAAGAGGCAAACCGGAATTGAGCAAGATAAGAGACATCAAGGGGAAGCAAAAGCCCTACTTGCTACAATTGCCGGGAGAAAGGACATTTTAGTAAGGAATGTCCCAAAGGTATCACTCCTAAGCCAATTATTTATAATAATCATTATTTGCTTAGGAAGGATAGACATGGCAATGTGTTTGCTAGGAATGTTACTTTACATAAAACTAATGCTAGGGCCATTTGGGTGCCCAAATTCATTGTAACTAACATTCAAGGACCCAACCGAGTGTGGGTACCAAAATGTGCTTAAATGCTTAATAGGTACTTGGAGAAGGCATTGGAGCTTTGGCTAACATGAAGAGGTAGATTTCACCATGTGTGAAATTGGAGCCAAGCTTAAGGATAATCAATTCATATCATAAGCCAATGCCATTTCGGTAACAAGTACTTACATTGAAGTATTTAGACCCTTTATCTTGTGTAGGTTACATTTCATGTAAAATCTTAAAAGGGTGTTCTTGCTCATGTTCATAGTCTTGATTATTAATCTTGAGCAAGATAGATGTGGCACATAAAGGGGGAGTGGTAAATCATGAACATGTATATTACATCCCTATGTGTGCCCAAATTAATTAAGTGCTAGTATTATTTTCAAAAATAAGCCTTTTAGCCAAAAGTCAAAATCTTGAAATTATTAGTATAATCTTTGAAAAACTAGTTGCAAAATGTATAAAAATGCTATTCAAATGTTTTACAAAAGTTTTTGGTTCAAGAAAAACCTATTTTAAGTGAAAATGAGTTTCTAGCCAAAATCCTAGATCATAGAATCTTGTTTCTAACCTAAACTAGATTTTTGTGTAAAATCTATTCTAAAAGGAATTTGACATTTGTCCCAAAAAGAAAATCCTAGAGTTGGCTATTCTAAACAATTTTGGTATTCAAAAGATTTCCAAAAGACCAACTCATCAAAAGTTATTTGATTTCAAAACTCATCCAAAATACTAGTTTGACCATAAAGGTCACTTTCTAGCACTTAAGTGAGTTTTGCCATTTGAACCAAAATTATTCACATGAATAGGTCCATAATGGTATTTATGACTCATACATGCAATTGGATACATTAAATTCTGTAAATTGTTTAGTTGTGAAAATTTGGCTCTTTCAAAGAAGTGTTTTTCGAAAATAAAAGTTTGATTTGCAAAATCAAAAATCTAATTTATAAAAATTATGTTCTTAAAGCTTATATCTGTTATCTATTGCATAATGATCCTAAATGTTATTTAATTGAGTGCAAAAACTTGGGATCATTTGCAAAAGTACTATTCTCTGCTAAATTCTGGAAGTCCCAGGATAATCGGTACGACCGACGTTTATCAAGCGGTATTACCGCGACGCGGTACTACCGGAGGTATAAGTGCGTTACTACCGCATAGGTTGGTGAGCGGGCATTAACTGCTGTGGTTTTACCTTATCCTCTCACCTCCTTTTCACCGAAAGGAACTACCGCTCCCACTTCCTTCGCCGCCGCCTCCAAGTCTCTCTCTCTCTCCCGAAACAACACCCTAATCCACTTCGAAATCTTCAAGTTTCTTCGGGATTCCTTCAAACCCTGTCGATTTCTTGCATCTCTAGGGTTTCACTCCCTCATTCCATAAGGTAAAAACTTCCTCAATCCTTGTTTTTACCCGCATTTGGAAACCCTAGGTCTTGTTTAGGGTTAATATTAATTGTGAATGTAGATGATCTGTGCGGATTCTGTTGGGCATATCGGTATAATTGATGTTCTATGATGTTCATACATCCATTTCATGGAATCAATCCAAAAGAAACATCAAATTTCATTGAATTTTATGCCCTCAGAACTCAGTCTGGAATTGCGGTACTACCATTGTCTCGAAAGCGCAGATTACTACGCGATCACGGTCATCGCCCAAGAACGGTGGTACTACCGTTTATCCTGACAGATCAAACAGATTTTATCTCATTCAAATTAATCCTACTTGTTTGATCTTGTAAACTTCCTTTTAATCTATTCTATCTATTTGAAGATGCCGAAATCAAGGGGTACATTTCGCAAATCAGTTGGTGGCACTCGAGGCCAATCTTCTTCTCGTCAATCCAATCGAAAATCAAGAAATCTCGAAGTTCGACAAAAGGAAATAATGACAGAGGTAAAGGGCTCTTGATGACTCGAAGATGAAATGAACTCACTCAATCAGAAGTGAGGCAAAGACCACAAGTGATGAAGAAATGGATGTTGATGAGGAACAAGAAATTGATTTGAGGACCATTTCACCGATGACTACGCGATAATGCGCCACAAGAATCAATTCAAACTTCCCAGGTCTTCTCTTGATCTCAGATTCCACACAAAATTTCAAGAGCAAATTTATGAGCAATGTTATGGCCCAGATAAGAAATTTGCTGATCAAATGGGCTCATTTGAATAACTTGGATAAATATGATGGTGCATATCGACTGTTTCAAAGAGCTAGTCTCTATCACCTAGTAGCCCCGAGGAGTGATTACAATGAGGAGATCATCGACAATTTTATGCTACGCTTTATATCTCTCGATTTCGATGAATTATCTTGGATGACAGGGACAAGAGTTTTGTCCTGCACTAAACATGATTTTGAGCTTGCACTTCATATGGAATCAAACAATCATGAGAAGGTTTATGATAGCCTTGCCCTTCCTGTTACAGCTTGGACTGAGTTTTATGATCCCACTATCAGGTATACTCCAGGAAAGATTCATGGACTGAAACCTTTCCCTAGTCTGATTAATAGAATTATTAATCATACTATTTTGCCTAAGAGTGGAAATTTCGATGCAATAAGAGGGCATGCTTGGAACATAATAGAGCTGATCTTGGAAGGCAAAAAGTTTATGTGATTGATGTTATTATCAGAGGGATTGCCTCCTCCAAAAATGACAGAGTCAAGAGAATTTATCATGCTCCTTATATTATGGCTCTGATAGTGAGGCAAACTGGCTACAGAGGAGGATTAGGGACAGTCCATAAGGCTTATAAACCAAGAGAAAATCCCCCTGTTCAGTTCTTGGGTCAGCCAGCTCAACAAGAGGAGCAAGTGCAACATGAACAGCAGGAAGAGGAAGATCAAGGGGCAGCAGCTCATATAGAAGGCCAAGTTTCTCTTGCTCAAATTCTCCAAAACCAGCAATTGATCCTCAATAATTTGCAAGAGATGAGAGATTTTCAGCTGGAGATGAAGACAGCCCAGCTAGCATTCCAGGAAGAGACAAACAGCATATTTAATGCCTTGATTGATTGTGTGAACTCCTTAGGTCCCTGGCACTATGCTCGTCGTCGACTCAATTCACCGCCAAGGCCTCCCTCTTCCTCAGCTGTAGTTCCTCAAGCTCCATCTACTCGGGCTCCTGTTGTTCCTCCTCCTCAAGATGCAGCCCCTCAAGACCAAGCTCCTATTTCTGTTCAAGACCCTGCTGATTCTCTTTGATGTCAAAAGGAGAGAAGAAGAAGACCAAGAAGGCTTAGGAAAGATTTAGAGGAAGAAAGATCTTTTGCTATATTATATATATGGATTATGTTGACTTATGGTTAAACTCTTGTGTGTGTAATAGTTTAACATTTTGGTTCTATTGTCACTATTGAACATGATGATTAATGATGCTTATGCTTTATTGAATATCTGTGGCTGAAATATGATTGTGATTAAAATTATTGATGATTGCATGATTATATTTCATGATTATCTATTGTCATGCCTTTTTGAATCCATTTTATAGAGGAAACTCCGTCAAAATTTTCTTAAAATCTCTACATATGCATAATCTTCACTTCACATCCCACTATGCATATATTTAGGGGGAGTTTTTACCTCTATGGAGATTGTTTGGAGAAATATTTCACTACTCAAATTAAAATGATTTCTTCTGCCTAGCTCATAAGTTTTTGCAAAGACTCCTCTTGGATCAATTTTTTGAGATCTCTTTTCGGTGATTAATGCCAAAAGGGGGAGAAGTTATGGGGAGAATTTGTATGATTTGTATGAGCTACATTTGGATGAATTTACCAAATACCAAAAGGGGAGAACAAAGGTTTCAATTTTCACATCATGTTGTTAAAATGTGTTCATTCTTATCATATGATTGATTTATATCCAAATGTTGATATTTATATGGGGTTTGTCATCAATCAGCAAAAAAGGGGAGATTGAAGAATCTAGACCCGCCATTATGTGTTAATGGAGTTTTGGTGATTAATGATAAACCTAATTGTGAGACTAACTCTTCTATTTATTATATCATGTTTAGTCTCATTTGGATATAAAGGTGAAAATAAAAAAGGTATTCATTTCGACATTATAATTCACAAATCCTCGAATACATTTAACTTGTGTAGTTAACATATTCTTGTGAGTATATAACACTTGTGTAGTCTAAATATACTTGTATGTGAGTATAGCATAACTTGTGTAGTTCTTGTGTACTCATATATCCTTGAATATATATAACTCGTGCAGTTAATATATTCATGTGTGTATATGAGACATGTGTGCTCATATATCTTTTGAGTATATATAACTTGTGTAGTTATATATATTCATATGAGTATATACAACTTGTGTAGTGCTTATATACTCATACCAATCTATATTCAATTATTTGTTATTGAAGTGATTATCATCAATTGCCAAAGAGGAAAGATTATGATATCTTGTCCCAAACCATTATGAGCTAATGGTATGGTGTGGTAATTAATGATAATCATATTGTTGGAACTAACATTTTCTATGAGTTGTGTGAAATAGGTTATGTTCCATGTGGTTGATGATTTGGGATGACACCATGTGTTGATGGTCATCAAGTCAAGAGCTTGGTGTAAAGGATGCATCATGTGTTGATGTGCATTAAGTTCAAAGATAAAGGAAATCATCGTGTGTCGATGATATTCATGAAGAAGATAAGATCATGTGTTGATCAAGTCAAAAGAAGCTTCATCATGTGTTGATGAAGGGCAAGCAAAGGATGTCATCATGTGTTGATGAGCATCAAGTCAAGAACCCGGAGTTGAAGCAAGGATGTGCATCATCAAGCTTCAAGAAGTTGCTAAAGGAAAAGGTATGGCTAGCTAGGGCTAAGGATGTGTTCCTAGTCTTTTACCGGTCTCGGTGTTTGGTTGGGAGACCGGATTGCTAGTATAGGTCGCCGTACTATTAAGAGGGGTCTTTGTCTAGTAGCTTGAGTTAGTCGTGTGTTGATATCTCATCTTGGTTGCTCTATGCTCTTTAAAGGATGTTGCTATTTGCGAATGTGTTTTGCAAATAGTTTAAGCTAAGTGCTTATTTGTTGTAGCATGTGACTAGTTTGCAAATGTGTTTTGCAAATAGTTGTAGTCCATGTACCTTATCCTTGTTTAACATGTTGCCAATATTTGTGAATGTGTTTTACAAATAGTTGTGGCTCATGTTTAGTCCTTGTAGCATGTGACTTAGTTTGCGAATGTGTTTTGCAAATTGTTTAACTCCATGTACCTTATTCCTTGTGGTATTGATTCTAAAAAGTTGGCAAATATGTTTTGCAACTTGTTGAGAATCATGCATTTGTCTTGTGTTTGCATCACGTATCAATTTGGCAAATGTGTTTTGCAAAATTGAGTTGAAACGAATGCAAACTTTGCTTTCTGTTGAAATCGGTAGTACCGGCATGTGTTGCGCGGGACTACCGCCTTGCGGTATGACCGATGGTTCCTTGGCGGAACTACCACACCTGGTGAGCATGTGTTGCTTTGAGGTGGTGTGGTAGTTCCGGCATTGATATTGCGGAACTACCGTGAAGCGGTAGTACCGGCCGTGTGTGGCGGTACTACCGGAGGTTCTTCGGAGCACCGCGCATGAGGCGTTAGATCTTGATCTAATGGTCCAGATTAGCGTGAGCGTTCGGACCGTCCGAACGGCTCTTGAATCCAACGGTTAAAACCCGTGGTCCGAACGGCCCTCTTGATCCCAGCCGTCCACGTGTCAAGATCATGTGTTGGTCTGCGCGCGAGTGGAGCGGTAATACCGGCGCTGTATGCGCGGTACTACCGCACGTCGGTAGGTCCGGCGTTTTCCGTGTAGTATGGAAATTCCAGTAGCGTTGCAGTTTGTCTTGGCTCGCTTTGGAGTAGCGCGGTTGTACCAGCTCTTTGTGAGCAGTACGACCGGCTCACGGAACTACCGTTCATATGTTGATGGTACGCAAATTCCAGTACTTGTGTAATCTGGTCCTTAGCCAATTTTGTGCATGTGTTGCTCTCTTTGGCTAAGCGGTAGTACCGCAATATGTTGTGCAGAACTACCGGTGAACGGAACGACCGTGTATGTGTTGGCGGTTGTTCCGAAGCTCTTTGCAACGGCTAGTTTTATAGTTGTTATTGTGCTTGCGGTAGTACCGGACTTTCAATGGCGGTAGTACCGATTGTCCCGTTATTTTCTGGGACTTTGCTTCCAACGGCTAGTTTGGTTGTGTGGGCTATATATACCCACCTTGGCCGTGTGTGGAAGGTTGCTGGTTAGATTGTGAAGGACTTGGTATGTGTTGCAAGTGCCTCACTCATTCCTTTGAGCAAGAGCTGCCCTCTCTACTCTAGTGTGCATGTGTTGCACTTAGTGAGTGATTGAGAGCAAAACCCTAAGTGCATGTGTTGCCTTAGGTTGTGGATTTCGTATCCATAGAGCTTTGACACTTGATTGGTTCAAGTGAAAGTTAGAGACTTGTTACTCTTGGTGTTTGCCGACACCTAGACGGCGTGGTGGCGTCGTTGCGCCGGTGAGCTTCTCAAAGAAGATTGTGAGAAGACCCGGACGGTTTGTGAGTGGTGTGGTGCTCGCCATCTCCGGAGTGGAGCAAGAGCAACCCTAGTGAAGCGAGGTGTTGATACCTCGGAGGAAGGCTTAATTCGTGGAGCTGGCCCAATTGGTTTGGGTTTCCCTCAACGTGGATTAGGAGAGACCGGCAAGTCTCCGATCACCACGGGAAAACATCGACGTGTCATTGTGGTTTGATTACTTGTGCTTTACATTGTGCAATTTACATTACTTGTATTTAAATTGCTTAATTGTATGTGTATGATTGCTATCATTTATATAGTCTCATATTGTTGGTGCACTTAGTTGAACCTAGTCGATTTAGGCTTTAATTGTGCAAAACCGTATTTGTATTAGCTTCCGCATTAGAAATTGGTTTTAGCCAAATAAGTTTTAAAACACCTATTCACCCCCCCCCCCTCTAGTCGGCCACCTCGATCTTACAGGGCCCATGGTAGCGTTTTTGCATGTGAATTTTACTGTAAAATTACATGCTGTGAAAATACACTATAGTTACTTCTTATATATTTTAGTCCAATTTTTATGCACTACTAGATCTAGATCCGATCATCCACTTCATCCCCTAACCTCACTGTACACTACCACACAGAGGGTCATCACAGACGATTCTAAACCCTTATCATAGACGGATTCTAAACCGTCTGATTTATTTCGTCTGTGATAACATACGATTATCACAGACGGTTTTTGAGCCATTTGTGATAAGTCACAACACAGACGGTTCATATAAATAACCATCTGTGAACGCCAACTATCACAGACGGCTTCGACCACGAAACCGTTTATGATATGCCGGCCATCACAGACGGTTGTATTTACCAACCGTCTGTGACGAGCTACATATCACAGACGGTTGGTGGATAGAATCGTTTGTGATAGTAGGCGTTTACATACGGTTTATACCACAAAACCGTCTGTGATAGTTTGTTCTATATATTGAAATTTTTCTGTTTTTCGGTTAGCCTCAGGAAATGTTAGCCATGCCCTCTGAAAACAATATGCAGATAACAGATATAAGCAAATACACATATATATCATAGATAAGCAAATTACAGATTGATTATAGATGAATTATCATAATGTTTTTACAACATGTTTATAAATACAGTAAGAAAACATTATTTGTCACTAAAAATTTCATTCAGTCTTGGCCTTGTGAAACTCTCCTTTTGGGTCAATGATGTTTGTCATTAAGAAGGTGGCGAGCCGTCCTCGAATTTCGAAGAGTTCATTCATTTGGACTTTACTTGAAGGGATGTTGATGCCCTATCGCTAGGAAGAGTAAAGTTGTAAGCACTTATATATATTAATTGATAAGTAGAAAATAATTAGTGTGAGATTGACAAACCTCTGGATCCTTGGGCCTACCACCCATGATTTCTTGCATATGGCGGCAAACATAGAATCCACATACGTTGCCCTGTAGCTGCTGGTGGCACTGCAAAAATAGAATCACATACATATGTTTGTTCAGCTTGAGAGGCATCATCACGAAGTGTGATATAGGATTATTGTGTACTAGCAGGTACCAAAAAATCGTGTCACATGTCGCAGTGTGGTGTTCCCTTCCACGTGTCTCCTTCTTTTGGCATTATACGCAGTGAACGACCTACGTGATTCGAAAAAGTTAGCCTTAGCCATTGCAAATGAAGGGTACATAGAGTTATTTATGGATGAAATGAGTTCTATTGATTAATTGTTGCACAAGTGTGAAGTCGTGCTGGCTCTTGATTAGGGAATCAAGGTATATTACCTTGTTCCACATTGGTAAAATGACAATTAGAATCTAGTGCCACCTACACATGTATGCCGCCATAGTCCTTAAAACTAAGTTCGTGGTGCATATGAAGTACAAATCAATGAGTATAGCAATGAGTGAAACACTCACCTCTGATTGTAGGGTACAAGTATGTACTCCTTGTCATTGTGAGCATGCAGTCCCGTTGTTACGTAATCCTCGACATAGGATGCATTGTCGTTGATACATTGCTCAGAGATCAAGTGTGGGTCAACAAAATCGACCGATTCTTTTCTTCATTTGGCTTCTAGGATCATGTGTTTATACATAAGCAAAGAATTATGATATTTATCGGTATTGCATGAATGTAGACCGTAATTGTACACACTTACAATGTCTAGCATCTTAAAAGTAATGCGTCGAGGGCGTCGAGGTTGAAGAGATCAAACAAGTCGTCGAAGCCCACCAGGAAGAAGCCGGGCTCGTGGAGAAAATGCCTCGCTGTGTACTTAACAGAGAAACCCGTAGGGTGTTGTGTCCTCGTCTTGTTGGTCTTTCCCATGTACAACGCATGCAAAGAAGCGGCACCCATTCGAAGGCTGACTAAGACTGTATCCGAGACCAACGGCTTTCCTAGCGAGAATGTCCAGGGCTTTTGAGGTGCCTTGATTTTCTTCGATTTGGTCTTGCTGACACGCTGGTATGTGTCCTTCACGGGAGAAGAATGGGCACACTGTTCGTATATGCTAGGTGTGGTCTTCATGGGAGCCGATATGGTGACCTATCAACATGGATTAGGTGCACGTGGAGACATCGAAGGGAGGGTCAGAGAGGCTACAGGCTCTAGATGGTCGTGTGGAGAGGCCAGTTGTTCATGTTGGATAGATGCCGGCACGGAAGGGTCCAGGGCGATGTCCTTCTTGGGCCACTGGACGAATGTGTAGACGGCATCCCCTAGTGTCATGATGTCATCGTTTGGGGGCTTCTCCAATGGGACAGCCCTGAAAACGTCATGTACCATGTCCACCTGGACCTTCATGAAATTGGTCCCTAGCTGGGCACCGTGCACCAGCATCCCTAGCGGGCATAGATACGCCATCCCCTGCCTAGCCTCAAGAGGAATGGAGCCAACAAGCCTGACTCTAAGGTTTCACGGTGTGGGCTCCTACATAACGATACACAATTAGGTAAGATGTCCAACAGGTCAATTTATGTAGCATTCTAGAGATGTACATTATCTGGATGTCGTCGATAGGTAATTGGATGTCGCTATGTCTAGAAAGTGGCGTGGACATGCAGCTACTCCGACGTTGAGGGGGACTGGCTCCCAAAATAACGTGGACGGCTTTCAACTGGTTGAGGACTAGATTCATTTTTTCCTCCAATGATGCTATTTGTCCTCAAAATTCTGCACGAATCTCCTCTTTCAACCGTTCCTCACACTCGGTCTTAAATCTCTTCCTACTCCTATACGCCTCGGAGTCGTGTGGGAATCCCTGCCTCTAAGGTACGTAAACCCCAAGGCCTCGCGTGCGACCTAGGTGCTCCTTGTTTTCCAGGGCCATGGATAGTATATCCCTCTCCCTAATTGCTTCGAAGGAGTCTTGGGAAGATTCGGTATTTAATGTTTGCTGCAAGAAGCCATCATGTTATTTTAGACACTATAAAGTTATGAACTTATTAACAACTAGGTAGTTCGATATATGTTACCAGACGTTGAGACACTTCCTCGTTTGTTGGGTTTATGAAAGATATGGCGCCCGAAAACGTGGTTGATGACCTCGCTCTTAACCAGTTTCGGATGCGCTTGTCTGTGATCTTAGCAAATGGTGGGGAGACCTCCGACCGGATTGCCTCCTCGTCCTCCCTCCTCTATTGCGGGATTTTACCCGCGTACTATAAGATCGAGGAGGCCGACTAGAGGGGGGGTGAATAGGCGTTTTAAAAACTTCTTGGCTAAAACCGATTTCTAATGCGGAAGTTAATACAAATACGGTTTTGCACAATTAAAGCCTAAATCAACTAGGTTCAACTAAGTGCACCAACAATTCAAGTCTATTGAAGAATATAACTATTGAGCATATGACTTGAGCAATTCAATTTTAGCAAAGTAAATAGCACAAGATGAAGCAAGCATTCATACACAATAAATAAGCAATTTACTAGAAGGAATATAAATTGCACAATGTAAAGCACAAGTAATCAAACCACAATGACACGGAAATGTTTTCCCGTGGTGATCGGAGACTTGCCGGTCTCCCCTAATCCACATTGAGGGAAACCCAAACCAATTGGGCCGGCTCCACGAATTAAGCCTTCCTCCGAGGTAAGTCCAACCAACACCTCGCTCCACTAGGGTTGCTCTTTCCTCCACTCCGGAGATGGCGAGCACCACACCACTCACAAACCACCCGGGTCTTCTCACAAACTTCTTTGAGAAGCTCATCGGTGCAACGATGCCACCACACCGTCTAGGTGTCGGCAAACACCAAGAGTAACAAGTCTCCAACAATCACTTGAACCAATCAAGTGTCAATGCTCTATGGATACGAAATCCACAACCTAAGGCAACACATGCACTTAGGGTTTGCTCTCTAAACTCACTAAGTGCAACACATGCACACAAGAGTAGGGAGGGCTTGCTCTTAGCTCAAAGAGTGTCTAGCACACAGCCACAACACTTGGATATGTTTTTCACACAACCAGCAACCTTCCACACACGGCCAAGATGGGTATTTATAGCCCACACAACCAAACTAGCCGTTGGAAACAAAGTCCCGGAAAAAATGGGACAATCGGTAGTACCGCCAACCAATGGCCGGTACTACCGCGAGCGCAGTAACGGCTATAAAACTAGCCATTGCAAAGGGCTCCGGTACTACTGCCAACACATACGCGGTAGTTCCGCTCATCGGTAATACCGCACAAAGCACTGCGGTACTACCGCTCAACCGAGAGAGCAACTCATGCTCACGAAATTGGCTAAGGATCAGATTACACTGGTACTGGAATTTACGTAACGTCAACACATGAATGGTAGTTCCGCGAGCCGGTCGTACCACGCACGAAGCGCCGGTACTACCGCGCTACTCCAGAGCGAGCCAAGACCAAAATGCAACGCTACTGGAATTTCCATACCATCCCAAGGCGCTGGACCTACCGACGTGCGGTAGTACCGCGCACACAGCGCCGGTATTACCGCTCCACTCGCACACAGACCAACACATGATCTTGACACGTGGACGGCTGAGATCAAATGGGCCGTTCGGACCACGGGTTTTAACCATTGATTCAAGAGCCGTTCGGACGGTCCGACGCCACGCTTAATCTGACCATTAGATCAAGATCTAACGCCTTACGCGCGGTGCTCCGAACGACCTCCGGTAGCACTGCCACACACGGCCGGTACTACCTTTCCACGGTAGTTCCGCAATATACATAACGGTAATACCGCACAACGGTAGTTCCGCGAAACACATGCCGGTACTACCGATTCTCAACAGAAAGCAAAGTTTTGCATTCGTTTCAACTCAATTTTGCAAAACACATTTGCCAAATTGATACGTGATGCAAACACGAGTCAAAGGCATGATTCTCAACAAGTTGCAAAATATATTTGCCAACTTTTAGAATCAATACCACAAGAAATAAGGTACATGGACTTAAACCATTTGCAAAACACATTCGCAAACTAAGTCACATGCTACAAGGAATATCCATGAGCCACACCTATTTGCAAAACACATTTGCAAATATTGGCAACATGTTAAGGTGGGCTAGAGCAAACATAATGAGCTATCAACACATGACTAACTCAAGCTACTAGTCAAAGACCCCTCTTAATAGTACGGCAACCTATGCTAGCAATCCAGTCTCCCATCCAAACACTGAGACCGGTAAAAGATTAGGAACATATCCTTAGCCCTAGCTAGCCATACCTTTGCCTTTAGCATCTTCTTGAAGCTTGATGATGCACATCCTTGCTTCAACTCCGAGTTCTTGACTTGATGCTCATCAACACATGATGACATCCTTTGCTTGCCCTTCATCAACGCATGATGAAGCTTCTCTTGACTTGATCAACACATGATCATATCTTCTTCATGAACATCAGCGACACACGATGATTTCCTTCATCTTGAACTTGATGCGCATCAACACATGATGCATCCTTTACACCAAGCTCTTGACTTGATGACCATCAACACATGATGTCATCCCTAACTGTCAACCTCATGGAACATAACCTATTTCATCCAACTCATAGAAAATGTTAGTTCCAACAATATGATTATCATTATTTACCACACCATACCATTAACTCATAATGGTTGGGACATGATACCACAATCTTTCCCAGATTGGTAATTTATGATAATCACTTCAATTGCAAGTAATTGAATATAGAATGGTATGAGTATATGACTACTACACAAGTTGTATATACTCAAAGGATATATGAGCACACAAGTCTCATATACACACATGAATATATTAACTACACAAGTTAGATATATTCAAGGATAGGTGAGTGCACATGAACTACACAAGTTATGTTATACTCACATATAAGTATACTCGACTACATAAGTCTTATATACTCATATGAATATATTAACTATGCAAGTTAAATATATTCACATGATATGTTTCAAAGTAAGGATCCTTAATTATGTGGAAAGAGAATAATATGGATCATTACTAATGAAACCACAAAATATAGAATGAACTCCCCCTAAATGTGTGCATACACAAATGTGTAATGGGATCATATGCACATATTCAAATTAACCTTTTGGTGGAGTTTAACCTATATTTTGGATCCAAGGAAAGCCACAAGATATAAGAATTTTGATGTCGAAAGCATACCTCTTTGATTTTCACATTTATATCCAAATGAGACTAAGCATTATATATAATAAGAGAAATGTTAGTCTTGCAATTTAGATTTGTTATTAATCACCAAAACTCCATTAACATATAATGGCGGGTCTAGATCCTTCACGTACCCAGCGGTGTTGAGTCTATAAGGGTGAGTGTTTTGTGTCTGGATAGCCTTATATGTCGTACTTTGCTCCTAAACTTCGGTCGTCATCTTCATCTACACAAAGGCGTCCCATGTATCCAGCCACACGAAAGGATACTTCGTGAAGGGCGTCCGATCCTTGTTAACGTATTCCGCGACAAGTGTGCTCTTGAAGGTTTTCCACGCTTTTCCTATCGCGAGGAACACCTGTCGTCGCACGAGTCTCCGGACTTCTACTGGGATCTCGAACGACCTTGAAATTTCATCCCACAACTGCTCTTTCTCTTCTCTTGTCAGATACTTCCAACTTGGTGTGGTGATGGGAATCCGTTCCCTTACAACTATCTCGCAGGTGGTCTAGAATATTGTCGCTGCTTTCTTGGGATGTAGAGGGACCCTAACGGGAGTGACCTGCATGATGGTCATTTGGCCCTCAGACCTTTTCGATATTCCTCTGCCATCTCGCTTAGGTACCCCTTTCATCGGAGCGCCAGACGCATTCGACGGCGTCGATGACGGCGACGAAGACTGTGCGGACGCTATCTCGCTTACTTGCTATCTATGGAAACTTTTCAGTAAAAGACAAAAGAAATTTTCTTGATTGAAAATTTTCTTGTCTAAAACTAGGAATGTAATGCAACTCAACATAGGAAGAAATCAACAGATGCCCTCCCCACAATAAACTTTGTAACATAAAATTGAAGTGATCATGCCTTTAAGAAAAATTTGAAAATGATCATCATTCATCACTGAACCAACATATCAAAATGTTACAAATGCATCAAGTATTTTTGTAGAATAATCGCATTGACCTAATTCCATGAACCTAGTTTGCATAGAAATAAGTTGTCCTATAATGCAACATCCAAAAGTGATTAAGAAACAACCATGCCACATCAATCAGCACTTCAGCAGACTTTTTTCAATTAATAAACAACCAAGCAAAAAATTAAATCCAAAGCTCACATCAAGTCATCAACTAATCAACTAGTGAAAATTCCTGAAGCTCACCACCATCCACTTATTCAAAGTTCCAATTTTATAATATTATTCTACTTACTTTCTCAGCCAAAACCACAATAAGAGATTGTGAATTAATCAAATAGCACATTATTATCCCCCTAAATCCAAAGTCTTTGTTAGCAATGAAGTTAGAAAAATCACACCTCTGTTTAACCTAACCTAAGCTACTATCAACGAAAAATGATACATAGCAAAGTGAGGAATTTAAAATTTTAAACTTTTGTGGTTTGTACTCAATACTCAGCATCAATATCCCCACTCCTTCCTCCACTGATCAAAATAATTCACATAGAAAAGCAATCAACCAACCCTAGCACTACGCTACAACAAAAGAAAAATTCCACATCTCTATGTGATGCATCCAGTTGAGATGTACATTGGTAGGGGGATTCGGCCGGTGGCAACGCGAGTTGGGGGTGTCAGGGAGGGGGTTTCGGGCAGTGGCGGTGCGACCTTATGGCCAGACGTCAAGGTCGAGGGCACTCGGGTGGGGAGGAGGGCGGGCGAGTGAGGACTAAGGGCGCTAGGGAGGGAGATTAACATTATTTGTCCTGCAGGTTTCGTACTCCAGCCGACTGCTGAGCTCTCCCCGCATGAGGACGTGGACGCCTTCTTCGCGGATGCACCCGGGGAGGTCAGGGGAGCAGCTGAGCTCGCACCCATCGAGGTTTTTTCTGGGTCGCAGCTTAGCAGGCTCCTAGTGATCACGCAGCCACTGGTGGAGTCGACCCCCTTGGGAGCACGGATCAGTAGGGCTCTTGAGCGCCTTTCCCTGTTGGGCCCCGGCCCAGGCACCTCGCGCTTCAGAAGCCCAAGCGGGGGCGTATTGGTGGAGCGGACTAGGTGTGGGACGTGGAGATGACGGAGGAGGTGCTGCAGGTGGCGTAGCAGGTGGCCAGTAGGGGGTCTTCGTTGTGCTCTATGTACTTGTATTATATGTTTACGTATTGTACTTCGTAGTTACTATGACATGGTTGTCTATGCATTCCTTCTAGCATTGTTTTTTAACTTGTCGCCATCGTGGAAGGCGTTCTGCACAGTACAATCGGATATTTCAGGGGAAGACATGCAAATGCGGCACTTCATGCATCCAACCCACATACACCGTATTGCTCAAAGATTATAGCGTACATGCAGGCCAAGACAGAGAAGGCTCAGTCGCACACGGTCTTCGTAATGGACAATACGGAGCATCAATTCAACGTGGTCCTTCGAGACAGAGCCGGATTTGGGACGACTCGGTCTCTTGTTACTCACGAGGTATGCCTTGGAGACCATGTGAATGAACATAGTTCACTACTACAGAAAAGGCCTTCACAGACGGTTCAAAAACATCATCACAGATGGTTTCTTGAGCCGTCTGAGTTTATGGGTCAGTGATGCATGAGGTCATCACAGACGGTTTCAGCCACAAACTGTCTGTGATGACTATATATCACTGACGGTTTCAGCACAAACCGCCTGCGTGATATCTATATATCATGACGGTTTGTGGTCAAACTGCTGCAGTGATGACTCTTCTCTATAAAAGCCACCAGCGATGCTTGTGCCTTTAAAATCATATCATATATATATATATATATATATATATATATATATATATATATATATATATATATATATATATCTATTGTTCCTAGTCCTTAGCCACTTTAGAGTCGTCCACATGACATGAGGAAGAGGAAACTGACAACGAGTAACCTCATTGAGCCTGCAAATTTAAAACTTTCTTAACGTCGGGACATCAATACTTCGCTACTAGGAAGTGGCATCATGTATTAGCAACCAAGTAATTGATGTCCCGACGCTTCAAGCAAACAGATTTTAAATTGCAGGGCTCAATGAGGTTGCCCTCGTTGTCGCTCTCTTCCTCATGTCAGTGGACGCGACTTCTAAAGTGGCCGAGGACTCGTAATCAATACATATATAATATATATATATATAATGCCGGTTTTAAAGGCACAACCACCAACGCTTGGAGACTTTATAGAGAAGAGATTAGGAATGGAATGGTAGGACGACGCACCTAGGACGCAAGATAGGAGAACTTGATATGCATGAACACAAATACACAGACAAATGTGAAATGAATGGCGAGAAGCAACAGATGACATCTTGACAAAATGACAAATCGACAAATAAGTCATAACATACATATCACACATTTTATACATCTATTTTTACAAATCATCAATCATACATATCAACAGCCCATGGTTCACCAAGCAAGTTTCCACTATCAATAGCAGCATAACACTTGACACTTCGAATAAGTCATAACTCGTAACAATATAACATATCAACGACTCATACATATCAACAACCCAATAAGTCATAACATATCAAGCCCCATCCGAACCCACAACATGAACTAAGCAAGATGCATAGAATGCACATACACCAATAACCCTCGCTTTACATCACAGAGCAAGGGGCTATTAATATGAACTAATTATCAATTCAATTTCAGCATAAGACTATTAACATCATTACATCACGAGCAAGGGACTATTAATATGAACTAATTATCACTTCAATTTCAGCATAAGACTATTAACATCATTACATCACGAGCAAGGGACTATTAATATGAACTAATTATCAATTCAATTTCAAATAAGACTATTAACATCATTAAGCGCTTCAACAAAGAAGACCAAGGGTGTCCAAACCCACCACCACCACGAGCACTAGCCATTTTCATCACAGAGCAAGCGGGTAGAGACAGAGAGGGAGTAAGGTAGGATGATACCTCAAGATAAATAAGAACCACGGTGGCGACCCCACCACCAAAGACAACCCTCATCCATCTCCTTCACCTTGCATAAATCACACAAACATCGAGACACAACTTAAGGCTCAAGCATAAAAATCAAACTCAACACAAGACATTAAGCTAACAGATCTAGAGGAGAATAGAGGGAGGATGGGGAAAGCAAAGACCGGCCAGGGCCCGAGCGCAGGAGGCCGAGCAGGAGAACCAAGCCATGGCGGCATAGGTGACACGCGGGGCCAAGCCCAGTGGCTTCGGTGGCGGCCTCACCGTAGTTGTGGCACGACCCTGACACTGCAGAAGACACTACTATCGTATGAGTGTTTCTGTAGTGCAGAGTGGTGTCACAACCGGCAGCGATGGCGACGGGGTTGGGCGGCGACGGTGACGGGGTCGAGCGGTGGCGTCGAGGTGGGGAGGGGAACGGAGTAAATGCGCTGGGCAGTGATGAGTTAGGGCGGGCGCAAACCCTAGCGGAGCTGGGGAGTGACGAGAGTTAGGGCGAGCGCAAACCCTAGCGGCCGGGCTCGTACTAATAAAGAGACTTATCACAAACGGTTCTATTATGGTTTATATGTCAATTTTGTCATTTAAATACTGCTGAAAATTTGCTTTAACTATATATACATACACACACACACACACACGCACACACACGCACACACACACACACACACACACACACACACACACACACACACACACACACACACATATATATATATATATATATATATATATATATATAAAATAATTTGTTCCACTAAACCGCTCTCGATATAATTAATATTAATTGTAACTTCACCTCCAAACTAGATTTTGTTTTTCCACAAAACCGTCTCTATATATATATATATATATATATATATATATATATATATATATATATATATATATATATATATAGCAATAATTCAACATATAATTAATATAGTAACTTCCCTCCAAACTTTTTTTTTCATTTTGGAATTTTCATATATATGACCAAACAAATGTGGTCACCACTTACAAAAAGATTAAAAAGTAGAAACCTATAAATAAACAAAGTTTTTCTAGTAGCGGAGGTAGGTGCTATCTCCGCCTTCAATACTTCATAGGCGGCGGCGTCGGATCGGACGGTTCCCGATCATCGGCGAATGAAGCTCGAATGCGCCCACCACGACGCGCTTGCTCAAGTGTCTCTCAAGACCCTGACCGTTGAACTAAGAAGAATTGAGCCCATAGGCTCTCTACCCTTGCTTGAGGGTCTCGATGCCCGTCGACTCGATCGCCTGCCGCCTCGATTATGTAGTGCAAGTGACGGCAAGCCTCCTGGAGACGTGCAACGTCGTTTTGGAGGACTACGTCGATGACGCGGTAAACTCACCGAAAGTGGGAGATCACCCGGAAGACACGGCGGAGGAGGATGTCAAGACGGCGGAAGGTGGCCGTCACCTGCTCCGGCAAATTCTCCGCCAGCAGAGGAGTGAAGACACTGTTGATCA
Source organism: Phyllostachys edulis (assembly GCA_036346405.1). Taxonomy (NCBI): domain Eukaryota; kingdom Viridiplantae; phylum Streptophyta; class Magnoliopsida; order Poales; family Poaceae; genus Phyllostachys; species Phyllostachys edulis. Next base: position 78,676,408 of record CM070549.1, on the reverse strand, counting down.
AGCAGTGTTCTTCTGCAGCACGGTTCAACGTACACCGAGAGAGGTGCTTGTACAGTGCGACCAAGAAGGCCATCAATGCCGGCGACAAGGAAGAGGCAGCTATTTCTGTTTTTTTTTATAAATATGTGGGGATGATCATCTTGGATGGCGGATGATCCTTTTATAAAACAAGGAATAAATTCGAGCGTGAGATTTAAGAGACGATCGGGAGCCGAAGCGGATCGATGCGACGAAGAGACGACGGGAGCCGGGCGATGGCGACGAACGAGCGCGACGGCGATTTAAGAAACTCACCGTGAAGTCAGAGCGATATTATCACGATGGTTATTGTTAAGAACCGCTCGTGATGTTTCACTGACGGTTCTTTGTTGAAACCGCTCGTGATATGTAGTATTATCACGAGCGGTTATTAACAAGAACCGCTCGTGATGTTTCACGACGGTTTTAGCTATGAACCGTGCGTGATATTACTCTTCACGCATTTATTTTTAGCGCATTAAGAATACGCACGGTCTCTAAACCAAAACCGCTCAGGATTGCATGTAATACAAACGGTTTTGGTTAACCGTCTGTGATGAGGCGTCCAGTATTAACCTTTTTGTAGTAGTGGCTGCACATGCAACAAGCTAAAGCTCCTTCACAAGCCATGCTCTCATGTCCTCGCCGTGTGTGGCACCATCCACATGGACCCATCAAACTTCATGTAGCATTATGTTCCCCTATCATTTCTCTTTCAAAGTCCACACTAACAACCTCCCCCGTCTACCCGCAGCCCCCGGATCCACTATGTGGCTATTGCAAGTGGATCGACCTAGAGATCCACCCACACGACCTGTGGACTCTCGACTGCGAGGAGTGGGATGCCAACAGGGACCGCGAGCGGAGGGAGGAGGAGCACCGCGCAGAAGAGCATAACCAGCGTATTCGGCGGGAGACGCAGGCCCATCTAGAGGCGTGCAGGCGTAGGGAGCGTGAGAAAAAGAGGGAATTGGCGGCCGAGGCCAAGGCGGCCGGCGAGGAGTACAACGCCGAGCTCGCAAGGAAGGGCAAATGGCCTCGGTCCACGCGGTAGTCCAACCCTCTTCGTCTATGTGTCCCATGTATTTCTAATTCCCTAAAGGCATACATGTACCGTCCTTGGTTCGTTAGCCTACTTGCTGTGTAACCCCTTGTCGGATCAAATGTCGTATTGTTATCGTTGCACCATTTCTTCGAAGTTCATTGTGTATGAATTTCCTGGCGCATCGCAATATCACTTACCTTCGTACTTACGAATCATTGTTACCTCTATCGTCCTCACAAAATTCTTCAGAAATTTAGCGCACTAGAACAACATACCACGATCATAAAAATTATTGTGAGTTTAACAAATTTTGTACCCTTCAGATTCTACAAAAATCACAAACGGACCAACCAACCTTGTTACCACCCTTTTATTTCCAAAAAAATAACATCCTACAACAGGATTTCCTAAATGTAATACCTACAAAATGTAACATTTATTCCCACATAATTATTCCAACCAGATTTATTAAATAGCAGATTTAATACTTCAAATCGCCCTGTGGTTAGGTGACTTATACTTAGTCGCTCAACCATTGGGCGACTTAGTGAAGTCGCTCAACTACTAGGCAACTCTAACGCTTGACGCTCTGTGGTTGGGCGACTATGGCCAGTCGTCCAATGGTTAGGCGACTAGGAGTAAGTCGTCCAACGATACGGCGACTGATGATTATTTCTTACAAAAAAAAGGTAGTATTATTTCTGTAATTCTGAATAAAAAATAGATTATTTTAAAAAAAAATCCGTACTCTGGTTGCTTAGTTGTTAGTTGGATCATGGATGGTTGCAGTTGGGCACTTGGGCTGGCTGTTGGGCTCAAGTCCTTCACCTTCTCGGCGAGATTATTTGCTAGAAATTGCACTAGGGAGCCTATATACATAATATAGGTTGATTAGTGAGGGTAATTAGTGCAGCCTTTCAAGAGAAAAATCGTTGGTGGGGGAGGCCCCCTCCCCCCTCTCTCCGCCTCTTAGCATGACAGACAAGGAAAGGCAGCTATAGTCCAAGGAGGTTCTGAAAGCCTAGTACTAGGTTGCCTTTCAGGACTGACCGCACTCATGGGTTTGCAAGAGACAAGGGAAAGGCACCGATGAGCCCTCAAAACCGACTTCTTTCCGATTCACTAGTTTTTTCGATTCCAAAATATGCACATGTATTCTACGTGTAGATCGGGTTGATGATTCGTGTATGTTGTCGTTTTTACCATACGAGTAGTTGGGCAAACAAATGCATGTAACCAAATCATGTGCACCATGTAATTCGTACCTACATTACAAAGTCTTATTGTCGGAGCTGAAATATCATCTTTTAAATGTAATTCCCAAATTATTCTCTATTTAATATTTCATTCTCTTTTTCAAAAGAAATCGGTTGTGCAAACACTACACTCATAACAACAGCGCGGGTGCAAACTCTAATTCCACACAATCCTATCTCTGGGCACGAGGCAGTGCAGTGCAGTACACCAGGCGCGTGGCAGGGGGATCAGTGACGCGACGGGTCAGCACAGGGGGACCGTGATGCGACGTGTGGGCCCGGGCGCATGCGGCAACAACCTGCAGCTCAACGGGGGCGTGGCACGTGGCTTATCGTGCTCTGGGTGAGTGGCAAGCCCGTGCCGCACTGCGGGAGAACTGCGGGTCGCCTGCCGCTCTGTCTGCGGTGTTATTTTTGCCAAAACACTAGAAAGAAAGTTAGATTTGCTATTTCATTGTTAAACCGTGCGAATTAGCGAAAAAAATTCTGAAAAGTATAGGAGCGTTGACATGTCAAAAAATGGAAAATCGGAGGTGCCCGATGCACGCAACGTTACAGCTTTGCGTGGACCTACAGTGGTACGTACGTAGCTAGCTTGGTACATGCATGCAGATGACGGTTCACATCGCCGGGTCAAAACTCAAACCAAAAAAAGGCTACGGCCAGTACTAGTCCTGTCCTGCACTGCATAGCTCGGTATCGGATTCGCATCTGCCACTGCAATGGAGCACAGTGTCACGATATTACGAGACGATTCAGGAAGAACTGAATCAACTGCTATAGTGTAGCTATAGTATTGGAAACAATGGAGCAGCTACAATGCTTTGCTGCATTCTTTTGCTGTAGTGACACTCACGATCTCCACGATCTCCGCCTCCGTTTTCTGATCCGAAAGCAAAATCACTATATTGCAACACTGCAATATTACTTTGCGATGTCAGAGGATGTGCATCCCTCCGTGTCTAGCTCCCCGGCAAGTGTACGCGTCGACCATAAGAAATTAAAACCTCGACGGATCAAGCATGGATCGATGCATATCCGCCGCCAACGCATCTTCTCACCACCGGCGCCGCCGCTCGCCCTAGCCACCGCCACCACCGCTCACTCCTGCCATTGTCGGCGTCGCTCGCTCCTACTCCAGATCCCGTTGCCGGTGCCTCGGCGGCCGACGGAGAGCACCCGAGTAGCGACGGATTTGGAGGCGACGACGGACTACGACGATTATCCAGGCTGCGGAGGTGTTGTCACGGTTGATAGGGGGCACAGAAGAATTTTTTTTATTTATTAGAACCGGTGCAGTTGCTTGCTCCAGTACCTGGAAATTTGCTTCTAGCACCGCCCCCACATTGTGAAGCACCACCGGTGCTTCCTTCTCTCTCCTTCTGGCACCGGTTTGGGAGTGCACTGTGGATGGCATTACAAGTTAGATACTCTTGCTTACAAGCTACGTATGTACAGGGGTACGACACACCATTAAAAAGATACTAACAGCTGTTAGCTACTAGCCCTGCAGCTAGGCTAGCTGATAGCCGCACCATCGAAGAGAACAAAATCTTCATGGCATGCTGATGCAGATCTCTCCCCCTCCCTCTCCGGACATAAATATACTATGCTCTGTAAGGCCACCATGAGTCCATGACAATTCACATGGAGTAATATCTCTTCTCTGAAAGATGGAGAAGCTTGCGGAGCTGCAACTGCAAGCAAGAGTTAGAGAGCCAGCATGCATTAAAGGTCTGAGCAGTTGCAACTTGCAGTCCCAGCTGCAGCGGCGGCGGGGCTAGAAAGTTTTCAATGGGGTGCACACTTTATGCACAAGTCTTAAATTTTATTCAAATGATTCATGTCTAACCTTATTATATATATAGTTTATAAGTTTTTCAATTTTTTAGATGTACCGGTGCATACCAAACATAGAACATACCGAACACACCACCTAGCTTCGCCCCTGCCTGACTGTAAACACTCGCCAGAACTTTGCTACATTTGTGCGCTCCGCGAGACTCGTGTACAATGCTCGTGCGCGTGGGAAAGCTTGTTAGAAGTGGACCGACCCGCCCATTTGGAACGCATGCATTTCATACGATTCGTATATCGTGAAACAACATTTCAAATTAATTCACTTGGATAAATCCAAGCAAGAGCATGTCTATATCCAGCAGAGCATACTATCTTAGACATCTGAATGTTCCACTTCCAACTCATACCGTTCTTTGCATGATGCGCGCATCAGCTAGGCCATGTGATTTTATGTGATCCCGTGTTCCTCATTCAGAGCTCGTGATCGTGAGCAAGCTTGGCACAGAAGTTTTTGTCTCGTTTAGCCTCTTTTTAAAATAAAATAACAAAACTAGCTCTCTATATCCGAAATGACAAAAATAACAACTCTACCATGCTAAATTGATGCGGAAGCCGTGTGCTATGATCAGGAAGCGTCAGATCTCGTCTACCGTACTCCCAGATCGCGGCACATGGCCTATCATGTTCTTAGTTTGTGGAAAACTAAGAGCGCGACAGGTCGACTGTCATAATATGAGATCACGATATGTACCTGCCACAATAATTTAACATGATAAAGATATCATTTTTATCGTTTCAAAAGCTGATCATCAGCTTTTTACTTGTGCTTGGGCCCCATGGTTTTCCAACCTTTCCTTGTGAAACCTGCAAAGCTGAGTTAGATTTTTCCTGCATGGGCAAAGGCTCCTTGTTTGGTGCAGTGCTGCAGGGTGGAGAGAGAGAGAGAGAGAGAGAGTGGGGCCTTGGTCGCTTGGAGGCAGGCTGAGCACGAACAGGGAGACAGAAAGGAGTTGGGGTGAGAATGGCAGGAGTGACTCGCTGTGGGGCACTGTAGCATTGAGTTGTCACTTCTGGGCATCAGTGTCTTCGTGGGAGGATAGGGGTCCGCATCTTCCATGCCAAGCGCGGCTGCGGCCGCCATGCGTCGTGGCTTCTGCTGATTCTCGTCACGCTCACGCAGTTGGCTGGCTGGCACATTTTGTCAAACTGTTGGGCCCATTTCGAAGACAAGAATTTTACAGGAAATGCAACAGAACAAATCCTCGAGATACATTTGTCACTCCTAAGCCTTAAAAGCTTATCTAAATCCGGGAATGATTTAGCATAGCTATGAAGAAATGTGTTGGCATTCCCGGTAGGAGATCGAGTGAAGGGTGTGCAGATGGTACTTTTAACTACTACAGTTTCATGGATTTTTCCGCTGGCCACGCTTGACGTTTTCCTGTCCAGAGTCCAGACATGCGACCATAACTTGGAGTGGGGTTGTTGCCTGCTGGAGGGAGAAGATGACGTTTGTTTGTACTGGGCACCCAGCGGTGCGAAGGGGAAAACTTGTGGATGATTCTTCCATTTTGCAGCACTGCTGGTTCTCCTTTGTTACTGAAGCATTTGCCGTTGATCAGCAAACGTACTAGCTTGCAAACTACGAAAATTCGTCGGCCATCTTTGACATTAGTATTAGGAAATTTAATTAGAAAGGTTTTGATGAGTTACTCCACCGATCATGATCGGTGAGATTGAAGGTGCAATACCAATTCGAGAAAATTGCTCCGGTGGTAACTGTACTATGAAAATTACTGTTTACCACCAGTAATATTGTATTTTAGAACACTGGGTATATTTTTACCACCCGATATTTGTGAAACTAGCAGAATTACCCGCTACATACTGCAACATATTGTCTTCGCTATATATCTCCAATGCATTTCGAAAATATATTTGTATTTGTTGTACAATTGTAATAGTTGTAATATCCATATATGATTAATTTGCATCATTACAATCTGGCGCACCAAAATAAGTAGTGTGGATCTTCTTAATTTTCTCAATTAATGACAGAATTTATAGGATATTTTCTTTTTCAGATTTAAGGGTTATTATGAGATTTTCTAGACCTCTAAAACGAAGGAGATGCCTTAAATATCACCGGTTGTTTTGTAGATATATAGATTTTACAAAAGTATGCTAATTTGAAAGTATGTATGGTAAAATGCCACATTTAAAACACTTAATATAGAAGGATATTTGAACAAAAAATAGTAAAAGTATGCATGTTTTGATCAATTATTCTGAAAAAAAGCTTGGTGGAAAGGAAAATAAATAAATTTAAGGGATTAATTGTGGAGAATCTATGCCGATTTAATTAGTTGATATATCCAATAATGGAAAACAAAAGCACTTTCAAAAGCTCAAAAGAATCCTAACTATGAGTTGGTGAAAAGGTTGGCTAAAATGTAAAAGACCAAAATAAATAAGTATTTACAAACAAAATAATCTTTCTGAAAGAACATCAAAATCGATACAAATAAAGTACTACCTTATTTATGAGTACACGTTGTTTCAGACATTGTCACTATCTCCGTTACATAATTTTGAACACTACTTTTTTATAGTTATATATATTGGTAAGAATATAAAGAATAAGAAGTGTGGAGCTTTTATGTCACAGTTCTAAAAACTTCTTCGTATAAAGGAGTCCAAAAAGTTTTGAATGCACTTGTAAAATTTATGCGAGTGTGTTCGTTCCAACCCACCTATATTCGATTCATGAGATCAACATGGTGTGCCTTATTTAATCGGAGTGCACACGCGCATATATGTTCAGTGGAAAAGTGTATATCCATGCTCCCTAAGTCCCTCAAGCCTCCACAAAATTCCCGGTGTGTTGTAGACATGCATGCACGTGTGTACATGTGTAATGTGAGTGGGATGTGCTTGTGATTGAGTCCTCCTTGTACTTTCTCGAAATAACATCTATTTGGTAAAAAATTGTGTGTGAGCTGAATAGCAACTTAGAAGTAGGGGTGAGGTGCCGATGTGCCTAACATTTTGGATAATGTTAGCTACCCTACGTCCGATATGAACAAAAATATCAGACACCTTTACCCCTACTTGTCCCTACCAGTACTCCCACTACCGTACTCTCTTTGGACTCTTCTTCTTCCCCAACCTCCCCATTTTTTTTTACAAAAATCCCCACCACCTCCGAACTCCTCCCTTCCTCTCCTCTTCTCAGATCCACAGATCCATCACCACCATGGAGCTTCCACGACTCCGACGAGATTCCACTCCTTCATTCCTCCAGCTCCCTCGGATCCATCACCATCCACGGAACTCTGGCATCTCCACCGCACCACCACCGCATTGAGCTCCGGACGACAAACCCCGTTGAGATTTACTCGCAAGCCGTCATACCATTAAGTCAATGTGAAGTCTCGTCGACGAGTCTACCTGATGTTGCAGCAGGCCATTCAAGATGTTGTAATCGGTAATTTGGGATGTTGCATCTATTTGTTCTGAATGCTGCAACAATATTTTTTGAAATGTTGCGTTTGGACTTTGAAGTGATGCATATCCTTTCTTGCAAATGCTGCTTCTCTATTTTCGGATGTTGCCATAACAATTCTAGATTTGTTTGGGTGTTTTACATCATTTTTTCTACAAAAGCACCTGATTTGTTGCAACTGTTTCTATGCAATGTTGCATATGGTAGTCTCAAATGTTGCACTGCTATTATAGAACCTAACAAGGGTGACAGGGGAGGGGAATGCACCATTTTGTTGTAGTCCGATGACTTTTTTGTTGCACTCTGTTAATTGCATTGTTGCGCTCTGATTCTTATTGTTGCGCTGCGGATGAAGATGATCCTACGGTACTGAGGAGCTATCATTACAAAGATTTAACAGTTATGCCACCATCCGACTTTAGCACCTGGATCAGACGTCCGAGCGCTAGCTTTTCCCTAACATTTTTGCTATGCAAATGGAAACGGTCGTTGTAAGTTGTAACCCAACGAAGGATACTTTTGGGCCTAGAGTTTCCAGCGGTCATGGGCCTCACACACTACTCGATTGGTTCCTCCAAAACAGGCCGTCATGTCCGACAAAGAAAAAAAAAGCATGTATTTGTCCTCCAACACAAAGAAAGAAAGAGGCAAGAAAGTCGTGGGCTGATGGAAGGAGGCGGAGCTGCGGTAGGAGACGGTGAGGTTTGAGGAGTTCGTGACCATGGACCGGCGCGGCGCATCAAGCCCGAATCCTTACCGCGCAGCTCAAAGTTTTACTTCGAGGACCGTGAAAAACCTAAACGATCGTTTCATATGCAGAAGGTTCGAGGGTAGGGTATATGTATTTTGCGAAACGGGAATTTTATTCTGTGGTACAACAACATGGCCATTCCATCATCCACCCAAGCGCTCGATCAACCCCCACGTATCGTTCGCATTAGTGGCGGAGCTAGTACAGGAGCTGTAGCTGTACCTCATTTTTTTGCCTCGAAAAATGCATGTTATTTGCAGTGTATATATATACATATAATAAATTTTGGTACAACCAATAATATTTGTGATTAATATATAAGTGTTAAATTGTTTGTTAATATGTAAAATTGTATAGATTATGTATTATGTACAAACAGAACAGTTAGTAGTGAGTTAGTTATGAGTTAGTAGAACTATGCTTACTTAAGTTCGCACCTTTATCGTGAAAATCCTGGTTCGTATGGTTATTTTCTTAACCACAACATGATAGTTTCACGTATAATACAAGCCATATAGTAGTATAGTTTTACTTTTACGGTGCACTCCACAATTGTAGATACGTCACAGCTAATACACGGTACGGTAGATGCTGCCAGTACGTACGTACGTACGTACAACACCACATTCACATGGTCGGGTAGGCGATGTCGAGCGTGATGCCGCACATCCCCGGACCGCCGACGTCGCGGCGCATCCGCATGTAGCCGCGCTCGCCCCACTGCTGGCCCCACGAGTTCTTAATGATCCAGTACTTGGTCCCCGTCGCGGCGTCGGCGCCGTACCCGACGACGGTGACCGCGTGGCCCAGCCGCGTCCCGCACGGGCCCGAGTACACGCCGCTTCTGTAGAACTGCATGCCGCTGCCGACCTCGATGGCCACGGCCACGGGCTGCTGCGCCACGGCGCCCTGCAGTCTGGCCTCGCTGTAGGGCCGCACCGTAGCGTAGCCGGAGATCCTCGCGGCGTGGTGGGAGGCCTTGGCGCGGTTGCAGTAGCCCTGCCGCGCCGTGTACGGATAGTCCGCCTCGGTGGTGATGCCACCGTTCTCGACCACCCACTTGTAGGCCCTGCCGTAGGAGCCGAGGTTGCAGCCGCCGTCGTACTCGTCACAGTCCACGAGTTGCTGCTCCGAGAGGGAGACGAGGTTCCCCCTCTTGATCTTGTTGAGGCTCTCGATCGTCGCCACCGTCACAAACGCCCAGCAGCTGGCTGCATGCATGTCGATCCCCAGACAAATTAAAACCAAATTAAGGAGGAACAAGAAACTGAATTTTAAAGGAGAAAGTAGGACGACAGAATGGAGCCTAAGACCGATCTTTATATACCACATGATGAGCTTTGGGACTTTGGCGGCACCACGGCACCTCTGGCTCTCCAGTCCACGCTGGGCGGAGCGTCCACGGCGACGTCGTCCTCGAAGCACGACAGGTTGGCGTTGCCACCGCCGTCGACGCGCCCGGCGGTCGTCGTGATGACCGTATCAGTGTGATCCTCGACGTCGTACGCCGGCATGGTGTACATGGCCAGGAACTCCTCCTGGGTGAGATCGGCGAACTGGTTCTCGCCGAGCTGGTACGTGAGGCCGCCCCTCCGGTTGGTGGCGTCGATGTACTCCGCATTCCCGCGGTACACCTCGAACCGCCGCAGCTTCTCCTCGGCGCTCGGGTACGACCGGTTGTGCGCTGCCTGCCACCGGAGGAACCTATCCATCATCAGCATGTCGCCGACGTCCACGCTGCCACCCGACGCCGCCGGGAAGGACGCGAATAGACCGCACGTGAACAGAACTAGTGCGAGCGCCGACGAGGCGCCGGAGGAGAAAGCCATGTATATGTACGTACGTGTGTATACGTATCACGTATGTCGCTCTGCTTCTGCTTAAACATGCATGTGTAGCTGTGTTTATATAGTGCTTAACATTGCTTGGGAAGTGTGACCTTGTGAGAGTATTCCTGGAGCGTCGGAACTGTCTTTTGGTAGTGTCGGGTGGAGGGTTCGGAATTGCGACGATACGCTGATCGATGCAAGTGGGCGGCGACAAATGCATGCAGAAGTTGCCTGCTGGTTATGTACGTACGTAGCTGAGGAATGGTAACGAGCTATATTTTCTCTTCTGACAGTGTTGCCGTGCTACATATGTGCCTTGGCATGTGAAAGAGTTGGTTAGGTTGCGTTGCCGTGCACACCAATTAATTGTTGGGGCTGTAAACAAATCAGTCATCTGCTTTTCTTTTAAAAAAAGCAAAATCAAACTAATCTTACAAGGTATTGGATCAAATCCCCCCTATCTCGATGCTTGGCACGTGTCCCTGTCGTTCCCCGCTATTTCCAATCCCCTACTCCCGTAGCCCTCCCCACATCCACCAACACACGTTGCACCCCCTCCAACCCGCCACATCGATCTGCCGCCAACCTAACTGATTATTTCTCCTCATCAACTACTATCCTCTTCCGTGCTAGCCACCTTCTTCCTTGTCTCAGATAGCACTATTACAAAAAAGATTATCACAGACAACTCTAAACCGTCATCATAGACGGTTTTTGAATCGTCTGAATTTATATGTCTGTAACAACAGGTGGTTATCACAGACGACTTTTGAGCCGTCTGTGATAAGTCACAACACAGACGGTTTTATAGTATAAACCGTCTGTGAAGGCCTATTAACACAGACGACTTTTACTAAAAACCGTCTGTGATACGTTGGCCATCACAGACGGTTATATGTACCAACCATCTTTGATTGAAGACATATCACAGACGGTTAGTAAAAAGAACCGTCTGTGATATCGGACATATCACAGACGGTTGTTGGTGGTAGCCGTCTGTGATAGTAGGCCTTCACAGACGGTTATATGTACCAATCGTCTGTGATTGAAGACATATCACAGACGGTTAGTAAAAAGAACCGTCTGTGATATCGGACATATCACAGACGGTTGTTAGTGGTAGCCGTCTATGACAGTAGGTCTTCACAAACGATTTATATCATAAAATCGTCTGTGATAGTTCGTTCTATATCCTTTTTTTTCCTGTTTTTCAGCTAGCCTCAAGAAATGCTAGCTATGCCATCTGAAAACAAGCAAGCAGAGAACAGATAAATCACAGATAAATGAATTACAACTCAAAGTGATTTACAACTCAAAATCAATTACAAAAGAATGTTCATGTATTGTTGCTTCGCTAGAGTTACAATTGAATTACAACTCAAAGTGAATTACAATTGAATGAGTTACAAGTGAATCAATTGTTTGAACATATATTAATCGGTGTCACCGGAGTGAAACTCTCCTTCCGAGTTAATGATCTCCGCCTTGATGAAGGTGGAGAGCCGTCCTTGAACGTCCGAGAGTTCATCCAGATCGAATGTACTTGATTCGATTGTCATGCCCTGTCACTAGGAGGAGTAAAGTAGTAAGCATATATATCTAAATTGATAATTAGGAAATAATTATTGCAAGATTGACAAACCTCTGGATCCTTCATCTTAGCATTCATGATTTCCTGCCTATTATGGCAAATGTAGAATGCGCATACGTTGCCTTGTAGTTGCTGGTAGTACTGTAAAAATAGAATTGCATATATATATGTATATATGTATATATGTATGTATAGTCAGTTCGAGAGGGCAGGTTACGAAGTGTGATATAGGATTATTGTGTTGTAGCGGGTACCAAAAATCACGTCCTGTGTTGCAGTGTGGCGCTCAGTTCTTTGTGTGTCCCTCCCCCGACAACATAGGCGTTGAACGACCACTACTATAGAAAAGGCATTCACAGACGGTTCAAAAACACCATCACAAACGGTTTCGTGAGATGTCTGAGTTTATGGGTCAGTAATGACATGAGGTCATCACAGACGGTTTTCGAACTGTCTGTAATACATAATATCATAGACGGTTATAAACTCAAAACCGTCTATGATAGTAGAAAATCACAGACGGTTTGTAGATGAAACCGTCTGTGATACTCAACTATCACAGACAGTTTATAGATGAAATCGTCTGTGATATTCTTTTGCATTGCTAAATCTATTTCTTTTTATTGGCTAGCCTCAGGAAATGCTAGTTATGCCCTCTGAAACAAGCACATCCAATTCGCATTTATTTCAGAAGCAAGCACATCAAATTCGCATTCATTTCAGAAACAAGCACATCCAATTCACAAATCAATTAACTAAAATTAACCATTAATGTACATTAATTTGCACACATGTACCATTAAGTTCAATCTATCCCAATTAAGTTCAATCTACACTGTGAAAACTCCCATCTGGATTTATGACCTGACTGTTCAGGAATGACGCAAGGTGTGATCGAACTTTTATGAGCTCGCTCTGTTCCAACGCAGTTTCAGCGATGGTCGCAACCTGTCGATAGGAAGATTAAATTCGTGGTTATATAAATTGGTAAGTATATATGAAATAATTGTTGCAAGATTGACAAACCTGAGGATCATTGGTGATCGCGGAACCGATGAGTAGTTCCATGTTGTGGCAAACATAGTATCCACAAACGTTACGGTCCGGCGGCTGCTGGTAGCACTACAAAAATAGAATTGGTTAGTTCGAGAGGCATTACTACGAAGTGTTATATAGGATTAATGTGTGCTAGCTAGCTAGTGAGTACCGGGAAAGTTAGATCGTGTTTCAGCGACCTTCCCTTACAATTCTATCCTCTAGCATATAACACGTCGAACACCCTACGTGACTCCAAGAAGTTAGCCTTAGCCATTACAAAGGAAGGAAAGACTACAATAGAGTTTCTATGGAGGAAATGTGTTTACCTGTTGATTAAATTCCGGATAATTGTGAAGTTGTGAGTGGACCTCTTTAGGGAATCTAGGTATATTACTCATTTCCGTTTTGGTATAATTACAATTAGAATCCAGTGGAAGCTACATAGGTATGTCAGCATGGACATTAAACCTAAGTTCGTGTTGCTTATAAAGTACAAATCAATAAGTATAGCCAGTAGTGCAACACTTACTCCTGGTTGTAGGGCAAAAGTATGTATTCCTTGTTGCGGCGAGCCAGGAAAAAAAATCTATAACGTAATTCTCGACGAATGTTGTATTCACCTTGATGGTTTGATCGGAGACCACATGTGGGTCGAGGAAACCTACCAGTGAATTTCTTCTTTCGGCTTCAGACATCATGTATCTATATACAAAGGCAAGGAGTTATATATAACATTTATTGGTATTACACGAACATTGACCGTGATTGTACATACTTACAGTATCCAGCATCGTATGATTGAGACGTCGAGTTCGTCGAGGTTGAAGAGACAGAACAAGTCCTCGAAGGTCACCGTGAAGACACAGTCTTGATGCTCGTGGTTGAAATGATCCTCCTTGAACTTGACAGTGACACCCGAGCGTGTTTGTTTAGCCGGCTTGTTGGACTGTTCCATGTACCATGTATGCAATGCCGTACAAACCGGTCCTAGGGTAGGGCTGTCTAACCTCTTGACCAACGACTCGCCTAGCACGAATTTTTGGGCCAACAGCAAGAAAGGGATATCAGAATAGGAGTCAACCGTCTTCGATTTGCCCTTGCTGCCTCGCTTTGTATAGGTCGACTTCACAAGAGTCGACTGAGCACGAGATGTAGATGCATCTGATGCACTGGGCCCTTGCCGCGTCGGTGTAGGTAGCTTCGGTGCAGTCAGCTCCTGTGGACTTGACACCGGAGCAGGTAGCTCCCGTGGATGAATGTTCCAACGGCTTGCTCTAGAGTCATGACCTCGCTGCTTTGGGGAATATGCGAAGGGACGGCCCCAAAATTGGCACAAACACCGTCCACATTCACTTTTATGAAACCAAGAGTAAGTGTTGCACTGTGCACCAAAGACCCGACACGGATGGATACACTGCCCCAAGCAAAGATCTAGGGCAACAGAGGCATATCTCACTTGGAGCTTGCACTTCACGACCACCTACATAACGATACAAAATTAGCTACTCCAACAGGCCTATCAATGTATCGAGCATTCCAGATATAATAATTATTACCTGGATGTCATCGACAAGAAATCTGTCGTTGCTTATTGGGGTAGGGTTGGACACACAGCTACTCGGAAGTTTTGGGGGCTAGCTAGCACAGTAGGGGCAGGGGCTTCCAACTGATTTGGGATTTGCAATTCCCTAATCCTTTGCTCAAAGGTCTCCAACTGCCGTTGCGTCACAGCTCTGATCTCATCTCTGAAGGATTCAGTGAGCTCATCTCTGAGGGATTCACGAATCTCCTCTCGTAGCTTTGCATCGCACTCGGCTTTGGCTCTCTTCCTACTCCGATATGATTCGGAGTCCGCTTGGAACCATTTTGCCTATGTAACATAAACACCAGCGCCTCTCGTGCGACCCGGATGCTCACTGTTTCCTAGGGCCGCGGAGAGTATATCTTTCTCCTTGTCTACCTGGAATGAGCCTTGGGAAGATTGTGCACTCAGCGTTACCTGCAATAGCCCGACATGTCATTTCACTTCCTATGAAGTTATGGAGTAATTACAAACTAGGTAGTTCGATATCTTACCAAGCACTGGGACACTTCCTGGTCTGCAGGATTTGGAAAGTAGACTTCCCCCGTAGGCCCAGTACGTAACCTCCCAAATAACCACTGTCGGGAGCGCACATTAGTGATCTCGGAAAATAGCGGGAGATATTCGAGCGGCTTTGCTCGCTGGTCCCGATCCCTCCATATCGATTTTACCCGCATACCCGCCGTGCCGAGTCCGTGGGGTGCTTGTTTTTTGCTCGATGGTCGTGTAGCGCCGACTTTCACTCCTAAATTCATTTGTCGCCTTCTTCGCCACAAACTCGCCCAGACTCTTCCAAGAACGGATACTTGTGGAAGGGCCTGAGATCCTTCTCCACGTAGTTCTTGACAAGCGTGCTCTTGAAGTTCTTCCACGCTTTGCACGCCTATAGCAATGCGTGTCGTCGCACGGAGTCCAGGTGTTGTTCTGGGATCTCGAACGATTTGAGAATATCCATCAGCAGCGCAGCTTTCAGTTGTTCGGGCAACTCCTTCCACGAATCATAGGTGACGCTGACTCGTTCCCGTGCAACTATTCTCGACCATTCTCCTAATGCGGGCGCTGTTCGGCGAGGATTGATAGGGTCCCTGCATCGATCGACTCGTGATGGTAAATCGCCCGTGGGCCTTTTCGATATTCCTCTTCTTCTACCGCGTTGGTTATTCCAGAGGATGGTGCATCATCGCACACATGAGGCGATGATGAAGAATGAGCTAAGACATCTTCACAAGAAATAGAACATCATGTGAACAAATGAAATCAAGATAAAGCTAAGATTTAACATTTTGATATTGCTATCGATGTAGAGTAAGCATTCCAATTAGAGCTCAAGTACAAACCCGATTATCAAAACAATTTCAAGACAAGACTATTATCATCACAGAGCATTCATATCAAGCCCACCACACAACATTGCAATATATTCCAGTAGCAGTATCAAAACAAATACCATATGAATAATTGATTAGAACAAATACAAATTCCTAAAACAAGTACAATTATCATGAGGGACCATGACAGATTATTGATATAAATAGTTAGGGAAGGGGGCGTTGGGGTCGGCAACTCGGCATTGGTTACCTTTAGGTGTCGAGGAGAAGGGAGAGCAGGAGCAAGACGGAGCAGCAAGGCAAGGCGGCGTCGAAGGAGGCGACCGACTCGGGGGGAGGGGAGGAGGCGGCGGGCTCGGGGAGGAGGCGCGACGGCTCGGGGGGCGCACGGCCGGAGGAGGAGGCTGTGTTGACGGGATCGGGGGAAGAGTCGCTGGCTCGAGGAGGCGGCGCGAAGACGGCGTGACGGCTCGGGAGGAGGAGCGAGGAGTTGAGAAACTTAATTGTTTGAGTGGCGCGCAGCAAACCCTAGAGTCTCAATATAAATAGGATGGACATCACAAACGGTTCTAAATTAGAACCGTCTCAGGTTACATAGTATCGCTGCACGGTTCCAAAGTAGAACCGTCTATGATATGTGATGTATCACGAGCGGTTCCAATCAACAACCGCTCAGGATATATTGTATCACGCAGCGGTTTTTACCAAGGAACCGCTCAGGATATATAATCCTGCACGGTTTGATCTACAAACCGCTCGTGATATTTTTTGTATCGCTTAATCTAGTTCATTTATTCGCTAGCCTCGTAAAATGCTAGCCATGCCCTTTGAAAATCACAGATGGTTTGATCTACAAACCGTCTGTGATATTTTTTGTATTGGTTAATCTTGTTCTGTTTATTCGCTAGCCTCAGGAAATGCTAGCCATACTCTCTGAAACAAGCAGAAAAGACAACAAGTACATGTATATACATCCAATTCACATTCATTTGAGAAACAATCATATCCATTTCACAGTACAAATCAATTAACTCAAATGAACTAAAATTAACCATTCATTAGAACGTACATATACACACATTATTCAGTTAATCTTTAAAAATTAGCCCTTCATGATGACCGACGTGTATGTAGCTAGTTTCGTTACGTTCTTCTTCCTCGACCCTTATGCCGTTTCCGAAAGGAGGCAACTCGTTAAATTGATTGTATTCTTCCTCGTCCACTACATTCTCAACTCCGACAATCCTCCTTTTTCCATGAAGAACTACGTGGCACTTTTTATTTGCCAGGTCGGTAACATAGAAGACTTGAACAACTTGGTTAGCCAGTACGTAATGGTTCGCTCTTTGTATCCGACACGCTTGAGGTCCACGGTAGTGACACCGCATTTATCGACCTTCACCGTGGGAGATGGACCCAACGGCACCAAATAGAGGATCTTGAAAAGCACGAGTCGAGCTCCCATATCTCCTCTATTTGCCCATAGTAGGAGCTCCTCACCATCGGCATCAATGCATCTACGGACACCGCTGCTCGTTAGTGCTCTTTATATCCCGAGCTCACAGATAGAATGTGTACCCATTTATGTCGATCCTCGCCATGTCACAATCAGAAATGTTGGCCCTTTTGCCAACCATGTCAAGATATCACTTGACGAAGTTCCTAGCGAAGTCGCCCTTCAACCATTGGTTGAACCGCTCATGCATTGTGTTGTCTCGTGATCCAAACATCTAGCCGCACCGAATTCTGTTGCCGAAGCACATCCTTGTGCTGGTCGATATACGAGGACACTTCAGTCATGTGTTGCAAGACCGTGAAATGGGCTTGAGCATACGCATTTATATCTGGAGTGATTGCTTTCCTTCCAATGGTCCTAATACCCTCGAGCCTCCCCTCATGGCGAGATCGAGGCACACCTATCGGTTCGACCTGAGCCATGTAATCGACGCAGAACTCAATAACCTCTTCGGTTGCATAACCTTCGACGATGCTGCCCTCTGGCCGAGATCGATTCCGTACATAGCACTTGATAATTCCCATGAACCTCTCGAACGGGTACATGCTACGTAGGAATACGGGCCCGCACATCTTTATCTCCCTCACAATATGAACAATGAGATGGACCATGATATCGAAAAACGGCGGAGGGAAATACATCTCAAGATTACATAGAGTCGTCACCACCTCGTCCTGCAGAGCATCTAGTCCTTCAGGATCGATGACCTTCTGAGCAATTGTGTTAAAGAAATAACACAGCCTCATGATTGTCTCTCGGACCTTGATCGGCAAAATACTTCTAATTGCAATAGGGAACATTTGTGTCATAAACACATGACAATCATGAGACTTCATGCCAATTAACTTCAAATCTTCCATCGAAACAAGTTTCTTCATGTTGGCGGAGTAACCGGACGGAACTTTTACACCATGCAAGCACCGGCACAGTTCAGTTCTCTAGGCCTTGGACAGAGTGTAACAAGCAGGGGGAAGGTACGTTCGTCCTTTATCAGTCTTTGTTGGTGCTAACTCAGGTCTGATGTCTATATCAACCAAGTCAAGCCGTGCATTGACACCATCCTTTGTTTTGTCACGAATGTTTAGTAAGAGACCAATCAAGCTGTCACACACATTCTTCTCTACGTGCATGACGTCGATGCAGTGGTGAACTTCTAGGTGCTCCCAATAAGGTAAGTCCCAAAATATTGATCTCTTCTTCCATATGTTCTTCTTACGGGTCCTCGATTTACATTCCTTTCTGAGCACAACATCTAAATCCTTAACCATATCATAGACCTCTTTTCTGCTTAAATGCCTTAGAGCTGAACTATCCTCATTCTCTCCGTCGAATTGTTTCTTCATCCTGCGATATGGGTGAGCCCTCCAAGGAACCTATGATGACGATGTACACGGTTTTACGCGAGTGATTCACCACACACTCTCAGATCATCTAAGCGGTGAGTATGTGCTTTGGCCCCTTTTGTACTCGCCTAACAGATTAGCAATGGCAGAAAATCATTTATGGTGCGTAACAACAAGGAACGTAAAGTGAAGTTCTCTTGTTTGTACGCATCCCATACTTGCACTTTAATCCACAAGATTTTTAGATCTTCCATCAATGGTGCTAGGTACACATCAATATCATTCCCAGTTGCCTCGCCCTTGGATAAGTATCGACAACAAAATATACTTCCGCTTCATACACAACCAAGGAGGAAGGTTGTAGATACAGAGCGTCACGGGCCAAGTGCTATCTCTACGCTCATGTTACCGAAAGGATTCATTCCATCTATACTCAATCCAAACCTTATATTCCTCGCCGCAAGATCAAGTCCGCAAACCTCCTATCGATGTTTCTCCACCGGGCTAATCAGCAGGGTGTCTTAGCTTTCCGTCATTCTTACGCTCCTCTGAGTGCCAATACAGCAGTTTTGCATTCTTTGGGTTCGCAAAAAAACGCTTCAAATGGGGATTTACAGGAAGATACCACACCACCTTAGCAGGAGGTCCTTTCTTCACCTCGATTCCCTTGTCGTCATCTGATTGAATCTTATGCTTGTATCGGGATGCGTTGCACACCGGACATACATGCCCGAGAACAAAGGTTTCTCCGAGTCCTCCATCAAGCCCCGGAATTGAACATACTCCCTCTCATCATAATTCCCTTCTGCATCGCGAAGCATCTGATCTAGATTGTCATCGTGCAGTCTATCCGAATCGGAACCACAATCGACATCATCCGGCGGCATATCGTTGACTTCCTGTATAATATGCATATCGTTGACTTCCTGTATAATATGCTCTTCACCGTGATTGGTCCAACATGTATAACCCTTTTTGAAACCCCTTCGAATCAAGTGTGCTTCGATCTGCGCTCGGTTATTAAATATCTTCAGATTCTCGCAGTCAATGCATGGACAGTACATATATTCCGCTCCTTTATTCAACATATCCTCCTCGGTAGCTCTTGTAAAAGCACACACGCCATTAATGTACTCTTCACTCACACGATTCTCAGCGTACATCCAGCTTCAGTCCATCACACGGTTCGTATTGAAAACCCCGAAATAAATAAAGGGTGACTTGGCGTATTTTTCGAGGCTTAATTACGCTTTCCAACAGAGAAAGCGTATTTTTCTCTGAACTAAAGGTGGTTTTTTTTCATTTTTTCATTTTTCCGGATTTTATTAACTTACATGTGGGCCCTACTTGTCGGTGACTCATTTTTTATTTCATGATTTTATTTATAAAATCTATGGCGTCCCACATGTCATAGACTCGTTAGTTTATTAACTAAATGATTAAAAAGCAGAGGATTTGAAGCTTAAATTGGGCTTAGGGTGACATCGCGTTGCTAATAGTCGTGGCTCGGGGCCCTAAGGTCGCTCGAGGCGAACCGACGGTGATATCCTGGCGCGCCATGGGCTTCACTAGCGATCGATTTCGCTTAAACGCAAACTACTCAAATTAAAGGATGCTTATGCTCCAGTAGCTCACCTCGATCACGAGGAAGGTGTCAATGAAGTCGGGGAAGGTCCAAGGCGGCTGGTCGTTGATCGGTGAACAGAGGCGACGGCGGCAAGCTCCTCGGTGACAATAGCTGAAATGGACCACACGAGCGGGCTCAGTGAGGTGAGACGATACTCAAACTGGGCACGGAGTGGCGATGGACTCACCGGGCTTAGAGATCTCCCGCGGTTACCGTAGCGCCAGAGATGGAGATCAAGAAGACTTTGTTGGGGAGCTATGTACACCGTGATCGCCTTTGATGAGTTAATTATCACGATAGATAATCAAAAACGTCAGGAAGTATCACAGACGATTTCGACAAAAACCATCCGTGATATTACCCAATATCACGCATTTGGTTTTTGTCGTAACCGCTTGTGATACTTCACGACGGTTTTAAACATGAACCGCTCGTAATATGACCTCTTCACGCATTTGGTTTTTAGCACGAAGATAACACGTACGGTCGGTAAACAAAAACCGCTCGAGATTAGTTTTAATACGACGGTTTCGATGAACCGCTCGTGATCAAAGGCCCAAATATAGCATTTTTGTAGTAGTGGACCTACGTGATTCCAAAAGGTTATCCTCGGCAACATGGCTCACCACTGAGTCTCCCTCTGCCCTAAAAGCTAAATTGACCCCTTAGCCCCATCGAACCATAGTCGACCGCCCTCTTATGGTTCTGCGGCCGGTGGTGCCATCATCGTTTCACCGCAACACCATCAACTTCAGGTACATAGTTGTTGCTCACTAAAATCCTTGGTTGGGTCGTAATGAACCCAAAAACCTAACTAGGGCAAAAAAAGCTCGCCAGAGTTGGAGACACTGCTGAAGCCAAAGAAGGAAAGGTGGCACAAATCTTGATATGCATCAAAAGGTTAGAAATTCGACCAATTTATTGGAAGAAATTAGGTGATCGATGATTTGGTAATGCTTACTATGCTATGTCTGATATCCTAGTATTCCTGCTGGACAATTCATCTACCACTCCATGATGATCCAACAATGCACGTCATGCACGCCCATCTGTTGGTTAACGTGAACGACCACACACATGGACGTGAGGCCATTCATTCCATGAGAAGCCAAAGATGACCTCACGCCCGCAGATCTCACTAGCAGCGACCTCACTCCTCTTCCCCTCTCCCCCCCATCTCCAAGATGTGTATGCCTCTCCCCCTTCTCTCTCTAGGCTATCGAGGAAAGGATCGTGCGGTGGACAACGAGTGGAGGAGCCATAGGCGAGGACGATGAGTGGAGGAGCAGGGCTGGGGGATGGCGTCTGGAGGTGAGAGGCATGGCGGTGGTGTGGGTTGGCGATGAGGCACCACTAGATCTGAGCCTGATGGTGTTGAGACTCCAGGTTGTCTCCTCCTTCGATGATGATAAGCTCTACTATGCGCCTCTGTTGGTGCCTCCTCATCTGAGTATGATTTGTTGCAGGTGTTTGCTTATTTTGTTGCAAGTGTTTGCTTGAATTGTTGCATGAAGTGTTTTCATTTTTTGATTTGTTTAATTGTTGTGATGGGTTGGATTTTGTTGCACTGATAGCAAATCCATGTTGCATTCTAATGCGAATTTTGTTGCAATCAGAGCATGCGGGGAAGAAAAGGGGGTGGCAAATTTTGATGCAATCATAGCGTGCGAGGAAGAAAATGGGATTGCTGCTTTTCTCTTGCATGAGATGGGGTTTTGTTGAGGGGGTTGAATCTCTTGTTGCGCCTCTAACCATTATTGTTGATGGAAATATGACGTTCGAGTGGTTGGAATGTTACAAAGATTGTATGGTGGTTAATGTGTCTGATGCTAGACATCGTTAATTGGTACAGCAGGCTGCCCGTACGCATTGGTCTATAGATACCTAGCAAGTTAGTATTAGTAGTAAGTTGCAATCTCCTTTCCTCGAAAAATCTACAGAAAAAGAACTTAATGCCGATAGGCGCACACCTCGCTGCTGCAAGATACGCTGCCATTGCACGCCTCCTATCCTCCGAATCCCCTGGTCCCTAGCTCGACTCCCCCTCACTGCTTCGACGTTGGGATGCTGCTGCCTCCAACCAGGTAAGGCTAAGATTCTTGGTTGATTCGGTTTGCGTTGTGACAATTCAATGGATTGCTGGTGGTAACTTGGTGGATGGATGTAGTGGCACTGCGGCATGATGGATGGATGCGACGGCGGTGTGGCGTGATGGATGGATGAAGTGGGGGAGATGGCACCGTGCATGGAGGCGGGGTGGCGATTTGGGCAATTCGATTTGGAGAGGATAGGTGCATCCATAAGGAATCATACCCCCGTTCTGCAACCCTCTGTCCATTCTATTGATTTGGAGAGGATGAAGTGAATAATAGTAGACAGAGAAAATGTCTTATTTGTAGTTTTTCATCAGAATCATTCATGTGATGTGGCAATGGGTGGACGACCACGTAAAAAAAACATGTCCATGCTAAGCTGCTTTGGATTTTTTTTATTCACGAATAGTTGCTTTGGATTTGAGGTGGTGCATATTAGATAATCGATGTTGTAGTCGAGAGACAATCAATCCAATCACACAATGAACACTAGAGAGAGACACAAGGTATAGAGGAGATCTAATATATTTATTCATCTATATATTCTTGTATATAGGGATCCTCATATTTATAGCCCATAAGGGTGAAAGCTCTTTAGGGGCGGTTTAGTCTTTTGCCCATAATAATGTTTCGTAACACTCCCCCTTGGGCAATAGACAACGATATGCAAATGCCTCATCAAAAACTCTTTCCAAAAACCTATTAGGAAAAAAGGAATGGAGAAAAGAGTACATTACATTTGTAAATTGCATTACACTTGTTGCCTCACTAAAAGCCTTAATGTAAGAAAACTTCAGGAAAACTCACCAATGAAAAGAGTACAACGTTTAATCTTCGGGATCCAATCTTCAAGATTTTGGATAAATCCTCAGGATTTGATAAGGGTCATGATTTAAGAATTTACTCTCCTTGAACTCTGCAACTCTTTAAACCGTCTCATTCCAATACCATAAATGCATATTTGGAAACTGGATGCAGGCAGAGACTTAGTGAATAAATTAACTGGATTTTCATGAGACTTTGTTTGCAGGATCTTTACCTCACTATTCTTCTGGATTTCATGAGGATAGAAAAATTTAGGAGCAATGTGCTTTGAGATGTTGCTCTTGATATAACCCGTTTGCATTTGTGTAACACAAGTAGTATTATCTTCATAGATAATTGAAGGGGTATTGACGGTATTAATACCATAATATTACTGGATGTGGTTAATCACACGTTTGAGCCAAACACATTCAAGTGAGGCTTCATATAGTGCTATAATATCTGAGTGGTTGATAGAAGTAGCTACCAAGGTCAGCTTAGATGACTGCCGATAGATGGATGCACCAGCACAAAGTAATATAAATCCATTCTGGGATTTTGCACTATAGAGATTTGATAGATAGTCAGCATATCTTCAGGATTTAGTAATGATCGTCAGGATTTATGCATGATTTTCATGATCTTTGCATTGTCGACCAACTGGATCTAAACTATTAAGTGGTAAAACCTTCAAGGTGAATTTAAACAGTAATCATCGCATCAACACCTTCTAGGCTTGACTAAGATTTTCAAAATCTCAAGTATGATGATCGGTATTTAGCATATGCTTCCGCTGTAGACAACTTCTGCTGAAGTCTTATCGCTCTAATGCCTTTCATGCATTTTTCAAAAATGAACATAGGCAAGGATACTGTGATCACCACAATGCAGAATCTTACATACAAATATCATATTACTAATATAGAGATTTTGGGATAATCACTATTCAGGAGTAACATGCTTAACTCATCAAATACCACTATTCGATTGTGCAACAGAAGTAGATTATCCTTGCAAAGGATATGAGGTAATACTAGTTGCAAAGTCGTATGCCTTCCGAATACGATTTATCAAAACCTTTTAGGGTCTTAATATTTTGTAACTATCTCTGGGTGGTTAAAGTTACAATGAATAGTCTATTATGTAGAACCATAAAGTATAGTTGTACCACTCTAGAGTAAAATATAATCGGTCTTTGTTTTGGCATTTAAGGGATTAATTACCAATATCTCCAATGTATGCCATACCTTCATGGTACTAGAGGAAACCACCATTCCACTAATTTATGGTGGAAGACACACTTTATAAGAGCTTGTGTGGTGCACTTCTGGTCTTTAGGTTCCTCATTTCATTCTTTCAAGTTTTGATGGGTCCTTATTCACTTCTAGGGATCATATGATCATTGGTGGGATTAAGAGATCGACTGGTAAGATAATTTTCCTTTAGGGAGATGCCCTCTCTTGCGAAAGATGCTCTTACTACAAGTAAGAGACTATTGGGTATGAGTTTTATATATATTGCGATTTTTTTCCATTCTTACTAGGAATTTTGAGTCCTTACAGGATCTCATCAAGGATTTTCAGAACCCATTGACCGAATATTTTATTTCTTTGTTCATACCATTTGCCATAATTATTATGAAACAGAACATTATATCATTCATAATAGGAGAGTAATTGTCTCTACGGGGACCTTTGAACCATAGCTTTCACAACTTCATTTTCTTCATAATGACCCACCAAGTCTGAACTACCTGGTTCCAAGACATTTATTTAGCATTTATGGTTCAGCCTCATATGCTTTCATTATGTGATCTGATATGAACGCTTCAAGCGTTCGGCCATGGACTTTGATTTCGGATCTGTGTTCTCGTTAGAGAACTTTAGCAATTGTAGAGGAAAAGCGGTTGTCGACAACTTTTCTACCATATCATCCAAATTGAGGGTATCTTAGTGTTAACCAGATCTTTGTCATTTCTCAAATAAAATATTCTTGGTCGTTCCGCATTCCCAGCATTGTAATATATGCACATCAAGTTGTTGGGGGCTTTCATCTTCATGATGAACCTCTTCATGAGGTATTTCACCTTCAAGATGAGTTCTCTTCTAGAGAGTTAAAGGAGTGATTAATAATTTTGTTTTAACTAATGTCATTAGATCTTAGACCCGTAGGTGTCCCCACGGATTTTAGATCAAGGACCAATAAGTTAAATTTGCAGAGGTGGATATACTACTTAACCCAGGATATACTGCAAGTAAACACTATGTAACTTCTCTATAATTGGAAAATATCTGGCAAGCTCCCCGCTTCTGATGCGTAGGAGCATAAACTAAACCTTAAGTTTAGCTTGACTAGTGTGTGTATCTTAGTATTAAAGATATTTTCCTTCTGAAAAATACGACGACATTCGAACTTTTGGGCATTTCTCTCCCCTAATACCGAGATTTGATCTTTATTAATAGCATACCATAAAATTTCCCTATCATGGGCTTATATTGATTGGATTTTAGATCCAACATGATTTGCAACAAGTGGTGGTGGCCCAAAGGTGTATACTACAGTGGTGATAACATGTGGGAAATGTTTGATTCCTCTAATATGCACTAATTTCAATAAGGGGTTTGATAATTATATGTAGTGAGCTAGACTTTTATCAGTGCAGTGGCAAGAAAACTGCATGATCCTACCATTCTGTAGGATACTCCAACTTCTGGTTGGTTATTAATCTGTGACGAAGGTTCCATACGGGGGTCTGAGAGTTGGCAGACTTATTCTATAGACTAGCTTATTTATTATTTGCCCAAGTTTTGATCCAATTACTCATACCATATTTTAAATAATTTGGATTATTAAACTTTAAGGTTATAATTACGCAATATATTTTCTTATGGTCATAAGTAGTATGTTCTAACAACATAAAACTACAGGATGCTCTTCAGAAACATAAATATAATGTTGGAACATAAAATATTTGACCATAGTTAATCTACATGAAAATACTATATTTTCTTCTGGACTACAAATATACTTGAATCACCCAAATAGTATAATTATTCGACGAGAATATTTATTGTTCAACAGGAACACCATATTTAATTAAGGGTGATAAATTGTATACCTGATTTTAATTTGTAATGCCAGAATTAACATGACCAAATTTAGATCATTCAGGATCAACAAAATCCAATAGGTCATTATATTTTATTTCATGAGCTATATTTGCTTCAAGCAAGTGATATGGCTTCGGGTGGTGATGCAGTTGCAAACCACACTTACCAATTTATGTATGTGTCATTTCTGATGAGTATGACACGCTTCGGTGCATAGCCAAATATGACATATGTGCGACTACGTCAAGCGGTCGTCGATTTGCTGTGTGCATTCCCACCTGCTGGTGTTTAACATATTGATGAAGACACAAATCAATTGCCCTACGTGGGTAGCAATGATTGTGGTTGTCAATAGCATGGGTATCAGCAATGGCATAAATGCCATTTTCCACATGAACTGCATTCCCACATGCTGGTGTTTAACATATTGCTGAAGATACAAATCAATTGCCCTGCGTGGGTAGCAATGATTGTGGTTGTCAATAGCATGGGTATCAGCAATGGCATAAATGCCATTTTCCACATGAACTGGATAAGGATAATAATAATGCAATTTGCTTTAATTATCTCTAAAAATAAACTAGATTAATTTATTGCTTTGGGCTAATTTGCTTCTGGCTTTAACCTAGGATATGCCACTGTGCCTTCCATGACTCTTGTTTTGAATATTTTTCTATGGCTCTTAGGTTTCAATATCCCACACAAGCTCAATATCCTCCCCCTTTTCATGCCAACTATAAAAATCCCAAGTGATAGCGTGTGCATTAGGCATTTGCTTGAAATCAACTCGGAGTTAAAGGTTTGCAATCATATTTCAACAGGAGTACATTTTTGTTGGCATGAAACCAATATATACTCTGTAACATTCTGCTTACAAAGTTCTTCAATTAAGAAATCAGTGTGGTGGAGAATAATATTATATAGACTCCACATCTTAGGGCTTAAATTATTCTGTACTTATTTGAGGAATATGGCGTTTTCTAGCCAAAGTGATCCATGAAAGATCAACATATGACTAGGCTGGGTCCGATGCCACTGAGAAAAATAGTTTCCCTTTTGCCATCAAGGCATCCGTGCACTACAAGCTAGTGAATTAAAGCTTATTAGATATCAAGAGCACATGTCCAATATTTTGTTAGCAAGGCATGACAAAGTATTTTCAATTTTCAAGCATGTTGTTTACAAATTTTATTCCATGTAAGATTAACTACTACAGGTAAGATATGCTACTAGCAATATGTTCTATTAAGTAGATTTAATCAACTATTCAGTAGCAGATAAGACTTTAATAGAACAAGTTAGACCATTATTTTATGAATATTTTAAAAATAATCCTTTTTTATTCAAATACAATAATATACCTTATTTTTTATTTTATAGAAATAATCCTCTGTCGCTCTACCGTTGAGCAACTTGTGCTAGTTGCCCATCGGTTGAGCGACAAGTGTACAAGTCACCCATCGGTTGAGCGACTTGTGCTAGTCGCTCAACGGTTGAGTGAGTTACCCTAGTTGCTTAACTGTTGAGTGACTAGGAAACTCACACACGCTCCGATGAGGGATTAATTGAGGCGAGGGAGACATAGGCACATCAACAACTCCTAATAAAATAAAGGGCTTTGATGCTACTAGATGTGGTCAGCTGCACCTCGGAATTGATGTGTGCTTTTGTTTTCATCATCAATTGAGCCTTGAAAATGTAGTAAGGCTGTGTACTTGCATACGTTAGCTGCTCCTCGGAATTGATGCGTGCTTTTGTTTTCATCATCAATCGAGCCTTGAAAATGAAGTAAGGCTGTGTACCTGCATAGTGCTAGTCGCTCAACGGTTGAACGACTTACCCCTAGTCGCTCAACCGTTGGACGACTTGGGGCTTCTAACCTATTTTGGTCGGGACAGAGGGCGACTTGTACACTTGTCACTCAACTGTTGGACGACTAGCACAAGTCGTTCAACGGTGGAGCGATAGGGGATTATTTTTGTAAAATAAAAAAACAGAGGTATATTACTGTATTTCGGAATAACGAAAGGATTATTAGTCATTATTTTATTCATGGCATCTAGGAAATAATAATCTAATGCATAAGGTTTCAGCCTAAAACAAAAGATAAGAGATACTCTTCATGAGCAGGGCTAAGCGCGACATGAGTTGAATCTATACTACTAATGCGGCTCGTATAGGAAAGCGGCATCTATACAAAGTTAAGGGATAACTAGAAGATTGCTATAGGTCTCCATAGAGCATAATATGAGCTTATCATTGCTGTCATCCAGGACAAACGAATATCTACTTAGTGATGTCAAACTTGTCCTACATAATTCATGCAATTTTCTATGTTTACAACTGGTAAACCATTTTAAATGCATGAAATGAGTGCAAAATAGTAAAGATTAATTTTATCTATTCAGTAGACAATTTTATACATTTCCCATAATTTTCCTGGTATTTTTAGGTTTTTTATGATAATTTTTAAGGTCTGAGAGCAATTTTTAGAATTACTATCCCATTAATTAATTTCCCAAACACACAATACCAGGAAAAAAATAAACCATAAAAATATGATGCTTCCAAGGTGTACTAGGTCTAAGGTTTCACAATTTATGGAAGCTCACATACCTTAGAAATTCAATTTCTAGGATTAATTTAAGGTTATTGCATAAAAATAAATAATAGATATTGTTAAATAACCATAAGCCGAGGGTCTAGGTTACAAAATCACCTTAGAACTTCTAGACCCATTGCAAAAATCGAATTCCCAAAGGGTTATTCTACAAGAATATATAAAAAACAAAATTCTCCGTAATTTCCCAAAACTTCAGGGGGTTTTATGCAAGATTTTCTTATTCGCAAACTTCCTTCGTAATTTTCATAATTACCGAGGGTCCTTTTGCAAGATTTTTAGTCTTGGGCAGCAGATCCGTGGCCGCAAGCGTCGCAGTGTGGTACTGAGGCGACACTTTGGCGGCAAGACATGGGGTGCAGACACTACATGAGCACGACTACGGTGGCTCAATAGGAGTACGTCGACAGCGGCTACGGGCGATGCGATGACGGCAGGCTGCAAGAAGGCGATGTCGAGGTGGCGTGTGGCGGCAAGAATATCGGCGTAGCGTGGCGGGTGTGCAGATGGTGGCCACGCGAAGGTGGGCGCGGCTTTGGGAGCAGCGGCGACGGTGCACAGCACAGCGCAGCTATGGGCGGCGGCATTGACGCGGGAGCCGGCCGAGCGGCGGTTTTGTCCGCACAGCTACGGGCTTGCGACGATGGTGTTGTGGCTCGATGGTGCCGGGTCATTATGGTCGAGATTTGCCAATGGCGGCAAGCGGCTAACGTCTTGACGCCTGATGGCGTCACCATTTTTTCTTTCCTTTTTCCGTCATATGGACATTAACAAAGTATTGGTGAACTGTAATCTCAAATGATGATGAACAGTGGGTGATTAGCCTATCTAATCTCGGTTTCACAATATTAATCTACTAGATTAATTTAATAGCAAACTAGGGATTGAAATGCCGATATGTCGGAAGAACGATTCGTGCTGATAACATGTTACATAATCGATGCCATAGTCAAGAGACAATCAATCCAATCAAATAATGAACACCAAAGAGAGAAACAAGGTATAGTGGAGATCCAATATCTTTATTCATCTGTATGTTCTTGTATATATGAGTCATTATATTTATAGTCCATAGGGGTGAAAACCCTCCATGACGGTTTAGACTTTTGCTAAATATGCATTTTGAGAGTAACATTTCAGTGACAGCCCAAAGAACCCACAGAACGGGGAATTAGTAGATGGGGGAATTGATATTTTGCCCTCCCTTCAGTTGGGTTTTCAGAAAATGCCCTTCTTCCCGATGTAATACATTTTTTGCCCCCCTCTTAGTCTATTTCTTCGTTTTTTGCCCTCTTTGGATTATTTTATTAATATCCAATCTGTTTTTCCTGTTACAGCCATGTGAAAAGTCATTTTTACCCCTCAACAACCGACCTTCCTCATCTCTTCCCTTCCTCCTCCTCGTCGGGCATCCATCCCCTCCTGCGTCCCCCGGCGGCAGCCCTCTAACCTCCTCCTCATCTCCGCCCACCTCCCGCCACCATGGTCGCTAGAACCACCCTACGTCCAACTCCACCACCTCCTGGCTGCCCCTCCTCCTACCGCAAAGATCTCGTGGGTGAGCAATCACGCTCTCGATCCGCCTCGCTCCTCCCGGGTGTGTCCGCCGTCACTTCACCCACCACCTGTCTCATGACGCCAGACGGCCGTCCGCGCCATCTTCTTGGAGCCCGCCCACCTCCTCCCACTCTCTCGCCGCCTTGCCGCCTGTGCGAGCCTTCTTCTCCACCCGCTTCACCTTCCGCATCGCGCCCTCACCCTTCTACGGCGACGGTCTCGCCTTCATCCTCACCTCCTTGCGCACCATTCTCGGCGCCTCCAACAGGTTCCTTGGCCTCTTCTTGTCCTCCTCCGCCTCCAACGAAGGCGACCTCGCGGACGTTTCTCTCGTCCTCCTCCGCTTCCGACGAAGGCGAACTCGTGGACGTATCAACCGTCGCCGTGGAGCTCAATACCCACCGCGACATGGCGCTCCACGACCAGGATGGGAACCATGTCGCGCTCGACGCGGGCTCCATCTTCTCTTTTGCGTTCGCGAGCCCCGCGTCGACCTCAAGGCTAGTGTGCTAATCACCGTTTGGGTTGAGTACCGCGCACCGCGCCGCCGCCTCCGCATGTGGCTCTCGTACTCGTCGACCCGCCGCCCCGAGAAGTCCACTCTTTCCACCGACGTCGACCTCTCGGCATCCTCCGACGACATGTACGTCGCTTATCGACCTCCATGGCGGCGCCGCGTTTCACGTCGCCGAAGGCCGACCTTCCGCGCCTTCGGCTTCCCCTAACTCCTCGCCGCCCGCCATCGCACAAGGAGCGTTTGATAGGTTGCAACGTTCTCGATTTCTGCGGTCACAGGAGGAGGTTCTTGCTCATCCTCGATGATGTTTGGGATGACAAGGAGAGGAACACGTGGGAGAACATGGAACAATGGAGGAACACGTGAGGGTAAAATGACTTTTCACATGGTCAGAATAGAAAAAAGGTTGGATATTAATAAAATAATCCAAAGAGGGCAAAAAACGAAAAAATAGACTAAGAGGAGGGCAAAAAATATATTACATCGGGAAGAAGGGTATTTTCTGAAAACCCAACTAAAGGGAGGGCAAAATATCAATCCCCCCTTAGTAGATTGACGGCACACACTTGTGGTTGTGGGCTGTGTCCTGGACGCCTGATGGGCCGTCCACCCAAACAAATTTTGTCAGCCTAGGTCGGCCCCCGAAACCCCGCGACCCCATCTCTCGTCTCTCGTTCCCCTCCCCGCTCCTCCGCGGCACCGGCTTCTCCATCTTCGCCATCCCCGGCCGTCCCCTCCTCGTCTCCGCCTCCTCCTCCTCCTCCTCCCGGTCGCACCCCTCCAGGTACGTGGTCCTCTTCCTCCACGCTGCGTTATTCTATTGTCTATCTCATCATGGGCCGAGTCGGAGGGCATGGGGTTTCCTTGGTTTTGTCATCTTTTGATCTGGTCGTAGGAGTCAAATTTGAGACAGATCTTCGTAGTTTCTACATTTATGTTGAGAACCTGGACTGAATTATCCGATTTTATGTTTCAATTAGAAGGTCAAGGAGGAGGAGTACAAGTAGCTGTTATTTTGATTTTTTATTTTATCCGTGGGCATTCCAACTGTAGCGTACGCTAATCTTTTTTCTTCCAACTCTGATGAAA
Source organism: Phyllostachys edulis (assembly GCA_036346405.1). NCBI lineage: Eukaryota > Viridiplantae > Streptophyta > Magnoliopsida > Poales > Poaceae > Phyllostachys > Phyllostachys edulis. The sequence goes on along the minus strand of CM070549.1, from coordinate 78,644,389 downwards.
CTGTCGCAAAGAGGAATCAGGTGAAACAAGGAAATCACGATTAGCCGAGTTGAGTTTGTTCCATTTGATTTCTTAGTTTACTTAAAAAAGCCCTTCGTTGGGCACACTTTGCCTGTATGGTTCTTGCAAGCAGTTTTACAATTTTGTATCATATTCCAAGTGTCTCGAGATTTTTTTACTGCTCATAGAGTAGTTAATCGGATTTTTGTAAGACTCTTCCCCATGTTACATTTCTAGTGTTGCAGTGGTTGCCATCTAATGAATTTTGAACACAGTTAAACATCAACACCATTTTCATCTTGCCCTTCCTAACTGTAGCGTGTTTGATGTGCCCAAACTTCGAGTATTTCCTTTTCACTTGGAAATTTGGAAAGGTATTAAAGTAGTCGTCTTGTTATAAAATGCACATCATGTGAAAGATTAATGGAGGAAATAGTATGCCATGCATATTGGAGCGATGGGATAGGTCATGGCTGTTATATGACTACTATTGTTATGAAGTATGAACTGATTTATAAGTATAGCTTGTTTGGGTTTTTCTCTTCCAAAATATGGCATGTAGTAACAAAGGAGGTAGTTTTTTTTTATTCCAGAATAATGTTCAAATTTCTGGTTTACATAAGACGTTGGAGATAAACAAAATCTACACAAGTTTTTGGATAGCATATGCTATCAAAATTTTATTTTCCGTATGAACTTTTTCTACTATTGAGAAGGTGCCCAATACCCAATACGAAGATATCTATATGTTATTTATGTGTGCCTTTCTCTTAGCCAATGTCTCTATGAGCATATCTTATTAGCATTTAGTAAATATGTACTAATGTTGAATTCGTACCTTTTTAAAGAAGATTGTTCAAAAGAATATACGCAGATGATGAAGTTAGTCATTATTTTAGATCTTGTATTATGTCATCTCCTTAAGATGCATCGTCTATGTATATTCTTATAAAGTGCTATAAATCGAACTCGTCATGTCTTCAAATGTTATATAATACTAAACATAGTTCTTCGTGGGAAAAAAACAGAGGTTATGTAGTAGAAAATGGGTTAAACAAGTTGATCACATTGATATGGTTTTGAATTCTGGCCTTAGATATACCTCGATGTTTCCTCAGCTGTGAATGAATGAGATCTAGTGGAACCTCTAATTTGCCACTTAACATGCAACCTTTGTACCAATTGATGCTGCCGTTGTTGTCTGTTTGCCCCGATAGGATTCATCTCGCCACTGATTTCTATTCTTAGCTACAGATCTGCTATATGAAGAGGTCTCCCAACTCTCTATTCAGTACGATAAATCTGTCTTTCCATCTCTAGTGTAGGAAGGTTCTCCCTAATCGATACTCTTATTGCCCACATCGCCATTGGGAACCTTGTCTTGTGACGTGCTGGCCAAATGGGCGGTCCGAACTGGCACGGCATGGGTCCGTGTCGGCCCATCCATTCTCGCCCTACTATTATTCGTGCAGTCTTGGGAAATCCTACTGTAGGGGTGATGGCTCAACACGACTGCATTTGTTCTTCTTGTTCGTCTTTGCCTAAGATGGCCTGCTTAGCCCGTTTGGCTCGATAGAATGAAAAAATAAAAAAATCAGAAAAATTAGAAAAATATGTAGAATTCAGAAGTAGACATGAAAATTGAAAAAAAATGAGATAATCATATTGAAAATGTAATAGAATTTTATCAATATTCAAATAGCTAGCTCGTAAAAACATTTGTCATTTAGCTCATAAGACATGAAAAATTTAAAAACAATCCTAGAAAATATATATATTTTAAAAAACCAAAATAAATTTATATATACTTATAAAATGAACTATATAAAATTTAAAAACTACAAAATAAAACCATATGAGTATTAAAAATGGAAATAAAATCATATAAATATTAATAAATAAAAATAAAAATATATATGTATATTAAAATAAAGATCATGCCTAACTACTGGTCTTTGTACTTGGATCGTCTTAGTTTTGGACCCTAAGACTATTCATCTTGTCTTGAAGCCCGCACTACTGACTATCATCTTTGTCTTGGCGGCCATGAATAGTCGCGGGCGAGCCACTTATCTTGCGATCTCCTCATTGGAGTGTCTGCTGCCAGAGTTAACAATCTTGTTTGCAAAAATCTCGGACGTCGAGTGCGAACTGTGTTTATTTTCCTCTTGTTCTTTATATTTTCTTCAAAGTTTCTGTTTCTTCACATTTGCAAAGTGCTTTACATCTGTTTCCATTAGAATAGCTGCGAAATACTTCAATACCGGCTTTCTTTGCGAACTCCCAATCCTCACTAAGGTCAGAATCAAAGATCCCTTTTGGCTATTCCTGAGTCGTCCCATTAAGGGTCTCTTGTTGCATCTGCACCAAGAAAAATTGAGCCCCCCTCGACCCTTGCCATGCTTCTACCAAGTTGAGCTTTATTGTGTGACTTGCGATCTTCTAGGCTGCATACCAGTATCCCAGTACATATTGGATATGGATACGGCCTAGATACGACCCCGATATGTATTGAGATTTATCGGGGTTGTATTGGAATTCTTTTCGTTTTTTTTAAAAAGGAAATACATTTTCGATTCGATACGATACGTCTCGATACGTCGATACGGCCGAAAGAAGCCCAACCTAAAGTAAAAACCTACTGTTCCTAGCCCAAGGCGACTCGCAGGAGATACCTAACCTTGCACCTTGTCCCTTGCCCGGCCGCGCCTCCTTCCCGTCTCCCGTGCGCAGTCACCTCCTCCTCCCCGTGCGAGTGCGACCAGCGGTCGGCGGCCACCTCCTCCGTGCTACCCCTCTGCAGCCGGCGGCCGGCGGGGTCGATCCTCCGCTACCCCTCTGCAGCCACCTCCTCCGCTACCCCTCTGCAGTCACTTCCTCCTCCCGTCGAGTCGACCCGGTGTCCATGGCCACCTCCTCCGTGCTACCCCTCATGGCCGTGGCCATGCCCGTGGTCGATCCTCCAGCTACCTCTCTACAACCACCTCCTCCGCGCCACCTCCTCCATGGCTTATCCTCTGCAGCCTGGCCCGGCTGGGTCGATCCTCTCCAATGGCAATGACCGATGGTGCTCCTCTCCCGAAGTCGACGGTCTTGCCTCCTCTCGGCCAAAGGTCCTCCTCTCTTAGATCTCAAAGCGGGGAAAGAGGTGAAGTGGGGGTTAGGTGGTTGATGTAGGCCGGTGGGGGAAAGAAGATGAAGTGTGGGTTAGTTATGGACTTATGGTCCTTATGGCAGCATATATGTCAAGAATTAAGATGATACATTGATAAATTTACATATATGCTGGACAAATGGAGTAAATTTACATACATACATTGACAAATTTACATACATTGGTAAACCCTTGACTCAGTCTCAAACTTATCAAGTATATTATTTTATATTTTCACTAATACACATACACACATCCGTATCGTCGTATCGGTTTTTTTTTTGAGAAATGGGGTATCGCCGTATCCGTACCGCCGTACCGGTATCGCGTATCGGTGCATCATAGCTTGCGATATGCAAGTTAATTAAAAATGATTATTTGTTTGTATACTGTTATGTTTCATTTTGTACCTTTTATGTTTGTGGGTCATGGCATCTCCACCTTGCTTTTAGACCACTAATGTTGGATTATCAATTGCATGGCCATGTTTGGTTTTATTCCTTTTATTCCTCATTTGTTTATGTGTATTTGTACAAGAAACATCCCAGACAAAAAATGATTCTCTATTGCTGCAGGAGCTCAAGATCTATTGGGCAAGGACAGGGCCTCATGCATAATAAGATGTTATTAGGCTGTCCTATGGGCAGTAGTTCCCTGTTTTGTCAGGCTTGCAGCAGATAAAGCTTTTGAACATGAGTTGTCTGAATTATGAAATGGTCTATGTGTCACACAAAATCAATATATCTTGATGATGTGGGGTTTTCTGAAACCAGAGATGCATGCTCAAGGTTATTGCAAGTTACATCTACTGCGAGTAGAGTGCTATTTGCTGGCGAGAGATAAATGTGTATGTCAATAATACACTTCGTAAGCAAAAATTGTATCTATTATGTTGTACTACCCGGGTCCTTTATATAAGGCATATTAGTCTCTCAATCTTATCCTTAAATATAATGCGCGCATGTAGATTTGATGTTAGTTTCTCTTTTTGGCCCTTATTTATTTCATTCCCCTTCCTAAACATTAATGTATCACCGCCCAAACAGACAGTTATCTCTCATCTTTCCAAAGCAATTAATGAAGGGTAATGTAGTCATTCTCTTCTGTGGTTTCCTCCTTATTCTTAGAATTTTCTTAATCACCATGCCCGGTTGAAGTATGGCTTATGAAAGGGACCGTATGGAGTATTATCAAAGTAGAGGGCTGACTGACATAAGTACCTCATATGGCTAGGCAACTCAAAATAGAAAATTGCATTTCAAACATGTTGTTCTTGATTTTTTTTGTACTATTCTCATTTGTATGCTTGTCAAGGTTATTAAGTTGTAAAGTTGAATTGAGTCGCAAGAGGGACGACTTGTCGACTTGGTTGACAAGTCGACCGACTAGTTGTGACTAGCCACGACTAGTCCATAGACTAGAAAGTATTTAAATATGGTATGTAATATACTAAGTTGTATAACAATTAAACACATATACATATTGTAAATCATGAAATAAAGAGAAGAACAACATAATCATGAATTCATGATGATGAGTTGATGACTTACTCGTTTTGATCGTAACAAATCTTTCTTGATGAATGGCTAGTTGCGATGATGAGTAACAAATCTTGATGAATGGCGATTAGTTGTTTTGATTGTAACAAATCGTAACATAATCATGATAATGAGTTGATGACTTATAAGTTCTATAGCAAGCCACTCACCTGACAGTGGGCCAGCAAAACAAGTCGGGTGGCTAGCAAATCTCGATTAGTCGCGACTAGCCGCCGACTAGCCGGCAAGTCGGGCGACTAGCCCTCCTAGTCGAGTCGATGACTCTAGTCGGAGGTTGTGTACTGACTTGTCGACTAGTCGCGCGACTTAATAACAGTGAAGCTTGTGCATCATATCATATGTCTAATGCTTTCATACTAAAAGAGGTTTGATTTGTGCTGGCATATATATAATAATTTGTTATGCGAATGCAAACAATGATACTTCCTCCTCCGGTCACAAAATATTGACATCTTTGAATCCATGGAGTCAAACCATGGTAGCTTTGACCAAAGCTATCATTTTGAGTATTTAGATTAAATATGTGAAAGTGAAATGAGTAAGTTTGACATAAATACTTTCATAACAATATTTTCTATAACTTATTTTAAATATATAGTGGTCAATTTAATGGTCGAAGTTGCATCTTGTTGACGTTGAAAGGTCAAAAAAAACTCACTATAGGTAGTATACAATAAGACATTTTTGACTAAAATTATAAGTTAAAAATAAGTTAATTGAATGCAAATGCATGTAGATGTTGAAAGTTCTTATGGGAATCTGCCTTGTGTTACATGGAATACCAACCCACAGAAACCCAAATCTGTTTTCTGGAACATTTATCAGTGTTATCAGTTATGCCATCCCATTTCTATCTGTTCTACCTGTCCTTTCAGTTGGTTCCAAATTACATGCAGCAATAAACTCAACTCCTAATGAGCTTCACTGAAAAACCTACATTAAATTTTTCTTGGTGATATGATATGAAATTTAACTTTTCTTTGAGGATGATTGCACATGAAATGCCTAGTGTCCATTGCCAAGCATTAACGGATCATATTTTAGAAAGCCTTCTATCTGGAGAACTACTATTTTCAAAACCGGCGACATCACTTTGTCATATGTGATGTCATTATCTTTACTGCTTAATGCAACCTATATTGGCAAAGCAGGTTTTTCTCGGTTATCTTCAACCATTGGTGGTGATTTCATTTTGCTATATCATATTACTAGTTGATCGAACTCTTTCATCTTATTGTGTATTATTTTGGTCATTTTTGTACTTGTATTTATAGTATGTGTTTCCAATGCAGATACTGCAGTATGGCGGCAAGACGTAATGTTCGATATTCTGCTCTTCCTACAGAGGGCAAGGAGGACAACAATCTTACTGAAGACAACGTTGACCTACGGTTCACTTACACTCCAAAATCCTTGAGGAAGATCCCGTGGAAGTCAATTGCCCTAGCATTGTTCCTGCTCCTCCTAGGAAGTTCTGTTCTCTTCCTTTCATATTTTATATTCACAGGTCACATGGAGGGTGATAGCTCTCAGGCATATGGTCTCTTGTTCCTGGGTTTCCTTGCCTTTCTTCCTGGTATGTTAATGTAAATCGCTTTAATTTTCGTACTCATTGATATGCAATTGTTTCATCTTCAGGAATGAAATTGTCTTCCCCAAATTATTACATGAACATTCACCCTTGCTACCTTCAAGTATTTATTATAGTGTAGTTTTTCTCTTCTTAGTCATATGTCCTTCGTGTAAAGAGAAGTAAATGGCCATATGCATCATTGGAGTAAGTTATGTAAGATTGACCACATTGTTGACATGTAGCCATTACTGATAGTAGACTGTCCCATTTGAGATTTGATGTTTATGATATTGATAGGGAATCGATAGGTTTCCTTATCACTTAAAGCAAAACTGATCCTGCTTTTTGGCATCTCAACTATGCTGAAAACAAAACAGGTCGCACTCTTTGGCATCTCAATTAATATGATGCGCATCAGTGGAAAATTATGTGCTTTGTTATGGTTGTGGAAAGACACCTATAGAACAGTGTTGCATTTTTCAAACGGTTACATAGTTTTGACATTATTTTACAGGTTTTTATGAGACTCGGGTTGCTTACTATTCATGGAGAGGAGCACCAGGGTACACCTTTGCATCCATCCCAGATTATTAGCCTTTGTTTTTTCCTCGCCGAGAGGGCAGCAAAGATAATGAACAAGGAAAAAAAACTTGAAACTTCGATAAGGCAAATGGGCACTAAACAGTTGACATCTAGATGAAGTCACCTTGTGCTGATTGCTGTGTTCGCCTAATGGTATTGCTTCATCAGGGAAGACAACAATAATCTTTACGTGTGCTGCAGAGCAAAACCTACTCTTGTGCTTGTTTGTTCGTTGCTATGTAGATCGCTGTTTCAGAGCTACCTCGGATATTAGTTCACAATTCTAGTATGCTAATCTACAGATATGCATTTATGTCATTAGGGCTTCATTTTGTTTTCCTTGATGAAAATACTCTATACCGCATACCTTACCTGTATTTTCTAGCTGTTCATATTTGAGCAGATGGTTGTGTGCATCATCATTTTTGTAATGTTTTTTAATGCCGATATTTGAATTGTGAATAAATGGAGATTGTTACGCATTTAGTCTTTAAAAAAGATTGTCATGCAATTTTTTATGTTTTCAAATGGATCCATTCTACTGGTACGATATAATTCCCTGGTAAGATAGATATGCAATTTTTGTTTGGTCATGCAAAAAGCAACTGAATTTGCAAAGAACGATCATTTGATTCTTAATCCTGAATGTCTCTCGGAAGCAGGGCAACACCCAGTTTATCTCCCGTGCAACTTTAGCTTTGCCATTCTGAATCCTGAATGTCAGAGTAAGTATGCAACGCATGCATTTAGTCACGCATATTAGTTTTACGTACGACTTACCTGCATTTTTTTCAAGTGATTTCACATCTATGTCGGTAAATTTGACGTTTGTAGTGAAACTAAAACACAGCAAAAGGCCAATATACGCCTAAAAATGTACTAATTTGAAATATTTCCAACATCGCAAACAAGTCAATTCAAGATCGCTAGTTAAACAAGGGAACCACAAACTCAAGTTGCTGTTCCAAACTCAAAGTCTGCATGTCTGGCGAGTCAGTGTTCACTGTCAGGGAACTGAAGGATTATGTGACTACAGAATCATTCTACCAAGAGTGAATTCAATAGGGCTGCAGAAACATTCAGAGCCAGAAGGCCAGAGCTCAATAGGGTTACAGATACATTCAGAGCCAGAAGGCGAGAACTCACGAACTCAATCTTGTTGGCCTTGCTGGTGCTGCTCGACACCCTCTTGGCCTGGTTGTGGCACTTAGGGGCATGCATCTATTGTTGTCTTTCGAGTCGGAGGCAGTAACTGCTGTAGTCCTTGGTGATGGTTGCGCTCTGGACAATCTTGGTGATAGAGGTGACAAACTTCTGCCGCTGTCTCTAACGCCAACCGGATGGTTCTGCATGATTCTAGATGTTCTCGGCGACAGAGAACGCACATTGCTCACCCTAATTGATGTTAGAGAATGGGATAACTCGCTGAATGATGCACGGCGAGGCAACCTAACCGGTGCTGATGTGCCTTGCTGTGTATCTGGCTGAGCAGTTGGTACTGCCCTGTCGACTTTGGAACTGAACAAAGGTGATCTTCGCAGCGATGATGGCACGCTGTGTTTTCGTGCTTGAGGTGAGGAAGAAGCGGCCATGGACAATGCTGAGCTAGGATAGGTTGTCTTCACACCAGGGAGTGAAGTCATAGTACTCTTTTCTGATGTAGTTGTTGGTGTTTGTGAGATTGCCGGTGATGACAAGGATTTCTTCAGAACAATTGTTCGACGAGGGGCTTCAACCACTGACGTCATTGTTGCTTCTTGTTTTGGTTTTCTTCCAGTCCTTGGTTTTACAGAGGAATGGGTGGTTGATTTCTTGGTTGTTTCTAAGGGATTACGGCTGCCTTTGCTGTCTTCTTGATTTAACTCTTGACTTGGAGGACTCGGTGAAGATGGAGGTGTTTGAATGGTGAAAGTTGCCTGTTTTCTCTCTGTGATAATGTCATTTGCACAATCTTTTTGAGCCATCGGATCTCTTGTTGCTTGATGTGAACTATGCTTCAAGTGTTCTTTAGAAAGAGTTGATGTTCTTCTTGCTTGAGCTGCTTCTTGCTTCAATTTATTTGCAATCTCATGTTCTTTGTGAGGAGTTGGAGATGTCTTTGTTTGAGATGTACTATGCTTAGAGCTAGAAGTTGCAACAAGGGTTCTCTTTTGCATGGTTTCTCTAAGAGGCATCTTTCCTTTTGAAGGCGGCTTATCATCTGATCCACTGTCTGGTTTCCTCATTTTCTTTTTAATGATTGGAACTGGGGGGATAATGGCGGCTTGTTTCTTGAGACATTGCCAAGTTTTCCTCGTAGGCAGGGGGTTCAGGGCTTCATATCCTGCCACATTGTTGTGATCGACTTCATTGACACTACTTGTAACCCCTTGGCCCCCTTCTTGCAAGATAGTTTCTGCCCCTTGATGTACAACTCTTTCAGGCAAACTTCTGTTTTCTTGGCAATTAGTTGACACCTCTTCATTTAGATCTTTTCTTGTGGGAACAACTGGTTGCATAGCACTACTGCTTCCAACTTCTAGTAGATTGCTTATTTCCTCTAAGCTAGGATCTTTGCTTTCTCTAGTAAGATCAGCTTCATGGATAAATTCGGCCTCATTGTCAGTGCTAATGCTTCCTTTCTCTTCTGAACTGCCACTTGCTGTATCTGATGCTTTGGTTTCACTCTCCTCTGTGTTGACATGTGGCTCTTGATCGCTGCTATCTTGTCGCAAAGTCTCGCTGTGCTTTGAGTTCAAATCTGAGTCGATCAAGATCTCATCAAAATCATAGAACTCCTCTGCATTCCCTGCAGAGGAAAGCTCACTCTCATCCTGGCTTTTGATGAATAAGTCTCTGTACTTGTTGGATAAGTCTTGTGTGTTTGCTTTTGCTTTGCCTTCAAGGACAGATCTTAGATCGCTTTTAGGACAAAGATCTTAGACGGCATCTTAGCATATGCTTGGTCAAGTTAGCGACCTATAAATTTGTATCCCCAACCCCTCAGGTTGGAATGGCATTGTGTGAGAAATAAACAAAGAAAATTGCCCCATCTCCAAGTGTCATCCTCCCAATGAGAGTAAGGATCTTGCTATCACCAAGTGCAAGAATCCAGCGACTAACAAGTGGTATCAGAGCCGGCCTATCTCGCAACTCCGAGCATCTCTGCTCAATCCCTTCTCCACTCGCTTCGGCCCGTGAGCAGCCCCCAACCAAGAGAAGCGGCTCTCTCCACGCAGCAGTTCCCCGGTGGCACGCCATGTCCGCAGGACAGTCTCAGCGCTCGGTCGCCTCGAGCACGCGGCGGCGGCAAGAAGCCGAATTCGCTGTGGCAGAGGAACGCGAGCGAGCGGCGACACAAAGGCCATTGTGGCGAAAGCGTCAAGCGCAAGGTGGCGGCAGCATGAGCGGCAGCAGCCAGAGCGGAGGTGGAAGCGGCGGCAGCAGATGGTCAATAGGCGGCGGCGCAGAGGTCGAGGTTCATAGCGGCAGCAAGCAGCAGCCATCTCTGCCGATGATAGCGCCGACGCGACCTTGAGCGGCCGGAGAGGGAGGCAGAAGCGAGGGCGAGTGGCGCGATGGGCAACCGCGACACGCCACGAAGCGCGCGGCGGCAATTTCAGACGGCGGCGACGCCAGCGGCGGTGCTCCTGGAGGAGACGCGCACGGCGGCGGCGTACGGGTCGACGGAGAGCGCGGCCTTCACAGGCGACGCGGCTCTCTCTCCCCGGTTCGGTACCGTGGTCACCACGAGTACCAGGCTGTCGTCAGGGACGTCGGCCCCGGCGGCGGGTGGCCTACCCTCACCAAGACCAACTACGTCGAGTGGGCTGCGGTGATGAGGGTAAAGCTCCAGGTGCGGCATATGTGGGATGCATCCGGTACGGAGACGTCGACTACGACCAGATCGACGGCGCCGGATGCTCTCATCGCCGCGAGCCCCGCCGAGATGCGCTTCGCTTACCAACAAGCGGACTGCCAAAGAGGCTTGGGACGCCATCGCTGCAGCACGCATCGGCAGCGACCGCGCCCGCAAGTCTACATTGCAGGAACTACGCAAGGAGTGGGAGAACCTGGCCTTCAAGCCAGGTGAGGACGTTGATGACTTTGCTCTCCGTCTCAACACTCTGTTGCAGAAGTTGGTGCAGTTCGGCGACGACACCTACGGCGAGGAGAGAGCTGTGGAGAAGCTCTTCCGCTGCGTCCCCGAGAAGTACAAGCAGATGGCTCGCTCGATCGAGTCTCTGCTGGACCTCTCCACGATGACGATCGAGGAGGCGCGGTCGCCTCAAGGTCGTTGATACGATGAGCCACAAGCGTCCTCGGGACCCATCACCATTGGCGGAAGCTCCTCCTCGCTCGGGAGCGGTGGTGCACGGCCAAGGTGACAGAAGAAGGGGAGTCTTCTTCCACGACAGCGGCCGCAAGCGTGGCAAGCAAAAGCGACGACGAGACAACTCTTGCCACAATGCGGCAAGCTGGTCATTGGGTCAAGGATTGTCGGCGACCACGAGGTGATGACCGTGGAGGCGCCAGTATGCGCCATCGGCAAGCAAAAGCGGACGAGACGACTCTTGCCACAACTGCGGCAAGCTTGGTCATTGGGCCAAGGATTGTCGACAGCCACGACGCGGCCAGGCCCACGTCGCCAAAGTGAGGAGGAGGAGGCGGCTCGTTCATTGCTCATCGCGAGCATCGAACTACCTCCACCGCACCGCCGCAGCGGCCTTCCTCCACCTTGACGAGCCAAAAGCACATGCCCTCCTCGGCGGCGGTTAAAGAACGACAAGACCGACGGGTGGTGCTCGACACCGGCGCCACCCACCACATGACCGGGCGGCGGAGTTCTTCTCGAGCTCGACTCAAACGCTCGAGGCTCCGTCAAGTTTGGGGACGCCTCGGCGTGAAAATCAAGGGCGTCGGCTCGTCATCTTCACCGCCGTGTCACGGAGAGCACAGTACGCCATCGGGCGTCTACTACATCCCCGATCTGCAGAACTCCATCATCGGCTTGGGATACCGGATGAGAACGGCTCGCGATGTCGAGATCGAGCACGGTGCCGCGGATTTGGGATCTTCGCCGCCGCCTTCTTGCCAAGGTAACGAGGCGCAAATAGACTCTACATCCTTCACGTGCGGTGGCACAACCCCTCTGTCTCGCCGCTCGTCGGGACGACGAGGCGTGGCGATAACACGAGCGCTTTGGGCACCTTCACCCGAGGCCTGGGCGGCTCGGTGCCACGGAGATGGTGCGAGGCCCGCCGCCCCTTGACCATGTGGAAGCGATTCTGCGGCGTCTGCGTGTTGACGGCAGCGGCGACTCCCTTCTCCCGGAAGAAGTTTGAGCCAAGGAGAGGCTCGAGCTCGTGCACGGGACTTGTGTGGCCCGTGACACCGCCACACCGGAGGACGACGCTACTTCCTGCTGCTCGTCGACGACCTCTCCGCTACATGTGGGTGATGGTCCTCGGCGAAGAAGGGAGAGGCGGGCGCCATCAAGCGCCGCAGTCGCTGCGGAGGCGAGTGCGGCCGTAAGTCTGCAGCGTCTTTGCGCCTGAACAACGGCGGCGAATTCACGACGGCTGAATTCGCGTCGTATTGTCAGCCGATGAGGGCATTCACGCCACTACTCCGCGCTACCAGACCGCGGCGAAGCAGCGTCGTCGTCGTCGAGCGGCGCAACCAGCGGTTGTGGGGATGGCTCGGGCCCTCCTCAGCGAGGGGATGCTGCTGCCTTCGGGAGAGGCGGTGGTGACACCGCTCTACATCCTCAACCGCCGCCTACCAAGGCACTCGGCGGCAGGACGCCGTACGAGGTTTGGCATGGGCGCAAGCCGGCGGTTTCTCACTTGCGGGTCTTCGGCTCCCTCGCGTTCGCCAAGGAGCTTGGCCACTTCGGCAAGCTCGACGACAGGAGCACTCCGGGAGTGTTCATCGGCTCACGCGAGGGCTCGAAGGCCTACCGCATCCTCGACCACGACACCGCAGCAGCGTCGCATCTCGCGTGGCGTTGTGTTCGACGAAGGCGAGGGACATGGGACAAGGCGGTGGGCGGCGATTGACTTCGATTCCTGGGACTTCGTTGTCGACTACGCCCATTTCGAGAGCCGGGAGCTAGCAGCTCGTCTTCACCGAGCTCGACATCTCGCTCGCCACCAGCTCCGGCGAGTGCTCCACCACCTTCGGCACCAGCTACGCCCCACTCTTCACCACCGGCCACTCCCGCACCGGCTCACCACTCTCCTGCACCGGCAGCCACACCACCGGGATCGGCCCCAACAGCTTCGGTCCACGACGAGCAGCGCACGGTGGAGTTCGCTACTCCGCTGTCCCACGACGAGGATCGCGTCGACGCCTACCACGACGGCGAGCCTCTGCGCTACCGTACCATGGATAACATCCTCGGCGAGCTGCCCGTCCCTGGACTGGCGCAGCACGACTTCGAGGCGGAGCTGCACTTGGCGTGCGACGACGGCGAGCCCCGCTCCTTTGCTGAGGCGGAGGGAGACGCGGCGTGGCGTGTCGCGATGAAGCAAGAGATGGACGCCGTCGAGCGGAACCGGACGTGGGAGCTGGCGGATCTTCCTGCCGGTCACCACGCGATCACCCTTAAGTGGGTGTTCAAGCTGAAGCGGGATGAAGCCGGCGCCATCGTCAAGCACAAGGCTCGCTTGGTGGCACGAGGCTTCATGCAGCAGGAGGGGATCGACTTCGACGACGCTTTCGCACCCGTCGCGCGCATGGAGTCTGTTCATCTTCTCCTCGCACTTGCAGCCCAGGAGGGTTGGCACGTCCATCACATGGACGTCAAGTCCGCCTTCCTCAACGGCGACTTGAAGGAGGAGGTCTACGTCCGTCAGCCGCCGGGATTCGTCATCCCCGGCAAGGAGGGCAAGGTCCTCCGCCTACGCAAGGCCCTCTACGGCTTGCGGCAGGCACCACGAGCCTGGAACGCTAAGCTGGACTCCACCCTTATGCAAATGGGGTTCCAGCAGAGCGCACACGAGGCTGCGGTCTACCGGCGGGGCAAGGGCGGCAACGCCCTGCTGGTGGCGCTTCTCGCCGACGACTTGGTGATCACCGGCTCCAAGGAGGCCGAGGTCGGCGTTCAAGGCGGAGATGAAGACCGCCTTCCAGATGAGCGACTTGGGGCTCCTCTCCTTCTACCTGGGGATCGAGGTCCACCAGGACAGCTCCGGTATCTCCCTTCGCCAGACCGCCTACGCCAAGCGCATCGTTGAGCTGGGCGGGCTCGCCGACTGCAACCCAGCCCACACTCCTATGGAGGAGAGGCTGAAGCTGAGCCGCGACAGCACGGCGGAGGAGGTGGACGCGACGCAAGACGGCGCGATTGGGCGCCTTCGCTACCTTGTCCACACGCGATCGGACTTGGCGTTCGCCGTCGGCTCGTCCGTCGGTTCATGCAAGGACCGACGACGGAGCAATCAGCAGGCCGTGAAGAGGATCCTCCGCTACGTTGCGGGCACCTCCGACTACGGCTTGCACTACCCGAGGTGTCGTGGGCGCACTTCATCGGCATAATGACAATGACCACCACGCAGGCGACATCGACACCAGCAAGAGCACAAGCGGGATTCTCTTCTTCCTCGGCAAGTGCCTCGTTAGCTGGCAGTCAGTCAAGCAGCAGGTGGTGGCCCTGTCCAGCTGTGAGGCCGAGTACATAGCGGCCTCCACCGCTTCGACTCAGGCGCTCTGGCTCGTTCGACTGCTTGGTGATCTCCTCGGCAGAGACACTGAAGCGGTGGCGCTCAGGGTGGACAGCAAGTCCGCCTGGCTCTGGCAAAGAACCCCGTTTTCCATGAACGGAGCAAGCACATCCGGGTGAAGTACCACTTCATCCGAGGTCGTTGGATGAAGGCAAGATCAAGGCGAGCTACATCAACACCACGGATCGCCTTGCGGACTGCTTTCACCAAGCCTCTTGGGAGGGTCAAATTCCTTGAGCTCTGCTCCAGATCGGATGGTTCAACTCTCCCACAAGACGGCGCACAAGACTTAGGGGAGAATGATGAATAAGTCTCTGACTTGTTGGATAAATCTTGTGTGTTTGCTTTTGCTGCCCTTCAAGGACAACATCTTAGAGGACAAAGATCTTAGATCGCTTTTAGGACAGCATCTTAGACGCTTTTAGGACAGATCTTAGACGGCATCTTAGCATATACTTGGTGGTTAGCAGCCTATAAATTTGTATCCCCAACCCTCGAGTTGGAATGGCATTGTGTGAGAAATAAACAAAGAAAATTGCCCCATCTCCAAGTGTCATCCTCCCAATGAGAGTAAGGATCTTGCTATCACCAAGTGCAAGAATCCAGCGACTAACAGCTTTCACCTAGCGTTTCTGCTGTAAGACTATCAATGTCTGATAGCTCCACCTCTGAGAAGAACACCTGGTTCAAGAGCTCACGATGTTCATTATGCATACACAAATAAATTATATCAGTAAGGCGGCAACAGGTACTGATCATACCTCAATCTTGAAGTCTTCTTGGAATTTATCCCTGTTGCAATTCCATGGCAGATCAATGTCATCCAGAGTGAACACCATCATGTTGGACTGCAGAAAGCAAGTGTTGAACATGATCCTGAACATGATCTGCTCTTGATCTTTGTCGCCGACATGGATGCACTCAATGACAACATCACCTTGTATTTGACACTCAATGTTAGCCTTGATCACCGCGCTTTCCGCCTATAAGAGAACATCTACGGTTAGAACACATCAAGTCATCATGAGACCATTAGACAGCACTTACAGAATTGAGAAACCATCACCTGCTTATACTGCTTGAACTGCTGCTTGATCCTTGGTGTGCGAAAGAGAACCTTCGGCGCTGGCGATGTATCGATCTGCGCAAGCGGTTCTTGACCGTGGACACGAATAATCGGCCTGCATCCTCCATTGCCGTCAAAATTTGGAACAACTCTGAGGATCAGGCAGTCCAAGATGAAGGGTTCCTGCCTCATGCCCTTCAGGGACCCCCTTAGCCTTGTCACATATTGCAGGTACCTCAAATGAGAGGGCTGTGGATTCAGCGCTGAACCGGCACTGAGCAGCTCCATTGGTGCTCTCCTGTACACCATTTCCAGCATCGTCTGCTCAGATGCAGACTCTTCTATGTACACAAGCAGGCTAGACACGGCGAATGCGAGGGCGGGCCACGCCCCGTTCTCGCAATGCATGAGCAGGATGTTGCGCTGACGGTCAGATACCAGCCAATCGACGCATGAGCTGAGGAACACACGGATTGTCGCAAGAGGAAGCGATGGGCAATCGGCGTATCGGCATGGGTAATCGGTGATGGAGACACCGTAATGCGGGAGACAGTCGATGGCGGCAGCTCTCCTGTCGGTTGCCCTGAAATTGAAGACCATCAGTGAGGTGTGTGGGTGGCTGCTCTTGAGCTGAATGATGATGCTGGTAAGGTAATCCTTGTGTGCATCCTCATCAAGTGTTTCGGTTGATAAGCAAGAGTCGAACACTGCAAGGGAAGTGGTATATTGTATTTCATTAGTTCGATACTTCGATGGCATTGTAATAGGCAAGAAGTGATAATATGTCTTGAGACGGAGTATGTGACATCCCAAATTTAGCTTTTAGTTCAAATGACTAAAAATATGGAATTTTTAAAACTTTTTATTACGCTTCGTCGATGTTTGAATTTTTGAGTTGTTAATTGAAACATCAACCTGAAAAACCAAAAATTTAATTCAAATCTGAGTTTAAAATGGAAAGAAAAAGAAAATAAATCAAGACTGCGGTCTGGACTGAAAGCCATCCAGCCCAGCCTGACTTCTTTCTTTTTTTCTCCCTCCTTTTTCCTCCCGAGCCCATGCGCCAACTTGGCCCTCTCTTTCCTCCTTCCTCCTTTTCTTTGCCCGTCAACGTCGCGCTCATGCCGCCATTGGAGTCACGCTCGCGCCACCATAGCGATCGGCCGAGTTGGCCACCTGCTCTCTCCCGCGTCACGGCCGTCCTCATGCCACCTGTCACCACGCTGTCGCCGGATCGTCCAGTCCTCGCTCACTGTAGCTAGCGTCTGCCCCGTCCCGTTGCGGCCCATGCCTACTCTAGGCGCAACCTCCCCCCTTTAAGCTACGCTGCACACTCCTCCTTCCTCTGGCCTCCCCTCCTCTCCATCTCCCCCCGCTCCCACGTCGTCGTCTTCTCGCTCTCGGCCGCCACGTTCACCCCGCCGCTTCGGTCGCCTTGGTGAACCACTTCTAGCATCACCACATCCATGAAGATCGCCCCAACACCCTCTACCCCCTCGGATCACGTCTTCTTCTATGCCCCTGTCTGCTCAAATGGCAGCGGCCGTAAATGCCTTAAAGACCGGCCACGCCCTTCATTGTTCCGCCACCTTGGTAAGACCTTCGCCACTCTAACCGCGTCACACCATGTTCTAGACCTCGAGGAGGCTTCCCCTCAACCAATTGCGGGATTCCCTCACTGGAGCTCACTGTGGCCACCTTCCCCGTGTTCGGCCAAAACCGCCGCCTCGGCCCCCCCCTCACATGGTGCATCTTCGGTCAATTCCTTTCTACCGGAGCATCCCCTCACATTCCTCTCCCTTTCCCCACCACCCTCTCTGGCTCCCTCTACCCATAGCGCTATCGCCACAGCGAACCTGCCGTGCCGCATGGGGCTCTCGCCGCCAGCCCGACCCGGCTACACCCCGCCACCTCCGACCACCCAGGAGATCTCCTAGCAACCTCCTCATGCTCGTGCTCCTCCTATCTTCCTCTCTCTCCCACCCGTGCGCCACCGCCACTTCTTCCTCCCCACAGCCGACCGCCGTGCGCCGTCGCCCAGCCACCCTGGTGCATGCTTGGCCACGATACCGCCACCCCCGGGACCCCTCTCGTTGGTTCCATTTTTCCCGACCCTAGCTGCTGACGACACCCTTCTCATCGGCGTTGAATGCTGCCCGAGCCGCCTCCCCTGCTTCTCTGTCTGGCAGCTTTGCCCTCCTATGCTTCTCTCTCTCTTTCTCTCTCTAAATGTATGTCAAGATGGCCCACCCTAGTTAGTTGATTAGTTAAACCTAATTGGTATGGTTATTGTTAACAGACAAATCAAATTATGCTTACGAGGGTCGGAAACAATGTGGCTTCTGTGTCGCTCTCCTACGACACCGGGGGCGACACAAGCCCTAGCTTGAGCCCACCCCTCCTCCCCATCCCTTCTCACCACCGCTGTCGCCGTCGACGGCTGCCGCGGCGGTGGGACCTTCTTCGTGCTTGGAGGCGGCTTTGCGTGGGAGACCGAGCGACCACCAGCTGAGCGGTTGCGGGCGGGCACCTTGGATCTGGAGCGAGGCTGGGGGCCGGCGGTGGTCCGAGGCCCCCTGGAGCGGCGGTGGGACCTTCTTCGTGCTTGGAGGCGGCTTCGCGTGGGAGACCGGGCGACCACCAGCTGAGCGGTCGCGGGCGGGCACCTTGGATCTGGATCTGGAGCGAGGTAGGGGGCCGGCGGTGGCCCAGAGTGGTGGCTTCAGGTGGCACCGGGCTAGGGTTTGGCGGTCGCATCGACGGTGTCCCCCACCCAGAGTGGCGGCGCTCAACTGGAGCTAGCAGGCAGCGCGGCCTCACGCCTGTGCTTGAAGCGCCGGACCAGGCGAGGGCGTGGTGTAGCCTCAGGCGACCAGGACGGCGTGGCCGTTGGTGTGGCTCGATGATGGCACACGCTGGTGTAGATCTGGCGCGAATATGGATCTATGGGCCTTCGGGCTCCGGATCTGGATCGAAAAAAAAAGTTGGATCTGGGGCCAGCGGGGGTGGCCCTGACCACAGTCATCGGCCAACGGTGCTCCTACTGCAGGTCAGTGGAGGTGGCCGGCAAGGCTGGCCAAGGGTGCCTGAGCCATCTGGATCTGGTGTCTCCATTAGATTCGGTTGGCCCCTGGGCAATGGCCGGCGAGAAGGTGGCTGTAGCGGTGCTGTTGCGGGGCGGCTACGGTGGGCAACGACGGGAGCTTGTGGGGGTGGTGTGGTGCCATGTTCTGGGTGAAAACCTTTGATCCGGCTTTTAGCTGGATCCGGCGACGGCGATGTCTTCGGGTGTCGTTTTCCTCCTTGGAGGCGTCGTCTTGGAGCTTCGGTTCCTCACCGTTCCTGAGTTCTTGTGGCATTCTCCGGGGTGAAAAATCTCAGATCTGGTTCCTGTCGAATCGGTTGATGGCGACGCCTCCGGCGTCGTTTCCTCCTTGGAGGCGTCGGCTTGGAGTCTATGACCTACCCCTCCTCGTTGTAGCTTTGGCCAGCAGTGCGATAGTGAGTGGAGTTAGCATGGCCTCGTGCTAGTGTCCTTGCTCCGGCGTGGCGGCGTGTTCTGTCTTTCTCTGTTGTAGTTTTTCTCTGGGGGTCGTGCTTCTGGTCGTGCTTAGAGTATTTTTTTGGTTTTCCTATCTATATTTGGCTATGTTTTTTTCTGCTTAATAAAAAGATGTGCAAAGCTTTTGCACTTCCTCGAAAAAAATTATGCTTATATTTTTGTTAAGTTAATTAGTGGTTAATTTCAGGTGATTAATTTAGATAATTAAATGTCAGTTAGTTTGTCATTGGCATCGAGATTTAAAGAACAAAACCTAGTTATGAGTCGCATGTTCAGTATAGTGGTCTCATTGCCATGTGGGCCCTAGGCCATGGATGTAGTACTGATAATAGTGGATTGCTCAAAAGGTTGATCAGAGTTAATAGGGTATATAGTTGTTGAATATTTTAGTTAACAATTGTATAACGATTAATTTAAGTAATTAGCCCAAAGATATTAGAAGCTAATTGGAAATGGACAGCAAGTCATTATCATTTCAAGTGTAGAGGCAATCGTAATAAGGGGAGGACAATGGAATCAAGTCGATTAGTGATTAGTTAAGATGATGTAGTCATGATTTGGACAGATACAATCACACGTGATCCAACACTAGTAAACCCTAGACCATTGCTGTAATAATAAATATAATAATTTATTCAAATAGTTAATCAGAGTAGTAAAGCAAGTGGATAATAATAAAGTACCATTAATGTATAGCCTTATGTCTAGGAGTACCCAAATGAACATAGGATTATATACCATGATCTAGCAACATCATGTCTAGGGTTAATCTTAGTATAGTAACACTGTAGTGAGACATATAAGCTCCTGTATACCTACATAGAATAAGCAATGGAATAGGAGTATATGTATATGCATGTATGCCAATTGACGCATGGATCATGCTAGTGATTGATTAAGCAACCAAATGTGTCATCAACATTTAGAGTAAAATGCCGAGCAAAGTATAGTAGTGGTAAACCTTAATGAAGGTTAGAGGTAGCTACGACCTAGCTTCATACTAGTAATAGTAATTAAGATGATAGGATTGATCGTCAAACAAGGACTAGTAGGTAAGAACCCATAGACCTTGTATCATAGTTATCTACTTAACTAGGAGTAGTCTTTAACAAGTGTTGTAGCTAAGGATTAACCTAATATGATAGGCTTACTTTAGTATATGCCAAGCCATGTAAGTAGTAAGACTAAGTATATATCACCTCAAAGATGAAGCTCACAACCGTAGACACCACTAAAGATGTAAGTCTAGTGTCTAGCCAATGCTTGGAAGTTACAACTAAGGCTTATGGAATTTCTTTGATAAATATAAAAAAATAAAAAAAATCATTAAGTAAACTATATCCCATGTGTCAGTGAGACATATGTCTACCCAGAGCAAACCCCGCACTTATGCTTAGGTCTCACCTGACTATCATGGAACTTCCTCGATAAATAGATAATGATAGCAAAAGAAATCATTAGATCAGCTAGACACTACGTGTGAGTAGCAGTGATATGTCCCCAAGTAGATGATGGTAATCCCACCACCAAACAGCATCATATAACCTTCAACTATCATCCATCATTATCCGTACCCAGTAGAAGTACAACTCATAACCTGAAGGTGGGTTAGAGAGTTCGACCTAACTGGGTAATCTCTCCTATCTAGGTAACCGATGTAGAATATTCATATGAATATTCTCTCCCTCCCGTTGGAGCCCTAACCCCTTGCACCAGTGGACTTCCCGAGAGCCTGATCCCTCTCACCCTCATTCTGGACCAAATGGTTACCTAACCCTAAGTCTGACTCTCAACCTAAAACCCCATCACTAGACCAAACAAATAGAGTTTGGATTTGTCTACTTTGGTATGATGTATTTCATTCATTCCAAATATCCCTAGATGTACTTTATTCTGTCTAAGTATTTCCTTTATCAACTTCCTTTGGATATACTTCGTCTGAAGTATTTCCTTCATCAATTCCACTAAGTAGGTTTAGTTTCATCTGGAATGTTTCCTTCTTTCAAGATATTGTTAGATATGTTTACTTTCATTTGAAGTGTTTCCTTTTGTTTGAATGTCTTTGGATTTATTGGATTTCATTTAGATGCTTTCAGACGTTCTTGTATTCGATCGCATTCCGCATAGCTAGAATTTGAAGCCATGACAGAGCAATAGTCTGAGACGACAAGAGCAATACCAAGGTTATCAGAACATTGAGCAAGATGGGTCAACACTTTGATCATGTTGAACCTACTTTTGGAATGCAATTATATTATTTTCAATTATGAAATTCCATTGCTATGATTAACACAAATATATTGACTTAGCTTGTAACAGCCTCAGTTTTAATAAATAGTAATTATCTGCATTTCATAAGCATACATGTCATTTGGAGCATGTGCATAATTTGTTACAAATTAAAAACCTCAATTTTAACTCAAACCTAAAACTTGAATGGGAACTCCAAGCAGAAACTTCAAAGATTTGATAGTAAAGAACTCTGGGAATTAATTTAATCAAATACTAGACTAATGATAAAAAATTAATATAATTTTTGTCAAATTTTTAGAGATCAATTTGACCTTAAGAAAATTCTTTGTTCTTTAATTAACCCTTTTTGGTCAAAGTAGTTAATTAAGTATTTTAAAAATGTGCTTAGTGAGTTTTAAAAATTTATGTGGGACATATATCATCCCAGTAGCTTCTTTGAAAAATTTCGTATTTTTATAAATTTATTTGATTTTGGTTCTAGTCAACCAAATAGACCCAGCCAAGCCAATTGGCATTGTAGCGACTCAAACCCTAGCAACTTGGTTAGACCCAGTCGTGTGCCAATAGATCTGACCCGAGCCACGTTCTTAGGGCTCAGCCCCAACCTCCAATGCACACGAGCTGTCCGATTTTGAAACGAACGGACCAGATCAATTGTGACGTTTGGATCGTCCGAACGCTCCATGCAATCTGGGCCGTCAATTTTCAATCAGATCATCCACAATTTCTATCGGGTCGTGCCATTTTTCAAATGGATAAGCCCAACGCGCGCGAGCCGTTCGATTTAAATTCAACCACCAAGATCGAGTGGGACATTCGGACTGTCCGAACGCGCCTTGCTTTTGGACCATTAGATCTAGATCGGACCGTCCACATCGAGTGGGACGTTCGGACCGTCCGAACAACCCTTTGATCATGACTGTTGAATCTAGATCAGACTGTGCCATCTTATTTGGGTTTGAAACCAAAGCACGCCTCTTTTTCGTGATCGTTAGATTTTGATCGCACGGTCAATATAAGTTGGGCCGTTCGGACCAATTGAACACCCCACTCAATCTGGGCCGTTCATTTGCGATCGGACCGTCCACATGGATAGGGATGTTCGGACCATCCGAACAATCCTTTCGATCAGGACTGTTGAATTTTGATCGGACCATCCGTGCCATTTCGGACCAAGCTGCTTTGTTCATTGCTGGAACTAACAGCCCTGGCCCACTTGTCAGCGTCTCCTCTTCGTCTTCTCTGTGCATGAGCCAGTTCCGAGCACAACGCGCATGAGGTGGCTTCACGTTCGCATTTTCATTGCATGCAAATGCCACTTGGTCTCACCATGATGACTAAGCTTGCTCTGGTGCCGCACGAATGGCCATCACTGTTTGCTCCGGTGAAAAAGCTTCATCAAAACTCATCGTTTCCACTCACGGCTGTGTAGGCAAGCCGGCATTTCCATCCTCTTCACTGAGGCAAATCCTCCGCTCTCTACACTGTTCTTTTTCTTCTTTTCATTCTCATTCATGCTAAGCCAGATCTCTTTTGTGTAACACAGCATTGGGATCACGAGCTTGTCTTTTGAGTTGTCCAGAGCGCGCTCGGAGCACCGCCGTTGTGGATTTCTTCACTCCGGTGGGCTCCTTCGTAATCTTTGCGTGTCATATCTTGTCTTAGGGTTTATTGAGCAAAACCCCTCAATCAATTTATCTTGTGATTCACAAGGTTACTAGAAAATTGGATTTTTCTCTATTCCGGTCAACATCGGTTCTTTCATCCCCATTTTCAAATTGGTGAGCCATTGTTCAATTCCTTTGTTGAGCCATTGTTCAATTCCTTTGTTTCAGAGCATCTAGGAGCTTTACTTAAGCTATCCTGATCACTCATTCCATCTGTTTTGATCTAGGTTATCTTGTTCTCGTGAAGCTCTCATCCCATCTTTTCGGTCACCATCGTCAGAGCTATTTCTTGAAATCTCTGGCTGTTTTATGAGCTCAGGTAGTTTCCTGGTGAATCCATTTTGATTTTCAGTTAGCGCCGCCTTGGACCTCAGCTCCGGCAAATTGCCAAGCAATCTCTCGGTATCTAGTTTCTATTGTCGGATTTTCGGCCAGAACTGTAGCTCGTTAGTTAACCTTTTATAGCTGTTGATTACTACTAGTAGATGATAATCTGGTTTACTTCCTCACTAAAAATAGTTTAAACTGATAAATTTTATAAATATTTCGTTAACTCCAAATCTAGTGAAGTATTTTCATTAGTAATAGTTGCTTCTGTAATCTGGACCAACACTCTCTTGTCTCTGTTGCTTAAAAACTTGTTAATTAAATCACTTGCACATTAATAACTTTAATCTTACATAGTTTACAGAAAGTTTAGTGGAACCCTAACTGAATCAAAACTTTCACTTAAGTTCACTTAGAAATCAGAACACTACTTCTGTAATCTTGTCATGCATCTTTTCAGCATCCACTGCATTTTTCTATGTTTTGCACTTGGTTATTTCTTTTCTCGAAATTTACTTGTTCTTGTTATTTTAGATTTTGGTTTTCCCGATGTGAGTGAATATCCTTTGGATCAACCTGAGAGTGAACAAGTGGTTTATAATCAAGGCAAGCATCATCTTGCACCATGTTGCTCCCAGTTTTGATACTTTAAGTGTTTTGAAATACAGTGATAACTGTGTGCATGCTATTTTGAAGTATCAATATTTTGTGAGTTAGTTAGCTATATCTAAATCTTTGAGGTTTATCCTAGACCAGAATTCATACACTTATGCTTAAGATAGAAATCTTGTGTCAGAATTTTGGTCTTTAGATAGTTGCTTAGCCATGCAAGTCAGTAGAACGATAGTTGGATTGACAAGCTTATCTTGTCGGTCATGGGAAACATTAAATGAATTCCAGTTTTGTTTTCCTTGTTCAGATTGTTAAAACTGAAGTTTAAGTTAAAATTGTATATTTACAAACTTGATTTAGATCTGGACAAGTGTTTGATAGTGATGGTGCCTTCGTGCACGAGATTGGAAATTGTGGTTGTCTTGTCCAGATCATTAAGGACCGAACTTTGGGCTATCTTTCCAAGAACTACTCGTACTTCCACATGATGGATTGGGGCCGGTTTGGTCAAGTACGGAGAATGTTTCATTGCTTTAGACTGCAGGTGGTGTAAGGACATAGAGACCATGAAATCCTATGTTGAGGAAAAACCAACATACTAACTATCTCACATTGGCCCCTCCGACACAACATGCATGCCCACTTAGCATTTGCTATATGCATATGTACTAAGCTGGGATTCAACTTGGATGGGTGGTCTAACTCAATGGGACCTTCTTGCTGAAAAATACCGAATCTCGATCTACCTGGCCGACACACCTAAGGAAGTGTGTTAATTCTATAGGCTTACGGGCGGGGTCGAGTCTTGTAGGTAAAGATGTACACCCCTGCAGGGTTAAAAAACTATTCGAATAGCCGTGTCCCCGGTGATAGACAATACTTGGTTTTGATAGACATCATTGTGAGACTCTTAATCAAAAATTTAATATGGGAACTTGGTATCGGCATGAAGGGTTATTCATGCATGTTTACAAGTCAAAGTGGACAGCCACTTTGATTTGCTTTGAGTTATGATTAATTCTTTACTACTTGTTGTTTTTAGTCCAAACTGGTTTACAAAATGGCCTTGGCAAAAATTAGCAAGTGTAGAGATAAAACATGGCTTTATGCAAAACTTAATGCCACTACAGCCTTTCCTTTGGAACAGCCTTAAGCATGTATAAAAATTCTAATCCTTTTGTTAGGTTCTACTAAACACTTTCTTTTAATAGTTTCGTGTAAGTCTTGCGAGTACCTTCTGTACTTAGTTGCTTTAACCACTTGATGCAGGTAAGGACGATTATGTGTACGATACATTCGTTAGCACCAATGATGGTGGCTAATGAATGATGCTGTTTCTACCTCCACCTAGTTGCTTGAGGGTTTTAAGGCGCACTTGGTGGTATTTTGATGTTTATAGATGTTTCCGCTGCTGTTATCTGTTTTACCTGACCGTTGGTCCTTTATGTAACTATTGAACTGAAACTCAGGTTTTGTAAAGTTTTGTTGTAAATATATGGCCTTTGTGTGACTTTGTACAATGTTGTTTAGGATGTGTGTACATTAATCTTTGATTTTGGGAATTAATGTATGACACACATCCGGGAACTTGAAATTGAGTTCATTCCTTATTGAAGATGTTACCTTCGGTATAATCTTTTGATTCGGAATATATTCAATCTCAAGGGTCCTCACATAGCTCGTAGCTAATACCTGAATGATAAATGAATATAACATTCACATCCTTGAACTTGGACACTATCCTTTGTTATCCCAGTGATAATGGTATACATGACTAGTTACTAAGTCAGTATCTAAGTGTCATGCTTAGCCTTGCGTAGATATATCGACATGTGGGCAATGATTTGCCCCGACATCATTCAAAACTTGAAACTGGATTTGGGCAGTCGAGGTTGGAGCCTAGCTGATATGTTGAACTAGAAAAGTATTTCAAATCAAAAATAGATTTTGACTTGGGCGGCTGGAAAGCATGTCAGATGCTGGTAAAGAGCACGACAGAGTGGGTATGGGGAAGTATCGCCCAAGCCAATTAAGGACCCAGATCTTGTGATGGCTTCTCGTGCAAAAACAGTGCAACCATAAGTCTATAATAGGTACGACCTGACTAACTAATTTATTCGCCTCATCGCAACTTTACCATTGGTGGGTGTGTGGTGTGGGTATGGGTAGGAGCCACAGGAAAACTACATGGCGCAAGTGGGAGACCTCTCGGGGGCGCGACCCAAGGAGGTGATACCTAGCGGACGGGGTTGCGTTGAGGTTGAACATTGTAAAGGCCTTATGATAATCAACTTAGTCGCACACTTATGAAAGTGTGTCAAGACAGACATTATAAGTTCATTGTCTCTTGTGGGTAAAGTGTGCAAACTTTGCAGAGTGTAAAAACTATCTAGAAAGTTGTGCCCACGGTCATGGGCGGTGCCGAGAACTTGCTTGAAGTAGCTTTCATCTTTATAAAACAATTTGTAGGGGGAATAAAAAATGGGTTAGAGCTTAGAGATTTGAGATGACCTGGTTGAGAACCAGTGGGAAGTACGAGATGTGACCCGAGAGAATATGAGCGTTAGGTCGATGGAGCCACTCAATGATATAGGAGGTTAGAGTCTTCGCTAGTATTTTACAACAAAATTCAACTTTGTTAAAACCTATGTTAGTTAAAAATACTATGTCTCAGGATTTGCTGCTACTTAATCTATTTCAATAAGTGGTTTTATGCAAACAAAAGAACCACAAGCCATTCCTTTGATCAACCTTGCATATTATATAACTGCATTCTGTGTGAAGATCAAGAAGGCCAAGAACTAGGTCGCGAGCCTCAGTCGATTGCTTGTGGGTATATCGTGAGGGTTCCACGTGGTATATTTTTATTCAGCTTTTGCTACTATTCTTTGAAAGGTATTTGGCCTGTCCGGCCATTCTGCAAGTCAAAATTCGTAAGGTATATTTATGCTTTGTTTATTATTATACAATAGCTTTACATATTCGTGATATGTGATTGATATTTAATGATGTAACTGTGGATACTAGCTACTGATCTAGGAACCGTTGTTGTGAACATAAAAAATTCCAAATTGCAAATTTAGGGTTTGACAGAGTATTTATACGATGTGTGCTTGGCTTTTGACTGCATACATAATCTGATTTTTCGATGCGGTCTGTACTTCAGTTTTTATCACATCAATCCAGAGATACATTTTTGGTGATCACTAATACTGGAAAATTAACGATATAATGATATTGTGGGAACTATACATGCTTTGTTGGCACAACTTCTTTTATAATTCAACTTCAAGTACGACTAAGCACCAAATTAACTTTTCTCGGACTTTGGATTAGCACTAGTCCAGTTTCAACCATCCAACTTTAGGTGAGTAAAGACAACATTACGATTTTGTGTATACTTGCTCAAATCAATCTTATACATTTTGGAAACTAGCCCAATCTTACATTGTATCTCGAAATTCACACACACACACACACACATATAGAGGAGAACATCAAAAAAGAACTTGCATGAGAAAGAAAAAGGAAGGAGAAAAGCAAACAGATAAAAAACACTAGATAAGGCATGAGCAAATAACCCATCAGTTCTTTCTCGGTTTAATCAGGGGACGTACCGAACACCCGCTCAGAGATGTGCGACAATCCATCCATCGCCTTCCGGGCGAAGAGCTTCCTCAGCAACGCCATTACTAATTAACTTTTGAGAGAGAGAGAGAGAGAGAGAGAGAGAGAGAGAGAGAGAGAGGTTTGACAAGGAAAAGGGCGAAGGGATGGATCGCTGTGGTTATCGATCGGAAAGAAAGCTACGTGCGGGGGTGGAATGGAATGATGGAAGTGTGGAAGACGAGGAGTTCATGGCGCGCCGGGACGGCAACAGCTTCTTGCTGGTCATCTGATGACCTGTGTGTGAGTGGGCAATCCGAAGAATTGGTCTCTGCTGCCATGCACCTCATCACTTTTTGACGTGTTGGTTTCGGCCAATCATGGCCCAGCCTTACCCTGTTTTTCCTTTGGCGAGCAAGGCACGACCTTACCTGAAGGCCCACACTAATGTTTTCTAGGTACCATCCTTCCAAATCTTACATCGCTGTATGCTCGAAGCAAAATACAACATAAGAATGTGCCACGCCATCACGCTCTCTCTTTGCCATCCGATTTCCTCTCATGAAAATACGACGGCCTGATATTGACACAGCCTCGAACATAAAACTTTAACCACTAGTTTTTATATGAATGTGTTCGTAAAATAATATAAAATTACTATAATATGATTTTTTTTTATAAATAATCTAATTATGCTATTTCCACGTGGCAAATATAAATATTTTAAGAAAGTTTGATTGTATGTATTGGCTCTGTTTATTTAGACTTAGACTTTTTGGCTTATAGTTTAAAGCCAACTTTTTGGCTTAATCAACTTATAAGCCCCTTAGCTTTTAAGCCAACTTATAAGTCGTAGGGAACAATATGCAACTAATATTCATACAATGCTTGAACAAAGGAATAGATGCATGGTTATTTTGCAGAAAGCAAATGTTGATAGTAAATAGATTGTAAAGCATAATTGTAAGGACATAATAAATAAGTAAACAATTACTTTGAAATAACTATTAAACTACCTGTTCACCTCCCAACCATCCACCATCCAAGATTTTTATGAAAACTCTACACCTCATGTGAAATCTCTAGGTATTGTCCATAACCGGGGACATGGCTGTTCGAATAGTTTTAATACTCTGCGGATGTTGTACAACTTTACTCACAAGAGATAATCAGCTTATAATATCCGTATGACAATTTCCATAGGTCCGCGACTAAGTGATTATCACAAGACCTTTACAAAGCTTTGTCTTAACCCAGTTCTGCTCGCCAAGATTTTACCACCGAGTCGGGGGATCCCTCTTGCGCCATATGAATCTACCCGTCTATCCCGAAACCCACAACACCACATGACATAACCGAAGTCAAGACATTGCAAATTAATCATCCAGATCCATCTCATATTGGATATGTGTTTGTACGATATGACCTAGTTCAATAGCGCACAAGATTAAGTCATTAGTGATCACCCAAGCGAGACTACCTTATCCCAATATGTACACGGCACCCCCTTTTAATACACGATCACTTGCCTGAGCATGAAACCATTTTTTAACCAAGACCAATGGCATCCCCTGCCATGGCACAACAAATTTTTACAACAATGACATTACACCACAATTCCATATCTCACTAAGTCAAGTTATCATAATTGATCTTGTGAATATGAGCCCATCGTACAACTAAGTATGAATAAGCATATCTACGTCAACCCATGTTGGTAGTATAGTTATGTCAAACTAATAATAACCTAACCTATGATGACAATGGATTCATGGCATCCAAGCTAAACATGGTGGCATAATGTCAAGTAGGTAAATAGCTATCGCAATAAAACAATTGATATAAAACTAGCATGCATGTTGATATAAAATAATATAATTTTGCAAAAATGGGTACAACATGATCAAAGATTGTGGCTTGCCTTGGCCTTGCTCAATTACCACACTCAGATATTCAAATCCTACTCCTGCTCCTTGGAAATAGCCGTCTAAAAGAGAGAGAAAACGAACAAGATACAAATAAATACAAAAGAAATTCAAATAAAATACAAAATTAACAAAATCAGTACTAAAAATATAACTCAGTTTTTGATGAATTTAGGAAAAAGAATGGAATCAATCGGAGTTCGGATGAAGGAGAATGGGTTTCCAGAAGATTTAATTCAAAGAAATTGAGAGATAAAACACTATTAATGGATTTTCGGAATTTTATTTCTAAAGGGAATTCCGCATTATTACGTCAGCGAGGATTTTTGAATTTCGCCTGGAATTATGTTCCTTAACAAAAAAGGGGATGAGCCACTAACATGTGGGTCCGAGTCTGTGGACCAGGTCCACGCTGGACCGAACTCGTGGCACAGCATGGCTTTGCCACGCAAGCGTGTGACGGGGCTCAAGCAGCTGTGGTGGCGATTAGGCGACACACACATGGGCCGACGACCACGTGGCAGCGGCGGCAGCGATGCTCATAGGGACCAAAGGTTGCCGGCATTCGGCGACGCGGCGGCGAGCAGTGAAATAGAGAGAGGGAAGGCTGGCGAATCGATTGGGTTCGGTTTGGTAACTAGGGGATGTAGTGGTTGTCGACGGCGAGGACAGAGGCAACGATGGTGGTACGGCGAAGCCTAGGAAGAAGACAACGACGCCAGAGCTCCACCGACGGCGGCGGTGCTCGGGATCCGATGAGAAAAATAACCGATTGCAGCGAGGAGAGAGGAAGAGAGATGTTGAGCTTCGTGGGGAGGAGAGGACAAGAGAAGAGAGGGGGTTCCCGGTGCTCCCTTTTATAGGGCGAGTGGCACGGAGGAGGAGAAACGGTGGCGAGGAGTACGATGACCGTGGGTGATAAAGCGGCGTAATTGCGAAATAACTCGGGGGAAATGGTCGGGATGAGTGTGATGGAGAACGTGGCTTTCAATGGCTTTGATTGCACGTGAAATGGGGAAGAAAAAGTCGCCTTAATGAGCTTCCGAGGGCATTCATGGTGGCAAGGGGAGACAGGCACTAGGATAAAGAAGGGGAAGGAAGGAGGAGTCTAACGGGTGGGCCCGGGTGACAACGGGAGGGAGACGAGACTAACAGGTGTGCCCCGGTGTAGGTGAGAGAGAGGGAGAGGGGGCGGGCCAGGTGCATATGGAGTGGGCTAAGCGGGAGTTGGGCCGGCGCAGGGAAGGCTAGGCTTCGTGTTAGGGAAGGTGGTAGGGCCATGCGCCCCCCGCGCAACTGGAAGTAAATTCGCACGCCGCCCCTACCCCTTCTTTGGTCGCGCAGCATAGCACGCACCACGTTGCAAAATCGACAATAAAAATGGTGTGGTAGCCCACCAACCAGCAGTAAAATGTATCACCCGTCGCCCGTGTCGTGCGAATCTACCCCGTCGTTTACTGCCATGCTGGACAGAGGACACAGAGACCGCTTATGCTAGTTTACTGTTCGATATGGCTCTCTTACTGTAAACGATATGTAATTTTACTGACCATTGTGTGTTGGGGATTACCGTATGTATAGCAAAGGTTTACTGTATTTTGGTTTATCCTTTACTGGGTATCCAGGCATGACCATGTGTGGAATGATTTTTTTTACTATTCTTTACGTGCTCTTACTGTATATGGTCTGTAATATTACTAACGCTATGCTGCTACACGTATTGCATGGTTTTATTGCATTGAGGGTAGTCGTTTACTGGTTATCCCATCACAGGTACTTTGATATGATATTTGGCTATCGAACTATGTGTTATTTACTCCATGTACTTAGACATTTTACAACGTAACGTGCTTTTGACAAAGTACGTATGTTCCAAAAGTAAAAAAACAATGTCTTATGGACCTTTTACTCCATAATCAAGTGAATGTTATAGGAATGTTCAAAAAAAAAAAGAAAACAAAATTCTACTAAGATGTGCTGTGCGACCTGTACTTCTCTAGTATATTAGGGAGGGGCTTGACGTTGTTGACCACGTGGAACAACAAGCCAGCACCAGATGTCGAGTTGAGATGGGTCCACGAAAATCGCTAGCGCTGACTAGCTGTCCTCTATGGTGATCTTCCTCACCTTTGAGAGGATCTCACCAGATGTCCCCATTTACTGCCACAATGAAAAACTATATAAAAAAATCATGCGATTTACTCTAAGAACGTCATGTATTTTACTTCAGATCTTTGTATACATGCCATGATATAGTGGTTCCACACACACCATCGTCTAGAAAACACGAATTTTGGGGGATCGACGAGGATAACTCGAATGTGCGAACTTGGGGAAATTTTTGGGTGAAACCCTAATTATTTTTCTGTTGCGAGAAAATTAGAATAATGCACAGTGTTTTTTTGCTCGTAGCAGACGGCGTCTGAGGTGGGGTTGTGTTCTTTGAAGACCGCCTCGATCTGATGGGAATGGGGGCGATGAAAACGCCGAGAGCCTACAATTTCACACTGGATTTTTTTAGGGTTGTAGCGCCACCGGAGAGAGAAATTCTAAATTTGCTACCGTGCGGAGAATCCTAAACGATGCGGCCCACTCGCGTAATATATGCAACTTTCCGCACTGGCAATTTCTAATTTTTTTTGAAAACATCGAAACGGCTAATAGTTACTTAGTAGTATAATTGGACATAATATGTACTTCTGTACACATCCCAGATTACTGCCAAGCATTGTTGCTTTTCTTGCTGTCGATTTTCTTGAATGACTCGTTGGGGTTTCTTTGCGTCCCAAATTCTTGTGTTGCCATGTGACGTCGTCGTGGGGTCTCAGGGTCTATGGCCCACGAAATTCTACGATTGACCCTTGAGAGACAGAAGCATGGATGCCCAAGTGTCACTGGAAATATTCAACTTCCCCCTACCCTCCCCCCGCATTGCGATTCCTAAAAAACTATGATTTTTTTTGAAACCACGGTGCGATGCTTGACAGTAAAAATGAGTATCACATTTACTTTCACGCGCATTTCAATTTATAGCTAGTTGAAGCTAGTCTTGATGTAGCCACGAGTTTACTGGACGCCTCGTTAGAAGTTACTACCACATCCCCGTCGTAGATCGTGTTGAGCAGGTGACGTGGCGCGTGGGGGGCCGTGGGTTTATGGCCCACAACTATTGGTTTGGGTCACGCGGCTCGTTGGGGGCGCACGCGCTCAATTGGGTGCAGTGAGCTGGTTGAGGCATATAATAGATATTCTTACACTGTTCTGTAGCTACGTGTAGAATATCTCTACGCACTAGCTGGCCCACCGAGCCAGGACTGGTGCACGCCCCCATCGAGTCGTGCAGCCCATACCAACAATTATGAGGCCATAGATCCTCCTGCGCCCAATGTGCGTGGTACGATGAGACGTGGCAGCAAAGTCTAAAGAGACGTCTAGTAAATGTGATATTCATTTTTACTATCACGCATCACACAATGGTTTCCATTTTTTCACGGTTTTTATTGGATTTGCTCGTGGGGTATTACTCCCATGTCCTAGTTTTTTTTCGTGTGACACAAACGCCAAGACCCACGACGACATCACATGGCATGGCGAGAATTGCTAGGGGATCTGGCAGTAAAATCTAACACGCAGTCTAGTAAATTGACGGTGCAGTAAACGCAACAACGCTTTTGACAGTAATTTGATATGTGCACGAAAGTAAATATTATATCCATTTTTTTACTATCATGTAACTATCTACCATTTTGATGTTTTTTTCGAATTTTGGTTTGTGCGAGAAGTTGCTTATATTATGTGGGTGTCGTACTGCCTCGGATTCTTTGCACTGTAGAAAATTTAGAGTTTCTCTGTCCGACGGCGCTACAACTCGCAAAAAACACATGGTGTTTATTGTAGGCTCTCTGGCGATCTCTACCGGCCCCCATTCCCGTCAAGATCAAAGGCGATATTCGGCTTCAACCCATCCCACCCTACACATATCCAGGTATGAGAAAAAATCTCTGTGCATTGTTTCATATTTCTTGCGCATATAAATATTTAGGGTTCCAAACAAAGAATTCCCCAACTCTGCACAATTGAGTTACCTCCAGCGACCCCCTCCCAAATTCATGTTGTCCAGAGCTGGTGAGTGTGGAACTAGTAAATCATGGCATGGATACAAGCTTTGAAGTAAATCCACGACGTTCCTACAGTAAATCACATGATTTGTTTTATATATTTAATTTTTCACTGTGACAATAAACGAGGACATCCAGCGATGCCCCCCTCGAAGGTGAGGAAGATCATCATAGAGGACAGCTAGACCACACTGGCGATTTTCATGGACCCATCTCAAGCTAAACCCGTCATAGTACAAACATCAGATTTACCCGTCGTGAATCCACGGTATTGTATTTCTCAGAAGAAACATCCGGGCAAGAAGAGGAAGGTCATTGAGCCAGAGGATGTCGTTGTCCTGACGTCCTGCACGGAGCCCACGGCGAAGTCTATCCTGGTAAAGTGATGCATATATAGCAGTAAATCCTTATTCATATTATAATAATTCGTTTCGGTTCACTGACCTGGTACCGCCATGTATTATTGAGCAGTAAATCCATAGCCAGTTCTAGTATTCCTTTAGTCATATTGTTAGTAAATCATTTTTTCCAAGTAGACTGTGGCGGAGTGGAAGCACGAACTGTATACAATGTGCACCAGGTGTGCTCTGCCCTCATTGTCTCGACCATCAGCTAGCTCATAATAGGCCAGATGACCGAGGTTACAAGACTCGGCTTCGGTGGACTTCTCAAGTTCAACCTCAAGGGACTCGAGTGAAGGGACCTGCTATGCTTCCTAATGGATAGGATAGACCCTGACGAAATGGTAATCCGTGTCGACGACGGTAGGAGCATCCCAATGACGCCTCATGCCGTGAAGTGTCTCCTTGGGCTCTTGTACGATGGTAGGGATGCACCAATGGTATCCCTGGCCGCATGAACCACTAAGCTCGCCGAGCTAAAGTGATTGCTCGGGGTGCCACCGAACGACGACATAAAAAATGAGGTATTGCAGAAGAGGATAACCACCGAGGGCACTGACGGATTGACGATGAGGTGTTTCTTCCTGGTCATCTTCAGCAAGCTGTTGTTCCTGACGACCAACATCAACATCACCGGGAAGGACGCCGTGCTCACAAAGGACCTTGACAACTTCGACATCATCGATTGGTGAAAGGCCGTAGTGGACGACCTGAGGGTGGCTGCGCGTAACTGGAACAAGAAGAAGGACAAGACCACCAAGTCCATCAGCGGATGCACCACTTTTCTGCTTGTAAGCAACCACACCTTTTTCTTTAATCTGT
This sequence comes from Phyllostachys edulis, assembly GCA_036346405.1. Classification (NCBI taxonomy): domain Eukaryota; kingdom Viridiplantae; phylum Streptophyta; class Magnoliopsida; order Poales; family Poaceae; genus Phyllostachys; species Phyllostachys edulis. The sequence continues at coordinate 78,609,456 of CM070549.1, read as the reverse complement.
TAATTTTTTGTCCATCAAGATCCAAGGATTGACAATAAATTGATAGACTACATTCAGTGATACGTACACTATCACACAGTAAAAAAACTATAGGGCATGCATGACCGCTCCCAACCTAGTAAAACATAGAGCATGCGCGCAGTAAATGGCTATCATAAACACAACAAAAATGACAACAACATGCGGTAAATGTCTATCTTAACTATAATAATTCATACCCTAACTCGCTGTAAATACTATGTCACAGATTTACTACCTCGACAACCTGAGGTGCGTCCACAACATTGACGCCGTCGAGACCCCACACGCCGCACACTTCATGTCCGACCTTGTCGACAAGATTATCTTGGCCGATAGGGTGAAGGGCCTAGATGGGAAGGACACCTTTGTCAAGCTCAGCGTGAGTGGTCTTCTACCTTCTTCGATTAGCAGTAACATAAGTCTTTCATTGCAGTAAAGTTCAACAGAGAAAATAGTAATTTCACTAATAACGTTGAAATCAAAATAGCCATCTTAGGATCAAGGAGTGGACATGCTACTAGACTAGTGCGATGACACAGGCACGCTTACCGGATGAAGCCCCCTACATCGCCGCTGGGCAATTCCTGAGCTTGTGTGCATTGCTCGGCGAATCAGTGTGATCCATGGGCAAGGCAAAGCAACGCTTGCGATGGAAGCTCTGCAAAAGTTCGACGACGAGACGGGGAAGGCGATGAGGCAGATTCAGAGGGCCCAATAGAGAATTGAGACCACGCAGATGACCACGCAGATGAAGGTGGTCAGTGTTCTCAGGGCGTTGCTCAAGCCAACAGAGGCTTCTGGATTGGCACCTTCTGTAGGCGTGATGAGGAAGGCCAAATAGAGCAAGAAAGCATTGGCGTTAGACCGTGTGTCCACAACTCCCACGTCGATCAACACCGTGTTCCCAGACGCAGCGGTGCCATCGGTGCTGGGCGGTACTCCCGCATCGCCAAGATCGACTGTGGCCGTCACCCTGATCGTAGAGGCATCGCGTGCGTCAGACGGTGCGCCCTCTGTGGATATCATGGGGATATGCCCATGATCTTAGGATGATGAAACAATTGGCAATGTGGCTTTTGGTTTGAAGTTTCACGCGTTTTCGGCAAAGTTAAAAGGCTGATCTTTCGCCATTTTGGGAATTTGGCTTTGGGATAGATTGAGTTCATAGGCTATAGTGCATATGTGTTGCATATTGCATGTTTTGAGCTAACGTGGGTCAAGTTGTGAAGAACTTGTTCCCGAATTCGTGTTTTCTTGTCTATTCTTTGTGCGGTGGCTTGCGGTGTCAATGACGGTCAGCGAGGAGGATCGGGACTAAGCTTGGAGAGCCGAGGTCGAAACGATCATGGATGCCAAAGAGGTCAAGTGACTCAAGCGTGGCGCAGAATAGACAAGGATGACCGAACAGCGATTCGGTCGATCGGGTTTGATCAGCGGTGCGGGGTCGGTGCAAGTGCCAAGGTGGTCCGGTGGGAACCGGATGGGAGAGACTTGCTTGACATGATGAGAGCCATGGATCAACCTACACGTGGCGCAAGACGGTGCGTCAGGAAGTGGATTAAGTCAAAAGAATTGAAGACGACGCTTTAAATTGCGTGCGCATGTGTTCTGAAATTGTTGGGCCTTAAGAGAGCCCATTAGGTTATTTTTAGAGCGTGTGGCTGTCATATAAAAGGGGCTAGAATGGGACATTTTAGGGTTGCTGCTGAAAAAAGAAATAGGGGAACATTGTGGCGGCGCCCTGTGCCGGTGAAAAATAGAGCTTCTATGGCGGCGCTGTGGTGTGTCCACTGAAAAAATTAGTAGCGCCTACGAGAAGATTAGAGCTCTGGGCAGCAGTCTCTCTCTCTCTGAAAAATGAGTGCTAATCGGTAGCTGTAGTTGACCTTGTACCTTGTTTGATTTGATGTTTAAGTTTTTATTTGCTTTGACTGTGGCTGGTTTTCTTGCTGGTAAAAACTGAGATGGCGGCGCTGCTCTGAGGAAAATGGAGATTCACTGTTTTCAGTTATTTTAATGCTTGTCTGCACTGATCAGTTCTTTTGGGTTGGTGATTCGGTTTTTGCATGCAGATGGATGTTGGGTTCCTTAAATGATGGGATGGAATCTTTGTTTTCAATTGCTTGTGCTGTACTTTCTTTTGTTTAATTGCAAGGGAATTTGAGTTTTTTATTTTCTTTGGCTGCCTTGAATCGTCCGCTTGGTAGACACAGAAAAAAGAGACGCGGTGGCGGCGGCTCGCTGCGCTGGGTAGAAAAAGAACCTGGGCGGCGGCGGCGTCTGCCCTGAAGAAAAAAAATAGATCTAAGCGGCGGCGCTGGGTGTGCACCCCGTCCGCAAAAATCAGATCCGGGCAGCAGCTAGTCCTCCCGGTGAAATAGATTTGCTGCGTCTGTTCTTGCCCTGTGACCGAAACCTTTTTGTTTTTATTTTCTGCTTTTGCTGCTCCATGGTACATCTAAATTCTTGATTGCTGTGCGTGTAGCAGCGGCAGATCACCCTCTTTTCTTCTTGCGTGTTGCAACCGAGTTTTGAGTTCAGTAGACTCAAAAGTTTGAAGAGCCCTGTGGCAGCCGGTTCTCTGCTCGCAGGAAAAATTGAATCCTGTGGCGGCGACTTGTACCGGTTGCAGTAATCACTGTTATGTCTCAGTTTAAGTACCATCAGGTCTGTTTAGCTCAGTTCTTTGCTTGATCGCCATTATTGATGAGACTGAAATGATGCGCTCGTAAAACCGGAGGTTATGGCAGCGGCTGTCCTCTGCAACTTGATGAAAATTTGCTGTTTACATTTATCTAATTAGCTTTGGATGCTATTCAATGTTGCAACCGAATCTTTCGGTTTTGACTGCCAGCGAGCTGCCTGGAAAATTGGTGATTGTGATGGTGGCTACAGTCATGGCTGATTTTGTTTCTTTTGCGTGTGAGAGCTTACATCACGGAATGATTTGATGTTAGATCAGTTTGCTTTTTGTTGACTGTCTTCAGTAGCATCCGAGTTCCTTTTTGATTGCCTTTTCCTTGGTTTCGTTTCTTTTGTGCTTGCTGTAGGCTCTGCTCGTTTTGGTTTGATCCAGCACATGTAGTGCATGTGACACAGTGCACAAGATCAGGATCTGGCAGAATCTAAGTGTTGTTCTAGTAGTGTGCTCAGTTTTGGGATTTATTAATTGCATGTGTGGATCGGAGCTTCTTCAGGAATGACAGTGTTTCATGTGTCAGATATTGTTGACCAACGGGTGTATTTGTTTTTAAGTGCTGTGCGTATGTGTGGTTTTGAGATGTTTTTGGTTTTTTTGCTTTGGACTTTGATCAGACTCAACACAGGATTCACTGTGCCTGTATATAGATCTTCATAGCTTTTATAGCTATTGGAGTGAAAGTAGTGTTGAAGTCGATCGAGGTGAAAAATAGTGAAAGCGTCTATTCACCCCCCTCTAGTCGCCTTTCCGATCCTACACCCTCATCCCCCACGCCGGACGAGATTGCACTCCTGGCTGTAGCCACACCGCCAGCCCTAGTCAATGTGCCAGCACCCCCGACGCCCGTGGAGATAGTCATCCCAGTAGTAGCCTCATCGCCAGCCCTGATCAGTGGCCCAGCACCCCAGACGTCAGTGGAGTCTGCCATCTCGTCTGCAGCGGCGCCGTAGGGGTCCGTCGGTGTGCCATCATCCCACACGTCGCTCGATTCTGTCCCTCCGACTGTAGCGGCGCTGATGGCAGTCTACATTCCCGCGTCGTCACTTTGCCCTCTATCACAAGGCGAGGAGGAGGATGAGGGAGTTCCAACCGTCTCCGAGGAAGGTAGGATACCGCACCATAGTAAAAACGATATACCATACGCAGTAAGTGGATGCAATACATATAGTAAAGCCCAAAGCACATGCATTAAATTTGATAAACTAACTACATCAGAACGAGAATGTACAAGCAGTAAATGAATGCTCTCAACCCAGTGAAAATAGAGTATGCACATAGTAAATGAATACCATAAACATAGCAAAACGACAACAACACACAGTAAATGACTATCTTAACTACAATAAATATAAAAATGTGCGTAGTAAATATATCATCATCTTTTTATTGCTTGCACATGCCAACAGTGATTGGATGAAGTCGCATCAAACATCGACAACATAATCCAGTCGATAGAAGCTGATGTGATCCCAAGGATACACCCTATCATCGTCACTACCCAGGAACTCACTGGGCTGTAGGTTGCGGCGAGACCTGGGCTACTGCCCACCATTCAGGAGCAAACACAGGTATTGAGTATAGTAAAATTCTCTTGGGGACAGAGTAAATTTGCTCATGCTTGTCAGTAACTCAACCCTTTCTCTCTCTTTTTTTTACTGTAGCAGCCAATAAATAAGGGTGCCAAGGATGCCCCGGGTGAGGCTTTGTCAGTAAAGGAGCCAGACAAGGTGTCCACCGTTGTTGGCAAAGACAAAGACGCACATGCGGATAGATTCGGTGCAGATAAGGTACAGATGAATTATGTCAGTAATTGTTTGTGTATATAACTAGTAACTATATGCATGCATAACAGTAAGATATGGTTTTGCCCGCAGGATGCCCCCCAAGCTCAAAATCAGACTTGCTCCTAGTAGGCAGACAACGAAGTCGGACACTGAAAGCATCTAGGTCCCTAAAAACGATTTTTGTAATTAATGATAATATGTGAATATGGGATTAACGTGTTTATTGAGTATTTACAAGGTTAAGTCCCATTGGTGAATTTGATGTCTTGAAGATGCATGCTAAAAGGCAATATGAAGATCTTTTGGACAAAAGACAAGGTACAAGTAGTCTAGGATCCTTTTTCTATTTTGCCGGTCTTAGGAGAGGCTGGAAGACCGGATTATAGGTTAAATGCTGTACTATTAAGAGGGATCATGACTAGTAGCCTGATAGCATGTTCTTATGCCATTTGGATCAATTTAGGATCATGCATGCATTTGAATTTGAATTTGAAAGTTCTCTGTGCAATTGACAGCACAAACGGTAGTACCGGAGTTTTCCTGGCGGAACTACCGCTTTGCGGTATGACCGCGCATCCCTTGGCGGTATTATCGTGTGCCGTTCGGACCGTTCGAAAGTGACATGATCGTGTGGTTTAAATGAGTGGTCCGAACGGCCCAATCAATCTGGGCTGTCCAAGTAAATGGTTCGATCGTCACAGCCAACTGGTTGCTAATGCGGTATAACCGGCCTTTGGTGCGGTACTACCGCATTGCGGTCATTCCGTTTTTTTTGTTGGCGGAACTACCGTGTGCCATTCGGACCGTCCGAACAGCACATAATCGTGTGGTTTATAAGTGTGGTCCGATCGGCCCAATTAATTTGGATCGTCCACGTGTGCAGTTCAAACATGCATGTCAACTTATTTGCTGAGCGGTACGACTGCATCGCGGTCATTGTGTTTTCTAGTTGACGGTACGTAAAATCTAGAGAGACTCCATTTTGGTTGAAATTGCAAAACCCTTGGAACGGTAGTACCGCCGTTGTTTAAACGGTACTACCGCTCTACGATACTTCCAGAAAATGGAGCGGAACGTATTTTCCAGAGAAACCCTTTTTGGAGCTCTTGTGCTCCCTTGGCAAACGGTAGTACCGAGTGTTTCTTGACGGAACTACCGCTTAGCAGTATGACCGCACTTCCTTTAGCGGTACTACCGTAGGCCGTTCGGGCTGTCCGAAAAGTTCAAGATCGTGTGGTTTAAACGTGTGGTTCGAACAACCCATTGCATCTAAGCCATCTACGTGGCTAGTGTGTTTGGGTGAACTGGTTCAAGTCTGGGTTGCGGTACTACCAGAGCTTTAATGGCGGAACTACCGCTCCATGGTCATTTCGAATTTTATGTGGCGGTACGTAAAAACCAGATAAGCACCCTTTTCAACTGAGTTTGGAAACCCTGCGAACGGTAGTACTGCTCCTTTGTGCGGTACGACCGGGCTTAGCGGTATGACCGCATGATAGTTGGCGGTAGTACCATGCCGCATTTAAAATAGCTATGTCAGAGGCAGTTAATGCTCCTGTTGTAGCCGTTATAGAGCGGTTGGTAGAATACAGTAGTACCGCACCTTGGTTGGTGGTAGTACCGTATTTCGCTGAAAAGTTAGGGTTTCTCTCATAACGGTTGGATTTTGTTTTAGGGATTATAAATACCCCTCCACCTGCTCTAGGACAGAAGGCAACTCTTCATTTAACATCCTTAGAGCCTTGAGCATTCTTCCATGACCTCAAATATACTTGTGCATTCATTGTGAGGTTGTTGAGCCAATTCAAGTGCATTCACTCATTCTAGTTGATCCATTTGCACTTGAGTGCCATCAAGCGAAGGTCATCGATTTATTACTCTTGGAGTTTTGCTGAACTCCTAGATGGTTTGATGGTGGGAGCATGGTGATCTCTTCAAGAAGCTTGTGAAGAGGCCCAATGCTAAGATTATGAGTGGTTCGGTGTTCACCATCTCTGGAGCGAAGGAAGAACAACCAATAGTGATCGAGGGAAGGCTTAATTCGTGGAGCTGGCTTGATTCGTTCAAGCTTCCTCAACGTAGACTACTAAAGACCGGCAGGTCTTCGATACCACGGGAAACATCATTGTCTCTTTGTGGTTAATTCTTGTTTCTACTTGTTCCGCATTTACAATTTCCCCCTAGGAAGTTGGTGTCATTTGAAATTTTCTAGAAATTTCCCCCTAGGAATTCCTATTTGCTTAGATTAGTGTTTCTATTGATGGAAGTTGTTGTCCTTAAAAACTCCTCGATCAAGTCTAGTGATAATCCTCTGGAAATATTTTTCCTCTCATCTAGATCATCCTAGAAACCTCTCTGAAAAATCTCATAATTTTTAGATTTTATTTGCTATTTCAAAAGAGCTAGTCAAACCAGTTTGAACTCTGGTCAAACCCCTAGGGCAGCAGCTTGTGAATTTTTTGGAGAGCAATGTAGTGCATGAAAATTACTAGAAAAATTACAAAAGGTTTTTCACTGAACCAGCAAGCTTCCATAAAAAGTTTAGAATTTTTGGAGCTTTGGAGCTACCTCCAAAAATTCCCTATCTTCTCAGCCATTTTAAAACAAAACCTGAAATCACTATTCTTCGGGCTCAAACCCGAGCCCGACTCAAACCCAAAGTCGACCTGACTCGGTCTAACCCACTAAATGCACCATCGCATGCAGCCGTCCGATCGTGCATCTGTGGTCACGATCGTGTACCGCTTCGGCCTGGGTTAAAATCGCTCGCGCAACGTCGACTGTTGGATCTCAATCCAACGGTCCGCCTCGAACCCTTCCGCGCAATCTCACGCTCGCGGCTGTGTCGCTGACGCCGCGGCCCCACCGGTCAAACCCGTCTCCTTCCTCGCGTTGGCGCTCGTGCAGAACACGCGCGCCACGTTGCTGCGTCGCGCTGCCAACTCCGTCATCGCGCAGCAACGCCGTCAATCTACCGCCCCTCTCGGCCAATCCCTAGCTTCGCCGGTTGACGCCGCTTCCATTTCCGTCGTCGCCTGGTGTCGGACCCGGGAGCGAAAGATCCCGAACCCTCTGTGTTCATACACCAGTCCAGGATTTCCGGTGTACACAGTTACAAAAATGATAACATGGACATATCTCGTATTGCATTAATAGTAAATCAGAGTTTATTACAAAAGAGGCTTACAAGTCAACAATAAAGAACACAGCGGAAGACGAAGAAAGTGTAGTAGAGTTCGATTAATCGCCACGAGCAATCGATCAGGTAGCGGCCTAGTCGTCGAGATCCACACCGATGGTGAAGTTCTTCTCCTCTCAAATTTGTTTGCACAAGGCAAGTATGAGCACAACCACCGTGCTCGCAAGTTACACCCATCAAATAACGTAATGACATGCATACATCGGGTAAACAAGGGTATTGGCGGGGTTTATTTGCATAAAGCAAAGATTTTCAAGTTTAAATAATCATATTAATTTTCCAAGGCCATTTTTATACTATATCTAAAATCAGATTTTAAACAACAATTTTATAGTATGGATAACCTCCATATTTGAATGGTGAAGGATACCGTCCTATCACGATGGCTAACCGCCCAATTTTCCCACAGGACTAACTATCCTGAAAACATCTGTTGAAATCACTTTTAGAAACCAAAAACAAGTCTAACTCGAGTGGCTTTGCTAGCATGTCCATGATCATGACGCCTTATTCAATAGTTTCTACTCTGCAGAGTTTGTACACTTTACCCACATGACATGATTCCTCTAGTTTGTTCTAATCCGTCAATGCCACCTCTCACTGCCTAAGGTAAGAGGTCTAGAGTTCATGACAAGGCCTTTACAATGTGTCATTCCACCGCAATCTAGCCTCGCTAAGGTTTCGCCCCCTTTGGACTAACCATCCGTAGGTTCAGGGCCCCCTCTTGCGCCAAGTGGGAATAAAATATTCATGAAAGACAGGCCATGAAAGACCACCCACGTACAGACAGGATAAACTGCAATGGAACTCCTCAAATTAATCAGCCAGATCCCACGCCCCATTCTGGAGACATATGGTTGTACGGTGAGGCATAGCCCATTATAGGCATAGCAAAGGAACGCTCAAAGGCCGGTCCTTAATTGACTTGGGCGTCTTTCAAATCAAACCCTGGGCTTTAATCCTAACCAGATTAGACCCGTGCATAAACCTGCACCCACCATTCATCCGTTTCGCCCAAGTCCAAACTATTTTTGATTTTATTTTCAAAAACCACCTTTATAAACTCTCTATGGTAAAACGATACCATAGATTTCATTTTAAACAAATTTGTAATGGTTTGGCTAAATCCTCCCAAAATCAAAATCATGGTCTAAGCATTTGCTAAGTATTTCCAAACAATTTATCTATGGTGACAAAGGGATGACATTTCAATATTCCAAATTGGCCATACAATAACAATTGGAATAACTAAGCATTTAAACAGGGTATTAAAATAATTGACTAAAAATATGCATGCAGTAATAATTTCAAAAACTGAATTAAATAAATTTAAAATACCGGGGCAATATGGTCAAGGGTGTAACTTGCCTTCGTTAAAGTCTTGACTCTTTAAATCCTCCGAAGGATCTAACTCTCTGGAATTGTCGAAGTCTATATGCGAAAGTACGACAAATTCCAATGAAATTCAAATAAAGTCAAAAAGTCAAATTAAACTAAGTCCAAAAGAAATAATTTTATTTTATATAACTAGATAATAATTTTCTAAGATTCTAGCAATTTGAATCACCCAATTTGGAGTTTGGATGAAAAAGATATGAATTTTTACAAGTTTTAACCTAAATCTGGAATTTAATTGAATTTCTAAATTCAAACAAGATTCAAAATGAACTCCAAATTAAATAATTTTTGTTTAGTTAGCTGGATCTTGAATTTATATGAATTTAGAAATTTGAATGGACTCCATCGGAGTTCGGATGCAAAAGATATGGGCTTTGGAAAATTGAATTTACATGAAATGATGAATTATAGGATTTTTCAGAATTTAGGATTATTTTTCTAAAGGAAAAAGGCCTTTATTGCGCCATCATGACGTCAGCGACTGTGTGAGGTGTCACTGACATGTGGGACCTACGGTCAATGGACCGGTTCCACGCTTGGTCAACCGCCCACGGTGGGCGCGGTGCCTGAATACGTCAGGAGGTGTCTTGTTGGCGTAGGGGTTACGTGGCTTAGCCACGTGGCGTACCACGGGTTGGGGCTGAGGTGGAGGGTGAGGTGGCGGGTGTGGTGGCGCAGACGTGGACGCCGGCGGGTGGTGGTGCTCGGTCCCCGATGGTTGCCGGTGACGAGAGGCACGGCGGCGAGTGCGAGTGGTACCATGCGAGGGAGGAGGCGATGGGGAGTCTAGTGCTCACCTCGGTGGGGCTAGGGCACGAAGCGTTCGCCGGCGGCGAGGGCGAAGGCGGCGGAGCGGTTCGGCGATGTGGCGGCGCGGCGTTCCGGTGGAGCTCCGGTGAAACAGAGGCAAGCACCGGGTGCGCGGTGATGTGGCGAAGCCGTTGGTGGCGGTGGCAAGGACGCGGCGGCGGTGACGACGGCACAATCGGCGGCGGAAGGAGTGGCGGCCGGTGGCGAAGAAACTCGAATTCCGACGAGCCGGAGGGGGTAGGGGAGAAGTGGGTGGTGGCGTCGGCGTTGGTGTGACGAGGGGCACCCGAGGCTTGCTTTTATAGGGGCCGAGGGTGGCCAGGGGAGGAGATCGTGGGCAGGGCGTCGTGGCGGCGGTCGTGGCACGCGGGCTAACCAGCGCGCGGGGAGAGAGAGGGGGAAAGTGGGCGGGGTGGTGGCGGTTGGGGGCGTGGGATTGATCAAGCAAGCACAGGTAGAAACGCTTAGCGTGGCGGTTGTGGGCTTCATGGCCGCCGAAGTGGCGGTGGTGTGTGGGCGGTTTGGGGAAGAAGAAGCCGGGAGGAAGAAGGTGCGGCGGCCGTTGGATTTGCAGAGGGCGGCCGAGATGGCATGGGTTGACGCGGGATCGTGATGACCGTCGGATTGCAATCCGACGGTGAGAGAAAAGGCGCGGCTCGGTCTTGGTCCGGGCCACATTGGGTCACAGTATGGGGAGGGAGTTGGGCCGGAGGAAGGTTTTGGCCCAACCAGCGATTTAGATTTTAAAATGGTTTGCGATTTTAAATAATCCGATTAATTCATTTTGGCTTTAGAAAATAGCAAAATAAATCCAAAAATTCTAGAAAAATTCACGAAATTTCTAGAGTTATTTTGGACTTAATAAAATTATTTCCAACTTAAAGTTAGCTTTTAATTTTGCAAATAAATTGTTTTGGCTTCAAAATATTTAGGTAAAAGCTTTTAAAAATTCAGAAAATAATTACATTTTTATTTTTCAACTTTAACTCCAATAAAACTTCAAAAACTTTAGTAAATTTTACTTTTGACTTTTAAAACTTCAGGAATTCAAATAAAGTAATCACACTCTTTCAAATTTCAGAAAGTCCAACAAAATAATAACTTTAATAAATTTTAAATTGGTAACAGAACTTTGGGCTGTTACACCTGGGGATAATACCCCCTCTCCCGCCCGTTGGAAGCCATTCGTCCTCTCGGTGGCTGAGGAGGGAGGCGCTGGTTTGAGCTCAGCTCAAAGGTGAGCTTCCTCTGTGTGGTCTCCCCTTCTTCCTCTTCCTTCACCGCTCCTTTGTGCACCGGTTGAACCCTTGTCTCCTTGTGTAGCTCGAGGTAGTGAGGCGCGCTCCCCACTGCTCCAGAGCTCACACCCGAGGCCGGCGCCGTGCCATCTTGGTCTCCGGTGAGTTTCTTGCTCGTTTGAGTGCGTCACCGTGCACCTTGTAGCCTTTGGAGGAGATCCCCTCAACTAATTTGGCCTTTGCATCACAGGGTCTCGGGAATTGCTGGATTTCCCCATTTTCGGCCGCAAGTGCCACCTTCTTCTCCGGCGACGGCACGGTGAGCCATTCTTCAATTCCTCGCATGTACACCATATTAAGGCACCTCTGATGCGCCCTCCATCACCCATTCTCTCCCTCTGTCCTCAGGTTGAGCCCTCCTCGGTAGCACCATCGCCGCCGCCGCTGTTCTTCGTCGCCGGCTCAACTCCGGCAGTCTCTCCACCTCCGGGTCATCGTGGTGAGTCTTTGGAACCTCCCTGTTGCCCGTGCGCGCGCTATTTTGCCACGGGCGTCTCTTTTCCGTGATGTGCCATGTTCCCGTAGTAGCTCCTCCGCCCCTCGCCGTCATCATGCCTGTCGGACCACCTCCGACCTTGCACTGGTCTTTGTCGGTCGCGAGGTCGCAGTTTTTCCATTTTGACCACCCGCCATTGTTGTCGTGCCACAGCTCACCGGCGTTCGTAGGAAGCTCATGTTGTCTTGCCGAGAGCGTGGCGATTCAAACCAAAGATTGTAGCAAATGATTAGGATTTTAATCACTGTCTTAAGCACAGATCCCAGTGCAGATTTGGGTTTAAATGTGTTAATGTGTCATTTGGCGGTGGGCCTTAGGCGGTTAAGTGGTAGTTAAGTGAAGTCTCGCTTTCCCTTAAGGAAAGCGTATTTCTATTACACTTCGAGATAGAGTCGTTTCTGGTTTGGAAAGCGATTTCCTACTGGGTCCGGTCAAATTTGACCAGTCGACTTTGACCATGGCCCCACTGGTCAGTGGCTTTGTCTAGGCTAGACTGGGTATAAAAAGTATGTAATGTTTATATAATTTCCGAAATGCTTTATTTGTGAACTGAAAATTGGTTAAACTTCAAAATTGCATAAGTAATTCATTTTAGCTCCAAAATTGATGATTCAAATTTTCTTAGTTTCCTTTTTAAACGTACTTTAATATAAAAATGGGTTGAATCATGTTACTGTTCCAGAAATCACTTTTGGCAAAATTACTTTAGGTTTAGTATTATTGTTGCCCTAAAAATTGCTTTAACTTCAAAAATGCATAAGTATTTCTCTGTAACTCCAAAAAGAGCAAACTCAATTTTGTTAGAATCCTCTATTAGTGTAGTTTATTTTAAAATAGGTTGTGAGCATGACACTATTACTGAAAATTATATTTTGCATGTAACTTGTGTACTACTTTCATAACTTTAAAAAATCATAGAAAATTCATCTTAGCTCCAAATGAGGTGAATCAAATTCCATTGTTCATCTCATGAGGTGCTATGCCTACCATAAAAATTTCAAGTGCACCACTGCTCTGAAAGTTTTTACCAAAATAATTAATTCGGATAAACAGTAACTGATAGCAATTAAATTGGATTTTCTAGAAAACTGACATTCAAACTATCATAACTTTTGCATAGAACATCCAAATAAATTGATTCTTATTGCTAAATTCATCTAAAATCATGCTCTACTTTCTGTGAATTTTTTATGATTTTTGGATGATGTTGAATTTTTTGGTCTTTTCGGTGTTATTCGTTCTTATTGTGCTTTCGATTTCTTTCGCTAGGTTCAAACGAAATTATTGATTGCGCGAGTGACCCTCTGCAGCAAGATAATCATCCTCAGCAAGGCAAGCAGTTTGATCATAAATGTCCTATTACTTTCAAGTCTAATACTTTGTTTACAAATTGTATGTATGCATGCTTTTGCGTCAAAGTAGTTTTCCCGATTACAGGTAGCTATTCCTATTGCATGGTTGCCCTTAAATTGTTATCCCCTGCCATAAAATATAAGTTATTAATATCGCTGATGGATTAGAGCCCGGTGATTTAATTATGCTCTTTTATTATCTTTGCGGTGTCATGCTTAGAAATGCTTAGCTACCGGTAGAATTGGGTGGGATCACACAAAATTATTATTATCATTATGCTCAGCACCTTGTGCTTTGTTACTTTGTAAAGTCAAAAACAAAATGAAACTGAAAAGGAAATGTTTTAGACTTGGGCATATGGTTGATGGTGTGATTATCTGGTGTGTGGTGGTATGCCTAAGTCAACAAGGACCGAACATCTTGTGTCACACTATCCAGACATTTTTGCGTGCAACCACATGAGAGGGATATGAGACCTCTCTTGACTTAGTACTTTGTCGTGTGTTAGCTCTGGGTCGCATGGTGGATGTTTGCGTTGTGTTGAAAAAGAAACTTGTGTGTGTTTGGGTGAGCAGTGGTGGAGGTTATCCACTGCAAGGAGCATCGTCCTTTATAAGGAGGTGAGCATCTTTGATGACTCCGCATCAACGTATGGGGCTTCCTCCCATATGGGCGACTCGTAGTTAATGCATAATACTGGAAATGTCTCCTAGGACTTAGCCGTATCGGCATACCAAAGGATGTGTGCTTAATCATGTGGCGAAAAGGCGGTCTGACATGTGGGTAAAGTTGTACGCCCCTGCAGGGTTCAAACTATTCGAATAGCCTCGTCCTAGGTTATGGACATACTTGGTTAGGTTTTGCAAGAGTTAGACTATAACATTTAATTAAAACTTGATGTGGGTGGTATGAATGGGTAATTCATGCTATTGTTGTGGTGGCTATTGGGTTAGCCACTTTCAGGATGTCTTGTTATTATTGATACTTTTATTATCGCTGTTTTTATCAAATAAAATCAGATTGTAAAATTGCTTTAAAATCTATTACATTATTGCAAATGAAAACTTGCTTTATGCTGAAAATGTGTCTAGAGCCTCTTCCAGTTAAATAAGCTTACATGTAGCTAAATATATAGGCTGTTTCATCGCCGTCTTCTTGCGAGTACATTTTTGTACTCATTTGCTTTGCTTAATAAATTGTTGCAGAGGAGGAAGTTGAACCCCAAGGGTTATACTTTTGCGAGATGTGCAGTGGTTTCGACGACTAGGTTGGTGGCCCGGTTGGTTGCCTTGTGGGTTAAAGGCACACTAATTGGCTTTTGTTTATCGCCATCTTATGGCACCTTGCTTCCGCTGTTATTTAAGACTCTTTAGTAGTCATTTGGCCGGTCGGCCCCTTTTTGTAATAACTCTATATTGTATGTCTTTTGAATTGCTTAGTTGTACTTTGGATTATATGTGTTGACTGGAATTGATGCATACTTTTTTGTATGGGGTATGTGTACTGCACTTTTGGGAAGTACATATACGCCGAGAGTCGTGATATTTGATTTGTAATGCTTGAATTATCTTAATGATTAAGTATTACAAGTTAAATACCCCGGGTTCTCACAAGTAACACACTCTTAAGTATGCAGTAAAGGTCCGTAAGGCATTAGTTTTCTCTTTGGAACATCTGTACTTAGTTGCAACATGTCAAAGTAGTTTTGTTTTTTGTTTTTATCAAACATTCGAGTAAACGTTTTTGTGTAACTATCACGTAGCAAAAGTGTGCACGTAAGTGTAGTAAATAACACTTTCTTCGATTGTAAAACATCGAACCACAGTACATGCAGGGAAACAACAGTAAATGAATACCTTCAATGCAGTAAAAACTTCAAACACACCATTTATAGTAAGAGCACATATGAAACAATTAAATTAATTCGTTTACTTACGATCTTGTATGGACTCTGAGTAACAACGATCTGTATACGATGTGTCGTTTACAGTAACATAGCCTTATCAAACAGTAAAACAACATACGTAGTTATGGTATCATTTTGTCTGGCACAACAGTAAAATGAAAGCTCGGCAATAAATGATGCAGATGAAGCAAATCCTGAAGCATGTTATGCCGAGCGATGAGGGATTTTTTTTTACTGTCGACGGGGGGTTTTTTACTGCCGGATGATGGGTTCCCGCGCCATGTTTTTACTGCTCGAGTGCAATGCGCGGGTTTTACTGTCAGTTCCGAGGGGGGCAGGGTGGTCATGGGCTAGCGCGCCGCACGTCGCGTGGCCCACGCATAGAATAAACTATTCTATGCTCAGGAGTAAAATGGCGCTATATATATACAATAGCGCTATTCAGTGCTTGAGCATAAAATAGGTTATTCTACACTTCGGCCGTCCCCCTATGCAACTGATCGTAAAACCGCATGTGCCCCTCCTATGTGCTTTTATTGCAACACTACATGGAATCCTAGGCGTCCCCCCTGCGTGTGCCCCACGCAATTAGCCGTAAAACCGTGTGCACCCCACGCAACCTTTTACTGTAGCACTACAAGAGATTTACTGTGACCTTATTTGTGCCTTTCACTGCAACCTCCTTGTGCTTTTACTGTAGCACTAAAAGAGATTTATTGCGACCTTATTGTGCCTTTTACTTCAGTACTACAAGAGATTTACTGCGACCTCACTATGCCTTTTACTGTAACCTCCTTGTGCTTTTACTACTGCACTATAAAAAGATTTACTGCAACCTCATTATGCCTTTTCACTGCAGTGCTACAAGAGATTTACTGCACCCCTACAATAGTTTTACTGCAACCTTGTTGTGTATTTTACTGCAGCACTACAAGATATTTACTACCATGCTGAGCGCAGTAGGGCGGGTGGAGAGAAACATAGGTTGATTGCAAACTTTTAACGACGATATCTCCTAAACCATTTATCCTATTTACAACTCATTTGAAACATTTTGCTAAAATAATATGCTTAACAAAAAAAAGATCTATGGTGAATATATTTTAACGCTGTAAAAAATAATTACTACACCGAACATTTGGATTTACTGGACCTAAGCCAGTCAATTGCTGCGTGGTCTAACCACGAAAAGGTGGTTGGAGAGCGACATAGGGGTTGACGGAGGTGGTGGGTGGTGGGTTTTCTTTGACCAGCCTTCAGCCAAGGTGGGATGTGGGTTATGACCCATGGAAGGTGGTCGGGCGTAGAATAACTTATTTTACGCTCTGGTATAGAATAATGTGTGTGCAAAGTAGCTCAAAAACTTATCATAATAATTCAAAACAAATTATAAATAATTTTTCGAACCTTCAGATGACACAATGCAACATTTGAGTGAAAAACAACAAATAAAAAATCAATTAGACATACTCCCTCCAGCCATAAAAGAGTGTTGTTTCAGGATGCGTGCAGATAAACTTTTTTAAACTTTGCCTATCAATATCTTTTTGAATATTTAGGTTGGACATATGGAAAATATGAGTACACTTGTCTCAAAAAGTACTTTCATAATGTTATGATTTTAGTAGGTCTTATAAACATATTAAAATTAAAATTAGTAGATAAAGTTGCGTTTTGGAGACCATATTGGTGTCCAAAATGACACTCTTTTGTGATTAACTTTTTATCGAATTACATAGCTTTTGCTTGTCCGCTGATTCCCAAACAGGCATATACTCCACCTGTTACAAATAGTTTTCCAATGTATTCGGATTTGTTGTTTCGAAATAGTTGTCCACTAAAAAAAATTCGAGAGTGTGGTTATTGCCGTTTTCCCATCCTCTACCCATGCTTTTAATGATGTGAAAGATGTTGAGGGGTTGAAATATACCATTTAATAGCGGCCAGTGTGCAGTGAAAACATTACAGGTAAGAATTGTTTTCTGGAGGGTAGTGATAACACTGGTTTTTGCCGGTTATCGGAAATTTCGGCCGAAATTTTTTAATTGAAATTTGAATTTTTCAGATGTAAAAATGAAATTGATCTAAATTTTGAATTTAAATTTAAATTTGGATGAAAATTAAATAAATCCAAATTTTTTTGCCTGGTATAAAAATTTATCGGACCCCACCGATAACTCTGAAAATCGCCGGTAACCGCCGAAATTTCGGCGATAACGTTTTCGCTGCCAGTGTACCCAATTCCAGTGACTACTGCTTGGATTATGTATCTCCTTGTCTGTGCATGAAGCAGTTAGACAAGCTATGTTTGACAATCTACGAGCTTCTTTTCATGCACATGGCATGTGAACAAATGTTGGTCGACATTCCTCTCCAATAAGCAGAAGTAAGTCGGATGCATGCATCCTAGGGTGGACGGAAGAAACTAAGAAGCAAACAACTGGTTGATGACAGATAACAAGACAACTTCGGTCAATTAGGAGAATCAAATCCACCACTCCCCTCTATCTCTATCTCTAGCAACCATGTGAGACCGAGCTGTGGCGTTATTCTTGCCACCTTTTCCGCCCTATTTTTTCTCCCCCAAACATGCATGCATGCCATGGATGGATATGCAAGGACCCAAACAAGGTAAAAGTGCTATATATGGGCAGTGCAAATTAACCGATGGTGGTGTGCTTGCTCTCTCCCATTGTTATCATCTGTTGGCTGCCTAGCCTCTTCATCCAGCTGCTCCATTCTCTCCCTCACCTCAACGGCCGGCGGTTTCACGTCGACCGTGCGTAAGGGAGAGGCGCGGGATCCCCCACACCGTCGCCCTCCTCCTGCTTGTATCTCATGTGTGGGAGGGGATATACGTACACGCATATTTTCATTGCCCATTGTTCCAAGATTTGAGAGGTTCTTCCCCTTCTCTCTATCCCCTCAAATCTAGCTCTTCAAAATTTTTTTTTTGGGTTATTGCAAGTTCAGTGGTGTGTTTTGGCAATGAATTGAGCAACTTCCATGACCTAGTTGTTGGGGGATATCATCCGGATATGCATATCGACGCCGTGTTTCGGTGAATGTTGCTTCTTCTTTGGTAATCAAATAGCTATGGTGCTGCTCTTTGCTTTGTTGAATACCTTGATTAAAAAAAAAGCACCTTTGGATCTTGCAATGTAGTTCGTATGGTCATTCATGTTTTGGTGTTGCATAGAGAGCTAATAATGCTTATTTTTAGAGGGGGGGGGGGAAGGAAAAGCAATATCTTATTTGTCTGTGAATGCCCATGCTTCAGCTTTGGGCCCATCTATACTGACCAAATTAAAGATATTTGTCATATGCAATGGATGTGCAAACAACGACTTAAATAATAAGATGATGCTCCGTATTTGTCAGAGAGTAATAGTAATTAGTGAGTCCTTAGATTATCTTTATCCCAATAAGCTTAGCAACTACTCAAACTCATGGTAATGGTAATTATGTGTTTTCTAGAATAGATGATCTTTCTCAAAAAGGACGTCTTCTAGATCAAATCGAGGAATCTGTTTTTACTCTCTGATATCCAGTGTTCTGAAAACCGGTCTACTAGGCTGTATACAAGTCCATGTAATTGCTGGTTATGTCGTATAATCGGATCGATTATACCATATAATCACTACTACGTGGGTGACCTGTCGAGCACCGGTTACCGATTTTTAGAACCTTGCTGATATCACTGCAACACGTGCAAGATAATTACTAGTTTAAGGGATGTGAAAGATGATTACAAATAGCTATTAATATATGGCATGCGCATTGTCACTGAAAGAAAAAAACCAATTACTTCGTCCGTTTCAGACTGTTGAACAACTGATTACTTTTACATGTGCATATATGTGCCGCAGTTGTCCTAATAATGCCTTCTTTGGATATACCAGTTATATGAAAAAGACTAAATTCACTATGTTATTTCAACTACCAAGTACCAATATTAGATGATCAAAGAATTCCCCTACATCTTTTATCTAGTCTTCTTACTCTTGACTATGCATTGGGGATATAGAATTCCATCCAAGTCTAAATGATCAACTAGGTCCACGGAATGGGGCTTAGCAATTTAGAATTCTCTAGTTCTTCTAATTCCAGACTTTACTTTGTAAAGAGATGAGCCATATCCACCCAATCCAAATAGCCTAAACTACTTCCGTAATTCAGGATAAGTACATGCACATTCTCCTCCCAATTTATGTTCAATGCAAGAAAATGTTAACATTTTCCCCTCCTTTTCTTTTGGCCTTTAGAGAAGTGTAAGTATTGTACCGACCACAATTATAAGTTGGTTTATTTATGCATCCAAAATTCATGATTCCCCTTTTTTTTTTTTCCCAACTTATAATTCAATTGTTCACCTACCGGTCCTTCCCAGCTCATTGCTGATTGTCACACTGATGCTTCTCTGAGATTTGCTTCTCTTTGACCTTGCAAATCCTTCAACAAATGCAGCTGTGCCTGCAACCCCTACCGACAGTACAAGACATACATGCTCAACATATTTTTCTTCAACTGAAAGATCTTTCTTCATTATGCAAATCAAACAAGAACCTTCTCTGAAGTTCAAAATGGCCTCTCAAGCTGCAAAAACAAATTTCTCTGTCCAAGAATTTTTTTTTAATTTGTAGTCTAGGTTTTTGACTATAATGCAGAATGCCATCCTACCAACAAGCACATGCTCTCCAAACTTGTCCCTTGATCATGAACCTACATCATTATATTGCAGAACAGCTGCTGCCTTCTCCACCATCACCCTCTCTTTTCCAGTCTCCTGCCATTCTTGACACCGTTTGCATTTCTTGGATGCACTTTGCTAGTTTCCTCCATTCTGCTTATCCAGTCGCTTGGTACATTCCCCTCACTTTGGTCTGTTTAGTTGCGTATGCTCTTTGGTGACATATAAATGTCTCTGTTTCTCTCCTGTATGCAGATCTTTTGAAGTTTGCTGAAAACATACATCCATATACATGTTCTTGTCCTTGCAGGTTAGACCTACAATTTTTTGCCTACCTCAATACTGTAGTCTCACTGAAGGCAAGTTACATCAAAGTATCAAAGATCCCAGAAACTACATACATACACAAGTAATCATCACAATGGGTTCCTGTGCTTCCAAGTCGGGCCTTGAGCAGAGGAGGCCAGAGAGGTACTACACCAGGAGAGGAAGAAGAGAGCGCAGCAATTTCCGATCCGTCATGCCAGAGGCTCCCAAGTCACGGTTGAGTGATTCCAGAGGGCGCATGACCGACTTCTCAATGAGCGAGATTGTCCATGTTGAGACTGCGTCAAACCATAGCAAACCAGAGCATTCCAAGACATTCCACCTCACGCAGATGCAGTGGCACCACAGCCAGAGGGATTCCAATGGTAAACTCTACTTGAAGCTGATCAGTAAGAGACAATGGATCGATAAAATTTGCTCATTTCAATGTAGGTTGCTGCAAAGAAGATGCCTGGTTTGACTCTGTCAGTATTCTCGAGGACGATTCGGATGATGAATTTAAGAGTGTCAGTGGAGGTGAGAATTACATACTCGAACATTTAGGAATGGTTATTGTGCAGATTGATGTCCAAGGAAGCTGTAATGCTTAAGATTTGAGCTCTCCTGCAGATAGTTTGCCAGATGAAAATGAGAACCAAAAGAAGCAAGACAACGCTTCCCGTTTTGCGGACGCACTCTCTCGCATTGGAGACTTATGCCGTGGTGTGTCCATGACATTATCTGTTGAACAGTATCTGAAAAGAGATGAAGGTATGAATAACTGCATCTCGAAAAAAATACCATTACAAAGATTCCAACATCTGAAGTTTCTCTGACATTCTCACATTGAAAGGTGATGATCCTGAACGTAGGAGCCCAAGCATGGCAATGTGTGCCATCAAGTGCCTACCAAGCTCCTTTAGCTTTAAGGGCCTGAAGGAGAAAAATGATACAGATGACAGGAACAAGGAGAGCAGCACCCCATCTCGCATACGCAAGCTGTTGCACTCTTTCAGCTTCAATGACAAGATGCAGCAGTTGACCAGTGGCAGCCCAGCAAAGAGGAAGTCAACAGTTATCCGGCTCTCATACAAGAGAACATCATGTGATGGTTATGAAGATGGCAGTGAATTCAGTAAGCCAAATGCCTGTCTGCTCTTGACATCTCTCTCAATCTAGCTAACGTTCTTTGTTTCGATGTAGGTGAATCAAAGAAATACGTGGTCCGTCCGAAGGGAGGGCTGACAATCCCGTGTGGAGGAGAAAAGCCCACACCAGGATGCTGGTCACGGATTGACCCATCCCTGTTCAAGCTAAGGAGTGAAACCTTCCTTAGGCAGGATGACAAACTAAGAAACAATTTGTAATGTGCTCAAATATATGCAACACGAGCTGTACATACCTAACCTCTGATTTCAATCATTTTCAGAGACAAGAAGAAATGTGCAGCTCCAAACTATGCTGCGTATTATCCGATAGGCGTGGACTTGTTTGCCTGCCCCAAGAAGGTTCAACACATTGCTCAGCACATTGATCTTCCACAAGTCAAACCACACCACAAGCTCCCATCACTTTTAATTGTTAACATCCAGGTATGCCCCTGCAAAACGACATCAAACTAGGTATAGTTTGCCAAATATGTCATGTTCTGTTGTTACAAGCTTTCTTTTTTATTCAATCACAGATGCCTACCTATCCTGCTGCTATGTTCCTCGGCGACAGTGATGGAGAAGGATTGAGCCTTGTCTTGTACTTCAAAATCTCTGACTGCTTTGACAAGGAGGTTTCGGAGCATTTCAAGGAGTCTATCATGGTTAGTCATCTCAATTCAACATCTTGTTCTGTTATCTAAATATAATTCTTTCCTAGGAGCTAACAGGATATTTCTGACGGCAGAGATTTATTGAGAATGAATGTGAGAAGGTAAAAGGGTTTGCATCAGAATCTACAGTCGCTTACAGAGACCGGTTGAAAATCATGGCTGGATTGGATAACCCAGATGATCTCCAGTTGAGTTCCGCAGAGAGGAAGCTTGTCCAAGCATACAATGAGAAGCCAGTCCTCTCACGCCCCCAACATAATTTCTACGAGGTGCAGAAGTGATGTTCCTTGCTTAATTTAGAAAATAAAATGCAGTGTGAAGGACACCTTGGTTCTTGAAATATCAAATTTAGATTATATCCTTCCTGTTTTGTCAAAAAAGGCGGAATATCATTTTTCTTTTCAAAATTTAGTAAACAATAATTTAGAATACTACAGGAAGTTAATACTTAATATTTTATGTCTTACATAACCAGGGAGAGAACTACTTTGAGATAGACCTTGATATACATCGGTTCAGCTACATCGCAAGGAAGGGACTGGAATCATTCCGGGAACGCCTGAAGAATGGCATCCTCGATTTGGGTTTGACAATTCAGGTAAATTTGTCTTTGAATTCTCCAACAAAGATGCAGTTATTACTCTTCTTCACCTTCTACTATTTATTTCAATTAAGATTGATATGCTTATTTATTGAGAAATTACATAACACACCTGGCTGACTAGGTAGGTATTCATGTCAATAACTTGTCTTATTTATTTTCAATATTGTTAATATGCATTATGTGAGTATT
Source organism: Phyllostachys edulis (assembly GCA_036346405.1). Classification (NCBI taxonomy): domain Eukaryota; kingdom Viridiplantae; phylum Streptophyta; class Magnoliopsida; order Poales; family Poaceae; genus Phyllostachys; species Phyllostachys edulis. Next base: position 78,586,879 of record CM070549.1, on the reverse strand, counting down.
TTATAGTCTCTAAAACAAAAAAGCTAATGCTTTACGTGAGTATGCTGTACCGAAATTACAAATTTAATATTTACCAAAAACTGTCAAGGAAACAGTTACCTCTGAGCGGACACCGACTTTTTCATTGCAAACTTTTCCATAAAAAACTACACATGAACAATAAACTTTGCATTTATATGAGGATAATAATCAGATTTCTTATATTTGAGCTCTGATAATATTTTTAATTCATTTTATTATCGTACCGCAGGCCCAGAAGCAAGAGGAACTCCCTGAGCAGGTCCTCTGCTGTGTTAGGCTGAACAAGATTAATTTCATTAACCATGGGCAAGTTCCAACGATCGTCACACTTGACAAGTGACACATTTGATCGTAGGGATTGCATGTGCAAGCTGTTGAAAGGCTAGAGCCTTTCGAATCATTAAAAAAAAAGCGCAAATTGATGAGACTTATGTACCCGACATGTTCATTTCTGCTTGAAATATTGGCTATTTTGCCTGCTTCTAAGCAGGAAATTTTCCTGTAGTTATAATAGTGAATATATAAGTTGGAAATGATCCTTCGGGAGTTAGTATTAATTCTAACCTCTTCCACCTCACTTGTTGATAGTAATATGCACTTGTACCCTTGCCATATGATTATATCAATTTGAGACCTGCGGACAATATGAAACTTAACAGGTCTCAATGATGATTAGATCAACATGAAAGATACATAATAAGATGCTGACAGAAATTAGAAATAGCCGAACTTTGCTCACCTGCTTACCTTCTGAGCCAGGTTGTATGCAGTGAAGCAGACAGACCTCGTGTTTTTACCTGACCCAATTTTAAGCCTCCAAGAAATCGCTTGTGGAATCTATCCTCAGCAGCGTGATTGTATCCGTATATACAGGTTAGCCGGAAATGCAAACGTAAGTTATCCATATAAGATAGCAGCGTACCCATGTTTGATGAGGGATACACCATACAGGTGAAAATGTTGGGAGGAGGCATTCTGTCGAACACGGTGGGCGGGTGAGGGGACCGAGCCGAGCCAAGCGTACCTAAATGTTCGCCCTCCCTCAATTTCCGTTCACACTTTCTCCTTCCTTCCTTGGAAGTTCTGAACTAGGCATCTCGTGAATTCTAAGGTATACTTCTGAACTAGGTCAATCTTCTTATTCTTCTTTGTGAGAGAGAGGTACTTCGGGAACTGCAGCCAGCAATTTGCAGTGGGACCTTTATGTAGTATACGTTCACTACTTAGTAAAGTAGTGAAAGAAAGGTCTCTTAAGATCTTGTTTGGATCATGTGGATTAGAAATCAATTTTTAGAAAACTGGTTTTACTAGGAACTTTAGGAAAAACTAGTTTTAAGTTGTTATTCTGTTAACATGAGTTTATAGAATACTTTGTTTGGCTTGTTTGATTAATTTCTTCACAAAACACATTTGATCATTAATATTAAAAAACCATAACCGTAAAAAAAATTACCGCTCGCGCCAGAGGTGCGCGAGCAGGGCCTGTAGCGAGGAGATGGTGGTGGTGGCCGTGTCGGCCATCTCGTCGTTCGCTCTCTCCTTGAGCTTGCTGAACGGCATGGGGATTGGCACGAGGCTAGTGTCGATGAACCACCTCCAGAGCATCGGCGCCAGCGTGGATATCTCGCGTAGGTCGTCGCTGATGCCACCTCGGTTGATCTCCGACCAGGTGTTGAAGAATTCCCAGAAGGTGGTGCCGTCGCCGACAGAGTGGTTCATCGACATGCCGATAAACACGCCGTCGGCGACCTCGGTGACCTGCACGCACATCACGGGGCGCGACTCGATGGTGGCGTCCGCGCCGAGCACCTCGTTGAACGGGTAGAACGACCAGACCACCGATGGGGTGTACAACGAGCCAACGACATCCGCGATGGCGACACCGGGCGCCGCCGCGTGGATGAACTCGGCGCCTTCGCCGGTGCAGCGCAACGGGACGGTGACTATCCCGTCGCCACGCTCCTCGGAGATGAGCCGACCGACGAAGGGGTAGTACCGGCCAAGGGTTTGGTATAACATATACATGTTTTGATAAAAACAACTCCTAGTAGTTTTTGTTAAAACCCAGAATTTTGCGTTTAGAGATAACTGGCTTTGGTTAAACTCATGTTAGTTAGAAGATCCAAACAAGATTATACATAAAATTAGTTTTTTGCAAAATCCCGTTTTTTTAAAACAGGAGATCCAAACAAGGCCCTAGAATCCTTCCACGTTCCCAGCCCAGCCCAACCTGCGCTTCCGCGGCCTGTTTCCGCGTTTCCTTTTCAGCCCTGTTTCCACGTTTCTTTCGGCTTGTTTCCTCGTCCGTTTCTTCTGGGGACTGCGGGGCCTTGTTGCCCGAAAAAAGGCCTGCGTTGACTTGTTTTGACTTTTGTTATTTTTCGTTCGGAGCTTCGGCCCGCGTTTACTATGCCGTCTAGGTTTCTGAAGGGCTGGAAAGAAGTTTTCGTAGTATCTGATGGGCCACGAGAAGGGCCATATTTTTTGAAGTTTTCTACGTGCCTCTGGAACAGGCAGTAAACGTTGTTTCGCGCAGGCAGCAAGGCCGAATTTGTGAGGAAAAAAACTGACTGAATCATCTCAGAATCAGACACAAGAGCATAACTACCTTCTTCAATCCACGAGAAGAACTGGGTGGTAACTGTTCATCATCACTGACAGCATGAGGTTGAGAAGTTTCATCAGCATTACCAATCTAGCAAACAAAATAAAAATTATATGATCATGAAATAGAAAGAATTAGAAAGTATTAATATCTAATAATATGAAACAGAAGTAAACTTAAAAAAAAACTCTAGGGGCATGATCTGTAGAAACACAACCGACATTTTCTGTATGAACACAGTTTCTGGGACGACGCCGAGCCATTGATAAGAAACAATTATCTTACAAATAACAGACACCTACATAATTACATAATATATCAGGTTTCCAAGCATGGGGAAACCAAAAACTAAAGAACCAAAATACAAGTTCAAAAAATATCTTATGCACAAGAACTACACAACTGTCTCAAATATGTGAAAAAAAAACAAAGGAACTGCAGTTAAATCAATTACAAACACGCAGATGCGCCAATAGAGATAAAAATATAAACCACATTGCATTTGAGTTTCAAAATACATTGTTTGGTACATAAAAGCAAACTGACTGAAAACCAAATTACATTAACATATTTGAACCTAACATCACATTATCTAAAAAGATATAACTAGAAGAACACTCAGCATGTTATAATGAGTGACTAGTCCTCCCTCCCTCTTCGACCTCCACTCGATACCATCTGTTCATTTGGTGAAAGTATTTTTCTTGTGTATTCACTATTGCTCACTTGGTATATACATACACAATACAAGGCCACATGGGCCGGCCGGTATATGGCCCATATACTCAACACTCCCTCTCAAGATGGACGATAGATATCTATTATTCCCATCTTGTCACATGCCGACAAACACTCCTGAGTTCCCAACACCTTTGTTAGACAATCGGCTATTTGTTCTCTAGAAGTTACATGACTTAACTTCAAGGTACCCTCATCAAGTCTCTCTTTGATGAAGAACCGATCCATCTCCACATGTTTCGTTCGGTCGTGCTGAACTGGATTATTTGCAATGTTGATTGCTGATTGGTTGTCACACCAAAGCTTTAATGGTCCACCTATTAGTAACCTCAACTCCGATAGGAGACCTCTCATCCATAGCATTTCACACAAGAATATTGCCATAGATCTATATTCTACCTCGGCTGTTGATCTGGACACCACTGATTGCTTCTTACTCCTCCAAGATACTAAATTTCCCCCCTACAAAGACACAATACCCTGATGTTGATCTCCTATCATCAAGGCAGTTAGCCCAATCAGCATCACAATAGCCATCAACGTCCAGGTGATCATCCCTTTTGAACCATAGGCCTTTTCCAGGGCTCCCCTTTAAGTATCGTCGGATTCGATGAGCTGCTTCCAGATGTCCACTCCTAGGGTCATGCATATAGCAACTCACAACGCTTACTACATAGGAGATGTCAGGCCTTGTGTGACACAAGTAAATGAGACGACCAACAAGCCTCTGGTAGCTCTCCTTATCAACTGGATCTCCTGACTGAGCACACAATTTATGGTCTTGATCAACTGGGGTCATTGCAGCTTGGCATCCAAGCATTCCTGTATCATTGAGAAGATCCAAGACATATTTCTGCTGTGAGAGAACTATCCCTTTGGGGGACCTCACGATTTCAATGCCCAAGAAATATTTTAGCTAGCCTAGATTCTTAACCTCAAACTCCTTGCTCAGTCTCTTCTTCAGTTGCGACATCTCAACATTATCATCTCTTGTAATGACGATGTCATCCACATATACCGCAAGGATTGTGGTGTGACCTCTCGAGTGACGATAGAACACAAGCAGATCCCCATTACACCGCTCAGAGTCTATGCCACACATAGCACGATGAAATCGATCAAACCATGCTCTTGGAGATTGTTTAAGCCCATACAATGACTTCCTCAACCTCTGCACTTTCCCTTAGTCCGAGGTGTACCACAACCAGTGGAATCTCCATGTAAACCTCCTCCTAAAGATCACCATGTAAGAATGCATTCTTCACATCAAGTTGATATAAAGGCCAATTACGATTTGCTGCACAGGATATCAATGTTCTCACTGTACTCATTTTTGCCACCAGTGCAAAGGTCTCATCATAGTCAATCCCATAGGTCTGACTATAACCTTTTGACACAAGCCTAGCCCTGTATCTTTCAATCTTCCCATTTGGGTCTTGCTTCACAGTGTATACCCATTTGTAATTAACCACCTTCTTCCCCATTTGGAGAGGTACAAGCTCCCAAGTCTTATTCTTCTCTAGAGCTGCCAGTTCCTCCAGCATAGCTTCGTGCCACCTTGAGTCTTGCTTTGCGGCTCTCCAATCAGTTGGAACTACTACAGACTGTAGTGAAGCAATAAAGGCTTTGTACTCTGGTGACAAAGATTCATTTGACACATAGTTCGCTTTATCATGCTCGAAGCCATACCTTAGAGGAGGTTTCCTTGCCCCAGCTCGTGGTTCCTTCCTCAAGGCAATAGGCAGATCTATCGAATCATCTGTAGCACATAGCTCATCATCAGATAAGTCAGCACCTTCAACAATTTTTGAACTTATCTTGTTGTTGCTCCCCCTGCAATTGTGCCCCGCCTACTGCTGGAACCTGCTGTTGTTGCCTCCTTGAATATACCCTTAGATTTTCCTCTTCATTGACCCTTCTCCACCTATCTCCATCCATAGGACATGGAATTGAACCAACCACAACTCTTTGTTGCTCACCTTCCTCAATCCTTGTGGCTTCAAGCTCCCCCTCTCGACAAGCATCATCCATGATAGGAGAGTCGAGGTCAAATAGAGAACTCAAATCAGTTCTCTCTCCATAGAAGGGCTCTGACTCCCTGAAAGTCACATTCATACTCACAAACGTGCGTCGTTCAGAAGGGCTCCAACACTTATATCCCTTTTGTCCAGAAGAGTATCCTAGAAAGATGCACTTAACAGCCTGAGGATCCAGCTTTCCCACCGAGGGTCTGTGATCTCGAACGAAGCATGTACATCCAAATACTTTTGGAGGGACGATGAACTCATTTTTCCATTTCAACATCTCACATGGAGTCTTCATTCCAAGTATTCTTGATGGCATACGATCGATGAGGTATGTTGAAGTCATAACTGCTTCACTCCACAGAAATTTAGGCACATTCATAGTATACATAGTGATTGGGCTACCTCCAAGAGATGACGATTTTTCCTTTCAACTACTCCATTCTGAGGGGGTGTATCTGGATAGAAGGTTTGATGTAAGATTCCTTCAGCTGATAAGAAGGTATCAAACTCCTTATTTACATACTCTGTTCCATTGTCTGTTCTTATAATCTGGACATGGGTATTGAATTGATTCTTGACATACGCATAGGAGTCTTGGAAGCATTTTAGCACCTCTATTTTGTGTTTCATAATATAAATCCAAGTTATACGAGTGTGGCAATCAATAAAGGTAACAAAATATTTCATGCCGCTAGCAGAGACAACAGGAGATGTCCACACATCAGAGTGCACAAGTACAAAGGGGAACACACTGCGGAGTCCCTTGCTCACGTATGAGGATCTAATGTGCTTTCCAAATTCACATGCATCACACATTAGTTTACCCCTGTCCACTTTGTTCATTACATCAGGAAATACCTTACTCATAGTTTCAAAAGATATATGTCCCAGCCGACAATGCATAAGCATCACCCTAGCGTCCTCTTCACTTGATGTCGCCACCAAAGCAGTACATAGCCCAGCATCTCTCTCCCTTGGATCCAAGTACCACAACCCATTACTCCTGATGTCAGTCCCAAGCTTTCTGCCATTCTGTCTCTCCAGAATAAGACAAGTTTCTTGATCAAATATGACCCGGCAATCCAAATGATCAACCAATGAACTTATTGAGAGCAGATTTACTGGAAATGATGGAACATGTAAAACTGATGGTAGTGTAACAGAAGGACTGCATTAGACAACTGTGACGACCAACCCTTTGATATACCGCCAAGGTCCGGGAGGACCTTTTTTTTTGAGCTGCGGTACTACCGCTTAGAGGAGCGGTAGTACCGCTCGGTGCATCCTGAGGGAGGCCTACCCGGACCTTCCAGGAGGTCTTCAAGACCTCCTGGAGATCTTAGCCAACGCAACCCGCCGGTAGCACCTCTTGGTATATCATCAGGGAGGTCCGACAGGATCTCCCAGGCTAAGTCCCGTAGGACCTCTTGAGGTCCCCGCCTCAGGTTCGAGCTAGTCCCGTGACAACAGAAGCTAGCTCACACAGGAACTCAAGATAATATCACAACCACAAGGTCAAACCAAGATGAAGCAGACAAATTAAACTTAATGTAAAACAGGACCTTATGGTCAAGCTTGATAACAAGAGGTCTGCCACTAAGGGCTTACAAAACTGACAAAGACTTACAACCGGCAACAAGAGCTTTAAAGCAACAGCACCAAAAGCACGCAGAAGCCATCCGACAAGCCCACAGGCTGTCCAGTGGAGGACGTCCTAGGCAGCGGGATCATCGAAGAACCCTCCTCAAAGAGGTCTGCACTGCCCTGCACTTGATCATCTTCAAAATCTGCTTTGACACAGGGCTTAAAGCCATGAGTACTTTGAATGTACTCAGCAAGACACAGGGAACATTTATGCAAATAATATTCATGCAAGGGCTTACCAAAGGAAAGCTGTATGGTTAGATTGCGCAAAGCCAAGTTGACAGCAATAGCATAAGTAGATTGAAAAGCAGCAAGCTAAAACAATAGTACATAATACATTTAATTTTGCAAAGAGGAGGTGAGCACCAACTCACAACCACAACCCGAAGGGGAGAGGTCTGATCACACCCATGACCAGGTCCTCACCCAAAAACCACTCTAGAGCACCCACTCCAGAGATCCGAACCAGCCCCTGGACCACTACCCGAGCCAACCCCGACCCTCTCGAGCCGGCCAAGGTCTCTTCGAGGCAAAGCAGGGGCATCTCATTGAAGTGTCCAAAGGGCACACACTTTTGAGAAAACTACCCTTGCACTATTTTCACTGTGCATGTCCATAACCAAGGACTTGGCTATTCAATAGATTTTACACTCAGTAAGGTGTACAACTTACCCACAATCCACTTGTCCTCTAGCGGATCGGGTTCCGGAAAGACCCTTGCTCACTCCGATGGTGGCAGGCCTAGAGAGCGCTGCAAGGCCTTTACAAAGCTTTGAATCGACTCGGAGCTGCCCGCTAAGGTTTCGCAATTCCCCCCCTTTGGTCTAGAAGTCCGCAGGGTTATGGGGTGCCCCCTCTTGCGCCAACGAATCAACACGCTCCACCACAACAGCCCCAAGCCATCTCATTGCTAATTATTCACCTGCACCACCCCCATAAAGTGATCTTGTGGTTGCACTAATTGGCCTGCATCAACAGAACACAAAGTTGAGTCCTTAATTGTGCTAAGGCAAGACTTCCACAACCAAAAGTGCAAAGCACCCACTACTCACTCCCTGCCTTCTTGCCTCAGCAAAACATTTTGTAAATACCCTTGCCAAAAGCCCACCCAGTCTTGGCACAATAGTTTTAACAAAGTGGTCTCACACCACAGTCAACACAACTTAGGCATCCTGCCATAGTCGCTAATAAAGGGCACCCACCACGATTCCATAGATCATTAGTCAAGATTATTAAGAATGAAACATGATACAGCAGAACCACGGTTTTCTAGAGCAAAGCTATATATAAACCTACGGCCCCATGTTGGCAAATAACAAGGAATACTAACTAAATACCCAATCTAAGGCTTACAAGGTAAACATGTCGACATGACAGAACAAGAGATAAAGGAGGCATAACAACAAGTAGGAAAGTAACTACAGCCCAAACATTTCTTATAAAAATAGCCATGCATGATAAAGTAAAACCAAAATATATTTGCAAAGCTGGGTTCAATATGATCAACAGGAGGTCTGTGGCTTTCCTTAGTCAAGTAGTGGAGAACCTTCGGCTGGGAGAGCTGGATCCAAGAACTCCTCGAACTCGTGATCTACACGTTCGCAAAAACCAAATAAGCAAAACCACACTAGGCCAAAGAACTTCAAAAGACTCAAAAGGAACTCAAACCAACACGGCAAGAAAGGAAAACCAAGAGGCTCAGCACAGCCTCAACGAGCTCCTAGGGAGGCCTTGCGCCAGGAGAAAACTGGGCGAAGGAGGCAAGGAAACCAGAAATGAGCAAAGGTGGCAAAAGAAAGCTTGCCTAGGCTATATATAGCCAGAGTTGGTGGAGTGCACCTAGAAAAGGGTTCAATGACGTGTTGGTAATCGAGGTAGCTAGGACAGGGCTTGCCCTAAAAGAATTAAAATAAGGTACCTCAGATGTGACTGCATTTAATGTGATCCGACCCCTATTAAATGCGCACAGAGTTCTGAGGCGGGAGCAATGATAACAATGTTGAGAGAGGATGGCGAGTGGGGCCAGTCAAAAGGGTGCCCAACCAGTCAAGGAGGTGGCCCCACCGCATGGGCTGTCTCCGCTAGAGACCACTGGGAGTTCCTGGACAGGAGGTCCAAAACACGCAAGGGGAGGTCCTGGACAGGAGGTCCAAAACACGCAAGGGAGAGGTCCTGGACAAGAGGTCCAAAACACTCAAGGGGGAGGTCTAGATCACAAGGACCTAAACACAAGGAGGAGGTCTAGACCACAAAGATCTAAACACAAAAATAGGAGGCCTGGACCCCAAAGATCTACGGACAGGAGGTCCAAAAGACTCAACACAAGGAGGTCCTAATCAAAAGGGATACTCTGAACTAGGAGGGTGGTCTTTACAAAAAGACCAGCAAGGATCGAGGAGGTGGTCCTTGCAACACAGCCAGGAAGAGGTCCTGGACGGTCAAGATCTCAAAGAGGGGGACCTTAACGGTCCAGATCAACAGGCAATGGGGAGGTTCGTGGAGACAAGGACACGCGGGGAAAGGCTGAGGCCGTTAGATCAAGATCGGATGGCTGGGAGGGAATGGGGACGTTCGGACCAGCGAACATGCCCTCAGGATCGGGCCATCCAAACAGCATCGAACGGTCCTTAGGAGATGAAGGCAAAGCCTCAAGCGGTACGACCGCAGGAGCCAATGGTGGGTCCAAGCGCTAAGGAGGTCTTGGACCTAGGAGGTCGGGACCTTTAGATCCAATCAAAGGAAGGACCTGGACGGCTAAGATCTCCAATAGGGAGATCCTATCGGACAAATCTATACAAGAGGGAGGTCTGAGCGGTTAAGATCTCCAGAGAGGAGGTCCTAATGGCCAGATCTCAACAAGGGGAGGTCTGAGCGGTTAAGATCTCCAGAGAGGAGGTCCTAACGGCCAGATCACAACAAGGGGAGGTCTGAGCGGTTAAGATCTTCGGAGAAGAGGTCCTAACGTTCAGATCTCAACAAGGGGAGGTCTGAGCGGTTAAGATCTCCGGAGAGGAGGTCCTAACGGCCAGATCTCAACAAGGGGAGGTCTGAGCGGTTAAGATCTCCGGAGAGGAGGTCCTAACGGCCAGATCTGAACAAGGAGGTCTCGAGCTGTTAAGATCTCCTGAGAGGAGGTCCTAATGGCCGATCTCAACAAGGAGGTCTGAGCGGTTAAGATCTCCAGAGAGGAGGTCCTAACGCCAGATCTCAACAAGGGAGGTCTGAGTGGTTAAGATCTCCAGAGAGGAGGTCCTAACGGCCAAATCTCAACAAGGGGAGGTCTCGAGAGATTGAGCCAGAATCGCCAAGAGCCAGTAGGTCCACAAGTGCACCAAAGAAGTCGTCAAGGGGTCAAGGGAGGTCCTTGGGACTCCGGGAGGTTTAAAGAGACAAGGAAGGTCCAAAAGGACTCAAAGGAGGCCTCAATGAAAACGCAGTACCTAAGACCTGCAGAGGTACGACTGGGGCCTAAGCACCGAAAATGAATAGCGGTAAAGACCAAAACAGATGTCAGACTAAACCGAACCATCCAGAGGGAGGTCCAGAGAAAGGAAACAAAGCCAAGCTTGGCTTTGTGAGATTAAAGGGGCTTTGAAACCCAAACCCGAGCTGGATCCTTAGCAGGAAATCCAAGGCAAGGGGAGGTCCAAAAAGAGGGGGAAGTCTAAACCTCAAAGAGATTCAAACCAACAAAGGAGGTTAGAAGAGAAAAGGTAAACTAGAAGGCACACAGAGAGGCTTCGGAGGAAAACAGCCCAAGGGGCACGAAGAAACAACAAAGAGCCACAACCAGCAGAGAGCACCAACAAGAAGCTTAGTTAAGGTTTGATTAGTTCAAGTTAAACTCTCAAATATTCAAAATACCAGGTTAAGCTTTGAATTCTCAACGAAACCAAATGGTTATTTTTATTTTGAAAACATGGCAAGAACCTAGGAGAAACGGGACGTTACAAACCTTCACCCCTTAAGGGAATCTCGACCCCGAGATTCAGGCTCAGCTAGAGAATAGGTGGGGGGAACTCCTTCTTGAGGTCCTCTTCATGCTCCCATGTTACTTCGGCTTCAGAATGGTTGCTCCATTGCACTTTGCACAGCTTGATGGTCTTGTTCCTTGTAGCTCTTTCTAACACGTCCAAGATCTTGATGGGTTGCTCTTTGTATGAAAGGTCTTCTTGGAGGTCCAACGTTTCTAAAGGTATTTGATCCTCTGGCACTCGCAAGCACTTCTTCAACTGTGACACATGAAAGACATCATGAACTCCAGCAAGCTGAGGTGGGAGGTCTAACTTGTAGGCCACTTCACCCCTTCGGGCAAGAATTGGAAAGGGCCCAATGAAACTTGGAGCAAGCTTTCCACTGACTCTAAACCGCTGCATACCCTTGAGAGGTGACACTTTGAGGTAGACTTGATCTCCTAGAGAAAAGGCTAAGTCTCGACTCCTATTGTCTGCATAGCTCTTTTGTCTTGCTTGAGCAGTCTTCAACTTCTTCCTTATTGACCTTACTTAGTCTTCAGCTTCTTTCAAGAGGTCTGGTCCAAGAACTTGTCCTTCACCAGTTTCTGTCCAGTACAAAGGGGTTCTACACTTCCTCCCATAAATAGCTTCAAAAGGGGACATTTGAAGGCTTGCTTGGTAGCTGTTATTGTAGGAAAATTCAGCATAAGGTAACATCTTATCCCAGCTAGCTTGCTTTTCCAAAGCGCAAGCTCTCAACATGTCTTCAAGGACTTGATTAACTCTTTCAGTTTGGCCATCGGTTTGAGGGTGGTATGCTGTGCTAAAATTGAGGTCTGTGCCTAGAGCTTTATGCAGTTTTTGCCAAAATTTGGAGGTGAACTGAGATCCTCTGTCTGAAACTATCTTCTTTGGGACACCATGAAGACACACAACCTTTGCCATGTAAATTTCTGCCAGCTTGTCTCCAGAATAGGTAGTCTTCATAAGAATAAAGTGAGCCATCTTGGTTAACCTATCCACAATGACCCAAATAGAGTCAAAACCAGTTTGGGTACGAGGTAGACCAGTTATAAAGTCCATCCCGACCTCTTCCCATTTCCATTCGGGTATGGGTAAAGGCACTAGAAGTCCTCCAGGCCTTTGGTGCACTGTCTTAACTTTTTGGCAAGTGTCACATTTGGTCATAAAATCTGCTATTTCTCTCTTCATTCTGGGCCACCAATACAGTTCCTTGATGTCTTGATACATTTTTGTAGCTCCTGGATGAATAGAATACAATACCTCATGGGCTTCTTTAAGTATCACTTCCTTGAGCTCTGTGTTATTGGGCACACAGAGCCTCTTATCAAACCAGACCGCACCCCATTTATCTTCAGAAAACCTTGCAGCTTTCCCTTTCCTCATGTTGGCCTTGATTTCTTGAATGTTAGTATCTTCAATTTGAGCTGCCTTGATCTGTTTTTGCAAGGTAGGTTGCACTTCAAGAGCTGCCAGAAATCCTTCTTCAACTAATTCTAGCCCGAGCTTCTGGAATTCTTCATGCAAAGTCGGCTGACTTGCTTTGATCATCAAGGTGTTGCTGTAGACTTTTCTGCTCAAAGCATCTGCTACCACATTGGCCTTGCCTGGGTGATAATGAATTCCTACATTGTAATCTTTAATTAGCTCTAGCCACCTTCTCTGCCTCACATTCAAGTCTGCTTGAGTGAAAATATACTTTAGGCTTTTATGGTCAGTGTAAATTTCACACCTATTGCCAATAAGGTAGTGGCGCCAAATCTTCAAAGCATGCACCACCGCAGCTAGTTCAAGGTCATGAGTAGGGTAGTTTGCTTCATGGGGCTTCAACTGTCTTGAGGCATAAGCTACCACTCTCCTTTCTTGCATTAGAACACAGCCAATCCCTTGCTTTGATGCATCACAATAGACCTCAAAATCCTTTCTAACATCTGGCAGAATCAAAACTGGGCAGAGGTCAACTTCTTCTTGAGCTCTTGGAAGCTTTGCTCACAATCAGAGGTCCAAAGAAACTTCTTTTCTTTCTTTAATAACTGAGTTAGAGGTCTTGCAATACGAGAAAAACCTTCAATAAACCTTCGGTAGTACCCTGCCATACCAAGAAAACTCTGGACTTGAGGCACTGATCTAGGAGGTTCCCAATTGAGCACATCTTGAACCTTACTGGGGTTGACAGAGACTCCTTCTTTTGACAAAACGTGCCCCAAGAAGACCACTTCTTTTAGCCAAAACTCACATTTACTAAACTTGGCAAAGAGCTGATGGGCCCTCAACTTCTCCAAAATAGAAAACAGATGTTTTGCATGCTCTCCTTCACTTTTGGAATACACAAGAATGTCATCAATAAAAACAATGACAAATTTGTCCAGATACTCCATAAACACTCTATTCATCAAATTCATGAAATAAGCAGGGGCATTGGTCAGCCCAAAAGACATAACAGTGAACTCAAACAACCCATATCTAGTTGAAAAAGCTGTCTTTAGGATGTCTTCTTTTCGAATTTTGAGTTGGTGGTATCCTGACCTCAAATCTATCTTTGAAAACACAGCAGCTCCCTTCAGTTGATCAAACAAATCATCAATTCTTGGCAAAGGATACTTGTTCTTGATGGTGACATCATTAAGAGCTCTGTAATCTACACACATTCTTTGAGTGCCATCCTTTTTGGGCACAAAAATCACTGGGGCTCCCCAAGGTGAGGAGCTAGGTCTAATAAAACCCTTACTCTGCAAGTCTTCTATCTGTTTCTTCAGCTCCACTTGATCATCAACATGCAACTGATAAGGACTTTTGGAGATGGGGGAGGTTCCTGGGACAAGGTTGATGACAAATTCAAGGTCTCTGTCTGGAGGCATTCCTGGGAGCTCATCAGGGAACACGTCGGCAAAGTCCTTGACCACAGGGACATCTTCCAATGCAATAACTTGAGCACTGCAAGTTAGGGCTCCATTGAGCTTCTCTGAGGAGGCTTTAAACCTCATAGTGGCACCACTAGGGCTGGTCAAAGAGATACTCTTGCCACTACAATCCAACACTGCATGGTGGTCAGCTAGCCAATCCATGCCCAAGATCACATCTAGGGACCTTGTATCCAAAAGGATGAGGTTGGCTAGGAATTCTACTCCTTCTATAACCATTTTAACTTGTGGACAACCTTGGTTCGTGCATAACTCCGAACCGGGGGATTGAACCAACAAGGTAGACTTAAGAGCAACAACTTGAAACCGGTGCTTTTCAGCAAAACTCCGAGAAATAAACGAATGGGAAGCTCCAGAGTCAAACAAAACTGCAGCTGACACAGAATTTACTAAGAACATACATAGTACAACATCTGAGGAGGTCTGAGCTTCCTCCATTGCAACATGATTCACACGACCTCTTCCATAAGGTTGAGAGGTCCTAGCTTGCGGAGGTCCTGCTGCTTGAGAGGTCTTGGCTGGGGAAGGTCCTGATGTGGAGGTCTTTGCGGCTTGCTCAGTCTTCAGTGGGCATTGATTGGCGAAATGCCCCACTTGGTGACACTTAAAACAAGTGATCCCAGCCGCTGTTGAGGTCGCCGGGGGTTGCTTGGTACCGCTAGTGATGCGGCGCTGGCCTGGGACCGCTGGTCGGGAGGTCTTGGCAGAGGTCCTGGAGGGTCCAGGAGGTCCTTGGCGCTTGTATTAATGCTGCACAAAGGTCTTGGCACGCTGGGGAGGTCTTGGTTGAGCACTGGAGGGTGGCACCTTTCTCTTGAAGGACTTAGAAAGCTCTCTACGGGACTCTTCAATGAGCATTGCCTTGTTCACCATATGCTGAAAATCAGGGTAGTCATTGCCAACGACTTGAACCTTAAGGCTGGGATGGAGACCCCGCTTAAAGCGCTTTTGTCGGGCATCATCTATAGCCACATCCTCCCGGGCATATCGTGACAACTGTGTGAACTTAGTGAGATACTCACTCACTAACATGCTGCCTTGCTTGAGATCTCTAAACTCATTCTTCTTCATCTCTACCTTCCCATCAGGAACATGGGAATGGCGAAAAGCAGCTGAGAATTCTGCCTGTGTGATCCTCCTGGGATCAACATGTGAGGCACAAACGTGTCCCACCATTCACCGCAATTTCTTCCAACCGATGTGAAGCAATAAAACCTTCTCCCGCTCTTCACAATGAGCAATATCTAGCTTTTTCTCTGTTGATCTCAAATACCATCTCGCATCTAAGGGCTCAGGGAACTTGAAAAGGGATCAAGCGTCTTCATGAACTCCGATAACCTTGACGATGATGAGCAGGGGGTGGAGGTGGTGGCACCGCCATGCTTGACTATTCGGCTCATCATAGCAAGTAAAGCATTGGTGGTCCGGCTTTGTTGAGTCATTATTTGTTCATATTCGCATCACGTAACTCATCATTTGGGCTTGTGTTGCTAAACCCGCCCAAAACCCGGTCTGCTGCCGCCATCGGAGGAGGTGGGGGTGGAGGCAATCGCTCGGGGCTTATTCTGACTTGTTGACTGCCGAGTCTGAACCATCTGCACGGAACTCTAATGGTTTAATAGGTAAGAAAGAAAGCACAACAGGTAAGAGAGATAAGCATCAAGATGAGTTAGAACAGGGGAGAAAGAGAGATCATCTATTAAGGGTGACTTGGTTAAACCCAACAGAAACCAAAAGGCCAGGAGGCCAAAGGAGGCAACAAAACCTCAAAACAGAGGTCTTAAAGACCAAAGCTAAGCGAGACTTAAACTAGGAGGACCACTAACCCTGACCTTATTTAAAATCAGCCCTATAGAAATTGCAAAGGCAAGGAGGTCAAATTAGACTTAAAATTTAGGGTTCCAGCAGAGGCAAGATAACAGAACTAAGAAGGCGATGAGATAGAAGTAGAATAAGATAAGAAAAGATTTAGACAAGTTAAGGGCAGCATAGAACCAGAACAAGGAAAGAACCACTAAACAAGTTTTTAAGGTTAATTTGCTTTAGAAAATAACTTTTGAACCAAAACTAAACGACCCTTCTACCTAAGGCCACGTCCTACAGCCGACCAAGGCTCTGATACTACCTGTGACAACCAACCCTTTGATATACTGCCAAGGTCCGGGAGGACCACTTTTTTTTGAGCTGCGGTACTACCGCTTAAAGGAGCGGTAGTACCGCTCGGTGCATCCCGAGGGAGGTCTACCCGGACCTCCCAGGAGGTCTTCAAGACCTCCTGGAGATCTTAGCCAAAGCAACCCGTCGGTAGCACCTCTTGGTATATCATCAGGGAGGTCCCAGCAGATCTCCCAAAGAAGTCCCGTGAGGACCTCCCCGAGGTCCTACCTCAGGTTCGAGCTAGTCCCAGGACAAATGTAAACTAGCTCACACAGAACTCAAGATAATATCACAACCACAAGGTCAAACCAAGATGAAGGCATAAATTAAACTTAATGTAAAACAAAGACCTTATGGTCAAGCTTGATAACAAGAGGTCTGCCACTAAGGGCTTACAAAACCGACAAAGACTTACAACCGGCAACAAGAGCTTTAAAGCAACAGCACCAAAAGCACGCAGAAGCCATCCGACAAGCCCACAGGCTATCGAGTGGAGGGCGTCCTAGGCAGCGGGATCATTGAAGAACTCCTCCTTAAAGAGGTCTCAGACCGCCTCGCACTTGATCATCTTCAAAATCATGGACATGGGCTTAAAGCCATGAGTACTTTGAATGTACTCAAGAAGACACAGGAACATTTATGCAAATAATATTCATGCAAGGGCTTACCAAATGAAAGCTGTATGGTTAGATTGCGCAAAGCCAAGTTGACAGCAATAGCATAAGTAGATTGAAAAGCAGCAAGCTAAAACAATAGTACATAATACATTTGATTTTGCAAAGAGGAGGTGAGCACCAACTCACAACCACAACCCGAAGGGGAGAGGTTTGATCACACCCATGACCAGGTCCTCACCCAAAAACCACTCTAGAGCACCCACTCCAGAGATCCGAACCAGCCCCTGGACCACTACCCGAGCCAACCCCGACCCCTCTGGAGCCGGCCAAGGTCTCTTCGAGGCAAAGCCAGGGCATCTCGTTGAAGTGTCCAGAGGCACACACTTTTGAGAACACTACCCCATGCACTATTTTCACCAGGCATGTCCATAACCAAGGACTTGGCTATTCGAATAGATTTTACACTCTGTAGAGGTGTACAACTTTACCCACAATCCACGGTCTCTCTAGCGGGACGGGTTCCGGAAAGACCCTTGCTCACTTCCGATGGTGAGCAGTCTAGAGAGCGCGGCAAGGCCTTTACAAAGCTTTGAACTAACTCGGAGCTGCTCACTAAGGTTTCGCAATTCCCCCCCCCTTTGGTCTAGAAGTCCGCAGGGTTATGGGGTGCCCCCTCTTGCGCCAACGAATCAACACGCTCCACCACAACAGCCCCAAGCCATCTCATTGCTAATTATTCAGCCCAGACCACCCCCATAAAGTGATCTTGTGGTTGCACTAATTGGCCCAGATCAACAGAACACAAAGTTGAGTCCTTAATTGTGCTAAGGCAAGACTTCCACAACCAAAAGTGCAAAGCACCCACTACTCACTCCCTGCCTTCTTGCCTCAGCAAAACATTTCGTAAATACCCTTGCCAAAAGACCACCCAGTCTTGGCACAATAGTTTTAACAAAGTGGTCTCACACCACAGTCAACACAACTTAGGCATTCTGCCATAGCTGCTTAACAGTGGCACCGACCACAGATTCCATAGATCATTAGTCAAGATTATTTAGAATGAAACATGATACAGCAGTACCACGGTTTTCTAGAGCAAAGCTATATATAAACCTAGGGCCCCATGTTGGCAAATAACAAGGAATACCAACTAAATACCCAATCTAAGGCATACAAGGTAAACATGTCGACATGACAGAACAAGAGATAAAGGAGGCATAACAACAAGTAGGAAAGTAACTACAGCCCAAACATTTCTTATAAAAATAGCCATGCATGATAAAGTAAAACCAAAATATATTTGCAAAGTCGGGTTCAATATGATCAACAGAGGTCTGCTGTTTGCCTTGGTCAAGCAAAGGAGAACCTTCTACCGGGAGAGCCGGATCCAAGAACTCCTCGAACTCGTGATCTACACGTTCAAGAAAAACCAAATAAGCAAAACCACACTAGACCAAAGAACTTCAAAAGACTCAAAAGGAACTCAAATCAACACGGCAAGAAAGGAAAACCAAGAGGCTCAGCACAGCCTCAACGAGCTCCTGGGGAGGCCTTGCGCCAGGAGAAAACCGGGCGAAGGAGGCAAGGAAACCAGAAATGAGCAAAGGTGGCAAAAGAAAGCTTGCCTAGGCTATATATAGCCAGAGTTGGTGGAGTGCACCTAGAAAAGGGTTCAATGACGTGTTGGCAATAGGGGTAGCTAGGACAGGGCTTGCCCTAAAAGAATTAAAATAAGGTACCTCAGATGTGACTGCATTTAATGTGATCCGACCCCTATTAAATGCGCACAGAGTTCTGAGGTGGGAGCAATGACAACAATGTTGAGAGAGGCTGGCGAGTGGGGCCAGTCAAAAGGGTGCCCAACCAGTCAAGGAGGTGGCCCCACCGCATGGGCTGTCTCCGCTAGAGACCACTGGGAGTTCCTGGACAGGAGGTCCAAAACGCGCAAGGGGAGGTCCTGGACAGGATGTCCAAAACACTCAAGGGAGAGGTCCTGGACAGGAGGTCCAAAACACTCAAGGGGGAGGTCTAGATCACAAGGACCTAAACACAAGGAGGAGGTCTAGACCACAAAGATCTAAACCCAAAAATAGGAGGCCTGGACCCCAAAGGTCTACGGACAGGAGGTCGAAAAGACTCAGCACAAGGAGGTCCTAATCAAAAGGGATACTCTGAACTAGGAGGGTGGTCTTTACAAAAGGACTAGCAGGGATCGAGGAGGTGGTCCTTGCAACACAGCCAGGAAGAGGTCCTGGACGGTCAAGATCTCAAAGAGGGGGACCTTAACGGTCCAGATCAATAGGCAACGGGGAGGTTCGTGGAGACAAGGACACGCGAGGAAAGGCTGAGGCCGTTAGATCAAGATCGGATGGCTGGGAGGGAATGGGGACGTTCGGACCAGCGAACATGCCCTCAGGATCGGGCCATCCAAACAGCATCGAACGGTCCTTAGGAGATGAAGGCAAAGCCTCAAGCGGTACGACCGCAGGAGCCAACGGTGGGTCCAAGCGCTAAGGAGGTCTTGGACCTAAGGAGGTCGGGACCTTTAGATCCAATCAAAGGAAGGACCTGGACGGCTAAGATCTCCAACAGGGAGATCCTATCGGACAAATCTATACAAGAGAGAGGTCTGAGCGGTTAAGATCTCCAGAGAGGAGGTCCTAACGGCCAGATCTCAACAAGGGGAGGTCTCAGGCGGTTAAGATCTCCAGAGAGGAGGTCCTAACGGCTAGATCTCAACAAGGAGGTCTGAGGTTAAGATCTCCTGAGAGGAGGTCTTAACGCTCAGATCTCAACAAGGGAGGTCTCGAGCTGTTAAGATCTTCGGAGAGGAGGTCCTAACGGCCGATCTCAACAAGGAGGTCTCGAGCGGTTAAGATCTCCTGGAGAGGAGGTCCTAACGCCAGATCTCAACAAGGGGAGGTCTGAGCGGTTAAGATCTCCAGAGAGGAGGTCCTAACGGCCGATCTCAACAAGGGGGAGGTCTGAGAGATTGAGCCCAGAATCGCCAGCAGCGGTAGGTCCACAAGTGCACCAAAGAAGTCGTCAAGGGGTCAAGGGAGGTCCTTGGGACTCCGGGGAGGTTTAAAGAGACAAGGAAGGTCCAAAAGGACTCAAAGGAGGCCTCAGCGAAAACGGTAGTACCGGCACCCTGCAGAGGTACGACCGGGGGCCGGAAGTACCGAAATGAATAGCGGTAAAGACCAAAATAGGATGCCGCATCCAAACTGAACCATCCAGGAGGGAGGTCCAGAGAAAAGGAAACAAAGCCAAGCTTGGCTTTGTGAGATTAAAGGGGCTTTGAAACCCAAATCCGAGCTGGATCCTTAGCAGGAAATCCAAGGCAAGGGGAGGTCCAAAAGGAGGGGGAAGTATAAACCTCAAAGAGATTCAAACCAACAAAGGAGGTTAGAAGAGAAAAGGTAAACCAGAAGGCATACAGAGAGGCTTCAGAGGAAAACAGCCCAAGGGGCACGAAGAAACAACAGAGAGCCACAACCAGCAGAGAGCACCAACAAGGAGCTTAGTTAAGGTTTGATTAGTTCAAGTTAAACTCTCAAATATTCAAAATACCAGGTTAAGCTTTGAATTCTCAACGAAACCAAATGGTTATTTTTATTTTGAAAACTTGGCAAGAACCTAAGAGAAACGGGACGTTACAACAACACCAACCCCTTTAATGGGTTGAGATGTTCCATCAGCCGTTTGGATAGTTTCCATGTACGTGGGTGAGAATGGAGTATATGATTTAAATTCATCTAGCATACCTGTAACATGTGTTGATGCACCTGAATCTATAATCCATTTACCCAGATTTGAGTAAGCCAAATTAGCGGAAGCGCTGGATACAATCGCAATCCTTTTATTTTTGTTTTCTAAATTTTCAACACTCTTCTTTAGCTCCCTCAACTCCTCTAGCTCTGCAACCGAGACCTCCACACGTTCAGGTGACTCTTCTCCAGTCATTGCAAAGTTCGCCTTGTAGCTACTCTTGCCTCCCTTGCTTCCACCTCCTTTCTGTCCACTATTAACATAGACTCGATATTTACCCCGACTAGGCTTGCGGGGATGGGGAAAATTGTGGCTCAGGTGACCCGTCTCACCACAATTGAAACACTCTCTTGTTTCAGTTACTGCAAAGGCAGGACGAGTAACTGGCAATGCAGTGTTTGTCATCACCTTTAATCTAGTCTCTTCTTGAGCAATAGCAGCAATTGCTTCCTCTAGTGTAGGAAGAGTAGGCTGGTGAAAGATAGTAGCTCGCCTTCCATCAAATTTTGGATTTAGACCTTTCAGAAATTCAATCACCTGCCTGCGTTCAATCCACTTCTTAACAGTGGATATGCAGTCTGCATGAGGCAACTCTAGAGGATCATAGTGATCTAGATCAACCCACAATCGCCAGAATTCAAAGAATATACTCCATCACGGGCTCTCCCCTGCCTCGCATCACTAACTCTCTCCGTGTCTCAACCATCAATATCACATTTCCTGCTCCCGAGTACAATTTTGACAGAGTTTTCCATACCTTAGCCGCATTTGAGATGGTCTCGACAGTTGCAGCAATAGTAGGAGACACCAACTCAACAACCACGCCACCACCAAAGGAGTTGGTAGTACTCCAAGTTCACCACTCAGCACTCGCCTTGTCCATCGGCTCAATTGATTCTCCTTGACAAAGCTCTCCAAATTTTTGTCCTCGGGATCAATAATGACCTCCGTGACCAACTCAAGTAATTTCTCACACCTTCCAACTTAACCTTATTCGGCATCAATTCTATTTTCTGCACCATCTCAGCATAAGGAACAATTGTTCTACCTGAGGACGATGCCCCACTCGTCTTCTCTGTGAGAAGTTGTGCCAACTTCTCGAGCACGTGCTGCAGTCCATGATTCTCCTCCATTGCTACAGCACAACCTCAAAGTCACAAGCAGCAAAAGTAACAGTAGTACCTCTGTCATAGTTCGAGCTTTCGCGTCACCTGATCCCACTAGCCGCTTCCTTCCTCTTAGTATTTTCACCGAATGCAGAGGGATCCAACAGCAGCTACAAAACCAAATTTCACCGGCCGCTTCCTTCCTCTCCTCAGCCAAGGACACTTCCGATCTTCCTCCCGGATCTCACCTTCGCCAGCCTGCTTCCTTCCTCTCCTTGCCTCTGCTTCGACGCCCGGATCTCGACTCCCCCGCCTCGGGCTCGGTCGTCGCCTCGCCTCCTCGGCCGCTCAGTCGCTGCCGCCCGGACCTCGCCTCCTCGAGTTGCTCTCCGGTAGCCATGAGCTTCCGCACCGCCTCGGCTCCCCCCGCCTCGGGCTCGGTCGCCGCCTCGAGCTTCCGCACCTCGGTCGTCGCCTCGCTGCCGCCCGACCTTCCTCCTCCACTAGGACCAAGCACCGCCACCAGGACCAGTCGCCGCCGCCACAGCACCTAGGGTTAGGGCGACGGTGAGTGCTCTGATACCATGTTGATTTGGTGAATGTATTTTTCTTGTGTATTCACTATTGCTCACTTGGTATATACATACACAATACAAGGCCACATGGGCCGGCCGGTATATGGCCTATATACTCAACACCATCCGCAACATACATCTGCTCCAACTCCTCCTAAACAGTTAGCTCCCATTCAACATGGTGGTTTCTAAGGGCATGTACAATGGAGGTGCTTAGGGAGATGCACTACCAGAATCCATTAATTTTCCGAGTGCCCTAAACACTCAGGATACTAATTCCCGAAGGTCGGCCATCGGGAAAAAAACACTCAGGATCGTTTAGTCTGGTAAAAATTGGTTTCCCGAGTGTTCCCGATAGGCCTTTTGAACCATATGTTCTCACATTTGTCTCGTCGTTTCAGCTGCTCCTCCACTAGAGCTTTTGACATTCTCAATCGTGTTGTAATGATTGGTCTAATTTAACAAATCGATCAAGCAAGCAACAGCCAAGAACAGTCGGTATCAGCTAGCAAATTAAAACAAACAAATCAAGGTGAATAAATAAAGATAGTGGGTTCATATGAACCTAAGTTAACCTCATTACTTAAGTGAAAATGTTGACACAAAGAAAAAGTTAACTAGCACACTCCTGTTGCACGGTTCAAATGCTACCTGGCTTTCAAACCTAGTTTGTAGGCCCTAGCGGAATATCCTACTTCGCTGGCGCAGACCAATTGAATGGGAAATAGGTTTTGCCGGTTCCGATAGGTAATAAGCATCTTTCATCATCCAATCTTGATGACCTTTTGCACTTAGTATCAATGTAATTGGAATATAAAAATTAGTCGTACCATCCTACTCACATGATATGAGAAGTCCAACCAACGTATTGTCAGAAATTTCATCACTTTACTTCCAACCCCTCTTGCTCAGTGCAGGGTCCGTCGCAGGATACGAACTCCATTTTTCTTGCAAGTTGACTACACATTCTACACCCATATTGGACTAACATTCGCTAAGGAGAAGAGTGGCATATAAATGGTGACCACAAAGCTGGTGGGAACTAGTCGTTCCCTGTAGATTTTCCTGGGCCTCTTTGGAACATAAGAATCTAAAAGGATTAAGTACATATTTGGTCCCTCAACTATACCCGTTGATTAATTTTGGTCCCTCAACCAAAATACCGGATATCATGCACCTCAAACTTTACATACCGGGCAAAGCATGTCCCTCCATACGTTCTCAGGTGGTTTGGGCCGACGTGGCAGCCACGCTGGTGCTGAGTTGGCCCTACGACCGGACCACGCAGCGATCCGACTCAGTCCGGTCATATCGTCGCACTCGGTCGCCCTATGTCCCTCTCGCTCACTCTCGCTCTCGCTCTCTCTCGGCGGCGACTAGGGTTTGGTGGCCGGCGGCGATTTAGGGTTCGTAGTTTGGTGGCCGGCGGCGACCCAAGCTCCCTGCCCCTAGCTGCCTCGCTCTCACGCCAGCAGTCCTTCCCCGTCCGAGCTCCCCGCGCGCAGATTCCCCCGTCTCTGGAGGTTGCGCCGACCCTTGGTCCGCGGCAACAAGAAATCCCCAGATCCCAAATGATAGGATGCAAAGGAACAAGAATAGGGCTAAAGGTGAGTTCTTTAATCCTAGATCTAGCGCAATTACTCCGGTTGTTTGGTGGAGCTACTTCGATTTGTGTTGTTCTTAGGGTAATGGTTGGTGTTATTTTGCATGTAGATATATCACAGTGGTGATTTCTTGCAATTACTCTGATTTAGCAATGGATAAGTTGGACAAGCTAGCTCATAGGTTCCATTTCGATTGGGGATTTCTTTGATGATGGGAAGATATTGCATTATTATGAGGAAGAGAGGGCATGTCTTACATAGATCGGGATAAGTTGTCGCTGCCGGAGGTCCAAGGCCATTTGAAGGACCATTGTGAGGATGTGGAGTTGGTACTCATGCATTGGCAGTTTCCTGGGAAAGCATTGAAGGATGGATTGAGGGTGCTAATAAATGATGAGGACTGCCAGACCATGGCTGACTGTATCACTGATGGGGGTGTTGTGGATATATTTGTTGAGGCAGCGGGAGTTGATGATGATGTTGGCTCAGATGGTGATGGTGATGGTGTGGGTGACAAAGGAGATGAACTCAGTGATTGGGAAGACAAGAGTGAAGCTTGGCTGCACACAGATGATGATGAGGCATTAGATGCTTGCAAGGAGGTGGAGGTGATTAAGATGTCACCAGCTGATATTGCGAAGGATATTGCCTGCAAGCGGAAGTTCTATAGTACAGTGCTTGATATGAAGGGGAAGGCAAAGGCTGACTACAAGACTTGCAGTGACTACCTCCCTAGAGATGCCGAGACCGACGAGGATGATGATGAAGCCGCCAGATGTAAAGAGGTACAAGGTCGGGCATTTGGTAGCCATTGATGAGTCAAGGGACAAGGAGGAGACGATGACAAGGACACTTCTTACTTTTCTCGAGAGTGAAGAAGAGGACAACTATGAGGAAGGTGGCGTTGATGGTGAGCTCCCGAGGAAGAAACCCAAGTACCCTAGGTATGACCAAAGCAAGTCTCCTACATTTAGCTTGGGCATGGGTTTTAGCTACAAGGAGACTTCATTCAAGTCAAGTTAGGCAAGATGGAGTAGCTAGGAGTCATGTCATTATTTTTTTTGCAAGAATGACAACAAAAGGGTTAGGGCTAAATGTGAGTGGGCCAAATGTCCTTGGTTTATCTTGTTGTCAAATAACAGCAGGACAGAAGGATGGCTAGTGACTAGTTTCAAGGATGAGCACACATGCCCTCCAAGAAGGGACAACAAACTTGTCACTTCCAGGAGAATAGTTGAAAAGTTTGAGAGTGCCATAATGGGAAACCCAACCTGGAAGCTTGAGCACTTGAAGCAAACATGGTGGTTCTGGCACTATGAACTTGGAGGCAAGTGTGGCGTCTGCGAGTGCAAAATCAAGTGTGAACATCCAGGTGACTTCGGTTCTCGCTTCGGTCAAGTCACAATTTCAAGAACCAGCCTTTAAAAAAAAGGAAAAAACTGACTCCAACCAAGAAGAAGCAAAGTTATAGTTCAAAGCTTGCAAAGCTTTTGGGTATGCCAAGATGTTAGTGTTAGTGTTATCTAATCTTTTGAACTTGCGCCTTGTGGGCTGCATGTTATGCTGTTTATTTATGAGAACCCATCGATATGCTGTTTATTTGTGAGAACCAATCGATATGCTGATTATTTATGAGAACAAATCTGTTTGCAGTAGTGCTGAGTGGGTCCATGTTAATTGCCAGTCATGGTGCTTGCTTATCTGTTTGTAGTAGTGTTGACTGGGTCCATGTTAATTTTTAGTCATGGTGTTTGCTTAAACATGATCCTTGGTTCTGTTAGTGTTGATGTATAGATGGATACAATAAGACATGCATGCTACCGATCTTGTTTCAATCACCGTCCCCCAAAGATCATTTCATCCAACATTGTGTGCATCTCGCATTTGATATTATGATATTACAATGAGCAAAAAAGAACGGTGGTCATCCTAAGTAGTATTACCCATGACTATGTGAGGACAAAAGATGCTGTGATGAATTGTTAGAACTTGTGTGAAATAAAAGTCCATCTCTCTCCCTATACATGCACTTCGAACCATTGCATGGTATACAAAATTACAGAAGCAATGGTGGCAAAGAACACCAGATATATCGCTGATCATTTTCAACTATCCGTAATAAAGGATCAAATCAAGACAATCATGGTACCTTTCCATGTCCTTTTCCAACCGTAATCATCACCGATTCGTAACAAAATGAAGCATCATCGACAATTTAAGAGCAACACCGATGCATCACTCATTCAAATCGAGAAGCACTACAATTTGCCGATGGAGTTCACATAGCGAGCAACACCGGATACATCACTCATTCAAACCAACATAGCAAAGACATGACAAAGACATGAGATGGAGTTTACTCACCGATTTGTCATAGCACTACAATTTGCTTAAACCAAATCGAGAAGCAGCGGCGATAAGAGAGCACTAAGCTCGAATCGGATAAATTTAGAGCAACACAGTTCAATTACATAGTACATTGCGGCACAGGTTCAATTACATTCCCTAATTAGAACTCTAACTAGCATCATCACAAAAACAACAAGCAAGACAAAAAAAAGTCTCCTCTCTTTCTCCAGCTGTGCTACCCTACCAGCGAGTCCAACAACTACTACATCACGCTCTCCATGCCTGGACTCAGCCACACTCAAATCTTGTTCATTGTTCTGGTTCCTTAACGCCCTAAGCTCACGGTTCTCCTTCCTCAACGCCCTAACAGTGTCGCGCAAGTCCAGTACTACCTGCCTCAAGAAGGGGGTTGGTTCATCGTCGTACCATGCCCAAAACTTGCGACCTCCAAATTCTTCAATTAAGATTCACAAATAAGCAAAGCCTCCACAAACCAAAATAACAGCAAATTGGCGAAGAATACTTACCCGAGCTCGCATGCATGTCATGTACCTCCGTGCCGGGTTAGAGTCGCTCCATGAGATCCACCGACCAGCCTTCTCCCCACAGTGGCAACAGACCGTCGGAGCGTACTCCAGTGGTCGCTCTCTGTACGGAATCGGCGATGTGGAAGACCCATAAACTGGGCCGACGGAGGGTGCAAGACATGCCGCCGACCTTGAGCTTCCACCAGTGCCAACGAACTCGAGCTCCTTAAGTCGGCCATGGCGCAGACCTCGAGCGAGGGGAAATCTGCTCATGGGAGCTCGGGAGGCGATTCATGAACTTGCTCGCCGAGGAGGACAGCGCTTGGGTCACCGCCGCCACCAAACCATTTAACCCTAGTCGCCATGGCCACCAAACCCTAGTCGCCGCGAGAGGAGAGAGAGAGCGAGAGCGAGAGAGAGCGATCGAAAGCGATGGCGACGGTCGTAGCATATGATCGAGTCGCCAAGGGTCTGGTCGTAGGGCCGACTCGGCGCCACAGGGCTGCCACGCCGCCCAAACCGCCGAGAACGCACGGAGGGACACGCTTTGCCCGGTATGTAAAGTTTGAGGTGCATGATATCCGGTATTTCGGTTGAGGGACCAAATTAATCAACGGGTATAGTTGAGGGACCAACTATGTACTTAATCCAATCTAAAAACGCACGAATAGGAAAACACATGATTGAAATATCATGACTTGTTGGGAACACAACCCTAGAAATTACTCAAAAGAGCTGTTTGGATGCCTCACATGAAAAAATGAGGAATTTTAAGATTAGATGTTACTTGATTAGAGAGAGAGAGAGAGAGAGAGTGGAGAAAGAAAGAGAGAATGGGACTTCTCAAAGGAAAAATAACATGAGGCTTGATCTCATTTTTATTTTTCTATGGAATTTGGTGCATAGGAATGCATTCCAAAGGAATTGTACAACCTCAATCCTTGACGGTTTCCTCATATGGGCCAAGCCAGCCATAGGTGGTATATCAAAATCTGATCGGTTTTTACGCTGAGTCAGTAGCTATTTACACTAATTTACTTAAATTTAGAGCAATCCTTGACGGTTTCCTCATATTGCAATCAATTGGCAGCATCTCGGGTAGATTCCAGAAACTGCCGGAGAACCGGTGGGTTTCAGCAAACTGGTGACAGATCATTTCCGGTTTTCTGAACCTGGGAGTGGACATAGTGCGTGCTGACATCTTAAAATTTTTTTTTTTTTGTAATATCGGTCCGTTAGTCCCGACTATATGGATATTTTATCTCAACGAGGTTCATTAGTTGTTAAGACCCATTAAGGCCCACGAGGCAAGGCTCTCTAGTTTAATTATATATTACTTATTTGTGCACACAGGGGCTCTCTTTGTGCACATACCTGTGAATCTCATATCCACCCATCAAATAAAAAATAGACAGAGGTTGTCGAAACTACTTCTTGTGTCTTCTACTTTTTGTGTGATTGTTTGTTAGCAACGTGATCACAACTCGAATTTGTTATCAGCACGATAACGCTCTTGCATAGGCTATGTGGTAAGTTATCTACAACAGATCTATTTCAATTATTTTGCGGTGTTTATCTGGTCCTTCCTCTCTCTCTCTCTCTCTCTCTCTCCACGCTCAATGGTGTCGCTCTCTCGCCGCAAACGACGAGCCCGTCGGCTATAAGCAGCAGCATCCTCTGCAGAGACCGGCTCCGCCGACGGTCTTTGCTGCCAACTTGGCGGCCACAGGCCACACCTACCGCGTTGCCCTAACCCTCGTGCATGATGTCGCCCATGGTTGCACGCCGACCTCGCTGGCCACTCCCACCGCGCTGCCACCACCATCTAGCCCACGACCTGGCTGGCCATGGCAACCGCACCGCCGTGGTCGTCGATTCGATCTTCGTCGTTCGTGCCAACCATGTCGCCCTCGCCGATCCCGTCATCGTCGGACGTACCAACCATGACTCTACCGACCTTGGTCTCATCGACTGTGCCAACTACGTCGTCGATGTCATCGCTCCCGGAGCTCACTGTCACACCAAGCGCATCATCGTCGTCCCGCGCCTACTGCGCAGCATCAGGACCCGGTCATGGAACTCGCCAACACCGCACCATTGTGCTGCCTTGGGAGCTCGGCTCTACCACCGTCGTGCCACCATGGCTGTCGGGACCCTGGATCACCAAATCCTAGCCCTCTGTGTATTCTAAACTAGTCCCATTGTCAATAGCTAATTCACACAGTCGCAATATCGATGAATCATATCCATACAACACATTACCTAAGAAGCAAACAAATTGATATTACTTAGCAGCAAAAAGACCTTATGATCAAGGTTTTACACACTACTATAGAAAAGATCATCACTGACGGTTCAAAAACATCATCACAGATGGTTTTGTGAGTTGTCTGAGTTTATGGGTTAGTAATGACATGAGGTCATCCCAAACAGTTTTTGAACCGTCTATGATGCAGACTATCACAGACGGTTATTAACTCAAAACCGTATGTGATGACTGATGTATCACAGACGGTTTATAGATGAAACCGTCTGTGATAGCTTATGTATCATAGATGGTTTGTACATCAAACCGTCTGTAATAGTTGATGTATCACAGACGGTTTATAGATGAAACCGTCTATGATAACTTATGTATCACAGATGGTTTGTAGATGAAACTATCTGTGATAGCTAATATATCACAAACGGTTTGTCCTAAGAAACCGTCTTTGATGTTCTTTTGTATGATATCACAGATGGTTTGTAGATAAAACCGTCTATGACAGCTTATGTATCACAGATGGTTTGTAGATGAAACCGTCTGTGATAGCTAATGTATCACAGACGGTTTGTCCTAAATAACCGTCTTTGATATTCTTTTGTACGATAAATCTATTTCTGTTTATTGGCTAGCCTCGGGAAATGCTAGCCATGCCCTCTGAAGCAAACAGAAACACAACAAGTACATGTATACATCTGATTCACATTCATTTCAGAAACAAGCATATCCATTTTACAAATCAATTAACTAAAATGAACTAAAATGAACCATTCATGAACAAAGAAACAAGAAGAAACACAAAAAGTACATGTATATATCCAATTCACATTCATTTCAGAAACAAACACATCCATTTCACAAATCAATTAACTCAAATGAACTAAAATTAACCATTCATGGACAAATACACACATGTAACATTAAGTTCAATCTTATCCCAATGAAGTTCAATCTACATTGTGGAGCTCCCCTTTTGGGTTTATGACCTCACGCAACAAGAAGGATGCAAACTGTCCTCGAGTGCTTGTGAGCTGGCCCTATTTCAACGTAGTTGTAGCGATGGTCGCAACCTATCGCTAGGAAGATTAAAGTGTGTGTGTATATATATATATATATATATATATATATATATATATATATATATATATATATATATATATATATATATATATAGATAGATAGATAGATAAGTATGAAATAATTATTGCAAGATTGACAAACCTGAGGATCATTGGTCACCGCGGAACCGAGGAGTAGTCGCATGTTGTGGCAAACATAGTATCCACAGATGTTGCTCGTCGGCTGCTAGTGGCACTGTAAAAATAGAATTGGTTAGTTCGAGAGGCATTACTACAAAGTGTTATATAAGATTAATGTGTACTAGCCAATACCGAAAATTTTAGATTGTGTCGCAGGATCCCTCCCTTGGATCTCCCTCCAGTAGCAAAGTACACGCATTTAACACTACTACGTAAAAGGTATTCACAGCAGCAGCTCAAAATGTTATCACGCATAGCCGTGAGCCGCCTCGAGTTTGTAGGTCGATGATGACATGAGGTCATCACAGTATGGTTTTCAAACCGTCATGATGCATACTTTCACGGTTTTAGCTATTAATCAAATCGCCTGTGATAGGAATCTATCACCAGCACGGTTTGTGGGTCAAACCGCTCAGTGATGAATTTTCTATAAACATGTGCCATTAAAACCGCATCATACATATATATATGTACATATGTATATGTGTATATATATATATATATATATATATATATATACATATATACATATATATATACATATATATATATATATACATGTATGTATATATATATATATATACATATCCATGTATGTATATATATATATATATATATATATATATATATATATATATATATATATATACATATACATACATACATAATATATATATATATATATATATATATATATATATATATATTGTTAGTCTCTCGGCCACTTTGGGAGGATCGTCACCTTGACATGAGAAGGATGAGACAGTATCCACGGGCAACCTCATTGAGCCCCTGCAAGTTTAAAATGTATGGATGCAAGGAGATCGTCAGGACATCCACCTGGATGTTGTTGATAGGTAATTGGACATCGCTATGTTCAGAAAATAGCGATGAATAGCGTAGGTATTTCGACTGGGAAGTGGCATCATGTATCAGCAACTAACCATTCTTGAGCATGTAATCGTCTTTAAACCCAACAAGAACACCAAGCAACCATTCTCACATTTCAAAAGAATTCTCAACTTGTTGCTTGGTGTTCTTGTTGGGTTTAAAGACAATTACATGCTCAAGAATTGTTGGTTGCTGATAGATGATACCACTTCCCAATCGGAGTACCTGCGCGTCTACGTCACTTTCTGAACATAGCGACGTCCAATTACCTATCGACAATATCCAGGTAATTGGATGTCCTGACGATCTCCTTGCATTCATACTTTTTAAACTTGCATGGGCTCAATGAGGTTGCCCGTGGCTACTGTCTCATCCTTCTCATGTCAAGTGGACTACTTTCCTAAAGTGGCTCTAGATATATATATATATATATATATATATATATATATATATATATATATATATATATATATATATATATATATATATATATATATATATATGACGCCGTTTTAATGGCACAAGTAGCCACTACTTGGAGACTTTATAGAGAAGAGATTATGAATGGAATGGTAGGGGACTATTAATATGAACTAATTATCAATTCAATTTCAGCATAAGACTATTAACATCATTACATCACAGAGCAAGGGGACTATTAATATGAACTAATTATCAATTCAATTTCAGGATAAGACTATTAACATCATTACATCATAGAGCAAGGAGACTATTAATACAAACTAATTATCAATTCAATTTCAAAGATAAGACTATTAACATCATTGAGCAGCTCAACAAAGAAGACAAAGAAGACCAAGTGTGTCCAAACCCACCACACCAATAGTAGCCCTCGGCATCCATCGTAGAGTACTAGTCATTTTCATCACAGAGCAAGGGGGGTAGAGACAGAGAGGGAGTAAGGTAGGGTGATTCCTCAGTACAACGCAACCACATCGGCGACCCCACCACCAGCACAACCCTTATCCATCTCCTTCACCTTGCATAAATGACACAAACATCATGACACAACTTAAGGCTCAAGCATAAAAATCAAACTCAACAAAAGACATTAAGCTAACAGATCTAGAGGAGAATAGAGGGAGGATGGGGAAAGCAAAGCCAAGGGGGCCAGGGCCCGAGCGCAGGAGGCTGAGTAGGAGAACCAAGCCATGGCGGCACAGGCGACACGCGGGGCCAAGCCCAGTGGCTTGGGTGGCAGCATCACCGTAGTTGTGGCATGACCCTGAAACTGCACAAGACACTACAATCGTATGAGTATCTTGTGCAGTGCAGAGTGGCGTCACAACCGGTGGCGACAGCGACGGGGTCGGGCGGCGGCGTCGAGGTGGGGAGGGGAACGGACGAGAGTAAGTGCGCTAGGGAGTGACGAGTTAGGGCGGGCGCAAACCCTAGCGGCCGGGCTACGGACGAGAGTAAATGCACTGAGGAGTGACGAGTTAGGGCGGGCGCAAACCCTAGCGGCCGGGCTCCTACTAATAAAGAGACTTGTCACAGACGGTTCTATTATGGAACCATCAGTGATAATTATCACAGATGGTTCCATAATAGAACCGTTCGTGATATGTCCCATATCACAGACGGTTCCATTATGGAACTGTCTATGAAATGGTTTTTTCTCAAGTATATTTATCTTGTATATACACTTACATGACATGAAGGAATTACATGTTTATATGTCAATTTTGTCATTTAAATATCATTAAAAATTTGCTTTAACTATACATACATACATACGTACATACATACATACATACATACATACATACATACATACATACATACATACATACATACATACATACATACATATATATATATATATATATATATATATATATATATATATAATTAATTTGTTCCACTAAGCCGTCTCTTATATACATATATATATATATATATATATATAGAGAGAGAGAGAGAGTGTAATAATTCAACATATAATTAATATTGTAACTTCACCTCCAAACTAGATTTTTTTTACATTTTGGAATTTTCAACATATAACAAAGTTTTTCTAGTGGTGGAGGTAGGTCGCTATCTTCGCCTTCAATACTTCAGAGGCGGCGGCGTGTCGGGGCGGACGGTTCGTGATCGAACGAAGCCTGAAATGCGTCCACCCGCTGATGCGCTCATTCGAGTGTCTCCTGAAGACCCTCAGACTGTTGAACCAAGAAGAATTGAGCCCATAGGCTCTCTTAGCTTGCTTGAGGGGTCTCGGCCTAGTCGACTCGGTCACTTGCCGCCTCAATTAAGCAGTCCAAGTGACGGTAAGCCTCCTGGAGACGTGCAACGTCGTTTTGGAGGACCACGTTGATGACGTGGTAAACTCGCCGAAAGTGGGAGATCACGTGGAAGACGCGGCGGAGGAGGATGTCAAGACGGCGGAAGGTGGTCATCACCGCTCCGCAAATTTCGACAGAGGAGGAAGACACTGTTGAAATGTGGTTCTTCCATAGCACGCTCAACGTACAATGAGAGAGGTGTCAGATAGTGTGGCTGTAGGCCATCAATGCCGGCGACAAGGAAACAGAAGAGGTAGCCATTTCTTTCTTTTTAATAAGTACTAGATTATCTATATGTGGGGATGATCATCTTCAATGGCAGATGATCCTTTTTATAAAACAAGGAATAAATTTGGAGCGTGAGACGAAGAGACGACGGGGAGTCAAGCGATGCGACGAAGAGACGCGACGCATGCACAAAAGAAACTCATCGGGCTTCAATCGAGTCAGAAGGAGATTATCACTGCATTTGTTATAACAAAAACCGCTCGTGATATGTAGTAATATCATAGACGGTTATTTTTAAGAACGTCAACCGTCTATGATGAGGCGTCTAGTATTAGCCTTTTTGTAGTAGTGGAATGACCTATGTGATTCCAAAAAGTTAGCCTTAGCGAAAGACTACAATAGAGTTATCTATGGAGGAAATATGTTTACTTGTCGATTAATTATCGGACAACTCTATAGTCTTGTTCGGCCCTCTTTAGGGAATCAAAGTATATTACATTGTTCCATTTTGGTATTATTACAATTAGAATCCAGTGGAACCTAC
Organism: Phyllostachys edulis; assembly: GCA_036346405.1. Classification (NCBI taxonomy): domain Eukaryota; kingdom Viridiplantae; phylum Streptophyta; class Magnoliopsida; order Poales; family Poaceae; genus Phyllostachys; species Phyllostachys edulis. The sequence goes on along the minus strand of CM070549.1, from coordinate 78,552,749 downwards.
ATAGGTATGTCACCATGGTCATTAAACCTAAGTTCGTGTTGTTTATAAAGTTCAAATCAACAAGTATAGCCACTAATGTAGCACTTACCCCTGGTTGTAGGGAAAAAGTATGAATTCCTTGTCACAGTGAGCCAGCAATGACTTCGCCATGTAAGCCTCGATGAAGGATGCATCCTCCTCGATACTTTCCATGGAGACCAAGTGTGGGTCGAGGAAACCTACTAGTGATTTCCTTGATTTGGCTTCAGAAATCATGTATATATATATATACACACACACACAAAAGCAAGGAGTTATATATAACATTTATCGGTATTACACGAACGTTGACCGTGATTGTACACACTTACAGTGTCCAGCATCACATGAGTGAGGCGTCTAGGGTGTCAAGGGCGACGAGGTTGAAGAGTAAGAACATGTCCTTGAAGGTCATCGTGAAGACACAGTCTTGAACTTCGTGGTGAAAATGATGCTTCTTGAACTTGACGTTGAAACCCGAGCACCGTTGTCCATCCGTCTTGTTGGCCTGTTCCATGTACCATGCATGCAATCTCGTGCAAGTCATTCCTAGGGTTTCGAGGCGCTCTACCGTCTCGACCAACGGCTTGCCTTGCATGAATTTTTGGGCCAACAGCAAGAAGGGGATATCATCGGGCTTCTTCAATTTGCCCTTGCCGCCTTGCTTTTTAGAGGTCGACTTCACGGGAGTCGACTGGGCACGAGGTGTAAATGCATCTGGTGCAGGTAGCTCCTGTGGACTTGGCTCGTTGCAGGACTTTCTTGTGAAGTTGACACCGGTGCAGGTAGCTCCAGGCAGATGTCCCTCTTGGGCCACTGAATGAATGTTCCAATGGCTTGCCCTAGAGTCACGACCTCGTCGTTTGGGGGGGCATTTGTAGTGGGACGACCTTGAAATTGGCATGAACATGGTCCATATTCACTTTTGCGAAACCCAGCTCTAGATTTATACAGTGCACCAAGGCCCCAGCACCGGATGGATACACCTAGCCCCAAGTAGTGTCCAGGGCAACGAAGGCATATCCCACTTGGAGCTTGCACTTCTTAGCCACCTACATAATGACTTCTTAGCCACATACATAACGATACAAAATTAGCTACTCCAACATGCCTAACAATGGATCAAGCATTCCAGAGATAATAATTATTACCAGGATGTCAACAACAGGAAATCTGTCATCGCTTTCTGAGGTAGGGTTGGACGCGTAGCTACTCTGATGGTTGGGGGGCTAGCTAGCATAGTAGCGGTAGGGGCTTGCAACTAACTTCCCCTAAACCTTTCCTCAATGCTCTCTATCTGCCGTTGCATCTCATCTCTGATGGCATCAGTGCTCTCACCTCTGACGGCATGACTGATCTCCTATCTGAGGGTGTAAGACCAGGAGGTTTTTGGTCATGATATTTGATGATGAACACATTGACAATAAAAAAGACTCAGTCTTGGTGTTTTAAGATGAATACATTGTCTTTGGAACATGCTTGTGATCTTAGATGCTGACATGCTTTTGAGTTATGTTGAATTCTGTCGAAAATCAGCATTTGTCAAGTTTTCTTAGTAATCTGCGGCTTTTGGCCTCGTAACTACCGCAGATCGCACAACCGCGTGATTGTTGACGGCATGCGAAATTCCGAAGGCTTGTGTTTGGACTTTGGTTTTTCTCGGAAGCGGTAGTACTGACTTTTAATATGCGGTACTACCGGAGTATGGTATGACCGCGGCTGTGCAGCGGTAGTACCATTTGTCTAAGTTCCGAACGCGTGTTTTGCTCGAACCGTTAGATATTGATATGACGGCTCATATTAAGAGGAACGTTCGGACCGTCCGAGATCTTAAAGCATTGTGAGCCTTTGGATTGAAATCTGACGGATGAAATCAAAGGGAACGTTCGGACTTTCTACAGTGCTCTTAAAATCCGACGGTTTTGAAGCGTTGCCCGATCGGCCAAATCATCTGAAGCATCCACGTGTCTCAGGGCTTGGTTCTGAGTCTTTTGCGCATTTTAGTGGTGCGGTAGTACCGTTTGGTAATTTATGTAGTACCGCTTTATCGCTTATACCGCTTTTGTTTTCGTGGTATGGAAAAACCAGAACACTTGTTTTTGAACATTGGATTTCTTACTAAGCGGTATGACCGCGCCATGGTTGGCGGTAGTACCGCGATAAGTTTTTTCCAGAGAGAGAGTGTTTCTGACAAGATTTGATAAGTGAAAAACGGTAGTACCGCAGTTGTGGAACGGTACGACCGCACAAAGGTATGACCGCAAGGTTGCGGTATGGAATTTCCAGAGGAGATGTTTTCGAGAGTTTTGAGCTCAAGTGAAAAACGGTAGTACCACGGTTTGGTGCGGTATAACCGTAGATCAGTAGTACCGCGTGTTGAACAGAGGTAGTACTACATGTCAGTAATACCGTTTGAGAGCGGTATGGTTTTTGCAGAGTGCTTGTTTTTGGGGAGTTTCTATTGACTTTAGGAATCGATAATACCAATGTGTATGGCGCGGTACGATCGGTGTGCGGTAGTACCGGGACTAATATGGCGGTATGACTGATTGTGCTCTGTTTGTCCGCCGCTTTGAGATTTGGCTAAGGTTTTGGTTAATTTCATGAGCCTTAAGTTGTGTTACTTGATGCATAATAGAGTTTATGTGTGTGTGAGCTAATGAATGGGCAAGTTGGAGAACTTGTGCCCGTATTCGTGTTTCTTTGATCTTTGCATGTGCAAGTTGAGCGTGAGATAACCATTGTCGATGATGATGAGGACTTGGACTAGGATTGGGAAATCTGAGGTCTAGGAGGTCGTGGATGTCACGAGATGGTTGGGGATTGCGCTGGAGCACGTGGAGATCAAGGGGTTGCTGCAATCGTGACGAAGCTACAGGAGGAAGAGTCCTGGAGGCTTACGACACGGTTTGGAGATAAGGAAACTTCGGTTTTTGGAAAGTTCAGAGATTTGGTAAAACCCGTGTTGGTAAGGGTTTCGGGTCCCTTGATTTTTGGGGAGATCTCTGCTTATAAAAAGAGGCAGAGAAGAGTTCTTTGGGAAGGCTTTTGCAACCGTAGGGTTCATGCTATTTGGCTACGGGTTTTAGCAAAAGCTTGTGAGGTCCATTGATTGGAGGTTTTTGAGGGGTGCTCGTTTAGCACTTTGTAGACACAAATCAAAATAGAGAAATAAAGCTCAGATTCATTCAACTTTGTCTCTTGATTTGTTGTTCTTGCTATGCGCCTGAGACAATCTTGAAGGGGTTCTTTTTGAGATTGAATTTGGAGGTCAATTGGCTGCAATCATTCAACCCCCCCTTCTGATTGCCATTACGATCCTACAATTGGTATCAGAGCAAGGTTGCAATGGCATCAGATCGAGATCGCTTCTCAGGTAAGCCACCATATTTCGATGGATCTGATTACATCTATTGGAAGACACGCATGGAGGTTTTTCTACAAGCACAAGGTAATGTTATTTGGCAAAAAGTTAAAAACCCTTATGAGGTACCTGCTGTTATTACCAACAACAATAATGCTGATGTTGAAGCTAATGCTAAAGCTAGAAATATATTGTTGCAAGGCTTAAGTAGAAACGAGTTTGTCAGAATTGCTAATACTAAATCTGCTAACAAGATTTGGACTACACTTGCGATTATCACGAGGATCAAAATCATTAAAGGTGTTAAATCGTAATCAATTTAAAAAGGAGTATTCTAAATTTGAGATGAAACCAGGTGAATCTGTAGATGCTCTTTTTGGTCGCTTCAATAAAATTGTTAGTGATTTGCAATCCATTGATGTCATATATTCTGATTCTGACAATGCTCGTCAAATCTTAAATGCTTTGGATATGACTGTCTTGGAGGTTCTAGTCACTACCATCAATCATTCTGTTAACATGGAAACACTCACCCTGAATGATCTTTATTCCAAGATAAAAACACATGAGATTGATATTTTGGCTAGGATAAATAAGTCAAATTTTTTGGGTTTAGTGACTAACCAAACTGACAGCTCATCTAGTTCTTCTAGTTTTTCCTTGTCTGCTTTGGGAGCTATTTCAGATGAACAATTGGAGGAGATTCCAGAAGAACAGCTTGTACTCTTCTCCAACAGGGTGACTAAAGCAATGAACAATATCAGATCAAGGAGGAGAGGAGGTCCAATTAGATGCTTTGAATGTGGTGAGTTAAACCACATAAAGGTGAATTGTCCCACGCTGAGAGGTAAGGAGACCAAAGATGACAAAGCACCAGCTCGACGCTCAAAATTCAAGTTTGATTCAAGCAAGAAGTAGAATTATCATAAGGCGGTCAACAAGGTGCTCTCAAAGACTTGAGGAGATTGGATTAAGTGATGTTGACTCTGAAGTTTACAATGAGGATGACAACAAGAAGGCAAAAGAGGTGGACTTCACAGGATGTGCTTTATGGCAAGGTGAAGAACTTAATAGTGATGATCTCTCTGAAGATCCCGATGAGGTAAAACCCTCTTATGCTGATTTATCTCGTGCTGTGTTTAAATTGACAAATGAGCTTAAAAAAAATACAAAAAGAAAGTAAAGAAACATGACCTTGTTGTTGATAGCTTGAATTCTAAAATTATTAGGCTTAAGGCTGCTATTCCTGATGATGAATCTTGTGAATCTTGTCAAGTTTTGCATTTTGAACTGAAAATTGCTAGGTCAATATGTGAGACCCCAGGGTATTTAGCTTGGGATGCTTAGCCGAACCACCGACCCTAGCATCACAAACAAAATATCCCGTGCCTCGGGAAAATATGTACATCCCAAAAGTGCTGTACATACACCCTTTTACAAAGTCATGCATCAATTCCATACAAACAAAGAACCAAAGCACGAACTAGATTAAACAAAAGACATACATAATAGAGATTTTGTTACAACAAAGCCAACCGGCCACACAAGCTAAAACTTAAATAACAGCGGAAGCAATTATGCCATAAGATGGCGATAAACAAAAGCCAATCGGTTTGCCATTACCCCACAAGTCAAACTGACTAGGCCGCCAGCTAGTCGTCAAAGCGAAGTCCACTCACAAAAGTTAATCCCTTGGGGATCAACCTCTTCCTCTGCAACAATTAAATTTAAGCAAAGCAAATGAGTACAAAAATGTACTCGTAAGACTAACGTGTAAGGGTAACAGACCTATACATATGCTACATGCAAGCTTATTTAAGTGGAGGAGGCTCTAGACTCATTTTCAGCATAAAGTAAGTTTTCATTTGCAATAATGTAATAGATTGAAAGCAGTTTTACAATCTGTTTTTAATGTTTAAATAACAGCGAGTAACAACATATTAACAATAGCTAAAAGAAAACAACAACCTGGAAGTGACTAACCCAATAGCCACCACAACAATAGCATGAATATCCATTCATACCACCCACATCAAGTTTTAATTAAAGGTTATAGTCTAACTCTCGAAAGACCTCCCCAAGCGTGTCCATAACCTAGGACGAGGCTATTCGAATAGATTTAACCCTGCAAGGGTGTATTAATCTACCCACACGTCAGACCGCCTTTTTGCCACTAGATTAAGCACACTTCCTTTGGTATACCGACACGGCTAAGTCCTACGAGACATTTCCAATATTGTGTGTCAACAACGAGTCGCCCATATGGGGATACAACCTCCCCATACGTTGATGAGGAGTCATCAAAGATGCTCACCTCCTTATACGGATGGTGCTCCTTGCAGTGGATAAACCCCACTACTGCTCGCCCAATAGCCCACCATGCAACTCGGAGCTAACACACGCCAAAGTACTAAGTCAAGAGAGGTCCCATATCCCCCTCATGTGGCTAGCATGCAAAAATGCTTGGTTTAGTGTAACAAGATGTTCGGTCCTTGTTGACTTAGGCACCATTGTAACATCCCAAATATAGGTTGTGTTTCAAATGTAACCAAACCAGGGTTTGTGTTTCAAATATAACATAATATGGGTGTTTGTTTTAAATGTAATTAAATGAGTAGAAATTAAAACTTTTCTCACATCCTGAAACTCTTGAACATTTCTATAATTCTTATCAAGAGTTGTGGAATTCAAAAACCTAAACCTCCTGTTGACTAAAGTCAACCCCTTAATCAACTTTGGCAAGAATCTGGTATTCAACCTTTGGAAATATTTTTCCTTAGTTCTAGGGATGATGTGTGACCCCTCTGAAAAATTTCATAATTTTTAGAAATTATTTGATAACTTTTGGAGGTAAGTCAAACCAGTTTGACCTTTGGTCAAACCCTAGAACAGCCTTGATGAATTTCTTGAGAAAAATACAGTGCATAAAAATCTCTGGAAATTTTATGTAAGGTTAATCCTGGAGTGAGGAAGCTCCAGTCAAAATTTCAGAATTTTTAGAGTTAGTTTGCTACCTCTAAAAATTCCTCCAAACTCAGCCTTCAAATTTAAACTCAAATATGGCACTGTTCCTTGGGTCCGAGCCACCTTCAAGTGGATCGAACCCAACCTCGCTCTCACCAAATTTCGAGCTCCTCCTTCACATGAAGGCGTTAATGCGCTGTTGGATCCAAATCAACGACCACGACCTCCCCTCTCCTCTCATCGCCGTCAGATCAAGATCTCACGGCCACAACCTCCCCTTTCCTTGTCGGAACCGTGCGATGGAGATCTAGCGGTCGCGACCTCCCTGTTTCCTTTCAGACCACACCGGTTCAGATCTAATGGTCACGACCTCCCCCTTTTCTTATTGAATGGTCGATAGCAGTCACCTGTTCTTCTCCTTCCTCGGCTCACAGGCGCCTATGGCAGAGGGAGGGCAAAGGCCTTGTCACCTCTCAATAGCTCTTTCTGCAAAGCATTAATGCGGTCACCTTCCGCCCCAAAGTCATGCTCGACCTGCCCCATCCCTCCACGCCCTTGTTGAGCCATGGATCGAGTCAGGCTAAGCTCACCATGGAGCTTAACCCTAGCTCATATGCCTCTGCTTCCCGGCTATAAAAGGTACCCTTGTTCCTCCTTGGCTTCCTTTAAACACCTTCTCCACTTAGCTCAATTCACCCATAAGCCCCTCGGCCGCCATTGTTGCACCTTGAAGCTCCTCGGTGGCAACAGGGTTCCAGTGGCTTTTCCTCCACCTCTTTGCTTCCATTTGAGCCTCTCACCTCTGTGGTCAAAACCCCTAACATAGTTGGTTTTGACATTTGCAGGAGCGGGCTAATTTGAAGTTGGTCCCCTTCGGCCGAAAAGCTCTCCCTTCTTCCTCAAGTCCGATAAGGACCTTCTCCCTTCAATTCCTTGCTCCGGGAGCATCTCCGAGCTATATGGAATCCATCTTGATGACGCGGTCTAGTTAATTTTGCTCAGGCTGCCTCGTCCTCGTTGTCGTCTCTAGCGCCAAGGTCTTCATCGCCGAGTCGCTCATTTCTTCCCAGTCCCTCCGCGACCTCCAGGTAACCTCCTGGTAGTCCCTAGGAGCTGGGCAGCCGCTTGAATGGACTATTGCGAAGCTTTCCTTCGTGTTTGCTTTTGGCCGTGCGTTACCGCGCCGCCCCTCTTCGGCTAGCCACCGCTCTGGTCCACCACCGTAGGTGTGAGTGGTACCAGAGGGTGCGCATTATTATTGCGCACCCATAGCTGGCCGTAGCTCACGTCGCCGTGGCCTGAGTCGCCGGTGGTGGCCATTTCTTCGCCGTCGGTTTAGTGTTTCGACGGAGCCGACAAACCGATGTACTTCGTTAGGACCGTCCCATTTCCAGATCTGCGGCGAGATTTCGCGGGGCCGTGCATGTGCACTGTGTCACGTTGATTGTGAGCCGTCCATCTCACGATCGATGGTCCACAGTCGCTGCCCCGTTCGCACGCGCGAGTTCCAAACGCGCCGCGCGCGACTCAACCTAGACCGTCGGATGCAGCATCGACGGCCCACGTTGGTCGATCTCGCGTGGGCGCGCGCGCGTTGCCTCGTTCCTCTTGGGTCGTCCGATTCAATATCGGCGGCCCAGGTTCGTCCACATCGTTTCATTTTTTTGGAATTCCCAGGGGAATTATTTGTAAACAGAAAAATGTATTAAACTTCAAAATTGCATAACTATTTCAATTTAGCTCCATTTGAGTTGATTCAAATTTTGGTAGCTCTGGTTTGAACTAAAATTTTATCTAAAAATGGTTGTAAGTTTAGTTCGGCTACAGAAAATGGATTGGTAAATTGGTTTCAAAATTAACTTTAAATGTTGCTCCAAAATTTGTATTTAACTTGTAAAATACATAAGTAATTCTCTTTAGATTCTTTTTGAGTGAATCCAACTTTGTTGGATTTCTCTATTAGTGTACTAAATGGTAGAATAGGATTTAGGCATGTCACTGTTTTCAAAAGAATTGTGGGTGCATTTTATTTGTGCTCTTTTGCATGTCTTTGAAAAATCATAAAACATACATCATAGCTCCAAATGAGGTGAACTCAATTGTGTTATTCATCTCATGAGGTGCTTTACTTACCATAAAAATCCCAGTTGCAACACCTCTTTGGAAAATTGTGCTTGAGAATTTAATTCGGATGAACAGTAACCAATTTGAATTTTTCCAGCATTTTCCAGGCTGAGCAGATTTGTTTTGGCCATATCTTTTGCATTAAGAATCCAAATCAATTAGTTCTTATTGCTAAATTATTTAAAAATCTTGCTCTTGATGCTGTAAAAATTTCAGATTATTTGGAGCAAGTTTGCTGTGGAGTCTTTTCGGTTTTCCTCGTTCTTATCGGTTCTTTTTCGCTTTTTCGTTATGTGCCGATGAGTGTGTTGACCCCGTGAGTGACCCTTTGCAGCATAGTGAGCAGCTCCAGCAAGGCAAGCAGTTTGATCATGTTTAATCCCATTACTTTCAAAGTCTAATACTTTGTTTAACTTGTATGTATGCATGCTTACTTTGTGTTAATTTATCGATTAGTTAAGCCTATAGATGCATACTCTGTAGGTAAATGTTCATTCTCTACTACTAAGCCTAGGATTATCTTGCTGTGATTTAGGGTTCAATGGATGGACTCTTATTACTTAGTAGTTTACGTGATAATGCTTAGATGACGGTAGAAATGGGCGGTTGTCGACTTATGTCGATGACCTTGATCACACAAAAATTATTATTCCATTATGTCCAACACCTGTGCTTTGTTAATTTGTAAAGTCAAAACAAAACTAAAAATGGAAACTATTTGGACTTGGGCACAATGGATGATGGTGTGATTTGTTGGTATGTGGAATGATGCCTAAGTCAACAAGGACTGAACATCTTGTTACACTAAACCAAGAAATTTTGCGTGCTAACCACACGAGGGGGATATGGGACCTCTCTTGACTAAGTACTTTGGCGTGTGTTAGCTTCGAGTTGCATGGTGGGCTATTGGGTGAGCAGAGGGGTTTATCCATCGCAAGGAGCACCATCCGTATAAGGAGGTGAGCATCTTTGATGACTCCACATCAACGTATGGGGAGGTTGTATCCTCATATGGGCGACTCGTTGTTGACACACAATATTGGAAATGTCTCGTAGGACTTAGCCATGCCAAGATACCAAAGGAAGTGTGCTAATAGCTTGGCGAAAAAGCGGTCGACGTGTGGGTACATTGGTACACCCTCAGAGGTTCAAACTATTCAATAGGCTTGTCCTAGGTTATGGACACGCTTGGGGAGGTCTTTCGAGAGTTAGACTATAACCTTTAATTAAAACTTGACATGGGTGGTATGAATGGGTAATTCATGCTATTGTTGTGGTGGCTATTGGGTTAGTCACTTCCAAGATTGTTGTTGTCACCTATCTATTGTTATTATGTTATTGTCTCACTGTTATTTGCAAATTAAAAATGAATTGTAAAACTGCTTTGAATCTATTTAAATATTGCAAATGAAAACTTGCTTTATGCTGAAAACAACCTACAGCCTCCACTTAAAGAAGCTTGCATGTAGTGTAACATCCCAAATACCTAAACAGATGTTTGTTCAAATATAATTAAATGTGTAGAAATTAAAACTTTTTCCCACATTTTGAAAACCCCTAAACTCTCAGGTAATTCTTGTCCAAGAGATTGTGTCATCCAAAAACATAAGCTCTTGTTGACCAAAGTCAAACCCATTTCCCATTTGTCACAAATCTTGTGCCAAACCCTTGGAGATATTTTTCCTTGGTCCTAGAAATGTTGTGGGACCCCTCTGAAAAATATCATGAGTTATAAAACTTGTTTGATAATTTTTGGAGGTAAAACAATTTCTTGAACAGCCTTCATGAATTTCCTGAGAAAAATGCATAGCATAATAACCTCTGGAAATTTTATGTAAGTTTAATCATGATGTCAGCAAGCTCCAGTTAAAATTTCATAAATTTTAGAGTTGTTTGGCTATCCCAACAATTCTGCAAAGTCTCAGGTGTTAAAAACTAAATTCATAATGGTGCACTGTTCCTTGGGCTAGCCGCTTTGCAAAGTTGGTCCAACCCAACCCACTCCCGGGCTCATCAGACCTCCCTTCCCGCCTTGATGAGGTCGCAGCCGTTGGATTTACATCCAACCGCCACGATCTCCTCCGCGGTCAACACCGCAAGGTCCTCTCCCCACCTCATCTGGTCATTACCCTTGGATCAAAATCCGATGGCCATGACCTCCCCTTGTTATCAAACCTCAAAGTCCACCTTCCACCTTGGTGAGGTCATAGCCCTTGGATTAAGATCCAACAGCTCATGACCTCCCCGAGCTGTTAAACCACTAAGGCATCCCACCTACATGAGGTCACAGCCTTTGGATCAAAAATCCATGGCCATGACCTCCCCTGTGTTTTTAAACCTCAAAGACCTCCCTTTGCACCTTGTTGAGGTCGTAGCCGTTGGGTTCAATCCAAAGGCCACGACCTCCTCCTCAAACATTCACAGTGAGGTCCTCCACCCATCGAGGTATTGTGCCGTTGGATCAAAGATCTATGGCCATGACCTCCCTTCGCTATCAAACCACTCCAACCTCCTCTCCATTTGTTGAGGTCGTGGCCGCTGGATTTAAATCCAAAGGCCACGACCTCCGCAAAAATCATCACAGCCCAGACCTCCCGCTTCAATTGTTGTGCGCTGCTGGATCAAATCCAATGCCCACAACCTCCCAAAGGATATCCAACACACAAACCTCCCCATCTCATGTTGTGCACCGCCGATTAAGATCCACGGTCACGACCTCCTCCTCGCCTTGTGCGCATCGACCTCCCAACAAGACATGAGGTCGTGAGCCCTTAGATCTAAATCTAAAGGCCATGACCTCTCTTGTGCTATGCAGCTGCCTAAGTCCTCCCTATTCATTATGTGCCCTTGGATTTAAATCCAAGGGCCATGACCTCCACATCTTAGGTCAGAGCATGCCCAAACGTTAAGTCCTCAGAGGTCCGCACTGCTGGATTTAGATCCAACGCCTTGGACCTCCTGCTCCTTTTCCTTTATGATTCGTTAAGTAAAATCGGAGGGCCACGACCTCCCCATCCAAGATCGTGTGGCTGGGACCTCCTCCCACTCAATTAAAAACTTAACGGTTCAAAAAAGAGCATCCGATGGTTAGGACCTCCCCGAAGTCTTATCCAACGGTCAAAATGATCTCCTCGTTTCTCTCCTTCCTCGGTCACGCATGCGTGCTTTTAGGCAGAGAAGAAGGCGGCGGCTCTGTCACTTGTGTACCTTATAACGACTCTTTGTCGACCAAGATTAAATCGGGTCACCTTCCGCCTCTCATCAAGCAGTTCTGTCCCCATGTCACTCCACGCCTTGTCCAAGCCTGGACCGAGCCATGGGCTAAGCTCACCATGAGCTTAACCCTAGCTCATGTGCCCTGCTTATCCAAGTTATAAAACCCCATTGGGTTCCTCCTTAGCTTCTTTGGCACACTTTCAAGCTCTAGCTTGCACTGTGTCTTTGAGCTCTCTCCTCCATGCCTCTCCTTGGCCGCCATTGTTGAAAAGCTTGGAGCCCTCGGTGGCACCATTGTTCTAGTGGCTCCCTCTTCAACTTCTTGCTCGTTTTGTGCTCCCCTTGCCTTCTGGTGTTAACCCTAACCTTATTTAGGTTGACATTTTCAGAGGAGGCCTCACTGAGCCGGAGCCGAGCCGAGCTTTGGCCGTGGAGCAACCCCATCTGCTCCAACTCCGGTCCTCCCTCCACGACCTCCTCAAGATCCTCTGGACCCCTGTAATCCCTTGGTAGTCCCTAGGCTTGGCACCCGCTTGAATGTCATTGCATGAGCTCAAATCTTGTCGCTTGTCTTTTGGCCCGTGCTTGTCACCTTGGCCATCTCCGGCCGCCAGCGCTCAAAGCCGCCGCCATTGTCGTGAGCGTGAGCTGCTGAAGGTGAGCCTGCTGAGATCTTGAGGTCATAGCCGTTGGATCCAAGATCAACGGCCACGACCTCTATCTCACATGACGCGCGTCTTGGCGCTCACTGGAGGACAAGGACCGTGGGGTCCAAGATCCACGGCCCATGTCCTCTAGATCTCATGCGAGATAATGCGATTATCGCTGGGAGGTCTTGAGCCGTTAGATTCAAAATCTATGGCTCATGTCCTCCCAATCCGTTCTAGTCCTTAGGACCTCCCGTGAGGTCTTAATTATAAACTGATAAAGGTATGAACTTTAAAATTGCATAACTAATTCAATTTAAATCCAAATGAGATCATTCAAATTGTGTTAGCTCTGGCTTGACCGGGGCTCCAATCTAAAAATGGTTATGAGCCCAGTTCAGCTCCAGAACATGGTTTTGCAAATAGATTTTAAAACTAACTTTAAATGTACACTCAAAATAGTGTTTAACTTGTAAAATGCATAACTAATGCTCTGTAGATTATTTTTGAGTGAATCCAACTTTGTTGGGTTCCTCTATTAATGAACTTACTGTGAAAATTAGTTTTGAGCTTGTTGCTGTTGTCAAAAAGAGTTCTTGTGCATTATAATTTTGTTCAAGTTCTTGTTTTTGAAAGATTATAGAAAATGCATAATAGCTCCAAATGAGGTGAACTCAATTGTGTTATTCACCTCATGAGGTGCTGGTTTTACAGTAAAAATCTCAGTATCACCACCCTTCTAGAAATTGTTGCCTAATAATTAAATTAGTGAATAGTGGCAGTTTGGTATTTTCAGGGCTGAGCAGATTTGTTTTGCCCATAACTTTTGCATTGAGAATCCAAATCTATTGGTTCTTGTTGCTAAATTCCCTAAAAATCATCCTCTTGCTTCTGTAGAAATTTCAGAGTATTTGGAGTTCGTTTGCTGTGCTGTCTTCGTCGTTTTCGTCGTTCTTATCGATTTCTTTTCGTCTTTTCGATTAGGTGTTGACGAGTGTGTTGATTCCGTGGCGATCCTCAGCAACAATTTGACCAGCAACAGCAAGGCAAGCAGTTTGATCATATCCCCTCTATCGTCCCATTACTTTAAAGGTTAATATATTGTTTTACTTGTATGTATGCATGCTATCTTGTGTTAAAGTATCGCTAGCAAGCCTATAGTTGCATAATCTGTAGGAATTGTTTATCCTCTACTACCATGAGCCTAGGTTATTTGCTGTGGTTTGAGCTCGTTGGATGAGCTCTTATCACTTAGTAGTTTTCGTTTTAAACTGCTTAGACATGCTTAGTTATCGGTAGTAATGGGCGATCATCGATTTAGTCGATGGTCTTGATCACACAAATCTAATTATTACTCCTTTATGTCCAGCACTTGTGCTTTGTTATTTTGTAAAGTCAAAATCTGAAAATAAAAGTTTGATTTGGACTTGGGCATATTGGATGGATGGTGTGGTTTTTGGAATGTGGTAGTATGCCTGAGTCATTAAGGACCGAGTTACTTGCGCCACCGTTCTGAGCAATTTTGCGTGCTAACCACACGAGGGGGATATGGGACCTCTCTTGACTAAGTACTTTGGGAGGTGTTAATTATGAGCTGGTTGGTGGGTATGTTTAAATAAAATGTGTGTGTGTGTGTTGGGAAGGAGCATTGGCGCACCGGTTAGGGCTGTCTAATGTGTCTTTGTCCCGTGGGTTCTGCTCGTAATTAGCATCATCCATTGGAAATGTCTCAGAGGACTTAGCCGTGCTTGGCATACCAAAGGAAGTGTGCTAAATCATGTGGCTAAAAGGCGGTCGGACGTGTGGGTACATTGGTACACCCCCGCAGGTTAAAACTATTCAATAGCCTCGTCTAGGTTATGGACACACTCGGATATGCCCGTGAGAACTAGACTACAACCTTTAATTAAAACTTGACATGGGTGGTATGAATGGGTAATTCATGCTATTGTTGTGGTGGCTATTGGGTTAGTCACTTCCAGGTTGTTCATATGTTGTTATTATGTTATTATCTCGTTGTTACTTCAACAATTAAAAATGCTTTGCCAAATTGCTTTCAATCTATTACATTATTGCAAATGAAAACTTGCTTTATGCTAAAAATGAGTCCAAAGCCTCATCCACTTAAATAAAGCTTGCATGTAGTTAAACTATAGTTCTGTTATACTACACGTCAGTCTTGCGAGTACATTTTTGTACTCATTTGCTTTGCTTAATAACCTTGTTGCAGAGGAGGTAGAGCCCAAAGGGCTTTACTTTTGTGAGCTGTGCGGTGGTTGGGAAAGCGACTAGCTTGGCGGTCCGGTCAGTTGCCTTGTGGGTGAAGGCACACTGGTTGGCTCTTGTTTTGGGCCATCTCTATGGCACTTTTGCTTCCGCTGTTATCTTAGTAGTCTTGTTGTATTTGGCCGGTCGGCCTCTCTTTTGTAATAACTATCCTTTATGTATATTAACTTCTGGTTTGTTGCTTGTTCTGTTCTATGTGTTTGAATGGAATTGATGCAATCTTTTGTAATGAGTTGTGTGTACTGCATTCTTGGGAAGTACATATATCTTGAGGCACGGTTTATTTAGTTGATAATACTAGGGTCAATTGGATGACTAAGTATTATGAGCCTAATAAATCGGGGTCTCACAAAAGTTGGTATCAGAGCCATCCTGATCGTAGTAACCCAAGCTTGGTCGCCTTTAGGATATTTTGGAAAACTTATTTTCGAAGTATCAAAGAGTTTATGAAAGCTTAAGCAATTCTCAGATTTTACTCCTTACCTATCTTAGCTTTCTTCTCTCATCTAACTCTAATTTGAGTTTTTTTTTAAAAAAAAATTGTTTACCTCTCCTTCCCTCAAAATTAGTTGTTATCGATTAAATTGGGTTTTTGGGGAACTTATGAGAGTCCTAAAATTGAAGTCTTGGCTGTCTTTTGGTGAAGAATGGAAGTATTTGGAGATGGAATTCAAATCTGGAAATTTAGGACAGCAAGCAAGCATTTTAGGGCAGCAAGCTCAAGCTAGTGATTAAGGTAGAAAATGAGAGGTTAATTCAACTAAAACTTGTGGGAATAAAAGGGTAAGATGTGATACTAGTTAGCTAAGTATCTAACACTTATTTCGCTGATTTAACCTTGCTCTTTAGTAGCATTAGATCTTACGTTACATTCTGATTTTTATCTTCTCGATCAATTACTCGTTCATTCAATACGAGTTAGTTGTGTGGAGAAGTTGGCTCTTACTCTCAAGTTTCCTTGCTGTTTTTGGAGTCTTTTTAGAAACTTTTCAAAGTCTTTTACTTACTGTTAGCTTTCGGATAGGGTGATGTTCCACTCCCCTAGTCGTTGGCATTTCCTTTCGCGTTCTTTAACTTCTAGTCTTCGGGTTGCGTTGCTAACCCATCCCTTCAGCTTTGGAGGTGCCTAACATCGGGTTGGGTAAACTTCTTGTCAACTCTCGTCCTGCTTCTACTTTATTCAAATCAGGAGCTTCTCATTCTCTTGTATCTAAGTCTTTGGCTCCTTTGCTTGTCCCGTTGCTCATTCACTCTCCCGGTTCGGAGTTGAGAGCTGGATCCGAGTGTCGGAATGTCCCTGTTGAAATTGAGAAAGTGGAATCCATGCCAAGAATTACATCTAAACCTGTGCAAACCATTGAAATGGATTGGTTGTCTCAGCACATGGGACAAATCGATTGCGCCAGGAAGCTCATCTATCTGTCTAGTCCTCCGTGGCAAGTTAAGTTCGCTACCGGTTCGCTAGGTCCGCATCTTTTTGCGCTTGAAGCGAAGCCCGCTCTAGATATTAGCGAAGTCCCAACAGTTTGTGACTTCGTTGATGTCTTTCCCACAGATCTTCCGGGGATGCCACCCGTTCGAGACCTCGAGTTTGTCATTGAGTTGGCTCCCTGCACGCCCCTATCTCAAAGAGGCCTTATCGGATGCCACCGAACGAGTTGGTAGAGTTGAAGAAGCAGTTAAGTGAGCTTCAAGAGAAGGGTTTCATTCGCCCTAGCTCATCTCCTTGGGGTTGTCCAGCAATCTTCGTAAAGAAGAAGGACGATACTTTAGGCATGTGCGTTGATTACCGCCCACTTAATGAAGTGACGGTAAAGAATAAGTATCCATTGCCCCGCATTGACGATCTCTTCGATCAATTAACTGGAGCTCGAGTTTTCTCCAAGATTGATTTGAGAGTGGGATATCATCAGGTTCGGATTCGACCTGAGGATATTCCAAAGACGGCGTTCTCTACTCGCTACGGCTTGTACGAGTACACCGTCATGTCTTTCGGCTTAACCAATGCTCTGCCTTTATTCATGAACCTCATGAATTCGGTATTCATGGAGTATTTGGATAAGTTTGTCGTGGTCTTCATCGATGATATCCTTATCTACTCCAAGAACGATGAGGAACATGCCGAGCATCCGGCGGTGTTAGGCAAGTGCGTGAGCACCAAATTGACGCCGAAGTTCAAAGAAGTGTGCATTCGGTTGAAGGAAGTGGCTTTCTTAGGCCATGTTCTTTCAAAGCGAGGCGAGCCGTTGATCCTAGTAAGGTCGCGATGTTCTTTCATGGAGTCACCCGCCGGTCACCGGCGCGGAGTTTTCTTGGTTTAGCGGGATACTATCGCCGCTTTATCGAGAACTTCTCCAAGATCGTGAAGCCGATGACGGAGTTGCTCAAGAAGGACAAGAAGTTCTTGTGGTCCGATGCTTGTGAGGAAAGTTTCCAAGTACTCAAGAAGCGTTGACCACGGCTCCGTTCTCGTTCTTCCGATGTCCATCGGCTTCGATATCTATTATGATGCTTCTCGTCGAGGCCTCGGTTGTGTCCTTATGCAAGAAGGCAAGGTAGTGGCCTATGCATCAAGGCAATTGAGACCTCATGAACTCAACTACCCTACCCATGATTTGGAGTTGGTCTGCTGTGATTCATGCACTTAAGATTTGGCGACATTACCTAATCGGAATCGCTAGAAGTGTATTCGGATCACAAAAGCCTTAAGTATTTGTTCACCCAACCTGACTGAACCTCGGACAAAGGAGATGGTTGGAGTTGATCAAGGATTATGATATGGGTATTCACTACCATCCGGCAAGGCTAATGTCGTTGCCGATGCGCTTAGTCGCAAGGCGCATTGCAATGCCCTGTTGCTCAAGGAGCTTCAGCCCACTCTTCTGGAAGAATTTCAGCGCCTCAACTTGAGTTTAGTTGAGCATGGTTCTCTCGCTGCCTTGGTTGTGCAACCAACCTTGGTGGATCGGATCAAGTCCGCCAAGAGTCGGATGTTGGAGTGAGCCACATCAAGGAAAATGTCAAGAACGGAACAACCAAGTGCTTTTCTGAGGATGAGCATGGTGTTGTGAGGTTCGGGCAACGCCTTGTGGTTCCAAAGGACATGGAGTTGCGGAATTTGATCCTCCGCTGGCCCATGATTCGCCTTTATCCATTCATTCCGGGCCACAAAGATGTATCAAGATCTCCGCCAGAGATTTTGGTGGACCCGAATGAAGAGGGAGATTGCAAAGTTCGTTGTCGAAAAGCGACGTGTGTCGTCATGTCAAGGTCGAAAGATCGGCGTCAGCAGATCGCTTCACCTTTTGCTCTTGGGAATGGAAGTGGGATTCCGTCGGCATGGACTTTATCACCGGTCTGCCCCGAACACAAAAGGGGAAGGATTCCATTTGGGTCGTCATTGATCGGTTGACTAAAGTAGCACATTTCTTGCCGGTGCGGGCTAAGATTTCTGTTGGTCAATTGGCAGACCTCTATGTTTCCCGCATCGTGTGCTTGCATGGTGTGCCCAAGACGATTGTCTCGAATCGTGGTTCTCTTTTCACCTCTCGCTTTTGGCATAGTTTGCAAGAGGCTATGGGAACCCGTCTTACCTTTAGCACGGCATATCATCCCCAAACTGATGGTCAGACCGAGAGGGTCAACCAAGTTTTGGAAGACATGCTTCGCGCTTGTGTCCTTTCCTATGGGAAGCATTGGGAGAAATGCTTGCCATTCGCCGAGTTTTCTTATAACAACGACTTTTCGAGGCGGTCTCGGCATGGCACCTTTTGAGGCCTTGTATGGGAGAAAGTGTAGAACCCCGTTGAACTGGTCAGAGACCGGTGAGAGACCTCTCTTTGGCCCGGACTCAATCAATGAGGCCGAGCGCCAAGTCCAGCTTATTCGTGAGCATTTACGCACAGCTCAATCCAGGCAAAAGAGCTATGCGGATCGCCGTCGTCGTGAGTTGCGTTTTGAGCCTTATGACTTTGTTTATCTCAAAGTCTCTCCTTTGAAGGGCCATCAACGTTTCGGCGTCAAAGGCAAGTTAGCTCCTCGATATGTCGGTCCCTACCGCGTTATCGAGAAGAAGGAGCCGCCTATAAGTTGGAGTTGCAGATTGCACTTGAGGGGTACATGATGTGTTCCATGTGTCCCAAAAAAGAAGTGCCTCCGTGTTCCAACTGAGGAAGCTCCGTTGGAAACTCTCGATGTCCAACCAGATTTGACCAATTGCGAGCACCCTGTTCGCATACTCGAAGAGGCTGAACGAAGAACTAGGAATCGTTCCATTAAGTTCCTTAAAGTTCGGTGGTCGAACCATTCCGAGGATGAGGCTACTTGGGAAAGGAAAGATCGTCTGCGTGCGGACTATCCATCTTTCTTTACCGAGTGAGCCAAATCTCAGGACGAGATTTCTGTAAGGGGGGGGAGATTTTGTAACATCCCAAATACCTAAACAGGTGTTTGTTCAAATATAATTAAATGTGTAGAAATTAAAACTTTTTCCCACATTTTGAAAACCCCTAAACTCTCAGGTAATTCTTGTCCAAGAGATTGTGTAATCCAAAAACATAAGCTCTTGTTGACCAAAGTCAAACCCATTTCCCATTTGTCACAAATCTTGTGCCAAACCTTTGGAGATATTTTTCCTTGGTCCTAGAAATGTTGTGGGACCCCTCTGAAAAATATCATGAGTTATAAAACTTGTTTGATAATTTTTGGAGGTAAAACAATTTCTTGAACAGCCTTCATGAATTTCCTGACAAAAATGCATAGCATAATAACCTCTGGAAATTTTATGTAAGGTTAATTATGATTTCAGCAAGCTCCAGTTAAAATTTCATAAATTTTGGAGTTGTTTGGCTATCCCAAACAATTCTGCAAAGTCTCAGCTATTAAAAACTAAATTCATAATGGTGCACTGTTCCTTGGGCTAGCAGCTTTGCAAAGTTGGTCCAACCCAACCCACTCCCTGCTCATCGACCTCCTTCCCGCCTTGATGAGGTCACAACTGTTGGATTTACATCCAACCGCCACGATCTCCTCTACGGTCAACACCGCAAGGTCCTCTCCCCACCTCATCTGGTCATTGCCCTTGGATCAAAATCCGATGGCCATGACCTCCCTTGTTATCAAACCTCAAAGTCCACCTTCCACCTTGGTGAGGTCATAGCCCTTGGATTAAGATCCAACAGCTCATGACCTCCCGAGTGTTAAACCACTAAGGCATCCCACCTACATGAGGTCACACCCTTGGATCAAAAATCCATGGCCATGACCTCCCTTGTGTTTTTAAACCTCAAAGACCTCCCTTTGCACCTTGTTGAGGTCGTGGCTGTTGGATTCAATCCAAAGGCCACGACCTCCTCCTCAAACATTCACAAAGAGGTCCTCCACCCATCGAGTATTGTGCCGCTGGATCAAAGATCTATGGCCATGACCTCCTTCGCTATCAAACCACTCCGACCTCCTCTCCACCTTGTTGAGGTCGTGGCCGTTGATTTAAATCCAAAGGCCACGACCTCCGCCGCAAATCATCGCAGCCCAGACCTCCCGCTTCAATTGTTGTCGCTGTGGATCAAATCCAATCAACCCACAACCTCCTCAAATGATATCCAACGCACAAAACCTCCCCATCTCATGTTGTGCACCGTTGGATTAAGATCCACATCACGACCTCCTCCTCGCCTTGTGCGCATCAGACCTCCCAACAAGCACATGAGGTCGTAGCCCTTAGATCTAAATCTAAAGGCCATGACCTCTCTTGTGCGTTATGCAGCGTCTAAGTCCTCCCTATCTGTTATGTGCCCTTGGATTTAAATCCAAAGGCCATGACCTCCACATCTTGGGTCAGAAGCGTGCCCAAACGTTAAGTCCCCAGAGGTCCGCACTGTTGATTTAGATCCAACGCCTTGGACCTCCTGTTCCCTTTTCCTTTGCGCATTCGCGTTAAGGAAATCGGAGGGCCACGACCTCCCGTCCATGATCGTGTGGTGGGACCTCCTCCCATCACTTAAAACTTAACGGTTCAAAAAGAGCATCCGATGGTTAGGACCTCCCAAGTCTTATCCAACGGTCAAAATGATCTCCCTGTTCTTCTCCTTCCTCGGTCACGCATGCGTGCTCGGGCAGAGAAGAAGGGCGTCTCGTCACTTGTGTACCTTACAACGACTCTTTGTTGACCCGTATTAAATGCTTTGGTCGACCTTCCGCCTCTCCGATCTGCAGTTGTCCCCATGTCGGCTCCACGTCTTGTCCAAGCCTGAACGAGCCATGGGCTAAGCTCACCATGAGCTTAACCCTAGCTCATGTGCCCCGCTTATCCAAGTTATAAAACCCCATTGGGTTCCTCCTTAGCTTCTTTGGCACACTTTCAAGCTCTAGCTTGCACTGTGTCTTTGAGCTCTCTCCTCCACAGCTCTCCTTGGCGCGATTGTTGAAAAGCTTGGAGCCCTCGGTGGCACCATTGTTCGATGGCTCCTCTTCAACTTCTTGCTCGTTTGTGCTCCCTTGCCTCTCGGTGTTAACCCTAACCTTATTTAGGTTGACATTTTCAGAGGAGGCCTCACTAGGAGCTGGAGCTGGAGCTGGAGCTTTGGCCGTGGAGCAACCCCATCTGCTCCAACTCCGGTCCTCCCCTCCACGACCTCCTCAGCATCCTCTGGACCCCCAGGTAATCCCCTTGGTAGTCCCTAGGCTTGGCACCCGCTTGAATGTCGCTGCGGAGCTCAAATCTTGCTGCTTGTCTTTTGGCCCGTGCTTGTCACCTTGGCCATCTCCGGCTCGCCGGCGTTCAAAGCCGTCGCCGCCGTCGAGAGTGGTCCCACTGTGTGCGCAACACTATTGCGCACACAATGGTGCCCTTGGATGTCGCCGGCAAGGTCTACATCACCGGCGAGGACTATTTCTTCGATCTCGGGTTTTTGTCGGACGTAAACGGCAGCGCCGTGTCACCTTCGGAGAAAGATCCTCCCCCTTAAGTGCGCCAATCATTGCTTAACCTTGGTAATCATGGGTTTAGCTTTTAATGCCTTTAATCTTGTCCCTTGCGCGCATTTAAGACCTCGTACGGACCTCCTCGTTGTCCGCACAAGACATTAACTTCGCCAGCGCTACGTGCGTGAGGTGCAAGGTCGTGGGCCGTCCATCTCGCAAGATCAACGGCCACGACCTCCTCTCGATTCGCGCAGATGAGGTCGGCGGCCTTGGCGTGGCGCTGAGATCTTGAGGTCATAGCCGTTGGATCCAAGATCAACGGCCACGACCTCTATCTCAGCAGCAGACGCGTCTTGGCGTTTCACTGGGAGGACAAGGACCGTGGGGTCCAAGATCCACGCCCATGTCCTCTAGATCTCATGAAAGATGTGATTATCGCTGGGAGGTCTTGAGCCGTTAGATTCAAAATCTATGGCTCATGTCCTCCCAATCCGTTCTAGTCCTTAGGACCTCCCGTGAGGTCTTAATTATAAACTGATAAAGGTATGAACTTTAAAATTGCATAACTAATTCAATTTAAATCCAAATGAGATCATTCAAATTGTGTTAGCTCTGGCTTGACCGGGGCTCCAATCTAAAAATGGTTATGAGCCCAGTTCAGCTCCAGAACATGGTTTTGCAAATAGATTTTAAAACTAACTTTAAATGTACACTCAAAATAGTGTTTAACTTGTAAAATGCATAACTAATGCTCTGTAGATTATTTTTGAGTGAATCCAACTTTGTTGGGTTCCTCTATTAATGAACTTACTGTGAAAATTAGTTTTGAGCTTGTTGCTGTTGTCAAAAAGAGTTCTTGTGCATTATAATTTTGTTCAAGTTCTTGTTTTTGAAAGATTATAGAAAATGCATAATAGCTCCAAATGAGGTGAACTCAATTGTGTTATTCACCTCATGAGGTGCTGGTTTTACAGTAAAAATCTCAGTATCACCACCCTTCTAGAAATTGTTGCCTAATAATTAAATTAGTGAATAGTGGCAGTTTGGTATTTTTAGGGCTGAGCAGATTTGTTTTGCCCATAACTTTTGCATTGAGAATCCAAATCTATTGGTTCTTGTTGCTAAATTCCCTAAAAATCATCCTCTTGCTTCTGTAGAAATTTCAGAGTATTTGGAGTTCGTTTGCTGTGCTGTCTTCGTCGTTTTCGTCGTTCTTATCGATTTCTTTTCGTCTTTTCGATTAGGTGTTGACGAGTGTGTTGATTCCGTAAGCGATCCTCAGCAACAATTTGACCAGCAACAGCAAGGCAAGCAGTTTGATCATATCCCCTCTATCGTCCCATTACTTTAAAGGTTAATATATTGTTTTACTTGTATGTATGCATGCTATCTTGTGTTAAAGTATCGCTAGCAAGCCTATAGTTGCATAATCTGTAGGAATTGTTTATCCTCTACTACCATGAGCCTAGGTTATTTGCTGTGGTTTGAGCTCGTTGGATGAGCTCTTATCACTTAGTAGTTTTCGTTTTAAACTGCTTAGACATGCTTAGTTATCGGTAGTAATGGGCGATCATCGACTTAGTCGATGGTCTTGATCACACAAATCTAATTATTACTCCTTTATGTCCAGCACTTGTGCTTTGTTATTTTGTAAAGTCAAAATCTGAAAATAAAAGTTTGATTTGGACTTGGGCATATTGGATGGATGGTGTGGTTTTTGGAATGTGGTAGTATGCCCGGGTCATTAAGGACCGAGTTACTTGCGCCACCGCTTACGAGCAATTTTATGCTAACCACACGAGGGGGATATGGGACCTCTCTTGACTAAGTACTTTGGGAGGTGTTAATTATGAGCTGGTTGGTGGGTATGTTTAAATAAAATGTGTGTGTGTGGTGTTGGGAAGGAGCATTGGCAGACCGGTTAGGCTGTCTAATGTGTCTTTGTCCCCGTGGGTTGCGGCTCGTAATTAGCATCATCCATTGGAAATGTCTCGTAGGACTTAGCCGTGCCGGCATACCAAAGGAAGTGTGCTAAATCATGTGGCGAAAAGGCGGTCTGACGTGTGGGTACATTGGTACACCCCTGCAGGGTTAAAACTATTCGAATAGCCTCGTCCTAGGTTATGGACACACTCGGATATGCCCCGTGAGAACTAGACTACAACCTTTAATTAAAACTTGACATGGGTGGTATGAATGGGTAATTCATGCTATTGTTGTGGTGGCTATTGGGTTAGTCACTTCCAGGTTGTTCATATGTTGTTATTATGTTATTATCTCGTTGTTACTTCAACAATTAAAAATGCTTTGCGAAATTGCTTTCAATCTATTACATTATTGCAAATGAAAACTTGCTTTATGCTAAAAATGAGTCCAAAGCCTCATCCACTTAAATAAAGCTTGCATGTAGTTAAACTATAGTTACGTTATACTACACGTCGGTCTTGCGAGTACATTTTGTACTCATTTGCTTTGCTTAATAACCTTGTTGCAGAGGAGGTAGAGCCCAAAGGGCTTTATTTTTGTGAGCTGTGCGGTGGTTGGGAAAGCGACTAGCTTGGCGGTCCGGTCAGTTGCCTTGTGGGTGAAGGCACACTGGTTGGCTCTTGTTTTGGGCCATCTCTATGGCACTTTTGCTTCATTGTTATCTTAGTAGTCTTGTTGTATTTGGCGGTCGGCCTCTCTTTTATAATAACTATCCTTTATGTATATTAACTTCTGGTTTGTTGCTTGTCTGTTCTATGTGTTTGAATGGAATTGATGCAATCTTTTGTAATGAGTTGTGTGTACTGCATTCTTGGGAAGTACATATATCTCGAGGCACGGTTTATTTAGTTGATAATACTAGGGTCAATTGGATGACTAAGTATTATGAGCCTAATAAATCGGGGTCTCACATGTAGCATATGTATAGGTCTGTTACACTACACGTCAGTCTTGTGAGTACATTTTTGTACTCATTTGCTTTGCTTAATAAATTTGTTGCAGAGGAGGTGGAGCCCCAAGGGCCCTACTTTTGTGAGATGTGCTGTGGATGGGACGACTAGCTTGGCGGCCCGGTCGGTTGCCTTATGGGCTTTAGGCAAACCGTATGGCTTTTGTTTATCGCCATCTTATGGCTTTTGCTTCCGCTGTTATTTATCCTTCTTAGTTATTATTTGGCTGGTCGGCCCTTTTTGTAATAACTCGCTATTATGTATGTCTTTTGTTTAATCTAGTTCGTGCTTTGGTTCTATGTCTTGTATGAAATTGATGCATAATTTTGTAACGGGGTGTGTATACTGCATTTCTAGGAAGTATACATATCTCGAAGATACGGGTTATTTTGTTTGTGATGTTAGGGTCAATGGATGACTAAGCATTACAAGCCAAATAAGCCGGGGTCCTCACAACCATTCCACATACCAACAAATCACACCATCATCCATTGTGCCCAAGTCCAAATAGTTTTCATTTTCAGTTTTGTTTTAACTTTACAAATTAACAAAGCACAAGTGCTAGACATAATGGAATAATAATAAAGTTTTTGTGTGATCAAGGTCATCGACATAAGTCGACAACCGCCTAATTCTACCGGTAGCTAAGCATTATAAGCATGACACCTTAAAGACAATAAAAGTGCATACTTAAATCACCGGGCACTAATTCACCAGCGATATTATTAACCTATAGTTTGTGGCAGGGGATAACAATTTAAATGCAACCATGCAATAGGAACAGCTACCTCTAATTGATAAAATTAATTTGACACAAAAGCATGCATACATATAAGTGTAAACAAAGTATTAGACTTGAAAATAATATGGGATAGAATATGATCAAACTGCTTGCCTTGCTGGAGATAACTTTCTTGCTGCAGAGGGCCACTCTTGTATTTAATATAATCGTTGGAACCTATCGAAAGAATCGAGAAGAACAAATAAGAACGAATAACCCCGAGAATACTCAAAAATTCAAAGTCATCCAAAAATCATGATATTTTCACAGAAGGAATAGCATGTTTTTAGATGAATTTAGGTGAAAGAATTATTCCGTTTGGATTTAATATGTGAGAGCTATAGTAGTTTGAAACTCAGATTTCAGAGAAATCAAATTAATTCTCATCTGTTACTGTTCGTCCGAATTTATTTAGTGAAATTTTGTAGGATGGTGGTGGATATAAGGATTACAGAAATGGGTAGAGGACAAAATTATATTAACACCCCAATTGGATTCATTCCATTTGGAGTTCAAATGAATTACTTAGGAATTTTTGAAGTTAATTCAATTTACAGTGTAAAAATAGTTCATTCCAGAAATTAATTCCAATTTCGAAATTTTATGGGATAATAACATGATTCAAACCTATTCCAAGTTAAAGTGCATTAATAAATAAAACTAACAAAATTGGTTTCACTCGAATTAGAGTTGATTTGATTTAGTTATGAACTTTTGAAATTGAAACTAGAGCAATAAGGGCTACTGTTGTTTACTAACCCTTAACTAAATTCTTGACTCAAGATTTATTTTTACCTTATAGATTAAATGCTAAAAGATAGCAATTATACTTTCTAATTCATTTGCTAAAGTATAAGAGTTAGCTCTATCTCTCTAGAATTGGTTTTCAAAATGATTGACTGCTAACTAAACTTCCTCTACAATTCATACTCCAAATTTGTTAAAACACTTGAGTGATTAAAACAATAGCTCACAATCTTACTATCATAAGAAGGTTTGTTTTGCAAGAGGTTTCTCTGAGACACTTCCACTTCTCTCTACTCCCTACTCGCTCGTAAACAAAAAGGGATCTTACTATTGTGCTAACTTGGTTTGCTTCATTAGTTCGAGTCTAAAACCAAACTCAATTGGAACAATAAAACTTCTAAGGAAATGAATTTTAGAAAGGTCATCACCCAACGCCATGAACAAGATTTTACTTTGGGAGCTTTTCTATTCATATATCTTAATTGAGGAAAATTGCTGTTTGGAGTTGTTGTTACTTACCCTTCCTTTTAACTCACTTATCCAAAAAGGTTTTCAATTTAGGCTACTACTAATGTAAATGCCGAACTCGCTCTGCTTGAAATAAAGGCATTACCAACTCTCTGCGTTAACGTGTTCATAAACCTATTGAAAAAATTGATAAATTTTTAGGTTAGTGCTCATGCACCCTTAACAAAGAGTTTTCGAACTTAAGAGCTATTATCCGATCTTCCTTATACTCCAACTTCCAATTTTTGCTAACTCACTGGAGTGACTCAAATGACAAATACAAAAATAGGTAGCATTAGCCAAATGGTTTTGCAATTGAGTTCTTCTGCCAAACAACACTTCTTCTGATTAACATCTCTTATATGCTCAAGAGTTCAACTCAAAAACTATACAGATCTTTCAACTACTCAACCTACTAATGCATTCTTTTCAAATTGCTTATCACAAATTTGAGTGGCATCATTATCAGTCACAGAGAGGAGCTCTTCAGAGACGATGAAGAGGGAATGTGGCCGGCTTGGGTCAATTTGGGAGGCAATCGGTCGCCATGCATGTGGGCTAAGGTGGTGGCCGAAAATGGCAGAAATGGAACCATGAGACTCGTGGCTACCTTCCGAGGCGGTTAAGGTCGACGGTGGCCGGAAACCCGCCGGCGACAACGAGACGCGAAGAGGGGGCGTCGGGTGCGTGATGTAAGCGTCAAGACGAGGTCTCCTCCATGCGCTGGCATCGGTGGCGCCGGGCCAAGGCGCAGGAGACAAAGCGACGGCGAGGGCGCCGAGGCGATCCGACAGCGGGAGGGACGCGGCGCCGGGTGTCTTGCTTCGGCGGGGTGAAGCGACCGATGCGATCGGGCCGACGCGAGACGGCCGATGCAATAGGGCCGAGGAAGACGGCGTCGGCGCGCGGGTCGGGCGAGGGGACGGATCTAGTGGCGCCATGGCCGGGAGGCGCGAGGGAGGAACCGGGGCAGCGGCATGGTGGCTCCGGTGGCTTGACGGCGGACCAGTCGGTCGGGTCGGGCGGAGGGAGGAGCCGGGGGCGGCGGCGGATCCGGTGGCTTGACGCGGCTTAGGCAGGCTTTTCTTTTTGTGAAGCAAGAGAGGGGAAGGAGCAGAGCTGACCCGAAGGGGCGCTAGGCAAGCTCGGCTACGGCTAAATAGGGGGTGGCGGAAGGAGGTGCCGGGGAAGAAGGCGAAACCCGGGTGCTCCAACAGCGGCGGGGTGACGTGGGGACGACAATGGGGAGCTCGGGGCTCTCTATAGCCGCAAAGAGAGGGGAGAGAGCCGTTTGAGTCTCTGGTGCGTGCATGTCCTAGTGCGGAGCAGGTAGGAGGCTAGGAGCGGCATGGGCGACGTGCGTAGCGATGACTTGAGCGGGCGCACATGGCGGGGCAAGCGCGGGCTTGACAGGACGGGGCGCTGGCGATGCGACGAGGCACTGCAGCGGGCCCAGAGAGGCGAGGGTGCAGCTCTGGAGTGGGCATGGGCATCCCTGGGAAGAAGAAAAGGGGGCGGGTCAGGTCTGGTTCGGTTGGGCCAAGGGTTGAACCGGACTGAGTCAAACCAAGCGTTGACCGATGCTAAAACAAAAAGGCTGAAGGTTTAGGGATTTTTAGAGATAGATGATTAGCTCCAAAACTCACAAAATTTTTAAGGGAGGATCGTGAACTAGAACAGATCCTTATGTAATTTTTCTAGTATTTTTCATGACTTACATTTTCCTCTAAAAATCTTTCAAGTTTCAGCTTGTATGTAATTTTATTACTTGATGGGAGGAAACTTTCGAAACATTCTTTTTGTATAAATTCTCATTTCAGGTTCAGTATAATTAGGATAAGTTTGGGGGTTTTATTTATCATTTTTTTTGTCACTTGGAGGATCCAGAAGCTAGGAAAAATATTTTCAGAGAAAGATCACAATATTTTCTTTAAAAGTTTTCAAAGATGATGTTTCAAGTAAATTGAAGCATTAGAGCTTTGGAAAATAAGAATTCCTTTGAAAGAAATTCCAGAAATTTCAAAGGACAACATGATGCAAGAAAAGTTTTAATTTCTTCTCATTCATTTTCTTTTTACATTTGAAACACACACCCATTTTAGGTTACATTTGAAACACAACCCTAAATTTGGTTACATTTGAAACACAAACCTTGGTTTGATTACATTTGAAACACAACCTAATATTTGGGATGTTACACAATACATGCTGAATTTGAAGAACTAAAATTGGCGTATGATTCTTGTGATGATAAGCTGAAACTTGCATATGTTGAAATTGAAAAACTCAAGTCTAGTTCAACTTGTTCAGAGTCAAGTATTTTGAATGTTCAAATTAAAACTTTCTCTAATTGTGAACTGCTAGAAGCTAGACTAAAGTCATCTCAGGAATCTATACAACAAATGCTTTATCATGAGACAATTTCTTGCACTAATTGTCCCAAACTCACAACTGAAATAAAATCTTTGACTAGACAACTAAATGAGTTTGCTGAAAAAGGAAAAGATGTCCTAGTCCAATGCTTCTAAGAAAACCTTGAATGGTTCTATTAAGTGCACAATCTATCCTACTCTAGCTAAAGAAGTTGAATACCTTAAGGACACTTTGGAGAGATTCTCTTTTGGTAAGAAAAGTTTGAACATGATTCTAGACAGATCAAAAGTGAGTACTAAAAGCCAAGGTCTAGGATTTAATGTTGTTGAGCATACCAAGAATCATCCTCCCAAAATTCTTAAGCTTCTTGAACCTAGAAAAATCGAAGTTGAATCTGAACCTAAACAAGTTTTGTTCAAGTCTGCTGGTTTTGCAGAAGATCCAACTACCAAAGTGAGTACTGTAAAGGGAAAAACTGCAATCTCTTATCATGACAAATATCAATGTACTCACTGTGGAAAAGAAGGGCACTTGGTTCAGTTCTATTTTCAAAAAGCTAAGAAAGAAAAGAGAGACAGATTAAGGAAAATTCATCAAACCCCTTATCATCATTTTGTCTCCACTAGACAGATTGTTGCAGGCTCTACACAATCGGTCAGACCGGCATACAAACAGTGGTCTGACCGCCAGTGTTCAGAAAACATAAATTCTTTTGTTGCTCCTACTCGTCGTGTATCACAATATTGGGTTCCTAAATCATGTCTTACTAACCCTAGTACTGTGAGAATGATACTTACTTAATGTAGATACAGCAGTTGAGGAAGGGGAACATATGACTGGGTGATTCAGGTTGTTCTAGGCATATGACTGGTGATTCAAAATGGTTCTCCTCCCTCACTAAGGCATCCCGTGATGAAATGATTACTTTTGGGGATGCATCAACTGGAATTGTGATGGCAAAAGGTACTGTGCGTGTTAATGACAAATTCTTACTCAAAGATGTTGCTTTGGTAAGTAAATTGAAGTATAACTTGCTTTCGGTTTCACAATTGATAGAAGAAAATCTTGAGGTAGGCTTTAAGAAACATGCTTGCAGAGTTTTGGATGCTTCTGGAGATCTTGTCTTAATATCTCTCGGTTAGGGAAGGTTTTTAAAGTTGATTTCAATCATTCCTTTTCACCTAATGTTAGATGCTTGGTAGCTTCCGAATCCAAGGATCTATTCTTTTGGCACCGTAGATTAGGACATATTGGTTTTGATCATCTTGTTCGAATTAGTGGAATGGATCTCATTAGGGGGTTGCCTAAACTTAAGGGTGATAAAGATTTGGTTTGCTCTCCTTGTCGACATGGTAAGATGGTTGCTGCCCCTCATTTTCCTATCTCTGTAATCATCACAGATGGCCTTGGACAATTGTTGCATATGGACACTGTAGGTCCCTCTAGAGTTCAATCTGTTGGAGGTAAGTGGTACATTCTTGTGATTGTTGATGATTTCTCTAGATACTCTTGGGTGTACTTTATGGTATCTAAAGATGAGGCTTTTGGTCATTTCAAAGATTTATTTCTCAGACTCAATAATGAATTGCATGGTGCTATGAAAGCAATAAGAAGTGATAATGGTACTGAATTTAAGAACTCCTTGTTTGCTTCTTTTTGCTCTGAGAAAGGTTTGGAACATCAATTTTCTTCTCCTCGTGTCCCACAACAGAATGGTGTTGTTGAGAGGAAAAATAGAACCTTGGTTGAGATAGCAAGGACTATGCTTGATGAACATGCCACTCCTAGGAAGTATTGGGCAAAGGCTATCTCAACTACTTGTCATGTTTCAAATAGAGTATTTTTGAGAGCCTTTTTGCACAAGACTTCTTATGAGCTGAGATTTGGCAAAAAGCCTAGTGTTTCTCACTTCAGAATTTTTGGATGTAAATGCTTTATTCTTAAACATGGTAATCTGGACAAATTTGAGTCTAGATCAACAGATAGCATATTTCTTGGATATCCTCTTCATTCTCGTGGCTATCGAGTGCTTAACCTTGAAATTAACAAAATTGTTGAGACTTGTGAGGTTACTTTTGATGAGGTCAGTCCTTGTACTAGAACTGACATTTCAGGTACACAAGTTCAGGGGGAGTCCGAAAGCATATTCCTTAATGAAGAAGATGATTTTGATTTTAGTAATTCATCTCTCATTCCATCACCTGCTGATGATCATGCACCTTCTATTGTTGTTGCGCCACCACCAAGTAATGAACAGATAGCCAAAGGTGTTCATAATGTTGAAGTCAATTCAGAACCTTCTGCACCATTGAGGATTCAGCGACTTCATCCTCCAGAACTGATGATTGGTGACATTCATGAAAGGGTAACACGTTCCAAGTTTACTTCTCCTAACTCACATGCTCATTCTGCTTTTGTTGCCTCTTTTGAGCCTAATGATGTAAGTCACGCTTTATCTGATGAGTCTTGGATCAATGCCATGCATGAAGAATTAGAAAACTTTGAGCGAAATAAAGTTTGGACTTTAGTTGAACCTCCTCATGGACATAATGTAATTGGAACTAAATGTGTTTTTAAAAATAAACAAAGTGAGGATGGTGTTGTTGTTAGAAATAAGGCTAGACTTGTTGCTCAGGGATTTTCTCAGGTGGAGGGTCTTGATTTTGGTGAAACTTTTGCTCCTGTAGCCAGACTAGAAGCTATTCGAATTCTCTTAGCTTTTGCTGCTTCTAAAGGTTTCAAACTGTACCAAATGGATGTTAAAAGTGCTTTTCTTAATGGCTTCATTGAGGAGGAAGTTTATGTTAAGAAACCACCTGGTTTTGAAAATACTAAGTTTCCTAATCATGTCTACAAACTCTCAAAAGCCTTGTATGGATTGAAGCAAGCTCCTAGAGCTTGGTATGAGAGGCTCAAGCTTTTTCTACTAAAAAATGATTTTCAAATGGGCAAGGTAGACAAAACTCTGTTCACATTTCGACATGGCAATGATCTATTACTTGTTCAGATTTATGTGGATGATATCATCTTTAGGGGCTCCTCTCATGCTTTGGTTTCTAAGTTTTCAGATACTATGAGCAGGGAGTTTGAGATGAGTATGATGGGGGAGTTAACTTATTTCTTAGTGTAGGACCGGAAAGGCGACTAGAGGGGGCTGATAGACGCTTTCTCTATTTTTCACCTCGATCGAACTCAACACTACTTTCACTCCAATAGCTATAAAAGCTATGAAGATCTGTATACAGGCACAGCGGATGACCTGTGTTGAATCCGATCAAAACCCCGAAGCAAAAGACCAAAAACATCTTTTCATTAATGCCTAAGATAAGAAAGCTGCTGCTGCAATGCTCCACAACAAATCAATGTTGAAGACTGCTGCTGCTCCCATAAACAAATCGCATCAATGCATCCGAGCCCAGCAGCATATACACTGATCACCAAGACCATCCGACAAGCAGAGCACAAGGAACCAGGAGCCAAGGAATAAAGAAATATAAAATCAATGCAAGTACACGGGACTGCAGCCTAAGGCAATAAAAGAACTAAACCAAAGCAAAGGATTCGTTTTGATGGCAGCCAAGATAAACAAGTCAATCCACCAGTTGCATCAGTCCACAACAGACCAAACCGACAGCAAGCACAGGAGGCTGCAGTCTAAGCAATTAAACAGATCAAAACTCAGAGCAAAAAGATGATCACTAGTGTTGCACCAAATCATAAGAAGCTGACAGACCCAGCAAAAATTAAAACCAAAAACAATACTGCCGGATCTAGATTTTCCTGTTTACACTAGACTACAAACTGCCGCCTAGCTCTGGATTTAGCGGTCGCTACACCTACAGCACAGCGCCGAGTAGCACATAGCACTAAACCGACAAGAAAACACTGAGAAGCTGCCGCAGGATTTCTGTTTTTCAGGGGCAGGACGCGGCCACCATGGCTCTACTAGCGCCGCATCAAAACACCTAGACACAGAGCAACAAGAACGGCAGTCAATTAGACACCACAATCGACTGCTCTATCTACCAAAGAAAACTGCAAGCTGCCTAGACTTCCGGTTTTTCGGGGAGAACTCTGAGCCTGCTGATTTCTCCGACCGCCATCGGGACAAGCGCGCCAGACTTCTTTCTACAGATTTTCTCTGCTACGCCAATGATTTTTCGAGCTCTCTCCGCCACCACGGATGGTCCTCTTTTTTAGAGCATTTCAAATCAAGCACAGCAAAGAAATATAATAATCTAAAACAGCAAACCTCGGAGTCAAAACCGAACTCAGTCGGAACAGTTGATAGCAGCGATTTTTCAGGGCGCTGTCAAGAAATTTCCTGTTTTCCAAGAGGCTACCAGCTGCTTTTTCTCCAGTGCCACGCTAGTTTTTCCTGGGGCGCCGATTTTCCAATCAAAGACTGGCCGCCGCAGCTCCTGATTTTCCGGGCGCTCAGTCGCGGCCCCAATCAAGCCACATAGAGCCAAAGCAATAAAAACTCAACAGGAACTGAAGCAAGACACAGAAAAAACTGCGAATCCTTGATCAATCAGTCACTGCAGCTCCGATTTTTTCAGAGGAACTGCTACACTACAGGCGCTCATCTTTTTCCTGGAGGGGGCGCCGCCACCATGGCTTCACAGATTTTTGAAAAGCAGCCCCACCAGAATATTCCATCTCAGCCCCTTTTATAGGGTAACCTCTAACCCTAAAAACCTTAGAGAAGATTTACCCTAATGGGCTTCCGTTAAGGCCCAACATCAACGGAATACACACGCACGCAAATTAAAGCGCCGTCTTCAATTCTCTTGACTTAACCACTTCCTTTGCGCCGTCCCGCACCGTGGTTTAGCCAAAAGGTCACCAAGATGGTATTTGGTAAAATTACCAAAATACCCCTTCTCGATCTTTTTCGAAGACCGAGTCCAATCCAGTCGAAGCAATCGTCTGCTCCGCCACGTGTAGGTTGATCAACGGCTCCATGTCATCAAGTCTCTCCCGTCCGGATCCCACCGGCACCACTGAGCACTTGCAACGACTCCCGCGCCGCTTGATCCAACCAGTCGCACCGAACCGCCCATTCGATCATCCTTGTCCATTCTGCGCCACGCTTGAGTCACTTGACCTCACCTGGCATCCATGATCGTTCTGGACCTCAGCTCTCCAAGCTTAGTCCCGATCCTCCTCGCCGTTGACCGTCATTGACCTGCAAGCCACCTGCACAACAATAGACAAGCAAACACGAATCCGGGAACAAGTTCTTCACAACTTGACCCACGTTAGCCAAAACATGCAATATGCAACACATATGCATTAACAAATATGGATATGACCTATCCCAAAATCAATTCACCACTTACATTATCAATCAGCACAAAAGCCGGTCAGACCGCCGCTGACCTGACAGATCTGAAACTTTGTCGAAAACACATGAAACTTCAAACCAAAAGCCACATTGCCAATTGTTTCATCATCCTAAGATCATGGGCATATCCCCATGATATCCACACTTAGGCTTGCAAGTAAAACAGACCAAGCAAGGCAATTTCATTCATCAAACCAAGTATACTAAAGACTTGCTTAGGCGCTTTGACATGGCAACTTGCAAACCCATCTCTATACCAATGAGGTCTATAACTGTTCTTGACCCAGATGAAGAAGGTGAGGTAGTGGATCAAAAAGAATACAGGAGTATGATCAGTTCTCTACTCTATTTGACTGCTTCAAGGCCGGATATACACTTTGCTATGTGTTTATGCGCTCAATTTCAAGCTTCACCTCATGCATCTCATCGACAGGCTGTGAAAATAATTCTCAGGTATCTCCAATCAACCTTAGAATTTGGTCTTTTCTATTCATCTTCATCCTGTCTTACTTTGCGTGCATATTCGGATAGTGATTTTGCGGGGTGTAGAATTGATAGAAAAAGCACATATGGCACATGTCACTTTTTAGGCACATCATTAGTGTCTTGGTCTTCTAGAAAACAATCTTCTGTTGCTCAATCAACTACTGAAGCTGAGTATATTGCTGCTGCTGCTAGTTGCTCTCAAGTCCTTTGGATTTCTTCTACTCTCAGAGATTTTGGTTTAGATTTGGGCACTGTTCCTCTTTATTGTGTAACACTAGTGCTATTAACATTGCTAAGAATCCAGTGCAACATTCTAGAACAAACATATTGATATCAGATTTCACTTTCTCAGAGATCATGTTGAAAAGGGTGATATTGTTCTTTACTTTGTTGAAATTGATTTTCAGTTTGCTGATATTTTCACTAAGCCGCTTGATACTTCTCGTTTTGTTCGTTTGCGGAGTGAATTGGGTGTTGTTCATCCTATGGGCTTATTTTGAGGGGGAGCTGTTTGATCAAAATTTCAGAAGCTTTAATTATTCATTAAGTCCAAGCCATTGAAATAAAAAGAGTAGTAGAGCTCTCTCTATCATATTTATTCATATGCTATGTAGCTTTGATCTTTACTGGTTTTAATAAACCTGCTACATCAAGAACTAAAGCATGACATGGCTGAAATCTTTGACTAGATTGATTATTGGTATCACTTTGTGATGTTTATTGAAAAGGATAAGCTTGTTTGTGAGTCTTATTTTAAGTCTTGGATTTGAAGCAGAAATGTCTATCTTTTCAATCCTATGTTGCTCACTCAATTTGGCATGTTATAAAAAGATAAAGGGTTAAGAAAAAGAATATGACAAGATGTGTGCTTCAAGCATGCCATACATAGCTGTATATCACAAAAAAGGGGTGCATAACAGTGCTCACATGAAAAGAAGTATGCTTCAAGCATGCCATACATAGCTATGTATCCTTAAAAAAGATGCACAAAAAGTGCTTAAATCAAAAGAAGTATGCTTCAAGCATGCCACCCTTGAGAAGAAGTATGCTGCAAGCATGCCACATGCAAATAAAAATTGAAAGTGAAGCAAAAGGATGATACATGAGACTGGTAGCTTATCCAGATTTAAAGTTTGTCTCACTATTTGGCTCTCAATTTTTGATGACTTCTATGTGGGGTTTTATAATCTTTTTAGTCATTGTGTGATATGCCTGTCATGAATCTAAATTGTCTCATCACTTTGAAATACTTGTCTAGCTATTGCTCTGTGGTATATGCATTTATATGATCTTGTTAGCTCTACTCAACAAAATGGTCTGGTTAATCCATTAAATTGACTTGCATAATCTTCCAAGCTTCAGGACTTTTTTCTTGATCCCTCTTTGAAGCTCTTGATGATCACATTGCCAAAAGGGGAGAAAATTTGAGAGAAAGATTTGCAACTTGTGCTGAAGGAAGTTTTTCAGCTGCTGTTTTTGGAACTTTCTTTTGCCTGGAAGTTTTGAAACTTTAACACCTTCTGTCACACACTTTCATCTCTTGATTCTGGAAGTGTTGTCAATGTATTCATCAAGGGGGAGATTGTAAGACCAGGAGGTTTTTGGTCATGATATTTGATGATGAATACATTGACAATAAGAAAGACTCAGTCTTGGTGTTTTAAGATGAATACATTGTCTTTGGAACATGCTTATGATCTTAGATGCTGACATGCTTTTGAGTTCTGTTGAATTTTGTCGAAAATCAGCATTTGTCAAGTTTTGCGGTAGTACTGGCGTTTTGGCCGCAGAACTATCGCAGGACGGTACAACCGCGTGATTGTTGACGGTACAAAAATTCCAGAAGGCTTGTGTTTGGACTTTGGTTTTTCTCGGAAGCGGTAGTACCGGCTTTTAATATCTTGATTACTCTGAGATCAGTATGACCATGCGTTGTCTGGCAAATGTAGTACCGTTTGTCTAGGTTCCGAACGCGTGTTTTGCTCGAACCGTTAGATCTTGATCTGACGACTCATATTAAGAGGAACGTTCGGACCATCCGAGATCTTAAAGCATTGTGAGCCTTTGGATTGAAATCTGACGGATGAAATCAAAGGGAACGTTCGGACTTTCTACAATGCTCTTAAAATCCGACGGTTTTGAAGCGTGGTCCGAT
The DNA here is from genome assembly GCA_036346405.1 of Phyllostachys edulis. Taxonomy (NCBI): domain Eukaryota; kingdom Viridiplantae; phylum Streptophyta; class Magnoliopsida; order Poales; family Poaceae; genus Phyllostachys; species Phyllostachys edulis. The sequence goes on along the minus strand of CM070549.1, from coordinate 78,515,874 downwards.
CGTCCAAATCATCTGAAGCGTCCACGTGTCTCAGGGCTTGGTTCTGAGTCTTTTGGGCATTTCAGTGGTGCGGTAGTACCGTTTGGTAATTTGTGGTAGTACCGCACATCAGTTATACCATTTCATTTTTGGCGGTATGGAGAAACCAGAACACTTGTTTTTGAACATTGGATTTCTTGCTGAGCGGTATGACCACGCCATGGTTGGCGGTAGTACCGCGATAGGTTTTTTTCCAAAGAGAGAGTGTTTCTGACAAGGTTTGATAAGTGAAAAACGGTAGTACCACAGCTGTGGAACGGTACGACCGCACAAAGGTGTGACCGCAAGGTTACGATATGGAATTTCAAGAGGAGATGTTTTCGAGAGTTTTGAGCTCAAGTGAAAAACGGTAGTACCACGGCTTGGTGCGGTACGACCGCAGATCGGTAGTACCACGTGTTGAACAGAGGTAGTACTACATGTCAGTAATACCGTTTGAGAGCGGTATGGTTTTTGCAGAGTGCTTGTTTTTGGGGAGTTTCTATTGACTTTAGGAATCGATAATACCGGTGTGTATGGCGCGGTACAACCGGTGTGCGGTAGTACCGGGACTAATATGGCGGTATGACCGATTGTGCTCTGTTTGTCCGCCGCTTTGAGATTTGGCTAAGGTTTTGGTTAATTTCATGAGCCTTAAGTTGTGTTAGTTGATGCATAATAGTGTTTATGTGTGTGTGAGCTAATGAATGGTCAAGTTGGAGAACTTATGCCCATATTCATATTTCTTTGATCTTTGCATGTGCAGGTTGAGCGTGAGATAACCATTGTCGGTGATGATGAGGACTTGGACTAGGATTGGGAAATCTAAGGTCTATGAGGTCGTGGATGTCACAAGATGGTTGGGGATTGCGTTGGAGCATGTGGAGATCAAAGGGTTGCTGCAATTGTGACGAAGCTACAGGAGGAAGAGTCCTGGAGGCTTACGACACGGTTTGGAGATAAGGAAAGTTCGGTTTTTGGAAAGTTCAGAGATTTGGTAAAACCTGTGTTGGTAAGGGTTTCGGGTCCCTTGATTTTCTGGGAGATCTCTGCTTATAAAAAGAGGTAGAGAAGAGTTCTTTGGGAAGGCTTTTGCAACCGTAGGGTTCATGCTGTTTGGCTACGGGTTTTAGCAAAAGCTTGTGAGGTCCATCGATTGGAGGTTTTTGAGGGGTGCTCATTTAGCACTTTGTAGACACAAATCAAAATAGAGAAATAAAGCTCAGATTTGTTCAACTTTGTCTCTTGATTTATTGTTCTTGCTGTGTTCCTGAGACAATCTTGAAGGGGTTCTCTTTGAGATTGAATATGGAGGTCAATTGGCTGCAATCATTCAACCCCCCCTTCTGATTGCCATTACGATCCTACAGAGGGATTCACGAATCTCCTCGCGTAACCGTGCATCTCTCTCGGCTTTGGCTCTCTTACTAATCCGGTATGCTTCAGAGTCCTTTGGGAATCCCTGTTTCTATGGAACATAAAGACCAAGGCCTCTCGTGCGACCCAGGTGCTCCTTATTTCCCAAGGCTACGAAGAGTATATCTCTCTCCCTAACTGCCTATAATGAGCCTTGGGGAGATTATGCACTCAACGCTTCCTACAATAACCCGACATGTTATTTCACTTCCTATGAAGTTATGGAGTAATTACAAACTAGGTAGTTCTATATCTTACTAGGCGCTGGGACACTTCCTCGTCTGTGAGGTTTGGAAAGGAGATGGCCCCCGAAGACACAGTAGTTGACCTCGCTCTTATCCCATTTCGGGCGCGCTCATTAGGGATCCCAGCAAATGGCGGGGAGGCCTCCCACAGGTTTGCCTACTCGTCCTGCGTCCTCCATTGCGGGACTCTACCTGCACACCGAGTCTTCTTCGCCACAAAGTCTTGCTAGTACTCTTCCATGAACGAATACTTCTGGAAGGCGTCAAATCCTTCTCCACATACTGCATCATAAGCGTGCTCTTGAAGTTCTTCCACGCTTTACACACCGCTAGCAATGCATGTCGTTGCATGGAGGCCTAGTGTTCTTCCGGGATCTCGAACGATTGGAAAATTTCCGTCAGCAGCGCATTTTTCTGAGGTTTGGTCAACTCCTTCCACAAATTGTAGGTGATCTTGACCCGTTCCTATGCAACTATTCCGACTGTTCTCCAGAATGCGAACGCTGCTCAGTGAGGATTGAGAGGGGTCCCATACGCATCGACATCCATGATGGTAAATCGGTCCTGGGGCCTTTTCGATATTCCTCTAATTCTATCGTGCTTGGATTTTTCAGAGGACGGCGCATCATACGCTTGAGGCAACGATGACGGAGAATGAGCGGATGACATCTTCACAGGAAATAGAAGTTCTAACACACATGAACATATTATCATAAGATTCTCTATGTGTATGGGTATACCCACCAATTAATAAATAATTGGGATATGTAGGGAAGAAATTATGATACTTTCTTATTAAGTATATAGCTACCACAAAAAAAAATCCATACATGCTACATATAAGACGAGAATAAATTTGACTGACAAAATAGCATGTATTATGAATTGCTAAGGATGACAGAACCTGGAGGTTCAACCAATTAACCAACTGAAAGTAACAGACTAAATGCTAAAGATCAATCAACAGTAGTAAGCATTCCAATTAGCGTTCAAGTTCAAACTCTATTATCAAAACAATTTCATTACAAGACTATTATCATCACAGAGCATTCATGTCAAGCCCACCACACCACATTGCAATATATTCCAGTAGCAGTATCAAAACAAATACAATATGAATCACTAACTAGAATATGTCAAATGCAAAGGGGTAATTAAATTAAAATGTTGTGATACTCACGAAGCAAATGGCAATCAAATCCACTAAGCAATCTGAGCAATATAGATAATCAGCATGGATTCATTTTTTAAGGTGATTTCAGATTTGGGCTGGCACAATCAACCTGATTTCCACCCCTATTAAGCACAATTTTGTTTTGTTAAGTTCTGGCCAAAATTCCTAAAACAAGTACAACACCTCATACTACTCAGTGTTTGAACCAGATACCATGAGGACCATGACAACATGATGGCATGATAGATTAGTGATAGCAAGAGTGAGGGGAAGGAACTTTGAGCATCGGTTACCTTTGGGCATCGAGGAGAAGGACGAGCAGGGAGCACCGGAGCAGTAGGACGATGTCGTAGGGGAGGCGCACCGGGCTCGGTGGAGGAGGAGGCGACGCGTGCTTGGAGGAGGGGAAGAGGCGGGCTCGAGGAGGAGGTGCGCTGGGCTTGAGGGAAGAGGGGTGCCGGGTTCGAGGAGGCAGCAGCTCGTGCTCGGGGAGGAGGCGGCGGGCTCGGGGGAGGAGGCGGGCTCGACTCGAGGAGGAGGCAGCATTGAGGAAGATAGCGGGGGAGGAGGGATGTTAGAGAAACTTAATCGTTTGAGTGGGGGGCGCGGGCAAACCCTAAAGTCCAAATATAAATAGGGTTGGATATCATAGATGGTTCTAAAGTAGAACCGTTTGTTATAGCTGATGTATCAAAAACATATTGTATATAAAACCTTCTGTGACAGTTGATGTATCACAGACGATTTGTAGATGAAACTGTCTGTGATAGCTTATGTATCACAGACGGTTTGTCCTAAGGAACCGTCTGTGATATTCTTTTGTATTACTAAATCTATTTCTGTTTATTAACTAGCCTCAGGAAATGCTAGCCATGTCCTCTGAAACAAGCAGAAACACAATAAGTACATGTATACATCCAATTCACATTCATTTCATAAACAAGCACATCTATTTCACAAATCAATTAACTCAAATGAACTAAAATTAATCATTCACATAAATGCAAATTCATATATGACACATTCTCATAAACATAAATACAAATTCAGAACATATGACACATAAACATTTCATTCATCATTCCACTTGCTTATCTGCTTTAAAAATTAGCCCTTCATGATGATCGACGTGTATGTAGCTAGTTTCGTCACGTTGTTCTTCCTCGACCCTTATGCCGTTTCTGAAAGGAGGCAACTCATAAAATTGATTGTATTCTTTCTCGTCCACTACATTCTCAACTTCGGCAATTCTCCTTTTTCCACGAAGAACTACGTGGTGCTTCTTATTTGCCAGTTCAGTTACATAGAAGACTTGAACAACTTGGTTAGCGAGTACGAATGGTTCGTCTTTGTATCCGACATGTTTGAGGCCCACGGTAGTGATGCTGTACTTGTCAACCATCACCTGTGGGAGATGGACCCAACAGTATCAAAACATGGGGATCTTGAAAAGCATGTAGTCGAGCTCCTAAATCTTCTCTATGAACCCATAGTAGGAGCTCCTCAACCCATCAGTACTGAACGCATTTGTGCGGACACCGTTGTTCTGGTTAGTGTTCTTTATATCATGAGCCTGCGTATAGAATGTATACACCCATTTATGTCGTATCCTCGTCATGTCACAACTGTAAATGTTGGCCCTTTTAACAACCATGTTAGCATATCACTTGACGAGCTCCTAGCGAGTCGCTCCTTCAACAATTGGTTGAACCGACTGTTGTGTTGTCTCGTGCTCCAAACATCCGGCCGCTCTGGATTCTATTGCTGAAGCATGTCCTTGTGCTGGTCAATATACGGGGACACTTTAGTCATGTGTTGCAAGACCATGAAATAGGCTTGAGGACACACATCTATATCTGGAGTAATTGCTTTCCTTCCGATAGTCCCGATACCTCGAGCCTCCCCCTCATGGCGAGATCGAGGCACACCTATCGGTTTGAATTGAGCCATGTAATTGACGTAGAACTCAATAACCTCTTTAGTTGTATAACCTTCGACGATGCTTCCCTTCGGCCGAGATCGATTCCGTACATAAGACTTAAGAATTCCCATGAACCACTCGAATGGGTACATGCTACGTAGGAACACGGGTCCGCACATCTTTATCTCCCTCACAGTGTGAACAATGAGATGGACCATGATATCTAAAAATGACGGAGGGAAATACATCTCAAGATGACATAGAGTCGTCACCACCCCGTCCTACTGAGCATCTAGTCCTTTGGGATCAATGACCTACTGAGCAATTGTGTAAAAGAAATAACAGAGCCTCATGATTGTCTCTCGACCTTGATCAGCAAAATATGTCTAATTGCAACATGGAGCATCTGTGTTATTAGCACATGACAATCATGAGACTTTATGCCAATTAACTTCAAATCTTCCATTGAAACAAGTTTCTTCATGTTGCGAAGTAACCGGACGGAACTTTCACACGATACAAGCACTAACATAGTTCAGTTCTCTCGGCCTTGGACAGAGTGTAACAAGTAGGGGGGAGGTACATTCATCCTTTATCGGTCTTTGTTAGTGCTAACTCAAGTCTGATGTCCATATCAACTAAGTCAAGCCGTGTATTGACACCATCTTTTGTTCTGTCACGAATGTTCAGTAAGAGACCAATCAAGCTGTCACATTCATTCTTCTCTACGTGCATGACGTCGATGTAGTGGCGAACTTCTAGGTGCTCCCAATAAGGTAAGTCCCAAAATATTAATCTCTTCTTCTAGATGTTCTTCTCACAGGTCCTCTATTTACGTCCCTTTCCGAGCACAACATATAAATCCTTCACCATATCATAGACCTCTTTTTCGCATAAATGCCTTGGAGCTGAACTGTCCTCCTTCTCTCTGTCGAATTGTTTCTTCATCCTGCGGTATGGGTGAGCCCTCCGAAGGAACCTACGGTGACACATGTACACGGTTTTGCACGAGTGCTTCAGTCACACACTCTCAGTATCATCTAAGCAGTGAGTACATGCTTTGGCCCTTTTTGTACTCCAGCTCGACAGGTTAGCAAGGGCAGGATAATCATTTATGGTTCAGAACAACAAGGAGCGTAAAGTGAAGTTCTCTCGTTTGTACGCATCCCATACCTGTACCCCTTCTATCCACAGTATTTTTAGATCTTCCATCAATGGTGCTAGGTACACATAAATATCATTCCCAGGTTGCTTCAGCCCTTAGATAAGTATCGACAATAAAATATACTTTCGCTTCATATACAACCAAGGAGGAAGGTTGTAGATACAGAGAGTTACGGGCCAAGTGCTATGTCAGCTGCTCATGTTACCGAAAGGATTCATTCCATCTGTACTCAATCAAACACTATATTCCTCAGTTCCGCACTGAAGTCTACAAACCTCCTATCGATGCTTCTCTATTGGGCAGAATCAGCATGGTGTCTTAGCTTTCCATCCTTCTTATGCTCCTCCGAGTGCCAACGTAGCAATTTTGTCTCCTTTGGGTTCGCAAAAAACCATTTCAAACGGGGAATTACAGGAAGATACCACGCCACCTTAGCAGGAGGTCCTTTCTTCACTTTGATTCCCTCGCCGTCATCTGATTGATTCTTACGCTTGTATCGAGATGCGCTGCACACCGGACATACATGCATGTTTGCGTATTTTTTATGGCAGAGGATACAGTCGTTCGGACATGCGTGTATTCTTTCTACTTCCATTCCTAATGGACAAAGAACCTTCTTGGCTTTATAGGTGGTTTTGGGTAACACGTTTCCATTCGGAAGCATGTCTGCTAAGATACCTAACAGTGCCATGAAACTCTTATCGGACCAACCGTTGCTTGCCTTCAATTTTAGCAGTTCAAGCACGGATGACAACCTTGTGTATTCCGGCTTGCAGCCCAGGAACAAAGGTTTCTCCGAGTCCTCCTTCAAGCCCTTAAGTTTACCAAACTCTCTCTCACTATAGTTCCCTTTTGCATCGTGAAGCATCTAATCGAGATTGTCATCGTGCAGCCTATCTGAATTGGAGCCACAATCGACATCATCCGGCGACATATCATTGACTTTGTCAGCGATGTTATTTTTACTACTTTCCTGAATAATCTACTCTTCACCGTGACTGGTCCAACATGTATACCCCTTTTTGAAACCCCTTTGAATCAAGTGTGCTTTGATCTACACTCGGTTCTTAACCATCTTCAGATTCTCCCAGTCAATGCATGGACAGTACATATATTCCACCTGTTGGGTTATGGGTAGGCTACGATAGCACAAAACAAAAATTCTACCACAAAATCAAGAAACCTCTGCTAGTAATAGATCACGAGATTACCACTAGACACGCCAACTCGTAGTGGAAGTAGAGTTGATGTAGTGAGTTGATGCAGTTGTAGTCTGTGGATATCATGGGGATATGCTCACGATCTTAGGATGATGATACAATTAGCAATGGCATTGAAGGTTTGTCGAATCACGCGTTTTCGGCGAAGTTCAAACTCCTGTCAGGCAAGTGGCGGTCTGACCGGTCCAGGTGGTGGTCTGACCGGCCAGGGTGGCGATCAGACCGGCTTTGGAAAATTGGTCAGACCGGCCATTATGAGATGTTGGATTTTGGAGTTGGGCCAAAAATAGAGGGTGTAGGCAAGAGAGTAGATTCTACTACTCTTGGTCTCATAATTTTTGGGGCTTCCAGGCAAAAGTTCTATTGTTTTGAAAATTCTAGTAGGTTTCGGTTTTCAGGGAGGAATCTTGGCTAAGTCCCAGCTGGGCGGTCAGACCGGCGTTCAAGTGGCGGTCAGACCGGCCAGGGGGCGGTCAGACCAGCCCAAGTGGCGGTTTGACCGGTTTTGGTTTGTTCATCGGCCAACTCGGTGGTGATGAGTGTTGGGTTAGGTCAAGTTCATGGGTTTCATGGCATATGTGTTGCATGATGCATGTTTTGACTAACGTGGATCAAGTTGTGAAGAACTTGTTCCTGGAATCGATTTCTTTGTCTATTGTTGTGCAGGTTGCTTGGAGGTCAATGACGGTCAACGGCGAGGATGATCGGGACTAAGCTTGGAGAGCTGAGGTCCAGAACGATCGGGGATGTCGGGTGAGGTCAATGAAGTCAAGTATGGCGCAAAAGGGACAAAGGTGACCGAATACGCAGTTCGGTGCGACGAGTTGGTTCAAGCGGCGTGGGGGTCGGTGCAAGTGCCATGGTGGTTTCGGTGGGAGCCGGATGGGAGAGACTTACCGACATGATGAGAGCCACTGGATCAACCTACACGTGGCGAAGCATGGAAGTGCTTCACGAAGATGGGACTCAGTCTTTGCAAAAAAGATCGAGAAGGGGTATTTTGGTAATTTTAACAAATACCGCCTTAGTGACCTTTTGCTAACTCGCGGCGCATGACAGTGCGTGGAGAAGCGGATTAGGTCAAGAGGAGATGAAGACGACGCTTTAAAATGCGTGCGTGTTTGACTCGTTTGTGTGTGGGCCTTAACGGGAGCCCATTAGTCTTCAATCTTCTAGAAGCTCTGAGCCTCCACTATAAATAGAGGAGGGAGGTGGCTGCATCCCTACTCCTATGTGTATGTATTGAGTATATAGGTTCGGGCCTTCTCCTAGGAGAATAACAACTCTACTCCTGTGTGTATGTATTGAGTATACTGGATTACAAGATGGAATCAGAGACTAGAGTATTGTCCTTCTAATCTTCTTTCGCCTTCCCCCTCTTCCTGATGATCCTTGCCTTTTATACTGTCCCCGGGGTGCGCCGTTGGATCTTCAGTATAAAGGTTACATTAACGCACCAGATCGTGGAGCCGTTACCCGAGGTTATTTCGGGAGTTGTAACGTTCCCACGTTGCCAGGCAATTATCACCATAACAGGGAGTTAAGTCGTGCTGTTATTCTAGGGAATAATAGCGTAATTGATTGCTCATATCCTTGGATACGGTACATGAGATTCCCTGATCGACTAGGCCCACATGTCTATGAGTCCTGTCGACTGAGGACTAGTCGTAGGAGAGCTTACGACTAGGTGGTGGTCATAGGAGAGCCTACAACCACAGATCGATCGTAGTAGAGCTTACGATCACGGAATAGTCGTAGAAGGGCTTACGACTATGGGGTAGTCGTAGGACGACCCACGACTATAGGATGGTCGTAGGAGAACTTACGACTTCCAGCTTCTCCCTTATGAATATTAAGGGGTATACTTAAGAGTTATATGACATCATTATTATCCATAATATGAATTATAGATATATAATAAAATAAGGATTGTTATAACCTCGTCAACCCCCTTCAACCCTTTCATTATTGAAAACCCTAGTTTTGCTTTTCTGCTTAGGGAGAAGATAGTTGGAGGTTAGGGTTCTAAAGAGTTGGATTTGATTTCGTGCTCATGTATTGAGTCTTTGTCCTCCATTGATGGAGTGGCTGTAAACCAATACCATATCAAATCAATCCAACGAAAGTTTCTCAAAGATGTGTCTCTTTGCTTTCCTTCTCTCTATTTGGTGATTTTGAGTCTTTCTTTGATCAACGAGTTTTTGCTTGGTTTCTTGCCTTGATCTAACTTACTGTGACATGTGGGAACCCATCTAGGATCATCTTGATCATCAATCACCCACGAGCAAGTCTCTAGATCATATTTCGATTTTGACTCATTTTGGTGCCACCTTCGTTCTAACTAAAAAAGATAGGAACTTTGGCATGGATCTGTGTGATCCTTGATTGGAATAGGTTCCTAATATCTTTTAGAAGGTGTGTCTCAAGTTTCGTGGAGTTGGCCATATAGATCAAAAGTTAGATCGATTTGAGTTTTGGTTTTCAGGCTGTTTCCACTGTTGTGCATCAGGTGCAGTCAGACCGCCCCTTCAACGCCGGTCAGACCGCCCGCTGGTCCGACCACACAATCAATGCCAGTCTGACCGCCCCTCTAGGGTTTGAGCTCCGTGCTGGTCTTTTGCTTTGGGGTTTTGGTTTGGATTCAATACAAGTCTTCCGCTGTACTTGTAGATTGATCTTCATAGCTTCTATAGCTACTGAAGTGAAATTGGTGTTGAATCCATTCAAAGTGAAAAAGTGAGTATGCTCCTATTCACCCCCCCTCTAGTCGCCTTTTCGGTCCAACATAGTCGTACTCGCCGCATGTCTTCTCCTCCTGCTCTTGTGATCATCACGAGTTGCGGATCGTCCTAGTGTTAATGCTTCACAACAACACCTCCAAGGTATCTACACGTACAGGGCAGGGACACCATGCACTAGAGTGCTAACGCTGGTGGCGTGGTTGAGGAAGGCGTGGCTATTAGGGTTTCGGGAATTCCTTTACCTTCCCCCAAATTGTTCTTGCTATTCGAACTCCCGAGTTCTCCGCCGCCAACCAAATCAAGCTTTCTTCTTCAATCTTTCCACATCCAAATCTTTGACTTTTGGGAGAAATGGCTGGAGCCGCTTCCCAGTGGGCCGAATCAGAGATGGATGCGACTAGAATCCAGGCTTTGGTCGACTCCGAGAAGATCCCGAAGGAGGAGTTTATGAAGTGGATTGAGGCCGTCGGGCAGCACTAGTCGTCGGAGGAGATTGGGCAAATCCCCATCTTCCAAACATTCTGTGAGTGTGGTCTTCGATTACCCGCTCATCCTTTTCTCACATTGGTACTCGAATATTTCCAAGTGGAGTTGGTGAACCTTGTCCCTAATTCTATCACAATGTTAGGGGTGTTCGTGTACCTGTGTGAGGCCTACCTGGGGATTCCGGCTGATCTAGAGTTGTTCCGGTATTACTACGGAATGACCCGATTAAGCGGAATCACCGGTAGTTGTAGTCTGAAGCTCTACGACGGGAAGTCGAGGGAGTACATTCAGATGTTTACCCGGTCATCGTGGCCGGGGTGGAAGAAGGGGTGGTTCTATTGGGAGATCACCAACGAGGACAACCTCTCTTTCGCCGGGATGCCTACCGAGAAGGTTCCCGCTTGGGATTCGATTCCCAAGGATCTTGGCCGAATCACCCCTTTCATTCAAGCTATTGCAGACTTGAAGGAAGAGGGGCTTACCGGATGGCACGTGGTGAAGGATTTCATCACGCGCCGCATCAGCCCTCTGAAGAAGAGGGCTCATCAGATGTGGAGGTACTCGGGACCGACGGACCCAACGAGGGACTACGCGGAGGGTAAGTAAACCTTGAAGGTTCTCTTATCCCTGCAGACCTCTCACTAGAGGAGATTGACGCTCGGTTCAAGCTCATCTGTGAGAAGACCCCAGCCCATGTTGTGGCGCCTCCAATTCTAGCTAACTTGTCTCTAGAGAACAAGGTGGAGCGCCTAAAGATAATCAAGAGTCGATTTTGTCTTTAGAACTTTGTAGTCATAGAAGAACTTATGACTGGGTACTGATCATAGGAAGGCTTACTATCAGGTTCTGGTCGTAGAAAAACTTACGACCAGAGGGTTGTCGTAGAAAGGCTTATGACATGGTGATAGTTGTAGAAAAACTTACAACGGCTTTATAATATCTCTCTTTCTGATTTCTGCAGAAAGTAGGCAAGGAGGACCGTCAGGATGACGAAGAAGTCGAACTGATGGCCGTTGGTGCGGCCGTAGAGCAGTTTGTTTCTCCCCCGGCTAAGAGACGCCAACTTGTTAAGGCCACCGACAAGGGAGGCTCGAGCTCGAGCCCTGCTGTTGGGCAAGCAGATGCTCCTCAGACTAGGGGGAGGAGGCTCGCGCAAGCTGTTGATGAGGGCAGTGTAAGCTCGAGCTCCACTACTCCGTCTGCACCTTTGGCTAATCTTGCCGTGGAAATAATTGCTACAGAGGAAGCAATCGCGGCAGGAATAGCTGAAGTATTCAAACCTAGGGCCCCCAAGACCAAGGTACCCTTCTATTATGACAGTAAAACCTTCGCAGTTTCTACCTCTCGTGGCTTTATCAAGCGATTAGAAAAGGAGAACTGGAAGAGTTTCATGTCTTTTAGAAGGAGATCGCGCCCGATGAGTGTCTCGTAGTTGAGGACAAGGTCATTTGTTGAGGTGGTCGACACAGGTCTCGGCCAACCGGAGAGCCAAGAGGCTCAAGGAGCAATGGTGCTCGATCAAGCTCCACGATCAGACGTGGTCGTGACTGTTCCTCAACTTGAGTCTCGACCAGACATAGTTGAGAAAAAGTCAAAGAAACCTTCCTTAGGGAGGGTTGTTTTCAAACTTAAGATCAAATCCGACACTCGGAGGTACGTAAAAGAGACAAAAGTGTAAGAACAATATTTACTTTTTGCTTTTTACCACCTGATCATGTTTTCCCTTTTTATGATCTTAGCTTGGCTCTTTTTATCATTAAGGACGTTCCTAGCAAAGAATCCACTACAGTTTCTTCGGCAGGCGAAGAAACAGCAGTGGCGGTGGTCGAAGGATCATCCACCATTCGAGTGACTGAAGACGTCGTTACAGCTGGCTTGGCTACGACTATTGGAGCGGTCGTAGGGCCAGAAGCGGCTACGACCACGGGGGTGGTAGTAGAGTCATAGGCAACTACGACCGCAGGAGTGGTCGTAGAGACCGAGGCAGAGGTGATGTCTGATACTGCGGAGGCATCAGAGCGTTGTGCTGGAAAGGAGGTTGTCGCGGACGTTCCCCCAGGCCCTCAAGGAGGAGCTGACGCTATCGAATCAGAGGAGGAATACGCCAACTTCGCCTTTGAGTTTTTCGGGTCGTCTTCCATTGTGGGATCTTCTGGTCTTAGACCTTGTGCCCATGTCCCTCACCCCAAGGATATTCCCGTCGGAGGGGATGTCTTCAATGACGCATGTCTCGAAAAGGTGTGGTGGGACCAAGTCCGAGAGGTTGATGAACTGAGGAACCCCACAAGGGTAGTGTCTTTGTTAGCACGGAGGGCAATGAATGTAAGTACCTGTTGATTGGTATTTGCACTCATATTGTTTCTCGCTTCTAACTGTTTTTTCTTTTATGCAGAGAGCATTGGAACAAATTGTTACTGTTGCTGAATACAACAGGCAACTTGTCCAATTGCGACAGGAAAAAGCGGAACTTTACGAGTAGGCAGAGAAGTGGTAAGTAACTGCTTTTCGTAGCCTTTTATGTTTCGACTACTTACGCAGTACTTGCGGGGGTTTGTCGTAGTAGATCTTACGACTTGGTACTGGTCGTAGGAGGACTTACGATCAGGGTATTGTCGTAGAAAAACTTACGACGAGGAACTAGTTGCAGAAGAACTTACGACTAGGTTCTTTGCTGATATCTACCCTTTCCCTTTTCAGGCTCAAGAGTGACGAGAAGTCCTTAGCTGATTCTCTCGACTTTGAGAGAGCTGAGAATAAAAAGCTAAGTGAGAAGGTTGAAGACCTCTGGAAGAAGCTTCAGGAGGCAAACTCTGCAAACCAAAAGTTGTAGGGACGACTAAGCGGTAAGTGCTGAAGTTAAGACCGCCTTTGACCTCCTTTTCTTTTTCTGAATCTCATTCTCTTTCAAACAAAGACCAAAAGGTCCAGACGTGGGAGCAACGTTACCTTAAGGACACCACCGCCCACGCTGAAGAAGTCAAGAAGTTAGATTCTCAACTAGTTGGTAAGCAAATCTTTACCTGCAATTGGTTGTGTTTTCCTCTCGAGGTCATTTTATTTGACTGACCTTATTCTTTTCAGAACAAGTAGTATAGATAAAACGACTTCGCAAGGCTTCAACTCGCAATCAACAGGAAATGAAGGCTTTGAAGATCAATCTTAAAACAATATTTCACTCCTAAACAATGTACTCGGTGGGCTTCATGCAGAGGGGATTACTCCTCGTGGCGTTGTTCCGCCTTGTCGAGTGCCATTGGTGAACAAGTCAGAACTTTGCAAGAGTTGGTGACTATGCTGAGAGCTAACCAATTCGACTCGATAAAGGATGTGATCCAAGAGGGAATAAGATTTGTCTTAGCAAAACTTAAATATCATGATCCCACCCTTAATCTGCAGCCTATCATAGATGGCTTCGCCTGCCCTGAAGCAGAAGCAGAGTAGTTAATAGAGACAATGCAGCCAATCGTTGAGTTAGTTAATAACTTTATCCTAGCCCCCGACTATTTTCTTAGTTTATTTAGATAAACCGAGTAAATAGTGTTTAATGGGTTTTCTGAAAAAGAGAGAGGTTTAGCTAACTTGTAGTTTTTCTATCACGATAATCTTGCACTGGTCGTAAGAGTAGGAACGAGTTGATACTAGGAAGGTCCTTCTAGTGGGCAGGACGACGTGCAGAGAGGAAAGGCTTTGACTAGGTGATGTTACCATCTCTGACCAGATTAATCAAATCAAGAACGGTCAACTTGAGTTAGATAAACGTCTAGAGTTCCTTAAAAAATTTGTCCAACTTATCTCAATGCACTCAGTATATTCGCTCTAGTAGCAAGAGTTAGAAATAGAACGACACTAGGAAGTTCCTTCTAGTGGGCATGACCACGTGCAGAGAGGAAAGTCTTCGACTAGGTGTTGCAACTTCCTCCGACCAGTTAAAACAAACCGAGTTTATCGAAAGTAGTCGAGCAAATTTGGAAAGTGTACTCTACTTAATTTATTTTTCAAAAAGATGGATGAAGAAATAAACTAAGGTACTAAGAGTTGGCTTGACATTATTTCAACCATTTTTCGAACCCAAGCTCTTTGTGTTGGTAAAAAGGGAGGAACGAGTCGACTCTAGGAAGTTCCTTCTAATGGGCGGGACCACGTGCAGAGAAGAAAGGCTTCGACTAGGTGACGTTACCATCCTTTCAACCAGTGTAAAGAACTAGTCGATATTCCAAGAATTTGAGAGAATTCGGCCGTCTTCTATTGCCAGTCATACCAAACCTGGTCGCATAACTTCAACCACTGTGTAAGGACCTTCCCACTTAGGGGAAAGCTTGTTCCGATTAGACCGGGATTGAATTTTCCTCAATACCAAGTCACCTATAGCAAGGCTGCGAGGTTGGACCTTACGATCGTAGTATTTATGCTGAGGCTTCTTGGTAGACCGCCGAGCGGATTAAGGCCTGATTTCTCTTTTCTTCGAGCAGGTTAATGTCATCCACTCGAAGTTGTTCTTAGGTTGAGTCATTGAAACTCTCGACCCTTGTAGACCTGATCTTTAGTTCTAGCGGAAGCATGGCTTCGACACCAAAAACTAGGAAAAAAGGTGTTTCACCTGTTGCTCGACTAGCAGTCGTGCGAACTGCCCATAATACTGAGGGTAATTTTTGTACCCAAGCCCCCCCCCTCGAGTGCTTGACAAGCTGGTCGAAGACTCGAGTTTTAATTCCCTGCATTATTTGGCCATTCGCTCGTTCGACTGCCTCATTGCTTTGGGGATGGGCGACAGAGGCATAACAGAGCTTGGTACCCAACTTGTCACAAAATTCCTGAAATTTTGCACTTGAGAATTGTTTACCATTATCTGTGATTATTCGACTTGGGACACCAAACCGAGTAATCACGCTTCTCATCATGAACCATTTTATGACTTCATTGTTATCGATCCACGAAGTTCGCTTCGATCTATTTTGTGAACGTATCAATAGCCACAAAAAGAAACTCAAAGCCTCCTAGAGCCCTTGAAAACGGTCCTAGGATGTCGAGATCCCAGGTCACAAAAGGCCAAGATAAAGGGATTGTTTGTAATGCCTGAGCTGGTTGGTGTATTTGCCTGCTATAAAAATGGCATTGTACATATTTCTTAACCAACTCTTTGGCATCGTAGAGGGTTGTTGGCCAGTAAAATCCTTGTCGAAAGGCTTTTTCGAGCAACGTTCTGTAGGAAGCATGAGTTCCACAGTTGCCCCCGTGTATGTCATGAAGGAGGTTTAGTCCTTCTCTCTACGGTATGCATCGCATGAGTACCCCTTGAGTACCTCGTTTATAGAGGACTCCTTCGGCCAAAGTATACATTTTGGCCTTTTGGGATAAACGATTTGCTTCAAGATCGTCATCGGGTACGGAATCCGTCTGAAGATACTTGTAGATTGGATCCATCCAAGTGTCCTCGTAATCTAGAGATGTTGTCTCAATAGGAGATGTCTCTGGTGTGTCCACTAGAGATAGCTTCTGGAGTTGCTCCGAAAAGACCCCTTTTGGCACTTGTGATCGGGAAGAAGCTATCCGAGCAAGCTGGTCTGCGAGGAAATTATCCTTTCGAGGGATAAATTGTACCTCGAAACCGAAAAATACTTTTCAAGCTTTCGAACCTCCGATAAGTACCGAGACATGGTCGGATTAGAGCACTGGTACTCTTTTCCAACTTGATTCATGACTAGTTGAGAGTCTCCTCTCACGAGTAGTCGTCGAATCACGAGTGCTTTCGCAGCTCGTATGCTGGCTAGTAAACCTTCGTATTCTGCCACGTTGTTAGTGGCCTGAAAGTTTAACTGTATGTCATACTTTAAGGTCTCTCCGTTAGGAGATTCCAGGACCACCCCAACCCCCGAGCCACTTAAAGTAAGTGACCCATCAAAGTACATCGTCCACTTGTCATGGGTATCATACTAGGGATCCTGAACAGGTTCAGGATTTGTCCATTCGGCGACAAAGTCTGCCAAGGATCTGGGATTTAATGGCCGTTCAGACACGAAATGGAGGTCGAACTCCCCAAGTTCTACTGACCATTTAGACATGCGTCCCGCTGCTTCCCTATTTTGGAGGATCACTCCTAAGGGAAACTCAGACGGCACAATTATCTTGTGCGCCTGAAAATAATGCCTCAGTTTCCTCAAAGATATGAGGAGGGCATAGATAAGCTTTTGGACCTGAGAGTAACGCTCCTTAGGTCCGTGCAAAACTTCACTTACGTAGTACACCTGTCGTTGAACGTTTTCACGTTCTACAACTAGTACTGCGCTCACTGCCTGTGGCGTGGCAGCTAGATAAATTAAGAGCATCTCTTCTGGTTTCGGGGAAACCAGAACAAGAGCACTCGTAAGATATCTCTTGACATCCTCGAAGGTAGCGTTTGCCTCTTCCGACCACTCGAAACCCTCTGCTTCCTTAGAAGTTTGAAGAAAGGTAGTCATTTTCCCCCCAGTCGTGCTATGAAATGACTTAAAGCCGCCATACACCCTGTGAGCTTTTGGACTTCTTTCTTCGTGGTTGGAGAGCGTATTTGAACAATGGCTTTTATCTTTTCGGGATTTGCTTCGATCCCTCGTACGGAGACCAGGAATCCAAGCAATTTTCTAGAAGAGACTCCAAACACACACTTCTCAGGATTGAGTTTTAAGCGGTGTTTTCTGAGGTTGTCGCATGTCTCCTGCAAGTCCAAAACATGATCAAGCCATTTGATGCTTTTTACGACTAGATCGTCAACATAGGCTTCCAAATTTTGGCCTAGCTGAGGTGAAAAAGTCGATTGCATCAAACGTTGAAAAGAAGCGCCAATATTTTTTAGACCAAATGGCATTTTGACATAGCAAAATATACCAAATGGAGTAATAAATGCGGTCTTTTCTTCATCTTCTAGACACATATTAATCTGATGGTAGCCAGAATATGCATCTAGAAAACTTTATGTTTCGCAACCAGCAGTAGAGTCAACCAACTGATCGATACGAGGTAAAGGGAAATCATCTTTTGGACAAGGTTTATTAAGATCAGTGAAGTCTACGCACATTCGCCACTTGCCGTTAGACTTCCTAACCATTACAGGGTTGGCCAACCACTCTGGGTGGTCGACTTCTCTTATAAAGCCTGCTTTAAGTAGCTTGTCCAATTCTGACCTTATAGCATCTCGTCGATTAGGGGCAAATCTCTGTAATTTTTGTTTTATGGGTACTTTGTCAGGCCGTAAAGCTAGCCTGTGCTCGATCACTTCCCTAAAGACTCCGGGCATGTCGGATGCTTGCCACGCGAAGACATCTGTGTTTGCTCGGAGGAAAGTGATGAGGGCGTCTTCCTACTTGGGGTCGAAAGTATCCCCGATGTGAACAGTCTTCGAAGGTTCCTCCTGATCCAAGGGAACTTCTTTGACTTGGTCATTTGGCTTAGGCGCAGCTTTAGGCTTCGAGCACTTGGTTGAAGGTTGCCCTTTTTCTTCCTGAGCTGGTATCTGACCCACTATCTCGAGGGATCGACGGTCACACGTGTGCGCTATCTTCTTATCACAATGAATTGTGATTACTCCTTTGGGACCTAGCATCTTAAGACATTGATACCCATAATGAGTTGCTATTAAGAATTTTGCCAAAGCTGGTCGTCCGAGTATGGCGTTATATGACGTATCGAAATCGACCACATTAAAGGAGATTTTCTCCGTCCTGAAATTACTTGGTGAACCAAATGTTAAAGGAAGAGAAACTTGATAAATGGGTTTGGCCAAAGACCCTGGTACAATACCATGAAATGAATATCTTACCGGTCTTACCTTGGTCCTAGGTACTTGCATTTCGTCTAGGGTGCTCGTAAACACAATGTTTAACGAGCTACCACCATCAATCAACACTCGATTTACTCAACAGTTGTTGATGGTGGGTTCGACCACGATCGGAAAATGACCAGGTTAGGTTGAAGGGATCGGGCAGTCACCCTTCTCGAAAGAGATGGTGACTTCCGACCACCTCGGTACTTTATTGAAAAGAGGAGAGTCAATGGAGTTTACCTCACGTTCGACTGCCTTAAGCTATCGTCTTGACTTGTACGCTGATGATCTTCCAAAGATGTGCTCGATGGTGTGCTCGGGATCTTAAAATGGCATGTCCTCGTTGTCATCTGACTGTGTACGACCACTGGCTTGCCCTACTTCTTCGAGGGTAGGAAGTGGCCCTTTGCCATTGTAATAGTCTTCGAGTTTTCGTTGGAAAACTCGGCAGTTGTGGAGGTCATGCCCTTCCTTTTTGTGGAAAGGGCACCACTTAGGCTTATTGTTCTTCCATTCGGGGTGCTTACCTTTGCCTTGATCGGGGTATTGCTTGTCAGTTCGTGGCTCCTTATCGCTTACGGTTAGGATCTCCTTAGAAGATTGGCTTGAAGCTTTTGTCCCTTTGCCTTGTTCTTGGATTTCTTGGCCTTTTTATCCTTCTTTTTGCTACCTTCGCTAGTCTCCTGAGGGTGCTGGTCATCTCAATCGATGATTTTGGTCCACTCAACTACTTCGTCAGTAGTAGCGTACCGATCAGCCATCTCGAAGAGTTCAGCTACAGTAGCGGGAGGGTTCAAAACGATGTCCTCCGTGATCCTTCTGCTACGGACTCCTTGCTTGAATGCTCTAATAACAGATGTGTCAAAAACCTCAGGAATAGAATTGTGAACCTGACTGAAACGCCTGATGAATTGGCGTAGTGTTTCGTGGTCGTTTTGTCGCATCCTGTGTAGGTCATCCTCCTTTCCGGGGCGATGGTAGGTGCCCTGGAAATTAGCCAGCAATAGATCACAGAGGTGTTGCCATGAGTAGATCGACTCGACTGGTTAGTTTAATAACCACGATCGAGAAGACCCTTCGAGCACAGTTGGAAGGTAATTTTCCATGACACGCTCTCCTCCTCCTGCTGCTCGGACAGCGGTTGTGTAGATCTGAAGGAATTCGATGGGATTTTGAGACCCATCAAATTTCTCCATGTTCCCTGGTCGAAATCGCAGCGGCCAGTGAACTGCTTGGAGGTCAGGTGAGAATACCCGACATCCGGTAATCACGTCGTAACGCCTCCTTTGTAGAAAAGAGGGGTTGACGTCGCCAGGTGATCGTACTCGACGATATCCAGCAAGGGGTGAATCTGACTTATAGCAAGTCTCGATCCTACGAGGGTAATACTCCTCGTATCTTGTCTACTATTGCAAACCTCTCGGTCGGAGTGGTGAATGATCACCTCTCCTAGGAGTTTTATGATCGTCAGGCATTCGAGGAACTCTTTTCCGGATTGGGGAGCGATGCACCATGCGGTGATCTCCATGCGACGAGTTATTCGATTGATCGAAGTCGATGGAGTCATACCGCCACGACTCGAATGAATGGCCGTGAGTGTAACATCCCAAAGTGCTGTTACCAAAATAAAAATAAATAAAGTTATTATTTTGTTGCATTTTCTAAAATTTGAAAGAGTTCGATTGCTTTATTTGAATTTCTAAAGTTTTAAAAGTCACAAAGAAGTTTTATTAAAGTTTTTGAAGTTTTGTTTGAGTTAAAGTTGAAAAATAAAAATTAATTAATTTATGGAATTTTCTCGAGATTTTAAAAGCTTTTCTAAATATTTTAAAGATAAAATAATTTATTTGCAAAATTAGAAGCCAACTTTAAGTTGGAAATAATTTTATTAAGTCCAAAATAACTCTAGGAATTTCTTTGAATTTTTCTAGAATTTTTGGATTTATTTTGCTATTTTCTAAAGCTAAAATTAATTAATCTAATTATTTTAAAAGAAAAATCAATTGAAAATCCGTGAATAGTTCTTGGGCCGAATTGGCTTGGCCCAAACCACCATAGCCCACGCTGCACAGCCTGCTCCCCGCTCGTTTCCGCGCGCGATCGTGGCCGTTGATGCCAAATCGGACGCCAGCCCGCGCGCCTCACTCCCCCTCTCTCTTTCTCCATCTCGCTGCTAGTGGGCCCGCCATGTTTCTTCTTCCTCACCCTTCTTCCTCACGCTAGAACTAAACCGCGCCACCGCCATTGACGCCACGGTTGAGCTCTTAAACACCATGTTTCCTCTCCCCTCCACTCACGCATTCAAGCGCATTTAACTTCCCTGACTCCACCGCCTCCTTTCCCTTCCGTTACCCCCTTCATGGCGCACGATTACGCCAATTTGAGTAACTCCGCCACCGCACCGACGCCTCCCCACGATCTCCCTCTCCCGTGCCCCACCGGCCCTATAAATAGGAGCCTCCGGTGCCCCGTTATCCCCTCCTTTCGCTCCCCTCACCCACTTCTCTCTCGCTGCCTCGCCAGAATTGAAGATCTCGCCACGGCCGCAAGCTCTTCGCTGCCCCTAGTGCCGCCACCGTCGACGCCGAGTCCTCGCCGCCGCCACCGTTGGATTCACCACATCGCCGCGAAGCCGGTGCTCACCTTCGCCACGGAGTCCTCTACCGAGCGCCGCCGCCGATTGACCGAACCGCCGCTTCTTCCTCATCGCCGGCTGCTTCCGTCCTCTTCTCACCGAGTGGATGAGCGCATCAAACTCCTCGCGTCGACCTCTCTTCTCGTTTTCTTCGCCACGCAGCCAGCAGTACCTGGCCAGCAACCCTCCCGATGTCGGCGCCGTCGTTGCCAACATGACACGGCCACGCGTGCGCCACCGTGGTGCCACCTCATGGCCACATGGGCGCCACGTCGCTAGCCTCGCCTACATGGCGCCACATTTGCGCAGCACCTGAGCCAAAGGACCCGTGGACTTAGTCCATGAGGACCGTGTCTATGACACGTGGGGCCCACCTGTCATAAATTAATTTTAATTCTTTTAATCCCAAAAATCTCAGGGCTGATGTCAGTCTTGCGCAATAAATAGATTTTCCTTTAGAAAAATAATTCGGGAAATTCATTTAATTACATATTTAGGTTTAAAACTTCTAAAATTCATATCTTTTGCATCCAAACTCCAAATTGGGTGATTCAAATTCCTAAAACTATCTAAAATCATAATCTAGCTATCTAAACTAAAATTATTTAATTTGGAGTTCATTTGAAGTTAATTTTGAATTTTATTTGAATTTAGCTTATTTTCACGTTTAGATTTCGACGAGTCCGAAGAACTAGAATTAATCAACGACCAGACTTTTGAGCAAGGCAATTTACATTCTTGAACATGTTTAAATCCCAGTATTTAAAATTATTTAAATTCTATTTTAAATTATGTATTGCATGCTTATTTAAATTCAGTTATTTAAATACATGTTTTTAAAATCCTTAGATATTCCTATAATCCTTTGTATGGCCAATTTTGGTATTGAACTACACATCTTATCACCATAGATAAAACCTGGTTGATACATTAGTATGAACTAGGATCATTTGAAAATGTTATGCAAGACATGCTTAAACCAAAATGTTTAATTTGGGGGAATTTAGCCAATGATTCAAATCTTGTTTAAAATTAAGCTATGGTATTGTTTTACCATGGACTCTTGGAAATGATTTTGAAAACAAAATAAAATCAAAAGATGGTTTAAACTTGGGAAAAATGGATGTCAAGCTGGTGCAGGTTTATGCACAGGATTAAATCTTTTTAATGATCAAGTCCAGGGTTTTGGTATGTTGCCCAAGTTGTTTAAGGACCGGCTTGAGAGCCGCTTTTGCTAAACTCCACCATACTACCACATGTCCTATGTGGGCAGGACTAGGCCTAATAATTTGCAATACTCTACTGTTATTTGTGCTATGTTGATGTGTGGGTGTTGGTTAGACAGTTTTCCCACCTAGCGCAAGAGGGGGCTTCCGGAGGATGGATAGTCCAATGGAAGTGAAACCTTAGTGGGCATGAATACTTTAGGGTAGAGCTTTGTAAAAGCCTTGTCACATGCTCTAGACCGCTTACCTAAGGTAGTGAGCAGTGGCATAGATATATGCTGGATAAACTAGAGAATTCGTGTCTTGTGGGTAAAGCTGTACAACCTTTGCAGAGTGTAAACCTATTTGAATAGCCGTGTCCACGGTTATGGACATGTTTAGCATTTGCCACTCAAAGTTAGACTTTGGTTTTGATTTCAAAATGGATTTGACACATGGTTTATCAAATTGGGAATTTGGGTGGTTAGCCTTGTGATAGAACGGTATCTATCACCATATTCCACATGGAGGTTATCCAACTATAAAACTTGAGTTTATAAAATGAATTTTAGTTATAGAATAACTGCTCTGGAACTTAGTATAAATATTTGAAAGAAACATGGCTTTATGCAAAATGAACCCTATAAGCCTTCCTTTGAAATATCCTTTATGCATGCATTGAATATGTTACTTGACGGGTGTAACTTGCGAGCACGGTAGTAGTGCTCATCCTTGCTTATTGCAAATAATCTCAGAGGAGGAGTACTTCGTGGACGAGGAGGACTTGGATGGCTAGGCTGCGCCCCCAGACGATTGCCTGTGGTGTATCGTTTGGCCTACTACTATCTTTTGCTTTCCACTGTAATTTTCTTTAGGCCAAGTGCCCTTTTGTAATAAATACTCTGATATTATCAATAAAATGCATGATGTGGACTTTTTACCATATTTGTGAACTGTGTACACTAGCTGTTTCTGGACTAGTGTTGTAAACACAGAGAATCTGGGATCCTTTAATCCCGGGTTCGACACGGGGTCGTTCGTGCTTGCTCATCGTACTCTGTAGCCTTCGTGCGATCTCTTCGGCGAAGGGGTCATAGCTAGGTGCTCGGGCAAGTTCTCGAGATGGGTTCTCAAGCAGGTCGTTGATATGCTGAAGTTCCTGAGCTTCTTCCGACTGGTATTGAGCGCGCCCAGGCAATTTTCTCTGAGCTGCGACTCGTTTTCGTCGGTTTATTTCAGAATCATTCATACCTAATCCTTGAGCTTGCCTCAATGGAGTGCGATAATCTCGAGAATTTCCCACACGCTCATTAGAGTATTGACTCTGGTCGTCGTCGGTGGTGTCTTTGTCATTGCCACGAGCGGTCGTAGGGTGTGATCTTCGGGGAGCATCTGCAGCCTCGTCTCTAGGAGAGTTATTGCTACCTGAGGGTAGGACAAAGACCTCCCATTGATGATCTCCACTTGCGCTAGAGGCCTCCTTGCTTGAGGAGTCGTTGAATGACACCATCTGGTGACTTCGAGTAAACCCCTCCAGGAAGGGGAATTTCGGGTTATAACCATCTTTGTCGGCAAGCGAGTCCTGAGTTGGGATGGCCGAACTCACAGGAAGAGCATGTTCAATCGCATTCTTGGCTGGGCTAACCGGAGAGAGAGAATCACTAGATGTTGATGAAGATCCAGAATTACGACTTCCAAGAGTTGTCACGCCAGGTCGGACTGTCTTAGGCAGACTTGGACATTTGGAGAGGGAACCCTCACCGTGTCGCGAGTCTGCCTTGGGACAGCCCTCATTGTGGTTGGATTGACCCTTGTCCTCTGAGGAAGCTGGTTCCCCATCTGGACATATAGTTGTGGGGGATAAGGATCGCTCCTTAACTCCATCGATGGTAAGGTCTCCTGGAGAAAGATCTCCAGAGGCGACATCACCATCGAATGATGCATCGCTCGGCTCATAGTTGAAACCAGCATCCATATCGATATCTGCATAATCGGCCAAGTTGAACTAGTTCTCCTCGTTCCACTCACCTACCATGAGAGTATGAGAATCGGAAAGACAAAGGAAAGCTGATGACTCAAAGATCCCCACGGATGGCGCCAACTGTCGGTGTTTTAGAACTGAACTTATGTAAAGATTGTTTGATTCAGGGGTTCCTCTAGGCTCAAAATCACACAGAGATGGAGACACGGGGATTTTTATACAGGTTCGGGCCTTCTCCTGGGAGAATAACAACCCTACTCCTGTGTGTATGTATTGAGTATACTGGATTACAAGATGGAATCAGAGACTAGAGTATTGTCCTTCTAATCTTCTTTCACCTTCCCCCTCTTCCTGATGATCCTTGCCTTTTATACTGTCCCCGGGGTGCATTGTTGGATCTTCAGTATAAAGGTCACATTAACGCACCAGATCGTGGAGCCGTTACCGGAGGTTATTACAGGAGTTGTAACGTTCCCACGTTGCCAGGCAATTATCACCATAATAGGGAGTTAAGTCGTGCTGTTATTCTAGGGAATAACAGCGTAATTGATTGCTCATATCCTTGGATACGGTACATGAGATTTCCTGATCGACTAGGCCCACATGTCTGTGAGTCCTGTCAACTGAGGACTGGTCGTAGGAGAGCTTACGACCAGGTGGTGGTCATAGGAGAGCCTATAACCACAGATCGGTCGTAGTAGAGTTTACGATCACAGGATAGTCGTAGAAGGGCTTATGACTATGGGGTAGTCGTAGGAAGACCCACGACTACAGGGTGGTCGTAGGAGAACTTACGACTTCCAGCTTCTCCCTTATGAATATTAAGGGGTATACTTAAGAGTTATATGACATCATTATTATCCATAATATGAATTATAGATATATAATAAAATAAGGATTGTTATATCCTCGTCAAACCCCTTCAACCCTTTCATTATTTAAAACCCTAGTTTTGCTTTTGTGCTTAGGGAGAAGATAGTTGGAGGTTAAGGTTCTAGAGAGCTGGATTTGATTTCGTGCTCATGTATTGAGTCTTTGTCCTCTATTGATGGAGTGGCTGTAAACCAATACCATATCAAATCAATCCAAGGAAAGTTTCTCAAAGATATGTCTCTTTGCTTTCCTTCTCTCTATTTAGTGATTTTGAGTCTTTCTTTGATCAACGAGTTTTTGCTTGGTTTCTTGCCATGATCTAACTTGCTATGACATGTGGAAACCCATCTAGGATCATCTTGATCATCAATCACCCACGAGCAAGTCTCTAGATCATATTTCGATTTTGACTTGTTTTGGAGCCACCTTCATTCTAACTAAAAAAGATAGGAACTTTGGCATGGATCTATGCGATCCTTGATTGGAATAGGTTTCTAATATCTTTTAGAAGGTGTGTCTCAAGTTTGGTGGAGTTGGGCCGCATAGATCAAAAGTTAGATCGATTTGAATTTTGGTTTTAATTCAAGTTTCCTTTGTTGTGCATCGAGTCGGTCAGACCGCCTTCAACGCTAGTCGATCCTTGCCGTCCGACCGCACAATCAATGCCGGTCTGACCACCCCTCTAGGGTTTGAGCTCCGTGCTGGTCTTTTGCTTTGGTGTTTTGGTTTGGATTCAATACAAGTCTTCCACTGTACTTGTAGATTGATCTTCATAGCTTCTATAGCTACTGAAGTGAAATTAGTTTTGAATCCATTCAAAGTGAAAAAGTGAGCGTGCTCCTATTCACCCCCCCCTCTAGTCGCCTTTTCGATCCAACATAGTCGTACTCGCCGCATGTCTTCTCCTCCTGCTCTTGTGATCGTCACGAGTTGTGGATCATCCTAGTGCTGATGCTTCACAACAACACCTCCAAGGTATCCACACGTACGGGGCACGGACACCACGTACTAGAGTGCTAACACCAGTGGCGTGGTTGTGGAAGGCATGGCTGTTAGGGTTTCGGGAATTCCTTGTCAAGGATCATCTTACCCTATGCCACCGCCTCTCTATATATAGGCATCCATGATGGGTCTTGTACTAGAGGGCCATTAGGAACTCACGGCCTACAAGTATTCGGATCACCATCTAAATCAAATCCTAGCCCTTTAAGTGTGTGACCCTATAGGTTCATGTGTAATCAGTTGTGACTCAAAAACTCTTTTCTGACCACGAGTCGTTAGCGGTACCTAGCAGCACATAACAATTCCCGAACACACATAGAATATATCGGACGAACCTTAATGCAATATGATCTAAGATCAGGTCCTTATCACTTACGACCAGCTCGTACTCAGTCATGACCAGTCCATGCTTAGATACGACCAGTTCATAACTCATTACGACCAATTAGTATTCAATTACGACCAGTTTGTAATTCCTTACGACTAGTTGGTGATTATGTTCGACCAGTCTACGACCAATTTCAACCAGTCTATGACCAACTCATATCTCCGTACGACCAGTTTTTGACCAGCTTCGACCAGTCTACAACCAGCTCGTATCTCCACACGATCAATTTTTTACCAGTGCGAGACTATGTTCGACTAGTCTATATCTCTATACGATCAGCTCGTATCTGGTCAAACCGAACGACCTGCTTGTGTATTCTCCCTTTGCCTCACGATATCTGGTTGAACTCTAGATGAGATAATTTGTCATCCATGGACTGTTCAATACTTTTTCGATCAAGTGTCGAATAACTTCCTATGGTCAACACTTCGACCACTAGTGGCATGGCCATGCACTTTCTTTATCCTAACACAACGAGGGGCCTAGAGACATATCTCCTGTTATGTTAGGAGGGGCAAATCCCATATCCAAACAATCACATTCCTCTACATATTTCATAGCATATCCGAAAGCAACCTTTATAACTACCCAGTTACAAATAGCGCTTGGCAACCCCTAAGAATGCTATTACACATGTAGGAAATCATGCTGATCTCAGGTCTAAGGATTATACATCATCATTGCTTGAGACCAACTGATGACATATAAAATCATAACAATCTCAATAATGTGTCAGGGTGGGTCTTATCCAACACCATGTTCTCTAATATGTGTCCATATTATTGGTTTGATATCTCATATCAATGACCTGTAAAACATAGCCATCAACCAATACATATGCTAGTCTATTCATATGTGTCATCATATGTTTCTGACTAGGGAACGTTTAAGAATAATCATCGCAGAAATACAGAGTTTCACAATCAAGTCACATACTTGATAATAAATATTAATGATATTATTCCAGGAACAAGATAACATATTATCCAATATTATAAACATAACGAAATATAATCATCTCTATGATTTCCTCTAGGGCATATGTCCAACACCACCCCCTTATTCAACATATCCTCCTCGGCAGCTCTTGTAAAAGTAGACACGCCATTAATGTACTCTTCAGTCATACGGTTCTCAACGTACATCTAGCTTCAGTCTCCCATAGATAGTCAAGAACAAATGGATCTACAACCACTCTTCCAAAATCCACGGTCTCCTTTCACCAAATGGCCTCAAAGCCCCACCTCCTTAAAGCCCACCTGTACAATCACTCTTCCCAAAAGATTCATTCAATTTGGAGTTCATATGCAAACGTTATTAACTTACATGTGGGCCCTACTTGTCAGTGACTCATCTTTTTATTTCATGATTTTATTTATAGAATCTATGGTGGTCCCACATGTCATAGACTCATTAGTTTATTAACTAATTGATTAAATCCCAATTTGATTTAACCTACCGACAGCTGGGGTCCACATGTCAGTTTCTCGGCTTTAAAACACGTTTTTAAATCGGGAATAGTGACTGGTCCCACATGTCAACAATTCATATACTAAATACGTTTTGAATTAGATTTCTGTTAAAATTTTTGATTGGGCCCGTCATACCCTCACTACACTTAACCTCTATCATTTAGTGCTAATCCTCTCCTAATCTTATGGGTCCACTAGTCAGAGAGAGAGAGAGAGATAAAAAGGAAGCAGGGCACACATGGTCGAGAGGGAAGGTGAGCTCGTCGGCGATGAGGCCAGCACAGAAAACCTCGAGGGAGCCTGGGATTGGAGAGAGGGTGTCACGGCGATGACATGGGTGGTGGAGATGGTCAGAGAGGTGTACGGAGACGGCGTCATAGTGATGAGATGCAGCGGGGAGCCTCGGATGCAACATGGCTTTGGTGCCAAGGGCAAAAGCAGTAGGATTTGAAGCTCAAATTGGGCTCAGGGTGCCATCACATTGCTAATAGTCGTGCCTCGGGGCCCTAAGGCCGTTTGAGGCGAGCCGACGTTGATGTCCCGTGGCGGCACCATAGGCTTCACTAGCGACTTATCAACCAGCACATGTATTGATTGATGACCATGTTTCACCGGTCATGGATATAGGGATATTGAATCAATAATGTGAATAGATGTTAGAGAACATGGTGTTGGATTGATCCACCTTGAGGCACTATTGACATTGTTACGATTTTATGTGTCATCAATTAGTCTCAAGCAATGATGATGTATAATCCTTAGACCTGAGATCAGAATGGTTTCTGATATGTGTAATAATACACTTAGGGGTTGCCAAACACTACTCCGTAACTGGGTAGTTATAAAGGTAGCTTTTGGGTATGCTATAAAATATAGGGGGGAATGTAACTAGTAGGATATGGGATTTGCCCCCCCCTAACATAACAGGAGAGATATCTCTAGGGCCCTCGATATGTTCGAATAAAGAAAGTGCATGGCCATGCCACTAGTGGTCGAAGAGTCAACCACATGAAGTTATCCGACACTTGATCGAGAAAATATTGAACAGTCCATGGATGGCATATTATCTCACCTGGAGTTCAACCTGATATCGTTAGGCAAAGGGAGAATACACAAGCAGGTCATTCAGTTCGATCAGATATGGACTAGTCATATGGAGATACGAGCTAGTTGTAGACTGGTCGAACATGATCACTAACTGGTCGTAAGGAGTTACGAACTGGTGATGATTAAATATGAACTGGTCTTATAGGGATACAAGCTGGTTATAAGTGATAAGGACCTACTCGTAGATCATATTGTATTAAGGTTCGTCCCATATAATTCATGCGCATTTGGGAATCGTTATGTTCTGCTAGGAACTGCTAACGACTAGTGGTCGAAAAAGGGTTTTCGAGTCACAACCGACTACGCATGAACCTAACGGGTCAGACACTTAACGGGTTCGAACAAATGAGTTCGGATAGGATCCATCATGGGCTCTATATAAGGAGATGCTTGAGGCTGTCGGAATATACAAGAAAGACACGTAATGTGAGTTGCTCCACCGAAACCCTAGCCTCCATCTCCTCGAGAGAGCCTTATCGTGCGAGTTGGTGCTAGCACACTGGTGTATGGTGTTCCATCCTTGGATGTGTGGATACCATAGAGGCACTACTGCGGTTGCTGTTGCACTTGAGGACGATCCACGATCTTCACAAGGAATGTGATTGGTTACTGGAGGAGACGATAGACATCGAGGACGCTGGATGATCGACTACGACCTCTACATCAACACACTCTATGTTGGACCAGGTTGCTCTAATTCTTCTTTTGCTACACTGCACGTCTAGTGATAACGATCTATGATCTCCTACTTGCATGGCTTTCTGGTTTACGTGGTATAATTTTTTAATTGCCAGCTATTGTAGCCTACCCGTATCCCTTCACTTTAGGGGGACTTATATGTGAGGAAATTGAGCATGGTAGGGTTGAGGACTCACTGGACAATAGCTGAAATGGACCACACGAGCAGGCTCAGTGAGATAAGGCATTACTCAAATCGGGCACGAAGTAGCGAGGGACTCACCGGGCATGGAGATCTCCCGCAGCTACTGTAGCACCAGAGATGGAGAAGAAGACACATAAAAGTGAGGAGTTGAGCAAGCAAGCAAAATGGCGCAGGACGTATCACAGACGGTTTTAAAAAACTGTCTATGATATTACCTCTTCACAGACGGTTTTTAGCACAGCCAGTAACACAGATGGTCTCTAGACCAAAACCGTTTGTGGTTGTATTTAATTCCAATGATTTTGGTCAATCGTCTTTGATGAGGCGTCCAATATTATCCTTTTTGTAGTAGTGATAGGGTTTGCCACGCAGGGCTTAAGACAACAGAGTAAACTTGCAGTGGAAATAAATTACTCATGGTAGCCATCCAACATGTCCACAGGCAATCGAGTAGAGAATGCATCCTAGCTCACATAGTCTTCAAGGTACTCCTTCCCATAGAACTCTAAGTTCTCTGGGTCTTTCCCAGTGATTGATCAATAAATGGCGCAAAGCCGTGAGTACTTTAAAGTACTCAGCAAGTCGTAGGGAAACGTATGCAAATAATATTCATGCAAGGCTTGAACAAGGATAGCCTTATGGCTATTTTGCAGAAAGCAGTATTGATAATAAATGCAATAAATAGATTGAAAAGCATAATTTTAAAGATTAAATACATAATTAAACAAGTTCTTTGAAACAATTAGTGAACACTCGTTCACTTCCCGACCAAACCAACATCCAGATCGCTTCCCATCCAAACCATTCCAACATTTTTATGAAAATCTACCCCTCGTGTGAAATCACCAGGCATTGTCCATAACCGGGGACACGTCTATTCGAATAGTTTTACACTTTACAGAGGTTGTACAGCTTGACCCACAAGAGATAATCAACTTGTAATGTTCGTTTAACACACTTCCGAGGTGTGCGACTAAGTGATTATCACAAGGCTTTTACAAAGCTCTGTTTTGAACCAGTTCTACTCACAAAGGATTCGCCATTCTGGCCCCCTCTTGCGCTTCTTATTAACCTAAATAGAACCAAATCAAATGTTGCTAATTAGTCGGCCTGGTCCACCCCACCCTGGGCATGTGGTTGTACGGTATGGCCCAGATCCATGGCGCACAAAGTTAAGTCCTTAGTGATTGCTCAGGCGAGACTACCTCATCCCATGTGCTTCGCACACCCATGTACTTCCCGCACCCTACAAAGTACTTCCTGCACTGTGCTTCGTGCACCCCCCTTTACTGCATGATCACCCGCCCAAGCATAAATCATTTTTATCCGACCCGGCCAAATGGCAACTCTTGCCATGACGCAATTTTTTTTAATAAAAATGGCTTCCGCCACAATTCTATATTTCATTAAGTCAAAATCAATCATTTACAAACATGTGATCATGAATCCCATCGTACGACTAAAGCATGGCTAAGCATATTACACACCCATGTTGGTAATTAAATATGTCCAACCTAGATTAACCCAGCCTATGTTGTCCAAGGATATATGTCATCGTAATTTATTCAAGGCAACATATCGGCAATTGGGTAAATAACTATTCCCGAAAGCAGTTATTATAAAAATAGCAATGCATATTGATATAAATCAATATAATTTTATAAAATGGGTATGCCATGGTCAAAGTTCTATGACTTGCCTTCATTGAAGGTTTGAAAGGCTTCGACCGATGGGTCCAGGAATTCTTCGGAAACGCTGGAATCTATACGCACGAAAAGAGCCAAATGAATACAACAAATCCAAATAAAAATCCAAAATGAAAAAAAATAGGACTAAAAGGAAAGAGCTTAATTTATATGAATTTAGAAATGATAATCAATAGAATTGGAGTTTGTATGAGGGAGAACGAACGTCCGGAAGTTTGCGATCACATGAAATGATAGAAAATGGATGGAGAGAGAAAATTCGATTCAACTCTACTGTGCCGATTTTTGTTTACAGAGAACAAAGGAATTGGGAGGATGACCTCATGGGCCCACCTACTAGTGAAAGAAGAAGGGAAAGAGAGAAGGCTATAGGAGTATGACTAGAGGGCCCCACAAGTCATAAAGCCAAAGAAAGAGAGAGCATGACATAGAACGTCACAAGGTGAACTCAACGGAGTGGACGATGTCGTCGGGGGATCAATGACGGTGGCGGGACGCGAGGAAGAAGGTGGTTCAGCCAACGACGAGAAAACCTCGATTACGGAGAAAAGAAGGCGAGAGAGGAGGGGAAACTCCGGGGATGGGAGGAGGAGACCGAGTGGCACATTGTGACGTGGTTGGCGCTGCAAAATGATGGTCAGAGAGGGAGAACGAGGAGGTGGCACTCTGGCCGGTTTGGAGGAAGAAAGTGGAGCGCACAGTTGGGGCTTTGGTGGGGGAGAAGAGAGAGGGGAGGAGGAAGGGGGAAGAAGGGGAAGGGAGGAGCTCGCACTGCATTTTTTATAGAAGAAAAAGGGGACAAGGCGGTAGCTCGGGAGGATCGCAAATACAGTAACGGGTACAACCGCAGCATGTCAGAGGGTCAGGGGCTGGTGCGAGGGCTTGAGCGCGGCCATGGCCAGGGGAGGAGGAGGAGGAGGCAGGGCATGGGTCTCGGGATTCAGTGTGGGTCAGACAAAGGGGGGCTTGCCGAAGTGATTCCAGGCACAACAAAGCTCCACGGGAAGAAACAACGTTATGGAGGTTGAAGAAGGGAAAGGGGGAGAGAGAAAAAGAAGGAAAAAGAAGGAAAAGAAATTAGGAAAATCCAAGAAAATTTTATAAATGTAACATCCCAAGTTCATTACCAAAATAAAAATAAATAAAATTATTATTTTATTGGATTTTACGAAATTTGAAAGAGTTTTATTGCTTTTCTTGAATTTCTGAAGTTTTAAAAGTTAAAATAAAATTTATTGAAGTCTTTGAAGTTTTCTTGGATTTAATTTGAAAAATAAATTTTAATTAATTTCTAGAATTTTTGGAATCTTAAAAGCTTTTTCCTAATTATTTTAAATCCAAAATAAATTATGTGCAAAAACTATTACCAATTTAATTTGAAAATATTTTTATTAAGTTCAAAATAACTCTAGGAATTTTTGTGAATTTTTCTAGAATTTTTAGACTCTATTTGTCGTCTTCTAAAAATCTATTTGATTTGTTGTTTAATCTGAATTAATTTCGAAAAAAAAAATAAATAAATATTTTCTTCCAGTCGGTCACCCATCATTTTATTGCTCCAGCTGCCGCTCACTTAACATGCAAAGGCCAATGCAATGAGCTGCCAGCTTCTTTCTTTCTTTCAATTGACATTAACCATTCTTTTAATTCTTTATTCCCTCCTTTCTCTCTCTCTCTCCCCTTTCTTCTTCTTCCACATATCATTCTCTAGTGCATGTGTTACTGAGAGCAGCCATGAGCGCCGCCCCTCCCCTTGCTCTCATGCGCTCCTTCCCTGGCCACCGCCGCCGGCGCCGCTCCTTGCCGCGCCACCCATCTCCACCACCGCGCTGCCTCTCCTCTCCCCCTCCCATGGCTGCCCACTTGCTGCAACCGATGCAATGAAGCCCCAAAAACCATCAATGGCAGCCGGCCTCCTCTTTCTCCCTTTTCTCCCCATTCAATGCATTAAATTGGATTCCGTTTGAAGAGAAACATCATGCACGTTGCCACACCATCAATTGGACGTTTCATCCATTGCATGCAATCAAATTTTGCAATTTTCATTCATTTTTCATTGCACTCGAAACAGTCGCGTCGTTCTCCCTCCATGGCTCCCCTCCGCCCCTATAAAAGAGAGCACCAGGTGTGCATCTCTCAACTCATCCTGTCCCCATCACCCACCCCTCTCCCCTAGCTCCCACTTCGCTGGAATCATCAATTCTTCGTCGCCGGCCAAACCTCTCTCCACTGCCTCTAGCGCCGCCTCCGATGGGTCTCCTCCGCCTTCGTCACCTCCTCCGACATCGCGACGTCGTGCTCTACCTCGGGCTTACCTTCCCCTCACCAGAGCACCACCCTCCATGGCCGCCACCTTCCTCCATGGATGCGCCATGCTTGCTGTGCTGTTCGGCACTTGAAGAAGATGAACAATAATGATTTTCTAATTATGCTTTGTCATTTGTACACACACTTTTTATTCCTTCCAAAAAATTCCTGCTCTCACATGCAAACTCCAAATCCGTTAATTCTTTCTCCTAAATTCATCCGCTAATTTTTAGTATTTATTTTATAATTTTTAGATTTTATTTAATTTCTGTTATTTATTTGGTCCTTTTTGCGCGTTGACACCGCCGCCGGCCGACCATGCGCTTTCCACCCCAACCGAGGCAAGCGTTGAATTTCCCATGGTTCCCTCTTCGTTTCACCGTAAACCTTACCTGCTAACTCCTCTCCATTTGCCTGAAATACCGACATCAGCCGTCGCCCACCGAAGGTCTTCTCCGTCGGACTGCATCGCCATTGAAGGTCATCTGGCCGAGTTGTCTACACCGATGAGGTTGCCTCAACACATTCAACGTCGTACTTCCTCGCCATGGCCATAAAGCTCTTTCCTTGTTTCCAGTCATTCCGAAACCACAATTTCCAGTGAATAGTGCAATTTTCGGAATATTCATTATTTCATGTGATTCTCAACCTTTCGGAAATCCGTTCTCCCTCATACAAACTCTGATTCCTTCGATTCAACTTCCTAAATTTATATAAAGTTGATACCTTCCTCGTAGTATTTATTTTATAATTTTTGGATTTTATTTGGATTTTATTTGAATATTATTTGAATTTGGATCATTTAAGCGTATAGATTTTAACGACTT
The DNA here is from genome assembly GCA_036346405.1 of Phyllostachys edulis. Classification (NCBI taxonomy): domain Eukaryota; kingdom Viridiplantae; phylum Streptophyta; class Magnoliopsida; order Poales; family Poaceae; genus Phyllostachys; species Phyllostachys edulis. The sequence continues at coordinate 78,481,307 of CM070549.1, read as the reverse complement.
CGGACAACCGGATTTCAGCACCGTTTGAGAACATCGACTAATCAAGCAAGGCAAGTTATACCTTTGATCATATTTGAGCCCAATATTTAAAATTATTTAAATTCTATTTTAAATTATTATTGCATGCTTATTTCTATTCAATGTAATTTAAATACATGTTTTAAGCTTTATAGTTATTACCAATTCCAATATATAGCCCTTTATTGTCAAGACAGACAGTATGAAAAATCTTTATGATTGTGATGCATTCAGGAGTTAGAAATTGAAAAGACTAGATTATAAGAATACATTATTGTTGTAGGAGATACCTTATTATTGAATTATAGCAATACACGATTGATGGAAGTTGGATTATAGGAATGCATGGATCTTGGATATTGATTATAGAATGACACAATTGTTGATTTATTAGGGTTGAATAATTGTTGGATGTTGGATTTTTAGAGATATATGATCGTTGGGTATTGGATTGTAGAAGTAATTGTTGGATGTTGAATTATAGGATTATATGATTATTGGATATTGCATTCTATGATTACATGATTACTATGGTGGGATTATAGAAATAAATAATTATTGGATATCGGATTTTAGAAGTAGATAATTGTTGATGTTGGATTAATAAAATTGGATGATAGATAGATACTATAGTCAAATCTTGAATTGTTGATATTGGATTCTAGAAATAGATTGTTATTGGATATCGATTATCTAAAAATTTGATTATAGGATTACATAGTCATTGGATTGATGTTGAATTAGTATAAATAGTTTATTAAGGAATAATGGATTGATATCGGATTATAGAATTAGAGTATAGTTCAATGTTAGATCGATTGAAGTTAGATCATAGAAATAGACTTATATGTTGTAGATTGGACTAACTGATATTGGAGTATAGGATTTTACAATTGCTGGAGATTGGATTATCACAATACTGATGATTTACATACTGATCTCGTACTTGACAAGTCTTGGACATTAATCCCTCATACCTTGTCACCTAGATAAAACTCTGGTTAATACAATAGTATTAACAAGATGCTCTTGACTGAAAAATTTTATGCTTAGTCAAAACTTAGACCAAAAATCTTGATTTAGGGGAATTTTAGCCAAAAGTTCAACTATGATTAGAAGATGATTCTATGGTATTGTCTTTACCATAGAAATTTATAAAATTATTTGACTTGTTAAACAAAATAAAAATTGGTTTGGACTTGGGAAAAATGGATGTTTGGATGGTGCATGTTGATGCATGGGATTGAGTCATTTCTATAATCGAGGCCCATGGGTTTTATGGAAAGTTGCTCAAGTCAGTTAAGGACCGATCTTCGAGCCGCTTCTTGCTAAACCATATTGTACTACCACATGTCCCGAGTGGGCAGGACCTAACTAACTAATTTACAACATTTCACCGTGGTCATGCCATCCGGTTGCGTGGGCATCTTTTATGACCTACTTTTATGTATTCCCACCTGGTGCAAGAGGGGGCTTAACTCTGGCAGGTTTTCATCCAAAGGAAGCGAAACCTTAGCGAGGCGGGACTACGGTGGGATGAAACATTTTAAAGGCCTTAACACATGCTCTAGATTGCTTACCTAAGGTAGTGAGTGGTGGTATCAACGAATACCAAACAAACTAGAGAATTCATGTCATGTGGGTAAAGTTGTACAACCTCTGCAGAGTGTTAAGAACTATTCGAATAGCCGTGTCCATGGTCATGGACATGCTTGGCAAAGCCACTCAAAGTTAGACTTTGATTTTATTTTTGAAAGACGTTATCAACCAGTTTATCCAAATGAGAATTGGGCAGGAAGCCATGTGATAGGAGGGTATCCTTCACCATTCTTGTGTGAATATTATCTGACTATAAAACTTGAGAATTTATAAAATGAATTTTAGTTATAGAATAACTGCTTTGAAACTTAGTACAAGTATTTAAAGAAAACATTGCTTTATGCAAAATTAACCAATAAGCCTTCCTTTGATATATCCTTACATGCATTATAATCTATTATTGTGTATAACTTGCGAGCACGGAAGTTGTGCTCATCCTTACTTCATGCAAATAATTTCAGAGAAGAAAGACTTTGCCACCGGTGTGGATCTCGACGACTAGGCCGCTACCCCAGTCGATTGCCTGTGGCAGATCAACTGGACTCCACTACTTCTTCTTCGTCTTCCACTGTGTTCTTATTGTTGGCTTGTAAGCCATTCTTGTAATAAACTCTGTTGATTATTAATAAAGTTATGCGATTTATGGATGTTACTATATCTGTTTACTGTGTGAACTAGCTACTGATCATAAGACTAGTTCAGAAATGCACAGATGATTTGGGGGGTTACTCCTGGGTCCGACAATAAAATACCTTGGAACCTGAAAAGATCAAATAAAATAGTTTTGGATTTAATTAAAGTTTATTTTAATCATTTAAAATGTTTTTATTTTTAAAATTCAAATTAAGCTTTAAATTAATTCAATAAAATGCAAATGGTGTATTTTATTTTTAAAGCTTTAAAAAGGCTCATGAAATTGGGAAAACTGAAAAGAAATAAAAAGAACTCCACAGAAATAACAACAAGGTTTTGGAAAAAGGAAAACTAAGATAAAAATAGAAAATCGAATAAAACAATTTTTTATTTAGTTGGAGTTTGATTTATGCACATTAATTTTTTTTGATTTATGAAATTTCAAATTCAGGAAAAATCAGATGGTTCTTTTTAATTTGAAAATTTCAAAAAGGCCCGAAAATTAGGATGTTACAATGGCGCCTTGCCAGACCCATCGCGACGCATCTCCGCCACTCCACCGCCATAGGCAACGGAGCTGTCGTTGCCAACTAGCCCTAGGGTTAGGGAAAACCCTACAGATCGGCCATGCTTAAGCTAGACCCACGTGGGCCAAGGAATCCACGTGGGTCGGACTGTCCCGTTAAGGCACAATAACAACCTAGTTGGAGCCAGTGTAAGGTCGAGGAAGCCAACTGGAGGGGGTGAATAGGCGGTTTTTAAATTCTCTTTTGCCAAACCCGAGTTTATATGCAGAAGCGTAAATGAAATCGGTTTTGAATAATTAAGGCTTAAATCAATTAGTCCCACTAAGTGCACCAACAACCTAATTCTAGATCAAGGTTTGCAATCCTAGGATGACAAGCAATTAATTTAATTCTAGGAATGTAAATCTGCAAGAATATAAATAAACACAAGAGAGCAAACCACAATGGCACATGATCTTTTTATTGTGGTGTTTCGAGACTTGTCGGTCTCCCTTGATCCACGTTGAGGTAAGTCCAAACGAATTGGATCAGTTTCACGAATTAAGCCAAACACCTCAATCCACCCGGGGTTGCTCTTCCTCCACTTTAGAGATGGTGAGCACCAAGCCACTCACAACCAATTCGAGCTTCTTCACACTCTTCTTGAATAGATCGTTGGCCACGACTCTTCCAAGTCGTCTAGGTGGCGACAACAACTAGGAGTAACAAGCCAAGCCCCTTGCTTGACTCTCACCAAGTGCAACATATGCACAAGTGGATACTTAATCCACCTCTAGATGCAACATATGCACGAAGAGCTCTTCTCTCCTTGGTCACAAGGTTAACCACATGCATAATTGAGTAGAGATGCTTACACTAGCTCAAGATAGTGAAATGGGAAGCATCAATCTTTCCCTCAATCGGCCACAGAAGGTATATATAGTCCACAAAACAAAAACTAGTCGTTGGAAATGTTTTCCTCAAAATTCAGCAAGCACGAGCTGACCGTAGGTATAACATCGGTTAGTCCGGCCTACAGTTCCAACGACTATTTGCTGTAGCATTTAATGCATAGAAACTAGTCGTTTAAAACATAGGCCAATCATACCATACATACAAGACCAAAATTGCTATTGGAAAAGATTGACTGCGACGGTCAATCCACGGCCGGTCAGGCCGATCAGACCATACATACAAGGTTTGATCAGACCGAGCTTCTAACCAGTCTGCACTTACACCGTTAGTTAGACTGAGAGGCAAAAATGTCCAGAACATCGACCGAAAATGCTACCAAAAAAGATTGACAACGACGGTCAGACCGGGGTCCGATCAGGCTGATCAGACCTTACATACAAGGTTTGATCAGACCGGGCTCCTGGTCAGTCCGTGGTTACATCGTCGGTTAGACCGGGAGGCAAAAACGTCCAGAACATTGGCCAAAAATGCCACTGGAAATAATTGACTGCGACAGTCAGACCAAGGTCTGGTCAGGCCACTCAAGCAACGACAGCCAGTCTGTGGAGCTAGGTTTCAAAACCAAGCTCCAGAAATACTATTCTGGAAAAACCTAACCGTGTCGGTCAGACCGCAAGCTCGGTCAGTCCTGCTGCATAACGGCGGTCAGACCGCGACAAATCAAAGCTCCAAAAAAAGTGTATTAAAAAAAGTTGACCGGTGCGGTTAGACCACGAGTCCAAACAGTCCGACCACTTGCTAGTGGTTAGTCCGATCAAACTTTCAACTCAAAAAAGAGTATAAGCCAAGAGATGATTCCCATGTAAAGATGCATGAACGTCAACCATTTGCAAAACACATTTGCAAATTCTAGTCACACACTATAAGGATTAGATGCATGAGCTTCAACTATTTGAACACTATAGTCCCATGCTACAAATCGTAGATGCATGGACTTCAAGCATTTGCAAAACACATTCGCAAAAATATCATCATGATATGGAGTGCTAGAGCAAGCGGGATTGAGCTATCAACACATGATAAAACTCAAGCTAGTAGACAAGATCCCTCTTAATAGTACGACAACCAATATTAGCAATCCAGTCTCCCAAAAAACACCGAGACCGGTAAAAGACTAGGAACACATCCTTAGCTTATGCTAGTTATACCTTTGCCTGATACAACCATTTGGAGCTTTCACTTGATGGTTGTCGGAACCCAAATATGCAAATCTAGACCCTTTATATATAATGCACTAGTCCAAGATCAAGCTAGTGCACACAATGTTCACATAGATGAATATCATTCCACACAAGGTGAATATAAGAATAAACAGTTAATTTGAATAATAAATAATAGTTGTGACCTTATGGTCGAGTTTTACACTTATTAAGCCACGTAGGGCTAGGCACTAAGTAAGCAAACAACAGCGGAACAGAAGCAACTCCAGTGGAAACCCATTGACTTGCCACAGGCATCCGACTGGGATCAAGACCTAGCGATCAACCTCCTCGAAAACTCCTAAAAAGCAGATGAAGACTCCTCCACTTCAGCTAAATGATGTTTGCAACAAGAATGAGTACTCCGAGTACTTAACAAGTTGTACCACAAAATGCAATTATAGATGATGGCTTAATTCAAAGGAGATGGCTTCTATGGTTATTTTGCAAAAGCAACACTTGCATTTGAATACAAATAATAGATTAAAAGAGTAATTGAAAACAAATAACAATAATAATTTGACAGGTATTTCACAAAGCTCACATAGCCTAATCAATTTTTTTCACACAACCATATGAGTTAAATCACACAGTTGTTCCTCCCAATTATTTTTATGAAAATCTACCCCTCGTTTAAAATCCCCGAGCATGTTCATGACCGTGAACGCGGCTATTCGAATAGATTAATTAATACTCTATAGAGGTTGTACACTTTACCCACAAGATATAACTAGTGTAGCTAGCACAAATCATATCAAAACCTTTCCGAAACTTCATCTCGACAATTGACCCTCCCGATGTGCATACTGTGAACCCCAACCTCTCTCGTTAGTTCAACACACACCGTTGGACCTAGAGACGGTGAACTGCTCATAAATGTGACCCCAACACAGTAGTACACACCTCCACCCTGACACACAGTCTAACATACTGCATGAGTAGTTAATGCCGAGACTCTGTAACTTACTAAGTTAGGTCTGTCCCGTACCAGACATGTGGTCGTACAGTTATGGCTCAGTTCAATGGCGAACAAAGTTGAGTCCTTAATTGACCAAGGCGAGACCACCCAATCTCCAACTAAATTACCAAGATTCATATTTTTCAAGCACACAGCTCCACCATGTCACAATTCTATCCACTTGCCTCGGTCTAGATCTTTTCCCACCCTATTGGTTAAGTGCAACACATGCCATCAACGAGTGACAACATACAACACACAATCTTTCCACAAAGAAGTTCCATAATCACTTGGTCAAGTTTAGATTTGCAACTCAAAATGATATCAATGACCTGTTACATGACTAAGCATACTAATTGTATCTAATCAACCCATGTTGCTGCTATGATAATACCAACTAGCAATAAATCAAGCTTGGGTGACCACTGATCATGCTAATACAATGAGCAAGGTGGATATAATCAAGTAGGTGCATAACTAATCCCAAAGTATTTAAGAATTTAATAATTGAAATAACATGCAATAGTTTGAATCAAAGTAATTTTGGAAAAATGGGTGAAACATGGTGAAAGGTACAACTTGCCTTGACAAGTCTTGGCACTATTCTTGATCTTAATTAACTCCTCCTTCCTCAAAAGCTCCCAAAGTATCAACGTCTACTCGCAAACGAAAGTCAAAACACAAATAAATACAAAATAGAGAAACAAATTAACTCTAAAAAATTAAATAAAAATCACAAGAAAATAGATCTTGAATTTAGATGAATTAAGAGACTTGAATGGGCTTAATCGGAGTTCGTATGAAGAAGAACAGACTCACGGAATATTTAAATCAAAGAAAAAGAGAGATAAAACACTATTTCGGATATTTGGGGAAATCCCGGATTATTGCGTCAACATGAGGTTAGGAAGGAAATTGAATTTTGGTCGGAATTAAATTTCTAAAGTAAAAGAAATTTAAGTCACTGACATGTGGGCCCATGGTCTATAAACTAGGTCCACGAAAGAGGGTTTGTGGCCAACGGTGCACCGGGTCAATGGAACAGGGTTCTGACATGTGGGGTCAACATGTCAGTGGCTCAATTCACCGTGGACTAAGTCCACGCAGACTTTGACCTAGAATTTGGCTCGGGTGGCGCTGATGTGGCATATGTGGCACACACGTGGCCGACACGGAGGCGACAACTGGCAGACACACGGGATAGAGGCACTGACGTGGCAGCGATGCGAAGCGAGATTAACGCGGAGCAAGTTTAGCTGGCGTGGCCCTAGGTGGAGGCAAGGTGGCAGACACATAGGCGTCCACGTCGACTGAAGGAGAACATCACCGACATGCTTAAGCTCTAGCGAACTCATCCAACAGCTCCGATGCGACGGCGAGGATCACCAAGGGGTTCATAGTGGCGAGGGCGATGGTGGTGTCTCGGGTCGACGGCTAAATGGCGACAGAGTGCTCTAGTGAGGACTTGGATGCGCACAAAAGACTCTTGAGGATGAGGCGATGCGACCGGGTCAGGCGCGAGACCCAATGGTCATCGGCAGCAGCTAAAACACGGCGGCAACATCGAGGCAAGGCAGCGGCGTGAGCTCAATTGCGCGACAGCACTACGGGACCACTCTAGCGACAAAAAGGAGTGCACCGTGTAGAACACGGCTCGGTGAACCCAGCGATGTAGACAATGATGGCAGGAGCTCACCGGTAGAGACGGAATCAGTGAAACACAGAGATGATGGCGCTAGGGTTAAATCCTTGATTTTAGTGAAATGACGGTGAAATCGGGCTCAGGGCTCGAGGGGATCAGAGGCTAAGGTTGAGGCGATGGATTTGACGCGAATGTCAAGGGCTTATATAACCTATAGGTGTGCGACAAAAGGAAGGCAACGGTTGTGACGCGGACAAGGACTCAGAGTCCCGTTCGGAGATGATGAATAGTAGCACAGATATGAGCCCACAAGTGAGTGATGCCGGCTTGAGAGTATTTGCTTCACACATGACACGCGTGCGACTAAGGGGTGGGGCCAGGCGCAAGTGAGCGGGAGTGAGAGAAAGAGATGGCCTGCGGGAGGAATTGGACCAGAAGCGGGAGAAATAGACCAGGAATAGGAAACCGGCCCACTACTATTTCCCATGATTTTAAATAGTTTTCCTATTTTAGAAAATACAAAAAATCTAAATAGCAAATTAAAAATAGGAAATGAACTCGGAAAATTTCCAGAAAAATCTGGAAAATACTTCCGAGCACAAAGAACTTAAATAAAGTAATTTTGGAATTAATTTATGTTTAGATTAATCACATTAAATTGTTTTGACTTTAAAAAGTCTCATTTGAGCTTTATTAATTCAATAAAATTTTGTGAAATTTTCCAGAGGGATAAACTACTCAAAAAGGTTTTTGAAACTCAAAAATTGGGATGTTACAATGGTGGTCATCTCATCGCCCAATCTAGATTCTTGTCTTGTCCATAAACTCATGATGATATCCTCAACTTCGGGATCTTGTCTTAATGCTCATCAATGATGACATCCTTCATCACAAACCTTGACTTGATGACAGTCAACCATGATGTCATCCTAACTCTTCATCATCAACTGGGACTAAATCTATTTCACTAACTCATGGAGAATATTAGTCTAACACATACAATTATCATTAATCACTAAAACACCCCATTTACACATAATGGAGGGTCTAGATCATTCAATCTCACCCTTTTTGGTGATTGATGACAACCCAATTGCAAATAATTGAATTTAAATAATCATATATTTCAACTACGAAAGCTTTATAATCAAGGGATGTGTTTCAAAGTAAAGGAAACCTCAAGATATAAAATGAACTCCCCCTAAATATGTGCATACAAGAATGTGTATGAAAAGCATATGCACATTTTCAAATTGAAACTTTGGTGGAGTTAACCCTATATTTTTTTATCCGAGGATTGCAATAAGATATAAGAATATGACATCGAATGCATACCTCCGAGATTCTCATCTTTCTATCCAAATAAGACTAAACAATAGCATATCAACGAAAGTGTTAGTCTCACATTTAGATTTATCATTAATCACCAAAACCACATTAATGGAGCTTGAACTTATAGCCGGCCTTGAGAATTTTGCAAATAATCCCTCGGGGTTTTGCAAAATTATAAATGGGGTCCTCAATTTATATAATTACCTCATTAGGGCCAAAAAAAAATCTTGTACATTAGACCCTAGAATTTATGAATTTTTTCTATGGGTATCCACGCATGGAAATCTTGCAAATTAAACCCTATAAGAGTTTTGGCTTTATTTTTTAAGTCTTTAAGGCTTTATTTAATTACCATAAATTGGTTTTTTTTTGCTTTGGAACTTGTTTCTATGCTTAGAAAATTATTGGAAATCCACATACTCATATTTACTGTTTGAGTAAATTGCATAGATGTTGTACTCGCATGTTCTGACCCATGTGGCCTATTTTTGAGCCAACTGATTGTTGCTTTACATGATGTATGCAACAAGCCCAAGAAGCAATTCCGTATGATGTATAGTGATAGAAGGAATTATCCAGCATGGGCAAACAATGTTGTGGAATACCTCAATTACAACAACTTCAGAGATGTCATCAAAAGGGGAAAGAATCATAGCAGTGCTGCAAAAGACTTAGCCTGGATGTTCCTCTATGAAAGAATATACGATATACTTCAAGACTGTTTTGCATGTGAGAAGGGTCCACATGGAATATGGGAGGTCCCGTGGAAAATATTTGGTAAGCCAAGAATGAAAAGCTCACATGTACCATGGTCACCCTTACCAAAACCTCCCGATAAGAAAGGTGATACCTTTAAAAGAGGAAGGGATGGTAATGGCAACAAAGGAGGCAACCAAAAGGCCAAACTCTGAGAAAAGGATAATGACAAAGGAAAAGAAACTCTTCAGAAGGATATGAATGCAATATGTACTCTTGGTATGTTACCAAGGGCATACTGCCAATAGGTGCAATACAACTAAACACCTAGTTGATGCATATCGAAAGGCCAAGCTGCAATCTGCTATTTTGAGTGGAATTTCGGATATCCTCTTCGAGAAAGGTGATTCATGCCTTAGTATGACACCAGCTACAGAAGAAGAGTTGTCAAAGGAGATGACATATCTCTATCAAGCTTCCAATGGCTAGAGCATCTTGATACAATATGTGTCATATCTTAATATAGAAGATATCCCTACTATAGAGGGAGAAATATCATTCCCTGTTGAAAGTCCTCACTAATGAAGACAAGGATATTTTCCTCCAAGTCCTTATAAGAGTCAATTCATGCAATTAGGATGGTGGTAAGATATAAAACACCAAGTTTTGCCAATCCTAAGAGTCAACAATTAGGAATTAAAGATTGTAATCTTTAAGATAGATTCGCAATAAAGTTTTTCCAGCCAGTATGCATGATCTATTTTGCATTTACTTTATGCAATGTCTTTCATTCATGCAAGTTTTATCTCCTACTTATAGATAAGTACAATCGATGGAAGGAGAGCAAGAAATTTGTCTTGTCGACAGTTGTACCATGAACACTATCCTTAGGGATATTAAGTACTTCCAGACTTTAAGCAAGAAGACTAGCAACATGATAAACATAGCTTGGAACTGTGGTAACATTGCCATTTCTGGAAGATCTATAGTTGTGTTACCAATGGGAACCGAATAATCATCGAGGATGCATTATTCTTCCCAGAATCAACACGCAATCTCTTATGTTTCAAGGATAACCACAATAATGATCTCCATATGGATATAGAGGAAGAGAATGGTTCTACATACCTTCTCCTCATTAAGAGAGTAGGGTATCGAAAGGAACCTATATAGAAGTTTGCCAATTTTTCATCCAGATTGTACTACACGTTCATCAAACGTTATGAACAATATATTGTGATGAATACAAAACTCAGGATCTAGACTTGTTGAAGACATGGCACGAACGTCTAGGTCATCCTAGAGAAACGTCTAGGTCATCCTGGAGAAACTATGATATGACAGATCATCAAACATTCTGGCGGTCATCACTTAAACTTAAGTGACATCCTTAAAACACACTAGTTTGTGTGTGAAGCCTGTGTTCGAGACAAGTTGATTACGAGATCCGCGTATCATAAGATCAAGGATGAATTACCTGATTTCCTCTAAAGGATTCAGGGGAACATTTGTGGACCTATGGAGCCCATGTCGGATCCATTCATGTACTTCATGGTACTAATAGATGCATCCACATAGTGGATGTATGTTTGCCTATCATACACTAGGAATCATGCATTCGCTAAGCTGATTTCACAGACTATGGCGCTAAGAGACAAATTTCCAAATCAGAGGATCCAATCCATATGCATGGATACTGGTGGTGAGTTTACCTCTGAAGTACTTGATGATTATTGTATGGCCTTAGGCATAAAAGTGGAGCACTTTGTCCCGCATGTTCATAGACATAATGGACTTGCAGAATCACCGATTAAGAGGATCAAGCTAATTGCTAGACCCTTACTAATGAAGTGTGAACTATCCACTACGTGTTGGGGCATGCTGTATTACATGCAGCAACATTAATACAACTTCGACTATCTGCATACCATGAGTATTCACCTTTCCAGTTAGTGTGTGTGAAAGAACCAAGTGTTTTTCATCCACGTAAGTTCAGTTGTGCTGTCTACGTACCGATATCAACACCAAAGTATGCGCCAATGGGTCCCCAATGTAAATTAGGAATTTATGTGGGATTTGAATCTCCATCTGTAATTAAATACTTAGAAGCCATGACAGGGGATCTCTTGAAAGCAAGATACACTGATTGTGTATTTAATGAAGATCTATTCTCAGCATTACGGGGGAGGAAAGGACCCTAAATTGGAATGTTAGGAACTCTTCGTAATATATATCCACGCACTAAAGTATTTGAATAGGAAGTTCAGAGAATAATTGATTTGCAAAATCTTGCAAATAAGCTGCTAGATTCATTCATGGATCACAAAGGAGTGACGACGTCGCATATACCAGCGGTGAATGCACTTGTCAGAGTCGAACCACTGTGGGCTTTGGGTTCCACTCAAGAACCTCATTCCTTGCGTAAGAGGGGGGAGACCTCCTGGTTCAAAAGATCTCAAACCACATATACGTCTGCAAAAGAGACGTATCGAACAGGGGGAGACACTTTGTGAACCAAACAATAATGAGGAATACCCAATGGACATTGCTTAACGTATGAGAGCTCAAGGGGATGCATCCATGCAGGAGCACGAGGGGAGGCGCCTAGTGCAGAGGAGAGCGCACATGCTAACGCTAGGGCAACAGAACACTCAGACTCTTCCGTACTAGGGAATCATGGAGAGATGATTGATCTAAACAGAATGCCAATCAAATTGGATAAGGAATTTGCCACAAACTATGTAGACATAGGAGAAATATACTTGAGACAAGTATGTGCTAATAGTAGCTGCTTTGCTTCTAGTTGCTTTCCATATCGAGAATTCAGATCCAGAACCGAAGACTATTGTTGAATGCAAAAGTCGCCTCAACTGGGATAAATGGAAGGACACAATGGAAGCTGAACTAAAATTGCTTAATAAGAGTAAAGTCTTTGAACCTGTGGTCAACACACCTCCAGACGTCATTCCTATTGGACACAACTGGGTGTCCATAAGAAAGCAAAATGAACGTAATGAAGTGGTGAGATATAAAGGGAGACTAGTAGCACAAGGGTATACATAGAGACCCAACATCGATTACAATAAAAACCTACTCTCCTATAATGGATGGCATTACGTTCTGTTACTTGATCTCAATGGCAGTAGACATAAATGTAAATATGAAATTCATGGATGTTGTGGCTGCATATTTGTATAGGTCACTTGATTCAGAAATCTTTATGAAGATTCCAGAGTCACTGAAGGTCCAACATATGAGCGCGAAAGAGAATCACACATTTATAGTGTGAAATTGCAAAGGGCACTATACGAGTTAAAACAGCCAGGTTGTATGTGGTACAACCGACTGAGTGAGTTCCTTCTATAGAAGGGATATACTAACAACGAGGTATGTCCATGTGTATTTGTCAAGAAATGCACTCATGGATTCTGCATTATATCTGTATACGTTGATGATTTGAACATCATCAGAACTACAGAAGAGCCATACTTAGAAACGTTATTCAAGATGAAAGATTTGGGTGAAACCAAATATTCTCTTGGTTTGCAGATCGAATATCTACCTAGTGGCATATTCTTGCACCAAACCACCTACACTAAGAAAGTACTAGATATATTTTATCTGGATAAATCTCATCCACTGGGTACTCCAATGATCGTTAGGCCACTTGAAGTGGAGAACCATATGGACCTAAGCGTCATAATGAAGTATTGTGACCTGAAATCCCATTATTGAGTGCAATTGGAGCACTCTTATGCCTTGCAAATTTTACCATGCTCGACACTACATTCGTAGTGAATTGTTTGGCAATATATAGTTCCCAGCGTACTAAGAGGCATTGGAATGGGATTAAAGCCATTCTTAGTTACGTACAAGGTACTAGTGATCTTAGAATCTTTATCCTAAGAACCAAGGCACTAAAATTGTTGGATATTCAGATGATGTCTATCTTTCTGATCCCCATAATGTTATATCACAAATTGGATATGTCTTTCTAAGCATAAATATGGCTCTCTCTTGGAAGTCCGTTAAACAGTCAATAGTTGCTACGTCAACTAATCATTCAGAGATGATTGCACTATTTGAAACCACTCGTGAGTGAATATGGCTTAGAAGAATGATCCATCGTATCCAAGAATCATGTGGTGTAAAGGTGGATAAAACCCCCACAGTTCTCTATGAGGATAATGCTGCTTGCATTGCACAAATAAAGAATAGCTATGTTAAGACTTCAGTGACAAAGCATATACTTCCTAAGCATTTATATTCCCATGAGCAGTAGGAGAGTGAATATAGAAATACTGAAAATCCAAACGAGTGAAATTTTTGCGTATTTATTCACTAAGGCCTTGCCAGCTTCTACGTTTGCAAGGTATGTTCATGGCATCATGTGAAGGCTCAAAGAGTTGTTGCCTTCAGGGGGAGATTGAAATCTTCATACATATTCAAATCTGAGATGAAGTGTTGTACTCTTTTTCTCTTAATTAAGTTTTGTCCCAATGAGTTTTCTTAATTGAAGCTTTTTAATAAGGCAACACATGCATTGACCAGAACGCAAACTATGCACTTTTTTCTTCTTACTGATTTTTTACAACTAGGTTTTTCGGAAGGATTTTTTGACGAGGCGTGAGCATTTCATGGCCAAAGTGTCCAAGAGGGAATGTTGTAATATCAGCCTTTTAGGCACGACCATGTGGACACTTCACATAAAGAAGGCCCATTAAAGCCCATTAGATAGTGTTGTCTAGCTTAGTCCCATATTACTTATTGATCCATGAGAGGAAACCCCCTCCACCTATATAAAGGGAGTAAGGGGCTTTCATTGTACACACACTTGTGGATCTCGTATCCACCCATCAATAAAAAGAGGCTGTTGGGACTACTTTTGTCTTCTACTTTCTGTGTGATTGTTTGTCGACAACGTGACCACAACTCTAACAATAATCATGCTCTAAGACCAAGCAATTTACAATAAGAAACTAGTGTCTACATCTAAGGAATCATCATTTTAAAAGACCACAACTAATTGAAAGAGGTTCACGGCAAACCATCGCCATGTTCATCAATTATAACTTCAATATATCCTGTCGAAGAACACTTACAGAGATATGGAAGGAACCATGCATCTACAAATCAGGCTATCAGGTAAGAGTTACAAATCGAGCATATACACTTGGGCCAAAGAAACCTCTGTCGCCTACAGTTCTCAGTGGGGGGTAGGACCAATACCATTTACAACCAACAACCAATGGAAGTACACCATACAAGATACAATGCTGACATGGTGTGCGAGCTCAGGGAAGGATACAAACCATGGTTTTCCACTTGACTGAAACCAATGCAGAACCTACAAAGCCAATTTGCTCCAGCGCAGTACGTGGAAGCAGCACACCCAGAAATTGGACTAAAGCATAGAATAATTTACCCTGCTGCGCACTCCAAAATTTTATGCTATTTCATTCTCTTCTTTTAGAAGTAAGGAAGAAGCTGACGATGCAGCAGCATGGCTGCTGTTCCTAGCTGCTGGCACGTCATGGTTGTGTTTGCCTTCGTATGTAGTTATCACAGCCTTTGGGTCTTGCGAAGATCTTTCGATATGCTTCTTCACATCACATCCTTGGTACGTGCATTTGTAGTAACTCCTACACGTTGCAATCAAAGTAGATATGTGATATGTAACTTCAGTTCAAATAGATTCAACAAAAAGGGGTATATCACCAAATGGACTTGATGACTCAAATAGTTGAAATTGCCAACTAGATATCATTTTGACCGCCGTAAACTTGTCCAAAAGAGCCGTAACTAAATTATTTGAAATTGCTAGCTAGATATCATTTTGACTGCAGTAAACTTGTCCAAAAGAGCCGTAACTAAATGAAACGCCCTTTGTTATTGTTTAACAAGCCAAGCTAAAGAACAAACTATACCATGGCAAACATGTATACAGAATTATAGAGAGCGTGACATATATCCACTTATCTTCCACATCATATGTAATAATGACCGATTAAGTATCAGTGTACCAACTATGTAATCACCAACTATAACAGAGCAGATCAAAGCGTTGTTGTGGAAAATTGCTGACTTTGACCGAATATTCGGCTGACTAGTTGGAGTCGGTAGGCAAACGGTCACAAGATTACATGATTTGGAGCGAAGTTAGGGTTTGCTAGAGATTAGTCGGCCGCTTTCAAACTAATTAGCCGCATAATCTGTTTTAAGTACACTAGTTCTCTTGATCATTTTGTGTACTTAAAATTTATCCAATTGGTTATCAGTATGTTTAGTCTAGCCTATGTGTCTTTGCATGGTTTTGAACTACGACTTCAATTTATTGCGAGTCGTGGGTGCGTCAGTGCAGAATCTTAATTGTCCACCAATCAATCTTGCTAGCTTTAAAGTTAGCAATGAAGTCATGGTATAATTGGAGAGGTACAACTTAGCGTGTGGCACCTTTTCTCTCTAACTGATAACCAAAGTTCGATTCCCACCAACTACAGGTTGGGTAGGTTATTTGTATGAATTTTCCACTAGTATTTTCCGGGATTTAAACCCGTAATCTGTGGTTGTGAGTCTTAAGATGATTGCACTAGTCATTTGATCCCACCATCTAAATAAATAAATAAAAATGGAGTGGTACAAGTATGTTTGATAATTCTAACAATAGTACGAGTTCAAATATCTATGACTTCGTCATTGCCCTCCTCCTCGCTATCACTTGAGCCAAACAGTTGCTCACCTCCCGACCCCTGCTCCAGCCTTGCTGCCATCGACCGTCCCAACACCTCATAGGCAGTGGAGGTAAGGAGAGAGATCTAAAATGTAGCCGAGGATGAAAGCTTCTTAATTTTAATTGAAAGTTCAAAAATATCTCTGTTTTTCATTTGAAAGTTTTTTTCCAAGTGAAAGTTTTTATAGTTGAAATCTAAATTTCCAATTAAAAAGTTCTATAAATTCCTTCAAGAAAGTTCAATGGGGAGGCAGGTAGGGTGTCTGCTCGCAAGGTTTCCAGTGAACACCCACTCATTAGAGATCCCGGTAAATCAAAGACTTGAGATAACTATATGAATTTCTAATGATTACATCTTCCTTGTGTTATGAATAGCGCTTGTATTCAATATGAGGCCAATAGGCCAGTATATATATACAACATACAGGAGGTGAATATGCAAATAACACACTATACATATATCTCTAACACCCCCCCCTCCTCAAACTCATGGTGGATCAACAACACTAAGTTTGGAGAGATAGAAGCCGTACTGTGCTCGAGTCTGGACCTTCGTGAAGAAATCCGCTATCTGAAGCTCTGAAGGCACATACTGAAGAGCAATCACCTGATCATGCACACAAGACCTCATGAAGGAAACATCAACACTAATATGCTTGGTGAGCTCATGTTTCATAGGGTCACGGGCAATACTGATAGCACCTGTACTGTCTGACAAGAGAGGAGTCGGTGTAGTGACAAAAACACCAAAATCCTCAAGTAACCACCGTAGCCAAGTAATTTCTCTCATTAAAGAGCCATAGCTCGCAACTCACCTCTGCGCTCGAGCGGGACACTGCAATCTGTTTCTTCGCTCTTCCAGAAATGAGAGAACCACCAAGAAAAACACAATGAAGAGAGATAGATAGCGTCGAGGATCGGCCCAAGTAGCATCCGAATAAGCTGAAGTCAGAACGAGCTGGAGTGTGGAAAGAAGAGACGGCGAGAGATAGTCCTACGAAGGTATCGCAGAACTCGAAGAAGGTGGCTATAGTGGACCTAAGTGGGAGCAGAGACGAACTCACTCAGAATGTGGACTGGATAAGTGATATCCGGACGAGTAACAGCAAGGTAGACAAGACTCCCAACAAGATGACGATAGCGAGCCTGGATCGAAAAGAAGCTCGCCATCGAGGGTTTGAGGTGAACATTGAGCTCCATGGGAGTCTCAACAATCTGTTGATCGATGAGAGAGGCGCGATCAAGAAGATCTGAATATACTTCTCTTGGGACATAAAGAAACCATCTGGAGTGGAAGTAACCTCAATCCCAAGGAAGTAACGAAGAGGACTAAGATCCGACATAAGGAACTGCTCACTAAGACGAGCCTTGACAAAGGCAATGTACTCAGAATCATCTCCGGTAATGATCATATCATCAACATACAGAAGAAGAAGAGTCCGACCACGAGACGAAGTGTGAACAAAGAGCGCAGGATCATGATCACTAGTTGAAAAACCAGTAGCAGTGACCACAGAGGAGAAGCGCTCAAACCAAACACGAGGGGCTTGCTTAAGGCCATAGAGAGAGCGACGAAGGTGACAGACCATGCCTTCAGGAACAGAATACCTAGGTGGCGGATGCATGTAGGCCTCCTCATGCAACTCGCCATTAAGAAAGGCATTCTTGACATCAAGCTAAGAAATAGACCAGTGATGAACAGACGCCCCCAAAAGAAGAGTGCGGACAGTGGTCATGTGGGCCACAGGAGCAAAAGTCTCGTCGTAGTCATGACCATGCTCTTGCTGGAAGCCACAAGCAACAAGATGCGCCTTATAGCGCTCAAGAGAGCCATTAGAGCGAGTCTTAATCTTATAGACCCACTTACATGTGATGGGACAAGAGTGAGATGGAAAAGGAACAAGATCCCAAGTACTAGTACGCTCGAGGGTAGCAATCTCCTCGGCCATGGCATGCTGCTACTCAGGGTGAGTAACAGCATCCCGGTAGGAGACATGCTCATGAGTAGCAGCACCAGCAAAAGCAAAATGGGCAGGGGGGCAAATCGACTGGCGATCGCGGAGAGCGTAGCGAGGAGAAGATGACCCATCAGGGGAAGATGGAGCATTAGGAGAAGATGGAACATCAGGAGATACGAGGTCGACGAGTGTAGAAGAGAGGGGAAAAAGGCACTGTAGGGGGAGGAGCCAGAGGAACCGCAGGAGACGAAGTAGGCGGCGACAACTGCGGAGAGGCCACAGGAGGAATATGTGGAGACTCAGTGGGACAGGTGGACGAGGGCAAGACAGATATAGGTGTATCTAGAAAGGTAAAAAAAAGACAGAGACTCCACAGAGGAAGCCGAAGGAGAGACAGGACGTGGGTAGAAGGGACGAGACTCATCGAAAGTCACATCTCGAGAAATCCGCATCCGTCGACTAACAAGATCCCAGCATTGATAGCCCTTGTGCTCAGCACTGTATCCCAGAAAGACACACTCAACAGACTGAGCGGTCAGTTTGGAGCATTCTCGAGGGGCGAGGAGAACGTAGCAAACGCATGACCAAATGCATTTAAAGGCGAGTAGTCGGGAAGAAGACCACGAGACGCCAACAGGATCGCATCTCAAGAGCGTAAGAGGTTTGGATGTTGACGAGGTAGGTGGCGATGGAAGCGACCTCGGCCCAAAAGCGAGGTCGAATAGAGGCGGCAATCATCAGTGCACGAGCCAACTCAAGGAGATGACGATGCTTGCGCTCAGCGACACCATTTTGAGCATGAGCACCAGGACAAGAAAACTGAGCGAGAGTGCCCTGCTCAGCAAGGAAGCTGCGCAGGTAACGAGAGAGATACTCGCCAGCAGAGTCAGCACGAAAGACACGAATAGGAGTGGAGAATCGTAAAGTAACTATAGTGGCAAATTGTTTATAGATAGACAGGCCTCACTACGAGAAGACATGAAATATATCCAAGTGTGGTGAGAGAAATCATCTATAAATATGATATAATATCGATGACCCCCTTTAGAAACGAAGGGAGCCGGACCCCAAACATCTGAATGAACAAGATCAAAGGGACGTTGAGACACTGACTCACTATGAGGATAAGGAAGCTGAATCTGTTTACCTAACTTGCAGCCTTGGCATTCTAAAGACACGTCTCCTGAGATAGACCCAGAAGGCCACGACGAACTAAAGACGACAGACGAGATCCACACAGATAACCAAGATGGTGATGCCACTCATCGAAAGAGCCAGAGAGCGGAGTGGCGAAGCGGAGAGCTCGGGCGGCGGTGGCGGCGAAGGAAGGTGAAGCCAGTCAAGCTCCCAGAGACGCTGTAAGTCAAGGCGCCGAGGGCCAGAACCAACCAAAGCTCCCGTGTGGCGGTTCTGAACACAACAAGAGTCAGAGTCGAGAATGACTCGACAAACAACGTCAGTAATCTGCTCAGCAGAAAGAAGCTGCATGGTAAGGCGGTGAACATGAGCAACAGAAGGAACATGAAAAGATGAGTTGCTAAGAGGTCCTCGACCAGAGACAGAAAGAGAGGTACCATCAGTAGTAAGAACACTAACAGGAGAATCAAGAGGTGTAATGAAAGACAGAGCGGAAGAATCAGAAGACATGTGAAAAGATGCTCCAGAATCAAGAATCCACGGAGAGGTACCCTGATCGTAGGGGGTGGTTTCAGAGCGCCGGAAGAGTCGAGCGTAAACCGCAGAACTCCGCCGAGGAGAACTGGCGGCAAGCGAGCATCGAAGTCCGGCTATATCACGCCGATGAGAGAAATCTGAAGGAGTCGATCAGACGCCGATGTAGAAACTACGTAACTGTCAAGGGAGAACTCAAGCGGCAAGCGGCGCCGAAGTCGGCTATCTCTCGCTTCGATGAGAGAAATCGCCAAGGAGTCGATGCAGACGTCGATGTACAAATTGCACAGGTCCTTACGGAGTACCTTAGACTATGGGATATGTTACAAACCATTTGCACAACGCATGGGCAGGAGGATACTATCGACTGGCATTGGGAAGCCTCACGCCGCTACACATCAAGATCGACCTAGAAGGTTTTCTTCCTTGGATCACACAACTTCGCCTATGCTGAGGCTATTTGGAAAGCTTGGACACCTTTGAAATGCAAATTCTTCATGTGGTTAGTGGTCCGTCGCCGCTCTTAGACTGTTGATCGCCTCGAGCGTCGGGGTATTCAAAACCACGGAGTTTGCGTCTTCTGCATCTCCTAGGAATCTATTGATCATCTTGTTGGGTGTGCGGTCACTTCCCAAATCTGGTCGCGTTTTCCATCGCTTGTCGGATTGTGTCGCAGCCTTCTGGTGGGCCATGCCTCCCTGGAAAAGTACTGGATATCAATTCGCAATTCGGTCTCAAGGAAACGGAGGGCGCTTGATTCATGCATCACCCCCTTTCCCTGGATGATCTAGAAGGAGCGGAATAACAGAGTGTTCAATAATGAGGACGCAACGACTGATCTTCTGCTCCAAAGGATTCGTGATGCGTACAGCCACTGGCGCATGGCGAGTGCTCATTGTTTGGAGGCGCTTTCACAACTGAAGTCGTTCATTCTCCCCCCCCCCTCCTGGTCGATTCCTAAGTCTCCTCGGCTGTCATATTCAGTTCTACCAGTAGTTTTCCTTTGTTTTGCTTTACTAAGGTGGTCTACAATCACTTTGGTAGCGTTGTAATTCATTGTTGTACTCTCTTCTTCTTAATGGAATGACACGCAATTCTTTTGCGCGTTCTTGAAAAAAAGATTATATGCTAGGTAGATGAACTACTTTAAGGAATAACCTTTTCACAGTTGGTGTCATATTGTGAATTTTTGTAATACAGTGAAGCGATATGTGAAATGACCTAGAGCTAGATGTATAAACATTAAACAATGGAAAAAAACTAATGGGGCCTTCCAAAGCAAGCACCTTGAAACAGTCTCGGATTCAATTATTGATTTTGGTGTAATTTCATTCCCTTTATCCAAAATACGAATTAAATATACTGAAAGACATCCTATAAATTGAGAATATTGATTGTTGCTATTGGCTTGAAACTCCAAGTCTCCAAAGCATTAAGCATGACATTGTAATACAATCAAACATAACAGAAGTTCACATATCAATCATAGGCACAATTTTGTGCACGAAAATTACGCTTTATGTCATTGATTATGATAACACTAAAGAAACAATTTAATATATGGCTGATGGATCTAATTTTTAACTCAAGTGTCAATTATACAAATCCTAATAGCACGATAGCCAATCTGTTGTGAACGCTTTTGTAGGTCAAATATATGGACGTCGACGAAAGACTATTGGTTCCACTTTGGACAACATCACAATTTCTATTTTGGACAATGCCAGTGAATCTGTTTCGACAAACACTTGACGACTACAGTATGAGTCCAGTTCGGCTACAGGCGTTCAAGGTTGCAGCAAGGTGTAGAGTTCAGATTAGTTATCAGTTTATATTCTATAGATAGATGAGTTTGATTAGGAAGTTGTAACTGAGTTATAGCAAGTTTATAATTAGAATATATTGTTAGGGAGGATTTCTCATCTTTATAAGAGATCCCGGGAGTATCGTTGTGAGGTAAAAAAAAGTATTTGCTTCAGCTAAACTTCTGCAATTCAGAGCCTTCCGACGGTCTGGACAAAGCCAACCTGACGCAAGGGCGATTTGCATTATCTCATACTATCGTTGCAGACCAGCCATAACACAATCCTTGTAAAGGGCTCAAAGCACACATACGGACACTAGCTCCAGAGTGAGCATACAAACTCTTCATCGCTCATTCATGTGTATATGACCACATTTTTGCTCATATAGTTCCAAATATCATTCATTAAAAACCTTGCGTTAACACTTATAATTGAATCCATGATATGTTTCTTTGAAGTTTAAATATGCACCACACTTGCAACAACACAAGGAATTGGAGCAGAGAAAACATTGGAAAGGATTCTGTAAGCTCAGATCAGGTCCAATATCGCCTAGAATAGTTATCAGATAATCTGCCTTGACAGAGCACATACATTCCAAGTTTTCATGCAATAGAATTACTTTTATTGTTTTAATATTGATAGAATTGTTCTAAGTAGTGCACTATAGCAGGTGAGGGGGCTGAGGTCGCTTCATAGTGGGTACTTTAGTGTGTCCATACCAGGGAAAAAATAACCGGCCGGTAACCGCCGGTTAAAAGTTACCGTCCTGGGTCCGGGAAGAAAAATCCCGGCCGAAAAAGTTTGAAACTTGATTTTGATTTTTTCACTTCTCCAGAGCATTGGATGCTCTCCCCTCGCCCCCCTATTGCTGTTGCACATAGAATGCCCTCCCCCCTGCCCCCTCTTGTTGTTGGCTTGTCCAGTATAGATGCTCACCATGTTCATGTCCCCCTCTTGTCTCCCTCCCTCTTGTGCCTACCTGCTGCCTCCCTCTTGCCTCCCTCCCTCCCTCCATTTGTAGCAGCCACCACCAGCAGCAGCAGGAAGTCCCAAAGACCTGAGGGAGATGCACATGGCAGCAAAGAAGAAAGAATAAAGATGTGGCGGCAAGCAAGAAGCGCAGAGCAACTAGACTAGACGGTGAGTTTCAGTGTCATGGGGATATTGGCCCAACATCAGTTTAAGTGTCATAGGTGTTGTGTTCCTTTAGTAATTTGCATTCCAAGCTTCCAATTGCTAGAAATGTTAATCAAATATAAACATCACTGATGCACATCTTTATAATTAGTCACTAAGAGTTGCATAAAAGAGCATGAAGTTTACCCTTAACCACACCTAGAAATTGGCTATGCTTGGATACAATATCCATTACTGGAATTCTAGAAGAAGAGATCTTAGCATGTATCAGTTAAAAGTTAAAACCAATCTAAAATTCTGAATATAAAATCATGCTGCAGGACAAATGGTCAAAGCCATCTGGGGCTTGAAGAAATATTTTCAACTATAGATCTTTAGAATTTTATAGTTGCACATCCTCCTATTCTTTACCTGCCTATTAACGTATTGTCTAATGGGTGGTGGTCTTTGTATCGCCTTAGACCAATTAATGCTTTGCTTGTACCTTTATCCAGTATTATCTTGTTCAACATCTGTGAATGATGTTTAACTCAATATCTTAGGT
Source organism: Phyllostachys edulis (assembly GCA_036346405.1). Lineage (NCBI taxonomy): Eukaryota > Viridiplantae > Streptophyta > Magnoliopsida > Poales > Poaceae > Phyllostachys > Phyllostachys edulis. The sequence continues at coordinate 78,457,901 of CM070549.1, read as the reverse complement.
AAAATGGTCGGTACCTGACAATTTATCTTATATCATCATAAAGTGGAAATACACCAGCACTATACCTTCAAGTGACATCATACAGCAAGTAAAATTAGCACTTCGATATTTACAAAATTGACCCATTTTTCATCCTGTATGGATTATTATAGGTGATGGCTTCTAAATCTATCAATGTTTGCGATCATAGAGAGAGACTAGGAGGTGCTGTGCAGATATTGTAATCTAATGAAATAAGGCGGAGGTATCACCGCCTAAAAGAACATCTTGGTGGGAGATACGGAGATGTTGCTTGCAGTGGGGTTCCGGTGGAAGTCCGAAGGCTCATGCTGGCAAGTCTTGAAGAAGCAAAGGCAAGAAAGAAAGTTATTAAAGATGAACAATTGCGAATGGAGCAAGCTGCAAGAGAGCCTGTATCTCGTGGGCCATCATCTCAAGATGTCTTCGATGATGACGAGGAAATGCAAATGGAATAGGCTCACTGAGAGTCATTGGAGGTACACTAGCTCCAACAAAGGGCAAAAGCCAGGGGTGCAACGTTTGAACATGGTGGTGGCAATGGAAGTGGTAGGGGAAGTGGAAGTGGCAAAGGAAGTGGTGCCATTTCTAGGATGTTTGGCAGGTCACAGTCCGTGAGAGTTGATTATGATATTTTGGCAGGTCAGGCATCCCTCCAGCCCCACATTGATACAGCACTACGTGGAGACGCAAAGTCAAAACTTAGAAAAATTTGGTCTAAGTGGTTCCATAGTAATGACATTCCTGGAAAAAAGGCAGAGTGTCCTTATTTTTGCGCTGTCATCAAAGAGAGACAAAAACTTGGTAAAGGCGTGGCGTCACCAAGAGGTCATGAAATCGATGGGCCATGTCTTGATGCTAACGAACAAGATATAAAGTAGTATGTAGCACAGTTTAAAGATGATCGGGGTATATATGGAGTCTCTATCATGTGTGATTCATGGTTAGGACATACATAGCTGAATATTATTAACTTCATGTTGTACTGCAATGGAAGAATGTTTTTCCATAAGTCAATGAATGCAACTAGTGAGATGCAAAATGCCGACTTTTTGTATCGTGAGATACGTAAAGTTGTGGAAGAAGTTGGAGTATGCAGATTGTAACTAACAATGGTGCAAACTATAAGAAAGCATGTCAACTGGTAATCGAAGAGTATCCAACTTTAGTCTGGCAGCCATGTGCGGCGCATACTGTCAACCTCATGTTGAAGGATATTGGCCAGTTCAAGGAGGTTGCTAGAGTTGTCAAGGCGGCCAAGAGGATTTGTCGGTTCCTATATAGCCACGGTTGCCTCCATAATGAAATGCAAGAATATATTGGAGGAGAGATAATTCGTCCAAATGCCACAAGATTTGGAACGACATTTGTTTTCATGAAAAGTTTTTGGGATAGAAAAGACAAGTTTATGAAGTGGATGGTGTCAGATGTGTGAAGCTCCAACCATTTGTGCACGACCGAAGAAGGAGAATACATGTATTCTTGTCTCACATGTAGACAATAGTGGACCTCTATGCATTGGGTCATTAAAGTGGTAGAACCGATTTATTGACTACTAAGATTTATAGAAAAGCAGAGACCCGCAACTGTGGCAGGAATGATTGGAAAAATATATGAACTCAAGCAATAAATTGAAGACGCATTGACAAAATATGAGGCTTCCTATGATCGTGTTATGGAGGTAGTTAATAAAAAAATTGCAATGCTCCAGAATCGCACCTATGTGATTGCAGGCAAGACATAGTTTTCTAAATCCTAACACATAAATTATATTTGTTGTGTTTTTTTCTAACATTGTAAGTGTGTTTGGGCAGCGGCGGTGCTAAACCCGCAGAGCCACAACCTATATGGTTTGGCGAAAAATCCAGCCCTCGTCGTTTCTGCAACAATGGCAATTCAAATAATAGCCGATACACCCAAGGAGGCAATGCAGGTTCTAGGCAAGCTAGTATTCTATCGTGATCGACGAGGCCTATTTGCTTCAAATGAGGCTTATATTAGTGCATCTCGTTATACTGTAGGTATGTTGTTATCAACTTATATATACATAGAAAATCAATCGTCACTATGAGTTTAATATAATTTTCATGTTACTTGTAGCTACATGGTGGATGACTTTTGGAGCGGAGACACCAACATTACAAAAATATGTCTTGCGGATTGTCTCATAATGTATTTCCTCTAGTGGATGTGAACGTAATTGAAGCACATTTGCTTTGGTGCATACACAATTGAGGAACCGTCTTGGGTACAGGAAACTGCATAAACTCGTATATGTCCACTACAATCTAAGGCTGCGATTGTAAGAGCATGAGACTAGAAATGAGGATAGAAATGTAGATCCTTTTGGCGATCTAATTAATGCCACTATGTACGACAGGGATAACCCAATCCATGAGTGGCTTGATAGCTCCATGATAGAATCGGAGCCCGTACTAGACGAGGAAGGTGAGCCTCCCATTCCATCCATACAGTTGTAGCACTGTAGCAGGCAGGCTACTATAGCCGTTAGTGCGTAGCGATGCTTCAGTACAAAGAAGTTTCAGGTTTCTATCTGAGCCATTTCTTGCATAGAACCAGGGATTTATTACCGCCTCCCTCTCGCCCTCTCTTTGCCACAAGCACTTAGTACATACAATTGTACAAAATGTGCCTTGGACCATCCATATTTCTTCATCTTCCTTATAACTTCTATTCAGCAATTTTGAATTGTTTCTCCTAAATTCTTGTATAGCAATCTAGAAGTTAGTAGAAATCTTTGATCTTCTGCATGATCATATTGGTTTTGTATATCTGGAAATAAAGGCTGGTGTGCTGTGCCTGCTGGATCACCAGCTCAGCGCTACAATCTATAGAAATACTTAAACACTGTTCTTCTGCGACCATTATTTAAAACATTGGATAACCCTTTCTACTTGGCAACCCAACAGCACATGCATTTACATGATTACATCATTCAACAAGGAGTTAGTTCCTGACTTCCAATGCACCTGATTTGATGGTTTAGTGATGCAACAAGAGCAGCTAGAGCTAAGTTACTATATAGTACATGTCTATGGATGTCATACTACAGAGCATATTGCATTCCTATACCATACTTGTATTCATCTGCAACGCTTATAATCCAAGGACGGGCACAGACATATATCATGCATCTACAACTATACAAATAGTAAGTCCATTTTATAAAGAAATAACTAATAAAGAATTGCGACTGGTTCCAAGATAACACGGAGTTATTCAGAGTTGCTCCAACTAAATGGGTCATTCATTTTCAAAGCAAGTGAGACCTCAAGGCAGAAAGGATAAAAAGAAGATAAAGAACTAGTAAGTGCAAAATGACAACGGGGTTACCTTGGGTGAGGATTCCCTTTTACCACTTTCTGTCCATACTTGCGCCACCGGTAGCCATCATCCAAAAGATCAACCTCACTAGTTGTTTGCACAATGATCCTTCGAGCTGGAGTTGGCACTTGTCTGTCCAATAAAACTAGCATTTATAAATTAAAGCATAATTAGGGGGTTCACTATACACCCCACAAATCTCGTATTGGATTCATTGAACCCGAACCAGTTCAGGGTTCATGTTTGCAGTGGAATTTGGAAGAAATAGTGGCGTGCCACGTACCACAAACCCCGTACCGTGACAAGCAAAACGCAAAACATGTTCTGGTAACTAAGGATTGAAGCTAGAAATTTTCCTACTAAGAAAAAATTTGTTCAGTATATCTACTACCTTTTGTTTGCATAGGCATCACCGGAATCTCCATTGTTGGCCCTTACTTCATCATCGCCTTCCTCCTCGCTATCACTTGAGCCTGACAGTTGACCACCTCCCTCTCCCCTCCTAGACATTGAAGGCCCCACGATGCCATCATTTAATGCCTCAAATTGTCCAGAATGATCTTGAGAGCCTGGTTCCGATCTAGTTGAAGCATCTTCATTCTCATGGAAATCGTCAGATTTATTTAGTAATCCACCACCATCTTTGGACCTCCTTTTTGGTGGGCGTTGGTGGTTGTGTTGGCCTCTATAAATTATTTGAGTAATCTGTCCATCTGCTGAGCGCTCCACTTTCTTCTTAACTGGACAGCTCGCATGGGCACATTTGTAGTAGCTCCTTGGATACTCCCCACCCTTAACTGCCTTCTGGCCATACTTCCGCCAGTTGTAGCCATCGGCAGCAGGTTTATCCACAGCGATGGCAGAAGTTTGGAATGCTTGTGAAACCTCATTTGATTCAATGTTGTTATTACCCGTATGTGATGGCGGAGTTGGTATCTCCTGCGTTGATGCCACATTGGCAGAAGAGTTTGCATGCTGTGATGTCAAAGCTGATGTTGTTGCCGATGAGAAAGGGAGTGAGTAATCTGCTTGATTGGCCATACTGTACTGAGAATGGACTGCTTGTGCTAAGGCTTGTTGATGGGACATTTCAAAGTCCCCCTCCAGAAAAAAAATAATAATAACATATATAAGTCAAGACATGAACAGATCTTTATTTGCAAATGTAATATCTAATAAGCAGCACAAGTAAACAAACAAGGGCAAACAGATGTTCAAGAAAACTCAAGACAAAGAACACAAAATCAAGCATCATATTCCTAGGATTGGGGTAATCTTAACCAGATGATCAAATAGGGAAAATCTGCCAAAAAAAAGTCTCTCAAATTGCTAGGATTAGACTATTTCAAACTAATGTTGGATGAGAGATACTTGAGTTTGTTAGCCACTAAAAAGGTTCAATCAGAATGTGAAATACATTTGCTGGATCTTGGCATGGATCAGCTCAATGCCAAATATGTTATGTGGTGCCTCCGAGAACACCTGGACCAGACCCAGAAATAGGCCACAAGCGGCAAGGCAGTCCCAGTGGCCCACATGCACTGCCTGCAATCATAATCAAACTACTTCATTTTTTTCACAGCAGTGGCACTGGTAGGGACGTGATGTGCCATATAGGGTTTACTTAGACAAGTTGGCCACAATTAGCTTGAGTAATCTACACCTTTCACCTTCCAAAAGTCCATAAGCAAATATACCATGATTATTGCCCATCCTTTGATGCCTTTTATTGAACCTTTTCATAAGTTAAGAACTTCCACTCAAAGCTCCAAAGGATAAGCCAAGCACAAGCAGTGTCCAGTAAGACAAACTCATGCTGTCATGCCTGACATGCATTGAAGTGCAAGAATGCATGGATGCACAATCTTTAGGTACATCCATGTCCAGGTAACACTGACATGATGTGACGTCACTATGAACATTGTGTAATCAATATCCGCGTAACTAGCAGAGGAACATGAACAGGCATCATAGTTTTCACAACACACAAGGAAATATCCATTTCATTATTCACAGGACCAAAATGAGCAACACATTAACATTACTGATAGGATAAACATGGAAATCCGTGACACACAACACATTATCATAATTTGCTTTGTGCCTTCTGTTAAACTGTTAGTTAGCAAAATGGTATTTGCAGACTTGACATCTCTAACAATGCCTTATCACAGTTGTAAACCATTGTTGAGCCTCATCATATTCTAATGCTACTACTGGCAATCAGTGGTTTGAACTGATTTCTATAAGTATGACCAGAATATCTCTCTACGATTGTTAGTACCCCACTTGCACTGTCATACACAATTTGGAACACTCATGTACTCTAATATTTTATTTTCCAGCCCAAGCTCATGCCTTTCTATCCCTCATATTACTAATCAAATTATTAGCTGTCCATTATGTTTGCTCTCCTAACTGCACACCCATAGGATGATTCGGTTGCGGCTGTTGGAATGAGACTTGATCAATCCAATTGGTCAAAAGGCCAACATAACATGTACAGGGTTAGTCAATATGCAAATAACACCCTAAGCTATATACATATCTAATACCCCCTCAAACTCATGGTGGATCAACAACACCGAGTTTGGAGAGGTAGAAACTATGCTGAACTCTAGTTTGTGCCTTACTAAAGAAATCTGCTAACTGAAGCTCCGAAGGCAAATACTGAAGAGCAATAATTTGGTCTTGCACCTGCGATCTTATGTATGAAGCATCCACCCCAATGTGCTTAGTGAGCTTATGCTTCACGGGATCTCGAGCAATGCTGATCACACTAATACTATCTGAAAAGAAAGGAGTCGGTGCAAAAACTGAAACACCGAAATCCTCAAGTAGCCACCAAAACTAGGTGATCTCAGCTGCCAATGACGCCATGGCTCTCAACTCAGCCTCAGCACTCGAACAGGAAACAACACTCTGCTTCTTGATCTTCTAGGCAATCAAGGAGGAACCAAGAAAATACAATAGGCGAAAAGAGACCAGCGATCAGAATGATCGCTAGCCCAGGTCACATCAGAGCACGCCTAAAGCTACAAAGAACTAGAGCGAGGAAAAAAAAGACGATGAGTGATGGTCCCACGAAGATATCGTAGAACATGAAGAAGGTGACTATAGTGGAGCTGAGAGGGGGCAGAGATGAACCGACTCAAGATGTGAACTGAGTGAGAAATGTCAAGTAAAGTGATCCCAAAATAGACGAGGCTCCCGACATGATGATGGTAACGAGTGTGGTCCTCAAGAGGCTCACCATTAGTAGGCTGAAAGTGAATACCAAGCTCCATAGGAGTATCCACCACGCGCTGATCAGTGAGACAAGCGCGAGCAAGGATATCCTGAATGTACTTTTCCTAGGAGAGGTAGTAGCCCTCAAGCGTGGAAGCGGTCTTAATCCCAAGGAAGTAACGAAGAGGACCCAAATCAGACATCAAGATTTGCTCACTGAGACGCTCCTTCACAAAGGCAATGTACTGAGAGTCATCTTCAGTAATGATCATATCATCCATATATAGAAGGAGCGTCCGACCCTGAGGAAAGGTATGTACAAAGAGTGGGTCGTTCTCAGATGCAGGTCTTAACGACAATTCCTCGGGCTGGGCCATCAGGTCTCAACGTGGATTCGCAATCAGACATCAAGAACTGCTCACTGAGACGCTCCTTCACAAAGGCAATGTACTGAGAGTCATCTCCAGTAATGATCATATCATCCACATATAGAAGGAGCGTCTGATTCTAAGGAAAGGTATGTACAAAGAGGGCAGGGTCATGATCACTAGCAGAGAAGCTGGCAACAGTGACAACAGAGGAGAAGAAGTCAGACCAAGCACGAGGGGCTTGTTTGAGCCCATAGAAAGAGAGTCAAAGGCGACAAACTATACCATCAGGGACAGAATACCCAGGGGGTGGCTGCATGTAGACCTCCTCACGCAACTCGTCATTGAGAAAGGCATTTTTGACGTTCAGTTGAGAGATGGGCCACTGTCGAACAGAGGCCACAAGAAGGAGTGCGAACAGTGATCATGTGAGCGACAGAAGCGAAGGTCTCATCGTAGTCATGACCATGCTCCTGCTGAAAACCACGTGCCACAAGACGAACCTTGTAGCACTCAAGGAAACCATCCGAGCGGGTCTTGATCATGTACACTCACTTGCACGTGATGGGAGTGACACGCGCAGGTAAGGGCACAAGATCCCAAGTGCCAATGCGCTCCAAAACAGCAATCTCCTCAAACATCGTGAGCTACCCCTTAGGGTGAGCCGCATCCTCACGGTAGGTCGTAGGCGCAGAAAGAGCAGCGGCTGCAAAGCCGTAGTGCTCAGGAGGCCTGACAGTGTGACGATCACGAAGATCGTATCTGGGAGGAGAAAGCGGAGTAGGGCCCAGAAAGGACGGAGAAGAAGAGCTGGGAACAGGAACCAACAAAGACGGAGGCTCAACTGGAGTGGGTTGAGGACGGCGAGAGTAGTGCAAGAGAAAGGGTGGAATCTCAACAAAAGAGCGAGAAGCCGGGAAGGAACCCCTAGCAGAGAGGGAACAGGTGGAGCCGGAGGAGAGGGAGGCGAAGAAGGTGGAGGATGAAGCGAAACAGTAGTGGAAAGCTGAGAGTCAGAAAAAGTCATAAAAGAGATCGACTCAACAAGAGAATCTGAGCTGATAGTAGGGGAACGAGGGTAGTAAGGTCGAGACTCGTCGAAAGTGACATCCCGAGATATCCTCATCCTGTAAGCAACAGGGTCGTAGCAATGATAACCCTTATGCTCAAGACTGTAGCCAATAAAAACACACTCAACTGACTAAGTAATCAACTTGGTGTGTTCACGAGGTTGAAGAAGGATGAAGCAGACATAGCCGAAACTACGAAGGTGATTGTACTCTGGAGCTTGACCGTAGAGACGCTCAATAGGAGTAGAACCCTAAAGAGCAGTGGAAATAGCCTCAGCCCAGAAGTGAGGTGGAACAGAAGAGGCAAGCATGACAGCGCGGGCTGTCTCAAGCAAGTGACGATGCTTATGCTCAGAGAGACCGTTCTAAGCGTGAGCACTAGGACAAGAGTATTGGGGAAGAGTACCCTGTTCAACAAGAAAGCGACGCAAAGCAGCAGATAGGTACTCGCCAGCAGAGTCGACACGAAACACACGAATGGCCGAATCAAACTAAGTGGGAACCATGGCGGCAAACATCTGGTAAATAGAGAACCTGACTGCGAGAGGACATGAAGTAGATCCAAGTATAACGAGAATAATCATCAATAAAGATCACATAGTATCGATGACCCCCTTTCGAAACGAAGGGAGCCAGACCCCAAACATCGAAGTGAACAAGATCAAAATGACGAGTACAAACAGAATCACTAGAGGGATAGTGGAGCTATAGCTGCTTGCCAAGCTTGCAACCTATACAGTGTAAACAGGTTTCCCCAGAAACAGACCCAAGAACACCACGATCTACTAGTGACAATAGATGCGATTTGCAGAGATAACCCAAACGATGGTGCCACTGAGCGAAGGAAGTGGTGGAGGACGCAGCAAAACCTAAGGTAGTAGTAGTAGCTGACTAGCTGGTGGAGACAGCGTAAAGAAGATGCAGCCAGTCGAGCTTCCAAAGACACCACGAATAACGGCGCCGAGGGCTAGTACCAAGCAGAGTCCCTGTGCGGCGGTCCTAGACACAACAAGAGTCAGACTCAAGAACAACACAATAGTCGTGATCAATGATTTGACTAACCGACATAAGCTGCATAATAAGCTGATGAACATGAGACTGCAAAAACATGAAAGGAAGATGTGGAAAGGATGTCTCGGCCTACAACAGGAAAAGAGGTACCATCTGTAGTTTGAACAGTAGAAGGAAGAGCTACGAGACTCACAAAAGTGAGATGGGTAGAATCTGGTGTCATGTGAAAAGAAGCATCAGAGTCCAAGATCCAGGTAGACAAGATCATGGTTATTAAGGCATCGCTTAGGCATCGCCTAAGCGGTAAGGCGCCGCCGGGGAGCAAAGCGTCGTCCCCGCCTTAGGCCTAAGGCGTCGCTAAGGCCAGAGAGGAAGAGGAGGAGGACCTTGAGCCGACGACATGCAACACGCCCGTGCTCGGAGGCGGATCTAGCACCTCGTCGTCGGCCGCCGTCCTCCTCCATCGCCGCCTCCTTCTCCTCCGCCGCCCGAGCTCGGGAGGCGGATCAGACTTGTCGTCGACGCCGCGTCCTCCTCCATCGCCGCGTCCTTCCTCCTCCGCCGCCTCCCCTCCTCCCCGCATCGCTTCCCCACCTTCCCCATCTCCGCGGGTGAAGCCGAAGCGGCAGTGGCGTGGCGTGGAGGGTGGTCGCTCGCTGCTCTTTCCCCGCCGAAGAAGAAGAAGAAGAAGAGGCGCGCAGCGTGGAGGGCGCGGCCGGCCGCAAAAAAGAGAGGTAGTACGGCCGCTTACCGGCAAGGCAAGGATAAAGAGGCGGAGGCAGATAGGGCACGGGCATCGGCACCGGCAACGGACACCAGATTTTCGCGCCGAGGATCTAGAGTCGATTCTGCTTCGCTGCGGATCTTCGCGCCACTTGCCGTTGCTGCCGCTTAGAGAAGGTTTATAAGGCGCGCCTCGCCTCGCTTACCGCTAAGCGGTGTGAGGTGGTCGCCTCACCGCCTTTACCGCCTTAATAACCATGGACAAGATACTTGACGAGGGAGGAGACGAAGGCGTGGAAGACTACTGAGAAGCAAGAGCCAGATGAGCAGAACCCAAGGAGTCCGAGGACGAGCCAACACCGAGGTGCTAGAGTAGGGAGAGGAGCTGTTGCGTGGCGTCACCGGAGGAGCCCTAGCGAGAGGCGCCAACTCCTGAGTGGGAAGGAACCCTAGAGCCCTTCGGGGGACGTTCACCTCGGCGACCCTGGTACCTCCACCACTTGTAGCAGTCTTCATAACATTGGTCGTCACACTGGCAGTAGGTGCAGTAGAGTCCCGTAGTAGAGGCAACAACCACTGGTGCCCCGGGAGCGAGAGGGACCATGGTCGGTGCGGAAAGAGCAGGTGCTAAAGCAGACAAGGCAGCCTACATCTGAGCTGCGCCACGATGACGAGTCTCCTCAACACGCACACCCTTGAGGGCCTCCACCAAGCCCGGGCTCGGGTGGCGAGTCAGGAGCTGAGCACGCACGGTCTCGAACTCAGGCCGGAGATGCATCAGGATGTTATAGAGACGGTGAGTCTCTGGTGGCGAGCGAATCTGAGAGAGACAGTCCCAGACATCCAAATTTCTAGAGAGTCAAGTTGGCACCACACCCCAGACATCTGCTGATAGAAGTCATCCACGGTGGCATCGAGCTGCTAAAGAGACCGCGCCTGGTGCACGATAGAGAGATACATAACATCACTCGTCAGCTAGTAATGAGCTCAGAGGCACTCCCACATAAGCTAAGTCGTCGGTAGCTCTGCCACATTCATGGAGATGGCCAAGGGCATGCTATCCACCAGGATGGTGGTAGCACGAGCCTCAGCATCCTGCCATCTCTCGTAGGCATGCAGCTCAGACTGGTAGAGCTCCAAGGCCTCCTCTAGTGCAGCATTGGCTGCCTCCTGAGCCACACCAACAGGAAGAGCTGGTAGAACTAGCGGCATAGGGCGAGGCAGGAAGGGGTGCTCACCGGTGAGATGACCCTAGAGACGCTGGCTATTGATGTGAATCCTCATGTGAACGGCCCACTCCCAGAAATTCGTCCTGTCGAAACGAACCGAGGGGAGTGGGATAGCGAAGGAGCCGCCGGTGGAAGCCATCTGGAGAAGAGTGGTGACCTGGAGTCGGCTGCAGGGGAGACCGAGATCCGGGGCCGGAGAGGCCAGATCAGGAGCCGGGGCAGCCACTTCCATGTGCAGCATGCACAAATTCTCCAAAACTTTCCCTCTAACAAGCTATAGAAATTTTTGGGAAAGAGATAATAGGACTGGACAAGACAGGCTTGGAGTTTAGATCTGCCATCTCTTACATATTTTGTGTTTTAAACATAATAAATGCCAAGCAGCCCAAGTTCTTGTTTGTTGCAATATGCCAACCAGAGTTGTGCCAAGATTGGATTTGGTTTAACCCTAGACTAACAAACTTGCTCCTTTGTTTAATTGTGCATGAATCCAAACTGAAATTGTAAGTGAATCAATCGTATCCAATGCTCCCAAAAGCTTTTTTAAGTGCTGCTAAAGCTTGAGTGTTCCCCTTTCTGCACAGCTTTTATATAAGTGGTTCGGCCTCTTAAGTGATTAAGAAGACAATTCAGTGGCCTCATAACAAGGTCGCCTAGTGCAAATTACATTTAAAAATATTTTAATTTTGAACAGCTCTATGTATATGAAAGATTGATGGAGAATTTATGTTAGAATCTAATATAGAAGTTGTGTTAGAGTCGGATTGTATCTTGAGACTATAAATAAAGGGTATGGGGGTCCTGTGGGACAACACACAATTTTCCCAAAAATCAACATGGTATCAGAGCCCCCTGTGCCCATCCACCATCGAACCCTAGCCCTAGCCCTCACGCATTTTAGCCGCCGCCGCCGTCTCCCACGCATGCAGTCACCTCACTGGACGAGTCCGAACCCTGCCATCGGCAGCCATGCCACTCGTGGGCGTCAGGGCCACCTTTCGCCATCTTGGTCATGTGGCCACCGCCACCACTTGTCACAGAGACACACACGCCCGACAGTCGTTGTCAGAAGCCGCCACAGTCCTCGTGGAGCGGCCATGGGACTCGCCGAGGAACGGAGAGCCGCCAATTCAGGAGAAGAAACTGATGTGGCCAAGAGTGCCATTACCACTTTGCCTTGTTCTACACCAATACAATCTGACATTACAAGGTCAAGTGATGCTGCTCAAGTACATGGGGACAAGATGATCAAGCCAGGTGCAAGACGAGCCAGAAGAAAGCGAGGTTCACAACCACTTCCACAGGGTCCACGACCACTTCAAGGTCTACAAACAGTTTCACGAGCACTATGACCAGTTGGCTCAGATCTACGACAAGTACTCATTGAAAGGAGTACTCGTCAGAACAATACTGTCGAGAACAAGATTCGGCGGAGGAGCACTCGTTGAACAAAGGTGCTCAAGGAACAAGATCAATGGAAGGAATACTCGTCGTGAAAAAGATACTACGAGAACAAAGGTTTCATGAGGAATACTCTACAGTAAACAAAGATTACTCGACAAGCACAATACTCGGTGGGAATAATCTCGACGAGTCTTCTTCAATCGATCCGAGATCGATTCTGACCAGTCTTCGATTACGACCAGATCTACGACCAGGTCTACTACCAGGTGATCGACCAGGTCTACAACCAGGTCCACGACCAGTTGATCCGACTTAAATGAATTCTTGGGCTGAGACGTTTCGGTTGTAGATAAGTTATAGTATATATCTTTTAGATGGAGTCAGTTGTAATCTGTCCATAACTGTATTAGAAAAGAATCTTTGTATGATACGTGAGTTAGAGATAGAATCGGCACTAGGTCGTGTGTGAGTTGGCCACACCTTTAGGTGCCAATATAAGGCTAGGGCATAACCCATTGTAAAGGAGAGGAAGAATTTTGGGAAAAGAAATACAAAAAAGTCACGGCGACTTTGTGGCGCAATATCTTGCATGTTAGTTGAGATTTTCCCATCTAGGGTTTGTTGAGGTCGGAGCAAGCACATCGTTCTTGAGATTGTTCACCGAATCTACACGATTCAACTCGTCTAATTCGTGTTCTTTGTTGCTCACGGTTAGAGAGGCTTCGAGTTCATGCTTCTAATCTTCCTTGTGATTGATTAGTGTGTGAATCTCTAGATATCCATCTACACTGCAACATGGTCGAAGGAGCTGCTGCTGTCTTCATCACCAAAAGGTTCAAGGAGGGGTGAACCCTAGCCGCAAGAAGGGACATCTCCGTTGATCGTACCGTGAAAGATCAGGCCACCCTTGCGCATCAACTAGTTTACTAGTTGATCTGTATTAGAAACCGAGAGAGGAGGCCGATTCGGGAGAAGAAACCGGGAGGCGACGCTTCGTTTCTGTTCAGGAGAAGAAGCCAAAGAAAGAAGGAGCTTCGCTTCTGTTCGGGAGAAGAAGCTGAAGAAACTAGCAAAACAAAAAAGGGATCCGTTCAAAGGGGAAAAGGGGGGATTTGTTCGATTTTTTTATGCGACGGCTCTGCATGATTTGGGTAATTATGAAGGCAGTCATCTAGGTTCGGCAAAACGTTGACGCGTGAAGAATTGTAATGATCGTGGGAGATACGCGCGGCATATCTCAGTAGTAATTGGCACTGCTCTGGTTGTTTGAGAAGACGACCCATGAGGAAATTGAGGCTACAAGGAAGGGGGAGGAAGAAGCCGCCATGAGGGCGGTAGAAGAGAAAAAGAAGGCAGTTGTTGAGACTACTTCCCTGCAAGTAACTCAAGGTGACATGAGAAGAATGTCACAGGACCTCTTCGCAACGGGTATGATAGGTCCGAGGGCTGGTGTAGGGTCATCTGACTTAAAGCTAGAGCTGATGCCGAATGATGTAAAGTTGGAAGGAAGTAAGAATTATCTGAGTTTGTCTAGAAGGGCTCAGCTAATTCCGAGGACGAAGGGGTAGGAGCACTACCTGCGGGAGATTTGTGTTGAGCCTGCAAACAAGGCGAGCATGGATTGGAGGATGTGGAACACCACCAACTCTGTGGTGGTAGCTTGGTTGCTAACATCGATATCTCCATCGATCGCTCGGATGGTGGAGATGATGCAGAGTGCACTAGCGATGTGGAAGACACTGAGCAACATGTACTCCAAGGCGGGAAATGTGATGGTGATGGTGGAGGTCCAGGGCAAGGTGGAGGCTCTAAAACAGGAGAAGACTATCTTGGAGTATGCTAGTGAACTGCAGCAACTATGGGTAGATTTAGATCACTATGATCCACTGTAGTTAACATGTGCTGGTGATATTGAGGCTGGCAGGGTGTGGCTGCAACGCAGACGGGTTACACACTTTCTAGAGGGATTGAATGCAAAGTTTGAGAGTAGAAGGGATGCCATGTTTCACTTGGCAAACTTGCCTACTATAGAGGAGGCTATTTTGGCTATGGTGCAAGAGGAGGTTCGACTACGAGTAATGGGGGACAACAACTCGGTTAGATCCGAATATGCCATAACAGATGATAGGGAGTGCTACAACTGTGGGATGAGAGGGCATCTGCGCCGTGCTTGCCCTTCTCCACAGTATGGAGGTCGAGGTGGTCGTGGTGGTCATGGAGGCCGAGTTGGAGATTATCGAGACCGAGGTGGAGATCGTGGTAGTCGTGGAGGTCGAGGAAGGGGCCTAGTTGGTCCCAGGGCTAATATGGCCCTAACAGAGGAGATCACGTCTGTTACTCTGACAGACGAGCAAGATATGCAGTGGGAGAAGTGGCAGCAGGGAAAGGCATTGGAGACTTCTCATGATTCCACCTCCTTTATTAACTTTGCAAACTACATCCACGTGGGGCGAAGGTACTCAGGCATATGCACTTGCATCCACATATAAGCACTCTCATATTGATTGGATCATAGATTCAGGGGCATCCAAGCATGCCACGGGTTCACTTAGTGCATTTGCATCTTACACCCCATATACTCATTCTGAAACTGTCCAAACAGTTGATGGAACCTCCCAGCTTATTCAGGGTGTAGGATCTGTAGAGTGCACACCATCCATTACTTTATTCTCCGTTTTGCATGTTCCCTCCTTTCTAGTTAACCTTCTTCCAGTTAGTTCTATCATTGACCAATTCAAATGCACTGTCACATTTGATGTGGATTCGTGTTTGTTCTAGGAGAAGAGAACTGGGAAGAGGATTGGGAATGGAATAAGGCATAATGGGTTGTGGTACTGTCGGTGTTTTAGAACCGATCTTACGTAAAGATTGTTTGATTCGGGGGGTCTCCTAGAATAGAATCACGCAGAGAGATTGACACGGGTATTTTTATACAGGTTCAGGCCTTCTCCAGAGAGAATAACAACCCTACTCCTGTGTGTGTATGGTATTGAGTGTATTCTGAACAATCAGGAGAAAAACTAAGACTATTACAGATGATCCTGCTTGTCTTCCTGATAGCCCTTGATAGCCTGTCCCTCCTCTCTCTGATCGTTGCCTTTATATAGTCGTGAAGGAATAGTCGTTTTCCCCTGCTGAAGAGACGCCTCATCAAATCCAAAGAATTCGCGACGCTTGTAGTAATCATCGGCCGTAACTCCTTCACGCCTTTGCGCTTACTAGTCGAGATAATGGGGTATTATGTGTTATCATTTCGCATAATAACAAAGCATATTGTCTGCTTAGATTTCTTAATCAATTGGACCCACTTGCTCGTAGGTTTTATTGATCATAAGGTGGTCAGAATCGACCGGTCATAGAAGAACTTACGACCATAAGATAGTCGAGCAAGACTTACGACTATGAGGTAATCGTAGAATATCTTACGATCACAGAGTGATCATAGAAGAACTTACAACTATAAGGTAGTCGTAGCAAGACTTACGACTATGGGGTGGTCGAGAAGAACTTACGACCACCTAGTAGGCTTCTCGCTATAAACTTAAGGGGTATACCTAGGGACCATATGACGCCATATTTACTTATAATAAGAATTATAGATAAAAGATAAAATGAGGATTATTAGATCCTCGTTATTCAGCCCCCCTACTTCAAGTGAAAGTAACTTACTTGGTAAAGGAATTATAGATGGTCTTACTACCACGAGAGGTCGAGAAATATGGTCGAAGGAAAAACTCTTCGACATTTGTGCACTACTTTGATCGTAAATATGCTTGGTCAAGAAGGTTGCTTACGACTATTAAATAGTCGTAGAACACTCTTCACGATCACGAGGTGGTCGAGTATGGTGATCGGAAGAAAAACCTTTCCGACAACATTACCTTTGGTCAAAAAGATCGACCAAGGAAGTAATTTCGCTGAGGTGTAAAACTAACTCGATTTTCTTGAACGACCGCTTAGGGAATTGCAAACGACTCCCATTAGTCTCGTCTGCTGAGCGGTTCAAGCGGCGGCAACCTTTGGAATGCCACGCCTTTAGCCCAAGGTACACTTATAAATACTTACCGGGTAAGACTTAAATTTATACTTTTCCCCAAATCGCCCCGCTACTCATCAAGTTCTTGTCTTCTCCGCCACCAACTCAATCGAAAATCTCCCTTTCCGAGAGAAATGGTCGAGAGTTTCGAGCGGGCCGAGTCGAGATGGATGCAAATGAAGATTCAAGCACTAGTCGACGGGAAGATTCCAGAAGATCCTCGTGAAGTGGTTCGCGGGCGACGGGCAAGATTACCGCCGGGGAGAGGATGAGCAAATCCCCATCTTCCGTGCATATTGTGAGCGTGGCCTTCGATTGCTCATACCCTTTCTCACACTTATACTCGAGCATTTTGGGGTGAAACTGGTGAATCTCGGTCCCAATTCCATCACAATGCTCAAGGTGTATTTGTGTATCTATGTGAGGCATACCGGAATTCCAAATGACCTTGAGCTCTTTCAATATTTCTATGGAATGGCTCGACAAGCCAGAATAGTTTGAAGTTGTGATCCAAGCTCCATGATGGGAAGTTGAAGGAGTATATTCAGATGTTTACTAAATCTTCGTGGCGAGATGGATAAGAGGTGGTTTTATCGAAAGTCACCTCGAGACAAACTGACCTTACTTTCGAGGAAGGTCACGAAAAGAAATCTTCGTGGGATTCGACTCCCAAGATATCAATCAATTGTTTCTATATTCAAGCCATAAAGGACTTGAAAGAAGGGGGTTAACCGATGGCATGTGGTGAAAGATTTCATCACATCGTCGAATTAGCCCTTTGAAGAAACGAGTACCTCCTATGTGGGGGTACACGGGCCAAAAGACCCACCGTGGACTACGAGGAGGGTAAGTAGTTTTTCGACTTAACCCTCGCTTTGGTCTTCTTCAAAATTGTCTAATGAATATCTTTATCTGCTTTTACATGATCTTTCACAGCAGAGATTGACGCCTAGTCAAACTCGCTTAGAGAAGTCTCCGCCACTCGAGTAGCGGTTCTCAAATCCTTGCGGTTTTATTCGCAGAGGAAAAGATGGAGCGCCTAAAGGTAATCAAAAGTTGATTTTATCCTTAGGACTTCACAATCGAGAAAGAACTTACGACTAGGTAGTGATCGAGAAAATCTTACAATCCGTGAGATGTCGAGAAAAGCTTACGATCGATATCGGTCGAGAAAATCTTACGATCGGGTCGCTGATTCTTCTTTTCGCTTTTCTTTCGTAAAGTAGGTATGGAAAACCGTCGAACGACGAAGAAGTTGAACCCGATAACCATCGGTGCCAGCAGGATAACAATGGACAAGGGCTCATCTCCTCCGACTAAAAAAGCGCCGACTCACAAAAGTTGCCGACAAGGAGGACCAAGCTTAAGTTCCTTTATTTCGACTGTGTCCCTCGGAAAGTCTGCGACACGCACTTGCTGCAACAGGCCGAGGTTGAAACAATCGAAATCGAGGAGATCAAGAACCTCTTAGGCGCAAGGTCTGCAAGGCCCTCCGGAAAGTCAGAGACCGTAGAGATGGTTCTGCTCAAGATCCACGAGTAGACGTGGTCGGCCGAGCCTATTCTCCATCTTGAACTCCCACCGCACGTGGTCGAGAAAAGAAGTCGAAGAAATCTTCCGTCGAAGATAACTCCTAAGTTCCTAGTCGTGTCCAGATGCAGAGGTATGTGAAATGAACTAAAGTGTAAGAACAAAGATTTACCTTCTTCCTTTTCACAATCTAACTTGCTCTCTTTTTTTGTTGATTTTAGCCCGACTTCTTTGACCCAAGACGCTTCTATCGAGAAGCTCGTTGTCGCCTCCAAGCTGTTGGAGAGATGACAATGAGGTAGTCGAAGGATCGTCCATAGCCCGGGTAGTGGAGGAAGTCGTGGCTCCTGAAGTGGTTAGCACCACCACTGAGGTAGTAGCTACTGTTAGATAGATAAAACTAGGGTTTGCTATTCACAACTCTACTACTTATTCATTAATGAAGGAGATATATATAGACAAAGATACATGGGCCTCATGGGCTACAAGGGCCACATGGGCCAAGAGAGAGAGAAATGTAGAATATACAATACTCTTAACACCCCCCTTCAAACTCAAGGTGGATCAGGAGGATCTGATGCACTGAGTTTGAGTAGATGAAGTCGATGATGTTCTCTAGTCTGAGCTTTAGTGAAGAAATCTGCAACTTGGAGCTCGAGGAATATACTTGAGGGTGATGGTCAATCTACGACAATGAGATCGCGTGAAGGATGCATCAACACCAATGTGTTTTGTCACCATGCTTGACCGGATCATTGGCAATTTGAATGGCACTTGTATTGTCACAAAAGAGGGTAGGATTGTCACAAGGACACCAAGATCACCAAGAGCCATCGGCCAAACGATCTCGATGTTGTAGCGGCAAGTGCTCGAAGCTCGCCTCTGACTAGAGTGTGACACCGATGCCTTTTGGACTTCGAGCAATAAGCGAAGTACCAAGAGAGATACAATAGCGATGGATGATCGGCGATCGCCAGGATCACTCGCCCAAGTAGAGTCGAGTAAGCGGAGCCGAGCCGACTCGAATCGCATAGAATGAGCGCCCGACGCAGCTCTCTCAAGTATCTCAAGACACGAAGAACATGACTATAGTGAATCGAGGTGGAGCACCGACAAACCGGGCCGAGCATGAACAAAGATGAGCAATGTTCGGCCCGTTACGGAGATAGACAAGGCTCCCAACAAGCTAACGATAGCGAGAAGAATCTGCCGAGGTACACCGTCTGTAGGTCAAGCCGCAAGTGAAGCTCCATGGGTGGTAACAACGACGAGTATCACCATCCCAGAGCGAGCAAGCGATCCCGAATATAGCGATGCCGAGAGAGATAGTAGCCATCACCATCGTAATGAACCTCAATTCCTAGAAAATAGCTCAATGGTCCCAAATCGGACATCATAAATTGTTCACTCAATTTCTTCTTGACAAAGGCCATGTGGTCCATATCATCTCCCGTGATCAGCATATCATCTACATACAGAAGAAGCAAAGTACAACCTCACGAGAAGTGTGAACAAACAAAGCAGGTCATGCTCACTCGAAGTGAAACCAAGCAAATTAATCACGTAATCGAACGCTCGAACCAAGCACGAGGAGCTCGCTTGAGACCATATAGAGCACGCCTAAGGCGACAAACATAGCTGTAGGAGCCTCAACACCGGGGTGGTCAGATATAGACCTCCTCATGTAGATCACCATGAAGAAAAGCATTCTTGACATCCATCCGAGATATAGTCCATGTGCGTATTGTCAAGAATCGCAATAAGAGTACGGACCGTGGTCATATGAGCAATCGAGCAAAAGTCTCATCATAATCTCGACCATAAGCTCTTTGAAAACCTCTTGCAACAAGACGAGCCTTGTATCGCTCTCTCGACCCATCTCGATTTGTTCTTTATTTTATACACCCACTTGCAAGTGATAGGAACAGCCTGCAGGACGGTAGCGAACAAGATCCCAAGTGCCCGTGCACTCTAATCTTTGTGAGCTCCTCTGTCATAGCCAATCGCCACTCAGTACACCGACAAACCTCCTCTGATAGGTACTCGGCTCGACCATCGCGACTCAAGACGAGGGAAACCCCATCTCTCGGTGCTCGAATAGAAGAACGATCACGTAGGGCATATCGTGATGTAGTAGAACGATCGTCAGAGTCGATGGTACTGGCCGGAGGATCAAGCGGAGGAGAGGAGGACAGAGAATCAAGTGGAGGAGAGGACTGAGGATCAGAAGGAACTCTCTGTCGGCGACTATAGTGGAAGGGAAGAGTGGAAGTGTTAGAAACTGGTGGAGCTGGTGGAGAAGGTACACGAGAAGGTGAAAATGGTGGAGAAAGTGTATCTGGAGAAGGTGTATCTGGAGAATGAATGGGAGGTAGACATAAAAAGGAAGTGGAATCTGTGGAAGAAGAAGTGGGATGTGGAGAAGGATGATGAAAGAAAGGACGTCCCTCATCAAAAGTCACATCACGAGAGATGCGAATGCGACGTGCTAAGGGATCATAGCAACGATAACCCTTATGCTCAGGACTATAACCCAGAAAAACACACTCAACTGACTGAGGGCTCAGCTTTGTGCGCTCACGAGGTGCTAGAAGGACATAGCGTATACAACCAAAAACGCTAAGATGAGCATAGCGAAAGGTGTGCTCAGACAGACCTCACCAGACACTTGCCCTGAAGCTTAGAAGAGGGCCGATTTGCTAATAAGATAGACTAACTTGAGAGGCGCTTCCCAGATGAGAGGGACAAAGGAGGAAATGAGAAGAGCGCGAAAGGCCTCAATGATGTGACGGTGCTTGCGCCAACAACACCATTCGAGCATGAGCACCGGGACACGAGAGCTGAGGAAGAGTACCCTCAGAAGAAAGAAACTGACGAAAGGCTGAGGAAAGATACTCTCCTCCAGAGTCAGAACGGAAAACACGAATGGAAGAAGAAAACTGTGTATGAACCATCTTAGCAAAAGATTGATAAATGGAAATCAACTGAGAGCGATGTTTCATAAAATAGATCCAAGTATATCGAGAGTGATCATCAACAAATATGACATAATAACTATGACCACCCTTCAAACAAAAAGGAGATGGACCCCATACATCCAATGCACCAAATCAAAAGGATCAAGACCGAGAGGTACTATCGATATGGAAGTTGTAGTTGTTTTCCAACTTACAACCAAGACAATGAAAACTAGACTCAACAAAGGACATGACCTAAGGAACCCTGGTGAACTAAAGTGGTGAGGCGAGCTCCACAAAGATGACCAAGTCGATGATGCCACTTGCTAAAGGAAGACCCAACAGGAGATTGAGATGAAGACATAGCAGAAGACACCAAGGCCTTCGACGTAGTGGTGGAAGGAAGATGTAAGGTGTCCAAGACATAGAGACTGGAAGAGCCTCTACGGCGATGGCCAGAACCAATCACTCTTCTGCTCTGACGATCCTGAATGAAACAAGAAGAATCATCAAATCCAATGAAACAGTTCATATCAGTTAGTTGACCAACAGAAAGAAGATTCATAGATAACTGAGGAACAAAAGACACATTAGGAACAGAGAAGCAAGATGTAGAGAGAATGCCCTGATGGGTAATAGAGCAAGGTGTACCATCAGCAGTGTGAACATAGGTAGCATCATCCGCGCCTACGAAAGCAACAAGCCGAGAGCTGTCGACATGTGACATGAAACGAAGCACCAATCCGAACCCAAGGATGAGCAACGCTAGAAGCGTAAGGTGCAAGCGATGTCATAGCGCATAAGCGATCCGTAAGTCACAAGAGATGTGGATGTGTCGTGATGGCTCGCCCGATGGAAGTGCTCTGAAGGCCCAATGGGTGCTCCACGACGACGGCCAAATGGTACATCTAGCACGATAGGCAATAAGTCGATCTCGATGCAACTTGAAACATTTGTCAACATGATGACCATCCTCTTGCAATGGGAACAAACCAACACTCAGTGGGTGTCGCTCGTAGATCCGCATCACGTGAGAGACTCGGGACAAAGATGTGGTGAGGATCCCGAGACATGCATAAGGGAATGAAGACGAGTCTCCTCTGCAATCAAACTAGAGAGCGCCTCAGTCAAAGTCGGTGGAGTGGGATAGTTGAGCAACTGAGTACGAACAGGCTCAAACTCCGATCGAAGCCCCATCACAAACTGATACATGAGCGTCTTGAGCATACTCATCTTTGGCAAAGACAAGATCGACAGTAACAAAGAAATTTTGGTGTCATAGACTCTAGAGGGCGGTGATATGAGTGAAAGCAATCGTAATACTCCTCCATCGACCGATCCGCCTTTGCTAAGACTATGAATGTTCTTGAGCAATGTGAAGCGAAGAGCACCACCGATCAACATATCTCTTCTCAAAGTATGTCCACATCTGCTAATCAAGTATGATACTCAAGACTCATTCGCAGAGAAACATCAACACTCAAAGACAATGCCACCATAACACGATCATCTTCTTCTCGCCAAGCCTTTAATACCTCAACATCAACGGTCTTGGATCGGGAGGATCATCACCAAATGAGAGGCCAAACCATAACCCCGAGAGTAGTCTTGACCGAGAATGCCCATGCCCAGAGTTCAACCCATCAAGCTTGATGTCCGCTCAACACAAGAGATGAACTACCCCCAAACATTGAGTCGGATCTAGCCATACCACAACAAACTAATCACAGAGCAACAGAGAGCGTATAATCAATAGTAGCAGAGAGTAGTACCAATCAACACAGAGAGTCAGATCACAGAAAGCAGAATGCAGAGGCTCCAGCGCGCAGTTATGGTTTGCTCCAACTCTCGGTGTTTCTAGGGCGCAGAGGTAGCAGAGAAGACGAGGCGCCGGGGTGCTCCAGCGCATGAGAGGTAGCAGAGGGAGATGGGCGCGGGCGGCGCAGAGGTAGCAGAGAGGGCGAGCTCGTGCACCGGCTACGGGTGAGTAAGGAAGCGGAGCAGATCCGGGTCGCCTCCCAGCAATGGCGCGTTGATCCCGACCAAGGAGGCGGAGGCGGATGGATCTCGTCGCGACAAGGATACGGAGGCGGCGTGAGGCCTCGAGGCGAGGCGTGGCGAGGCGACAGTGGCGCTAGGATGGGCCGACGGTGGCAAAGACGAGGCGACGGCGAAGCGACGCCGGATCTCGCCGGCTTGGAGCAAAGGAATGAGCGAGAGCTCAAAGTGCTCGCTCGGGCCCTCTGCTCCAGTTCTCCCACCGAGCAAAGCTCCCAGCAGAAGCCGCCGCATGTGAGTAGAACTAGGGTTAGGGTTGAATGGCTCTGATACCATGTTAGATAGATAAAACTAGGGTTTGCTATTCACAACTCTACTACTTATTCATTAATGAAGGAGATATATATAGACAAAGATACATGGGCCTCATGGGCTACAAGGGCCACATGGGCCAAGAGAGAGAAAGAGAGAAATGTAGAATATACAATACTCTTAACAGCTACGACCACTGAGGTGATCGTGAAAACAGCAAAGGAAGCCGTAGAAGCCTCTGCCCAAGGTGGTGATGTGTTTGACCACCGTGCTGGAAAGGAAGTCGTTGAAGACGTTCCTCCCAGTACCCAAAGAGAAAATGCGCTACGTAATCAAGACGAGGAATATTTCAACTTCGCGGCTGATTTTTTTGGCCTTTCTATCGTAGGGTCTTCACTTTTAGATCTCGCGATCGAAGTCCCTCATCCCAAAGATATTCCCAACAGAGGAGAAACCTTTGACAATGATCGTCTTGAGAAGGTTTGGTGGGATCAAGTTGCGAAGATTGACAAGCTGAAGAGTCCATCGTAAGTATTTAAGGATAATTATACATATGTATGGTCTTCTCTTGCTTCTCACTGTCTTTCTTTTACAGAAAGCTCGAACAAATTGCCATCAAGGTGAATATCACCGACAACTCAGAGCTACGATAGAAAAGCGTAACTCTCTTAACAGCAGAGAGATGGTAAGTCATCGTTATTCGTAGTCGCTTTTAGAGTTTGACTACTTATACAAAGGCTTATGAGACTTGTCATGGAAAAACTCACGATTAGGCGCTAGTCGAGAAAAAACTTATTTACTAGTTAAATAGTGTTCATGTTCACTTTTAACCTTCTGAGTTAAATAGCTTACGAAAGACTCCGGCGACTCGCCGATTATGAAAAAGAGGAGTCGAGAAAACTAGGGGAAAAGGTTGGAGACCTCTTGAAGAAGCTTCAAGAGGCTAACTCTACAGCTGTAAAGATGCAGGAAAAGCTAAACAGTAAGTGCTGAACTTAAGACTGCTTATGTTGTTGATCTTTACCTAACTCTTGCTTCTTTTCAGAAAAAGAAAATGACATAAGATAGCTTCAGCATGAGATCAAGGAAAAAACTGTGGTTATTCACGAGATTTCTCGTATAGCCAAAGATAAGGATCAGGAAATTGAGAGGCTGAGATCTTGCCGAGCAGGTAAGCAATTCTTTATCTCATAGCCCTTACGAAGTTCCCTTCCTTTTCTAATCCCCATTTCTTTTTTAGAAATTGAGCTTGAACTGGGAAGGCTCGAAACTGAAGTTAGGGATAAAGGTATGATCCTTGAGGAAGCTGTCCGCATTGCTAAGATAAATGCAGAGGACATTAAATTATGGGAGAAGCGGCATGTTGAGACCATTGCTTCCCATAATGCAGAAATCGAGAAGTTAGATTCTCGACTTGCAGGTAAGGAACTCTTTTACCTGTGATTATTTTTGTTTTCTCCTCTAAGAGTTTATTTTTGCTTGACCAATCTTATTCTTTTCAGAGCAAGTGGTCGAAAACAAACAACTCCGCGAGCCTTCGACTCGTAACCACCAAGAGATGAAGTCGGTGAAGATTAATCTTCAAGACAACATCACGCTCCTGAACAATATACTTGGTGAGCTATATAGCGAGGGAAAAACTCCTCAAGATGATACAATAACTGCTCACACAAGTACTATTGGGGAACAAGTCAGGACTTTGCAAGAACTGGTGACCACTCTGAAGGCCAATCAAGCTGAGTCAATCAAGGAGACAGTCGAAAGTGCAATAAGTTATGCATTGGCAAAACTTAAAGCTCATGACCCCAGCCTTAATGTGCAGCCAATCGAAGTCGATTTCGACTGCTCTGAGGCAGAGGCAACTCGTCTTATTGAAGAAATGCAACCAGTTGGCAGAAAGGTCTCGGAGGAAATGCGACTAGACTCTCCCTCTTCAGAGTAGTTTGTAAAAAACCTGTGAAAAACAGCTTTTGTTGATGTATTATATAATCCATCTTGTTTCCTGCAAACCATCTTGTCGAGTAGTTAGTAACTCAAAAGATAATTAACGAAAGAAAGACTAAGAATTGAAGTCAAATTAATAACTTTATCCTAGCCCCCGACTATTTGCTTAATTTGCTTAGACAAACTAAGTAAATAGTGTTAAAAAGGATTTCTGAAAACAGAGAGGTTTGGTTAACTTGTAGTTTTTGGTCACGATTGTCATGCACTGGTCGAAAAAATGGAAACGAGTCGACACTAGGAAGTTCCTTCTAGTGGGCAGGACCACGTGTAGAGAGGAAAGTCTTCGACTAGGTGATGTTACCATCTCCGACTAGATTAATTAAATCGAGAACCGCACTTGAGTTAAGCAAACATCCAGAGGACTTCAAAAAAATTCGTTCGCCCTTTTTTGGAGGACTCGATAAGTCTGTCCTGGTAGCCAAAGTAGGAAACTGAACAATGCTAGGAAGTTCCTTCTAGTGGGCAGGACCACGTGCAGAGAGGAGAGACTTCGAATACACCTAAGGCAGTTGAATAAATCTAAAAAAGTGCACTCTGCTTAGAATACTTTTCAAAAGAACTGAAGAAATAATCTAAGGTGAAAAAAGTTGGCTTTTGAAAATATTTTGACCAGAAAAGAACCCGAGCTCTTTGTATTGATGGCAAAAGTGAGTAACGAGTCGACACTATAAAGTTCCTTCTAGTGGGCAGGACCACGTGCAGAGAGGAAAGACTTCGAATAGGTGATGTTACCTTCCTTTCGACCAGTGTAAAGAAAACTAGGTGTTTGGAATGTAGTCGAAAGATTATGAAAGCACTACTCGAAAGTAAGCCAATAGAGGTAGAAAGAACCTGAGTCTTTATTGTCTGAATGATTAGTTACACATAAAACTTGCGTAACTGGTCGATGTTCCAAGAATTCGAGAGAACTCCGCCGCCTTCCATTGCTAATCAGACCGACTCGCCGAGTAACTTCGACCATCGTAAGGACCTTCCCACTTGGGAGAAAGTTTGTTCCGATTAGACTTGGATTGGCAGAGCCTCAATACCAAGTCACCTACAGCAAGGTTGCTAGGTTGGACCTTACGATCGTAGTATCTGCGCAGGGCTTGTTGGTAGACTGCTGAACGGATTAAGGCATGGTTTCTCCTTTCTTCGAGTAGATTAATATCATCCGCTCGAAGTTGTTCCCGGTTGGAGTCTTTGAAAGTTTCACTGTGTTGACAGGTATCTTTAGTTCCGGAAGCATGACTTCAAATTCAAAACCGTAAAAATAGTGTTTCACTTGTAGCCCGATCGTAGTCGCATTTAACCGCCATAATACGAGGGTAATTCTTGTACCCAAGCCCCGAGCGCTTGATGAGTCGGTCAAGACTCGGTCTTAATTCTCTCATTATTTGGCCGCTTTACGCTCGATCGCTTCCATTACTTTGGGGATGTGCCACGTACATAACACAACTTGGTACTCAACTCGTCAGTAAAATTCCCAAATTTTGCGCCGAAAATTGCTTACCATTATCCGTAATTATTCGACTCAGACTCCAAATCGAGTAATTACGCATCTCATCATGAACCGCTTTGCCGCTCGTTGTTATCCCAAATACAAGTTCGGCTTTAATCCATTTTGTGAACGTATCAATAGCCACAAAAGGAACTCAAAACCTCCCGGAGCTTTGGGGAACGGTCCTAGGATATCGAGACCCCTGTGTCGCAAAAGGCCAAGACAGAGGTATCGTTTGTAATGCTTGAGCCGGTTGGTGTATTTGCTCGCTATGAAATTGGCATTGACACACTTTTAACCAACTCTTTAGCATCGTAGAAAGGGTCAGTACAATAAAAACCTTGTCGAAAGGCCTTACCGACCAAATGCTCAGAGAAGCATGATTTCCACAGATGCCACCAGGTATGTCATGAAGGAGTGTTAATCCTTCACTCAGGAATGCATCGCATGAGCACCCCTTGAGTACATCGCTTATAGAGGACTCCTTCAACCAAAGTATACATTTTGGCTTTTTGGGATAAGCGATCCGCCTCGGATCGCCTTTCTGCATGGAACCCTTCAAGATACTCATAGATGGGCGCCATCCCGTATCCTCGTGATTCTAGAGAGGCCGCCTCAATAGGAGGTGTCTCTAGTTCGTCGACTGTGACTCGGCTTCGAGTTGTTCCAAGAAGACTCCTTTGGTACTACAGATCGGAAGAAGCTATTCGAGCAAGCCGGGTCTCATGAGGAAATTATCCTTTCGAGAGATGAATTGTGCCTCAAACCTAAAAATGCTTTTCTAGCTTACGACTCCGATAAATACCGAGACATTGCTCGTTAGAGCACCGGTACTTTTTCCCGACTTGATTCACGACTAGTTGAGAGTCTCCTCTCACGAGTAGTCGGCGAATCGAGAGCGCCACGCTCAGATGCCGCCTAGCAAACCTTCAGATTCTCGCCACGTTGTTAGTGGCCCGAAAGTTTAATTGTATGGTATACTTTAAGGTCTCTCCAGAAGAGATACCAGACCACCCCAAATTTCAGCCACTTAAAGTAAGCGACCCGTCAAAGTACATCGTCCAATCGGTCATGGGAATCAGATCGGGATCCCGAATGTTCAGATTTGTCCATTCGGCGACAAAGTCCGCCAAGATCTGGATTTAACTGCCGTTCGGGACACGAATGGATGTCGAACTCCCCAAGTTCGACCGACCATTTTGCCATGCGCCCCGCCGCTTCCTATTCTCGAGGATCGCTCCCAAGGAAAACTCGACGCAAGACAGCCTATTTTGTGCTACCAAAATAATGCCGCAGCTTCTTGAAGACATGAGGAGGGCATATAGAAGCTTTTGGACTCGAGGGTAACGCCCTTAGGCCCGTGTAAACTTCACTTACGTAGTAAACCGGTCGTTGTACGATTTCACGTTCTACGACTAGTATCAAGCGCTTATCGCTCGTGGCATGGCAACTAGGTAAATTAAGAGCGTTTTTCCGCCTCGGAGAGACCGTAATAGAGCACTCGTAAGGTACCTCTTGACATCCTCAAAGGCAAGATTTGCCTCTTTCGACCACTCAAAACCTTCGTGTTTCCTTAGAAGCTTAAAGAAAGGTAGTCCATTTTCTCTTAGTCGTATGATGAAACGACTTAAAGCCGCCATGCACCCCGTGAGTTTCGGACTTCTTTCCTTGTGGTTGAGGGCGATTTGGAGAATGGCCTTTATCTTTTGATTTGCTTCGATTCCTCGTATAGATACTAGGAATCCAAGCAATTTTCCTAAAGAGATTCCGAACACACACTTCTCGTGATTGAGTTTTAAGCGATGTTTTCTCGAGGTTGTCGAATGTTTCTTGTAGGTCAAGAATATGATTAAGTCTCTTCATGCTTTTAACGACTAGATCATCAACATAGGCCTCTAGATTTCGCCTAATTGAGATGAAAAAGTCGTTTGCATCAAGCGTTGAAAAGAAGCACCGCATTTTTAGACCAAATGGCATTTTGACATAGCAAAATATACCAAATGGTGTAATAAATGCGGTCTTTTCTTCATCGCCTAGACACATATTGATCCTGTGGTATCCGCATTATGCATCTAAAAACTTAACATTTCACAACCTCAGAGAATCAACCAACCGATCGATGCGAGGTAAAGGAAAATCGCCTTGGACAAGCTTTATTAAGATCAATAAAGTCTACGCACATACGCCATTTGCCGCTTGACTTTCTAACCATTACAGATTAGCCAACCATTCCGGTGGTTGACCTCTTATAAAGTCTCTTTAAGTAGCTTATCCAATTCGATTTGATAGCATCTCGCCGATCAATGGCAAATCTCCGTAATTTTTGTTTT